>OZ014444.1:13053290-13775580 GCA_963966035.1 Acleris laterana | reverse complement strand
CCGAGCACTCCTCGTCGGCAATACCCAGAAATGACCTGGAGGCAGCTCCCGCTGAAGAAGCTACAGTGGCTGCAGAAGCTTGCGAGGACGCTGGCTCGTCAGGAGAGGCCGTGTTAGTTGCATCAGCAGCGTCCCCTACTTACACACCTCCGGCCAGCTCAGACTACGTCACCGAGCCTATTTAAGGCGTCGCCCAGTGTGCCCGGGGCCCCATTCCCATTCTCGGCGTCGCGCACCCTATTCGATCCCTCTCGTTCGCTACTTCTATTTTTATAAGATCTTTATTAAATTTAGTCATTTTGTATTCTTTATTTTTATTTTTATTTAAATTGTAAAATGTTAGTTGCATCAGCAGCGTCCCCTACTTACACACCTCCGGCCAGCTCAGACTACGTCACCGAGCCTATTTAAGGCGTCGCCCAGTGTGCCCGGGGCCCCATTCCCATTCTCGGCGTCGCGCACCCTATTCGATCCCTCTCGTTCGCTACTTCTATTTTTATAAGATCTTTATTAAATTTAGTCATTTTGTATTCTTTATTTTTATTTTTATTTAAATTGTAAAAATTTAATCCTTTAATGATACGCAATCGCAACAAGGATTTGCGCGCGTATTCCGCATATGTGGAAAATTTATCAGACTCTGTGCACATGACGTCAAACAAGATATTAGCGATATCGACACGTCGTGGACAAAGTGACTTTAGCTCAAATTTAAATGTAGTCCAAGTACGATCCGTCTCAGTCCAATCACGTAACCAAGAGCGAGATTCACCCCTTAAACACAAACCAATACGGGCTAGACATTCTTTGTCATCCCATCTATTTTGTAATTTAGCACGGTCAACTTCTTCACACCATGCATTGACGTCATGAACATTAGGGTCAAAGTCAGAAACGTAATAATGATTCGATCTCACCTGGTTTATGCTCCTTAGCGCATCGATGAGACGCTCCGTAACGTCCCCTGCAGCCGACGTTGAAGGCGAAGGCGATAGCGAGAGCGCCGGCGGCGTCGGCACGGACGTAGAGGTGCCGAGAGGGCTGGCCACACGCATCGCCGCTCCTTGAGGCTCGGGCATGGACGGGCTGATAGTGCCGGTGATGGTAGAGCACGGCTGGTTTTCCACGTTTGATCGTGGTTCTGAAACTGATCGCTCCAAAGCCGTGACCCTATTAAGTATTGCGTCTAACGTAACACTGAGTTGAGTTAGGTCGGGCGGCGGTGGCGTACGATCGCGTTTACGTTGTTTTCTATGACTGTTGGGCATTTTAATTTAATTGAACAATAAAAAACAACAACAAAAAAAAAAAAAAAAAATATGTGGGAATACGAGGGCACTATCCCACTTCTGATTTTACAATTTAAATAAAAATAAAATAAAGAATACAAAATGACTAAATTTAATAAAGATCTTATAAAAATAGAAGTAGCGAACGAGAGGGATCGAATAGGGTGCGCGACGCCGAGAATGGGAATGGGGCCCCGGGCACACTGGGCGACGCCTTAAATAGGCTCGGTGACGTAGTCTGAGCTGGCCGGAGGTGTGTAAGTAGGGGACGCTGCTGATGCAACTAACATATGTATATTTCATCTCAATAACAAGTTATGAATTTTTGTGACTATTTTCAAAATAAGTAAGTGAAAAAATAAAAAATAAACGTCGAGATAAGACGTAGTTGAACACTAAGTTCAAAGATTATATTACTAACATGTTTGTTAGGGGTTGAAGAAATAATAATACTATATAGAATTTGATTTATTACTTAACGCAATCTGTATAGTCTCTGTCAATTAAAATTGCCAAAGATTAAAACTAATTTGTGCTATTCGACACATAACCTCAAATATTCACCAAGCGTGTTGTTATTCAAAATAAACTTAAACTTAATGTGAAATTAAAGATCAAGTGTGTACATCATTGCTAACTTCAAACACGATCTTTAAAAGCTTGTGATTATGGAGTAATAATGGTAAATTGGTTCGCTTGGTTGTGTTTACATCTTTGCCAGTTGGAATTGGCACAGACTATAGACAAAGCCAAGGTGCAAATGTTGCTTATGCTTCTATTTTGTATCGTCTCCTAACGTATGGAGTAGAGATAAGTCGCTGACACGATCTGGCATGAGCTCATGTAAATCCATTTCTCGTAGGTATAGGTACTTATACATTTTGTATATTTTCGATAATCGCTAACTTAGCGTAATGTATCTTGACTGGCTGACTGACTTGGCCTATTGCCTAACGCACTCGCAATCGCCATCGACTTGGTAGTGAAACTTAATTGTTTTCATGTTGTATGCAGACTCGCCTTTGAACTGTCAAAGTGAACACTATTGCGATTACGAATGCGTTAGGCAATAAGCCTGCTGGCTTCCCCAGTCTTGTTTTAGGTACGATATCAAGGTACCTAAATCTTGAATAATCTTGCGTTCGTGAACGGCCAGTATAAATCTAGCTACGCTTATGTATCTCAGCTCGATCGTGACCGCTTTTCAACTGCATTCAAAATGGAGGTAGGTCTCAATACCGTTGGAATCTTTATACAGTTATCACTACCCCTAAAAATATTGATTTGTAGTATGCATGGGAATGCTGGCATGTAATATCGGTATTTTGTTTTATGCAATACCAATACCAAAACCGGTAGTAAAAAAAAAAAATTAACAACCTCGCCGGTTCGGAGTTGGAGCAAGACTGAGACGTCACTGTGACATCATGGAATCACAGCTATGGTTTTGAAACCATTGAGTGGTCTAGTCTTTATGTCCTAGAGGTGCAAGTCCATACGAAGTAATATATTACTCGTAAGCGTCACGTTTTTTCATACACTATTTTACGTAAATTTCACCTTTACTACTCGATGACGATGCAAAAGTTGACGGCAATGTCAATTTGCTATAAAATTTTAGTAGATACTTAATACGGATACGGGGCGCTTCAACTAATCGCCATACACATAACTGGATAAAAATACGTTGACGTAACTTACTCGATTGAAGGGAAACAATCTATCTATCATAAAGGCGCAGTTTCATTAGGATTTAGTCTGCATGCTTGTAGCAATCCAATGACGAGTTGTTTTCGTCCAGTTCCAGTTCAATCCAGTATCGAACCGGGATCTATTGCAGTTATGCAATGTATCACGAGCAGCATAAGGGCTATCGAGCAATAATACTAAATATGCATGGATTTTTAAATAGTATTTCTTAACAAAATATGAAAATAAAATTAAAATCGGGCAAAATATACGGATACGGACAATTAGACAGAGAGATCCGATACGTCGTGTGACGTCACGTAACAAGTCGGTCATATAAACTCCATGTTAAATTTTGTTTTGATAGAAATAGATAAGAACAGATATTTGATGGCTTAAATCTTGGTTATTTTATAGCTATTCAAAAAAGCTTTTTCACAACTTTTTGTTAAATGATTCAGCTTTTATTGAATTATCCCTATTGTAGATCTGCTTCAGATTAAAAGGCGCCTCGAAAGAAGTTCTTAAAGTTCTCGAAACTACCATCTTGTGTTCCTAAAAGACTACTCACTATGTGGACCAAGTACTTGTTTAAGTAAGTTTCAAGCAACTGGCGCTAGCATTGTTTAACGCGACGTCTGTGAACAACTTGACCATGCGAGCAACTTGCTGTTTGTTAACTTACCCAACACAGCAAAGTAAACTAAACTAGATATAAACTGAGGGGAAAGCCAAGGATTCTCAATAAAGTTATTTATTGCGGGTATTTGATTTAGTATTGCCACCTATTGAGATATTTAGATTATTATCATCAACACATTTGGGGTGTACCTACTTATATAACAATATAATAACAATAATATAAGGGGACAATCTCACACCAATTGACCTAGTCCCAAACTAAGCTCTAGGCTTGTACTATGGGTACGAACGATATAAATACTTATATAGAGAAATATATCCTTAAAATCATAGAAAACATCCAAGACTTAGGAACTAATATTCGCGCTTATCACACAAATATCTGCCCTTACCGGGATTCGAACCCAGGACCACTAAGCTTCGTAGGCAGGGTTACTTATTCTCTTAAACGTTCGATCTTATCGACTGAAGCCCAGAGTTCCCAAGATGACCAAGACTTGCTTGATACGAAAAGCCACGTGATCGAAAAGTGACGCGATCGGTTACAAAACGAAACGCTACGCTAGTTAGCGTAATGCATTTTGGCAGGGGCCTCAGAAGCTCTAGCCAAATGCACTACTCTATATACCATTTTTCAAACCGATTATTCAAACAATACAGGAATCATTGATTATGAAATTCCTAATTATCAAATTACGTGCATTAAATAAAATATATTAAATGTAAACTAGTCCATGAATTGTATCATTAAGGGCTGATTTTTTAATCTCCAGATAACACTATCTGTCAGGTAAATTGTAGCTCTGTCTTTATCTTTCTTATGACAAAGAAAAGGACAGAGCTATAATTTACCTGACAGATAGTGTTATCTGGAGATTGAAAAATTAGCCCTAAGACTTCTCATCAAAACATGGTTAGCGTTAAAAAAAAATCTTCTCTTTTCTCCGTCACGTATATTAACAAGTAGACTAACGATTTATTTTTCAAAATATTAAGTATGTTTTATAAGAATACAAAAAGAATTTGGGAACCGCTCATAACGTTTAAACCTAATCGCCTAAATCAAAATTAAAAGTAATATTCCTCAATACAAAACCAATATTCCATTTCACAAAACTAACCCTTCAACATCCGAGCCATCGAATCAACCGATACATAAATGAACAACACACATTGTTCTCGTGAACGTTTGCGCAAATGGCGGCTCGTAGTGTATACCGTAATACACCCCGGGCCAGATAAGGATAGGGGTTGCCGCAGTACACGCCCAAGAAACAGTAAGAGGCAGTTAACTTGATGGGCTATGAATTGGAAGATTCGTGGTGGAATAAAATGTTTTAGCGCTCTTGCTACAGGTTGCTGACTTAACTGTTTGCTAAATAGTTTAAATCTTGCTTTATACGAGAGTAAATAAAAATAAATTTCACGTTAAAAGGAAAAATAATGACATTTATATCTATATCTATACTAATATTATAAAGAGGTAAAGTTGTGACGTTTTAAGCAGTAATCTCTGGATCTACAGAACCGATTGATTTTTTTTTACCAATAGAAATCCACTTTATTTGTGAGAGTATATATACCTACAAATAAAATAAACAGTTGCCCAATGAAGTGCGCACGGGAACAGCTAGTAGGTTAGGACAGTACGTACCTGGATTAAAAGCAACACGAACTCAAAATCCGTTCACCGATATTGGTTTAACAGTTTCTCTTAAGATTTTATACAATCCAAGCACTGAAAAAAGAATGATCGCTTCTAACACGATTATGATTTTTTGCCTTCATAAGAGTCTTGATTCTATCTATACGAGCCTGATAAGATGTTAGATACATCAACTAAGATGTTAGTTGAATCACTAAAGAACTTGCTGTTATTATCATCCGCTTTGATTGATATAACTAAAATCATAATTTTATTGTATTATTTTTTGTGGACTAAGAGAAAATCCCATTGTTTTTAGGGTTTACACATCTGAATTAATACCAAGGAAGGCCACTAACTGCATTTGTTTATAGTTTTTTTGGTGACCCACCATTTTATCGAATTCCACTTCATCGATTATTATTATCGTTTTTCCGAATTTCATTTCATCGAACGCAATTTTCTGCTGCAACGAAGATTTTATTTTTAGGATATTTTAAACATTAGTTGCGGCATTAGGTTAGGTTAGGTAAAACTTGACTACAAAAAAAAAAACTCCTGTGGCGGCGAGAAATGTCTTTCGATGAAATCAAAATTCTGCATAATGATACGTTCGTTGAAAGGTGTTTCGATAAAATAATAGGCAACCAGTTTGTTTACTTCTAAATATGAATCTCGTACTGTTTGCACACGATGCCTAGATAAAGTGGCGCGTATACGTATTGTTAGTATATCTAATTGCCATCAGCCAATTTTGAATAATTGGTCGCGGGTAGTTCGTAGTCGTGTTCTGAGTTGTTAATGACGTGTTGAATCGATCGGTGGGGTTGTGAGATCGTTAACTAGCTACGGGACCAGTTGATTTTGAGAGTAATTTACAAAATAGGGATATGTGAGTTTTTCTCGACGGCCACTGGTGCGTATACACGATGCAAGTAGCCTGCACATAATAAGGTACTTGTGCAGGTTTAATCGTCGTCCTGCAAAATGGTCTTTAAGAAGAAAAAATACATTTAGTCACGGGCCTTAAAAAATACGGACGTAACCTTGTCTAATCATGAGTGAAGCATGCAAAATGGCTGTCTGTGTGCGTGCACGCGCGCACACGTTAACTGTCACTCGTGCTGTGGCTCGGTGCGTTGTCTTACCTAGTGTATCTGTGTGCGTGCGGTACACGTTATGTTTTTTTTAGGTTGTATCCCTACTCGCCCCGTTTTACGGTACAGGTTTCTTTAACAGGCCATTTTAGTTAAGAGTTTGCGAGTTTATCTGTGACACACAAATGAGTAACTTAAAATTCGTGGGTCCAGTAAAGAAGTACACGGACATGGTCACTTGTTAAAGGGATAATGGGAAACGGATAAATGTTGCGCACAATCCTTTGAAAACTCGTAAACAAGCGGATTGCTACATAAAACGAGTTGGTGACGCGAGTGACCCGGTGGTGCAAGGATTAGATTCCAATTGGGTCAGCGGATCGACGTGGGATGTACATTCATAAACAACGTAAAATTGTAATTTAAGTTTTTTTTTACAATAAGCTGTGATTTTTTAGGTTATGTAATTGGAATTCCTAATTTCTCAACATATTGAAATTTGAAAACAATTAGAATAAGCCTTTGGATACCTTCTCATATTTGATTTGTAAATACTGTTGTAACAATAAGCTAGGTTAGCTTAATTATAATTCAGTTAAACTAAACTTTGGGAATGATAGTTAGACAATTATTCAGAGGAGTCCAATTTAAATATCCGGAGAATAAAGGTCGGGGCTTGTAATATATGGGTACAAGATAGCGATAAACATACTTAGGTATATAAAGAAATACATACTTAAATATAAAGAAAACTTCCAAGACTTATGAACAACTTACGCTCACCACACAAATATTTGCCTATACCGGAAATGGAAACCAGGACCGCTAAACTTGGTAGATAGTAGGGTCACTACCAACTCTTCGTCACACGAGATAACCACAACAGCCATTTCTATTTATTAATACTTTAGAAATAACTATAGATAAAAACCCTCAACATATTTTAACCTTTACTAGCTAAGAGCTATCCCAATTAGTTTTTTATTTAAAAAAACCGGAAAAAAACCATTTGGGAACAATAATCAAAGAAGCATCCTTTTTTTTCGTCGAGTGTTATTAGAAACTGATGTATCTTTAACATGCATCAGTGATAAATACGCCGTCTAAAGTATAAGCATCGTTTTCTCGTGGTCCTATTAATTTATCCTATCAGTAGGACCACGAAGGAGACCTATTTCCCGTAGTCCTACTAGTAGGACAAATAATTAAATAAATAAATAAATATCAGGGGACAATGTCACACCAATTGACCTAGTCCCAAACTAAGCTCAAGGCTTGTATTATGGGTACTAGACAACGATATAAATACTTATATAGAGAAATATATACGTAAATATATAGAAAACATCCATGACTCAGGAACAAATATTTGCGCTCATCACACTAATATCTGCCCTTACCGGGATTTGAACCCAGGACCGCTAGCTTCGTAGGCAGGGTCACCAACTAGGTCGTCGTATGATAGTAGCCGTTTGCTAAAGAAGCACGTATATAGGTTTAGGTTATGTTAGTTTTGCAGCAAATCCGGCTCGAAACTCTTAATTTCAAATTATTTTAGTTTTGCCCTCCGGGCCTGCTGCAATTCTAACTTAACCTCAACCTACCTACAATGCCAGTATTAAATTATACGGAAATACTTGTGTGATTGTACCGCAATAGGACTACGAGGAACAAGGCATTTGTCATTTAACTAGCTTCTGTCCGTAAATTCGTCCGCGTAGTTTTATTTTTTTCCCTCGGGAGCTTTTAAATAAAAAGTAGTCTATGTGTTAAACCAGTGTGCTAACTCCATTCCAAATTTCATACAAATCGGTATAACCGTTGCAGCGTGAAGAGGAGTACCAAACTAACACTCTCACACACACACACACACACACACCCACACATACACAAAACTTTCGTATTTATAATATTATTGGGTTAATATTACTCCACAGCAGTAGTTTCTCTCTCGTGGTTCTACTAATAGGACAAAACAGTAGGACCACGAAAAAACGGAGGGCCTATTGCCTAACGCACTCGCAATCGCAACGTTTTCATTTTGAAAATCGAAGGCTTGTCTGCATACAAAATGGAAACAATTGTCTGCATACAAATTCAAGTTGATGGCGACTGGGAGTGCATCAGACAATAGGCCAGCCGGTTGTAAGTGTTGGCAAGATCAACTCACCCGTCCGTTACAATACCCTCATTGATTTTTAGTACGACCCTTTAGAACGCGCGGTCACCGGTGACAGCTTGGTTATCTCGTACTGGTTACCACGATACACTGAATTCGGAACTTTGAGCGTTTTCCTTTCACTCGTCAGTCGAGACTAAAACGTGTGAAAGAGATGTAGCTAACGTTACTCTGAACTTTGACTCTCATAGTACCATGGCTTGACGTTTCCTTGCTAAAAAACGTTTCAGGTGAACGTTGTTTACTTCGTAGTCCTTCCCGGAAGAGTTGCGAGGCCTTTTTTCAGTCGTGCCTTAGAAATAAATTAAAAGTTTTATTTGTCGAAAATGAGAGCGGTCGATTAATACGATAACAAAATGTTTAAGAACAATAAAGTGTTGTAAAGTAAAACTGAAAGACGTACCGTTTTCGCTCACATCAACTTTATCACAATGTTAAATAGCTGTCATGTTTTTATAACTCTTTCAACAGCTAGAAAACTGAGAAAATTTTCAAGCAATACTCACGATGCATGCATTATTTATATCAATTATGTTTAAAAACCAACCGTGAAATGTTCAAGTCCTACTGATTATCAGACTGGCCACTTAATGACCTTTTTGCTGCAAATTGGCTCTGTTAAACCCTCTTTTAATCAATGCTTCAAATAACAAATAACACGTTTATCAACTCAACAGAGTGCCGTTTCTGCTGAGCATACATAATTTAACCGATAACCGGACCGGGTGATTTTCGGTTAAATCTCTGGAGTTGGGGCATGAATAGCCTTTTACGGACATTATGTTCTGAATGGCGGCTTTATTGCGAATATTCAGAATAGATTTGCTTCAGTAATGCATATAATCAGTATTTTGAGCCAAACAATTCCGTTGTTGCGGTAAATGATGCTTCTTATCAACTGTACAAAAGTTTTAGCGAGAAGGCTAACTTGAACGCTCGTTACGTTTTCGTATCTACAATTATTAATGTTTTATTTAGAATAGGGTTTTCGGAAGTTTAGGTTTAATCTGATTCGAAACACAATTCTACTCTCTAAATGTAAATGGACGTTTCTGATTTAGTAAAATGGTATTTGTCACACTCATTTTTGAGTAATTATGTATGTATGTATGTAATTATTGTATGTGTTATTGTACAAAGTGAAAGTACAAACAACGCCATGGAGATAAAAGAATGATGTACACAGGCGAAATTATCCCTTGTAGGTCATTCTTCCAGCTTACCCTTGAGAGATTAAGAAAAGTGAAATGTTTTGCATCGAGTAGGCAAGTTCAAAAAAACCAGGAAGAGAACATGAAAAAAAACTCTGTAATGAAACCCGTTAAAAAGTACAAAATAAATCATTTTTTTAATATTAATCAAAGTATCTCCAAAACAGAATCATTATTAGTGGTTACAGAATTATCAAAAAGTTTTTATAGTTGTTGGTAATTCTGTAGCTCTGCTACCCCACTCTGGGAATAAAGGCGTGAGTTTATGTATTTATGAATGTGTATCTCCAAAATAAAGTTTAATATCGAATGTCTTTAAATGTTAATTTTCACATTTGTTATCTTTTCAGGTAAGCCAAAGCAACGGTAGCTGAAAGCTGTCACGTTACAGGTATTTATGGGATTAAATAAATTTTCCAATTTACAATATTTTTTCGCTCGTACACTCGACTACAATGAGATGTATCCACTTTGTCACCCTATTGCATTGTAATAAGGTCCAAACGTGGCTACATCTCTTTGTGGTCGACTGTGCCAGCAGCATGCGATGCAGGTGCTATGGAACAACGATCATTTGTATTCCATGAATATGAATGAGTTGTGGACTGTGGTTTTGCATTTAAATGTATGGCTGTTTGCTTCTGCTGTTTATCAAGAAAAAGTAATGGGTATATTATGCTCGTAAACTGAGCTCAATAATTATCTTTAGAGACTAAATAGAGATACAATAAACTTTAGATTCACTGTGACGGTGACAGACAAAAAAAGGGCATGTAGTTTTAACACTTCAACATGCAATTTATGTACAGTCACGTCTAATAATATGGACACAGTCAAACTTTCAAAAATATGTAAATAAGACTCTACTGCAAGGGAATAAGGTATTTCTGAAACCTTGTTAATGAATACATATTTATGATGCTGACTGTACATATTTAGTACCTATACTATATTCAATAAAAAAAAAAGTGTATCATCACGACGATTAGTTTACTCTGAAATATTCTACAATACTTTACTTCCAAATTTAACTATCAGCTTCACACTCACCCTGTATACTTCGACATGACTAATTAGTTACAAACGGACTGAAACCACATAACTGCAGCTACAGCACGAATACCCCGCTAACTAAGCTTTATTGTTCCTAACACTTCGGCCGCTTGTCCCTACCTACACGAGATTAAAGCCCGCGATTATTACGTTAACAATTCGATTAAAGAACACTAACACCGATGTACGCTACTGGCTGAAAGAGTTTAACAAAAGTGAAAAATTTGACAGATGACAAGACAAAAGAGCAAAAATAGTTGGATAAGACGACAGGAATAGTTCGGCGAAAAGCTAGTAAACCTACGCAGACACAAAGGTTTGCTATGGGTTTGAAAAAAAAAACTGTGCAGTCGGAGCTACGAGCAAAAGCATCTAAATATATTTATTTATTTATTTATTTATTTATTTATTTATTGGAAAACAAACAGCTTAAATATTACAAAAAATATAAAATAATATGGATAATACATGAGCCAAAACAGTTTTCACTACTAGATAACACAATTTATGCTCAGAAAAAAAAAAAAAAAAAAAAAAAGGAGAAACTGACTGACTGACTGACATATCAACGCACAGCCTAAACGGCTAAACTTAGGCACTTGAAATTTGGAAGGGACGTAGCTTAGGTACCGTAGAGGTGCACTAAGAAAGGAATTCCCGAAATTCCCACAGGAACGGGAATTAGCGGGAAAATTATTAACTCAAAAGAAATGTTTTGCCCAACGAAGTGGACACGGGAACAGCTAGTAGTATATAAAATTTAATTCGTCTCCGGACTTGTAGGAGTGTCTGTGGCGCTAGGGTTCCGTAGATGTGCGTCACTCGATACTTATTTAATCCGCACGCAACTAAATGCGGCTTCGAATAAACCGGCTTGGTGCGGCCTGGGGACCGATTTTTGATTTTCGAGCGCTCTAAAGTTTCAATCGAAAGTGACAAAAAACAATGAAATGGTATTTTTGACTTACGAGCGATAGAAAATATGAACACGAGCGGTCCGTGTCATTCGTTTTGAATTCTATTAATAGAAAGTATCATTTGACATCTGTCAAACTTGTTAAAACTATAGCATAAAACAAACCTGGAAACCTAGCAACGCCATAGACATCCACAGACGAGAAAGCGTTCCATTTTTCCTAAGTTTATAACCAGTCGATAAGCGACAATAACTAATTAAGAATTAGTGAAAATAAGCGTGAAAAAATCTAATTCGCAATTTAATAATAAATTCCTTATAATAATTTTAACTTTTGTTAGCTTCACACATTTATTCGCATTTGAAATATGAATTACAAAAAACCGGTAAAACATCGACTTTCTGCGTATAATGAAACACGTTCCAACATAACAATATTATTTAGTCAATCCCTCAGATTCGAGTGAGAATCTCAAAAATAGGGAATTACGGACCATTCGAAAATAAAGCGTGAAAGATTGCCGCATTCGAATATTTTCTACCACTCGGTTTTGAAACAGAACGCTCGAAAGTCAAAAATCGGTCCCCTGTTGAGTTTACTCGTGCTGGTTCCCAGTTAGTACAGTCACGAGATTTAATTTGGTACCCACCTTAGGTCCAAAGTCAATCGGACATTCTACAACAATAAGGTTGAGTATCCCGAAAGTTACAAATGACTTGACATCTCTAATAACATTGACGACTTCAAGCATAGGTATTTTTCTTGAAGTGGGTCCCAAATTAACGCTCGTGACCGTACTATCGAAGCACGCTCGCATGCAGGCTGCGCGATATATCTTTGAAGATAAACTACTGTTTGTACTGTAGCAAAAGCAAGTCGCTTATAAACGGTAATGTTTCCAACCGTGGCAGGTCGCGTCAGAATGAAGCCTATTACGTAACGTTGGAGACGGCCTTTGCCCGCCCGTTGTTAGCGCCCGGAACAAAACCCCTTTTGTAAGGCGCGCGGCGGTATTAACGTGTCGCAGGGCGTCTCGCTCCAACGCTGTCATTACCGCCACTCGGCTGTAATTTCTCTTATTTAGGAATTTCAGCATGCCGCTTTTATTTATGAAGTCTTAAAACATGCCGTTCCAATCAAACAAAGCTCTAGAAAACGATAAATATATAGAGAAATACATACTTTACATAGTGTGCGTAATATTCGACAGCCGTGGTCCTGACGGGCTTGTATTAACGACACGCGATGGTGGATGACAATTGACTATTCTTACCGTTAAACATAAAACATTAAAAGCCGACGACGGAGGGTACGAAACGTCGTTGTTGACCCTTGAGACGTTGAAATATGAACACTATTTGACTTGAATTAACTGATTTAATCCACAAATTAAACAGTTAAAACACATATAAAGGTACTGAATATGATAGTTGCGTCCGCAAGCTCCAAGTTGACAGGAAGTGAGTAACCTAAAAGCAATGACAGCTCTAGATCTATCCATAACCTAGATTCACTAGTCTATGATTATTTGGACAGCCATAGACAACCACACATGACTGATACATTACACAATGGTATAAAATAAATGAAAACATGTTAATTTTCCGTTAAAACATAGAAAACACACGCGACCGTCTGACAGCTCACGTCAAAGCTATACATTTTCGATAACGATAACGAACGCCGAATGCAACTTGTCTAGGGCCTCTGGTTACTCGAATCCCGGGATCGCTAGCTTCGTAAGCAGGGCAATGCATCGAAGTCTATGGGTCATAGTTTCCACAGTGGCCTGTGCGCTCGTTTGTCTTCTCTATGCGATAAAAAAAAACTGCCTCGTCGTTCGTTAAAGCACTGTTATTTTTACTACATATATTTAAGGCCCTGGTAAGCCAAAAATAATTTTGCCCTTGTGACGCATCGTTTTTGTTTTGTGTTAATTCCAGAACACTGTCAAACATTATTAGCATTTTTCACGATACCCACGTTGAAAATATATACTTACATATACAAGCAAATTTCAACGTAATTGGTAGTGTCGCACGACGCGAACCCATTAATGTTTACAATTATGAAAAGGACTTACTGATTTCGTGTGACTTGTGTGCATTTATTCTTTATTCCAAATAATTATGACCAAGATTAAAATGGTGTTTCTGTAAAATTAAGGAATATGTATAGTGTCGATACGAGTTTGAATTTATAGTACGAGTTACATGATAATCTATGGCTGTCGTATTACTTGAACAAGTGTAAAAGTCAGAGACTTAGCAAGTCCTACTCGTAATGGAGTAACATCTAAATATGAAAAGGTACCATCCAGGGCGCCATGCTCGTACTTTAATATTTAGAATTCAAACGCATTTACACTTTCCATAACGCAGTTAGAGTTTTCGGCGTCGAATACTATAATGTAATGCTGCATATAAGCAAATAAACATTTAGCTTGATTAACACCGCTACAATATTAAAATAACCGTTTATTTTTTAAATAAAGAAGGCAATGGATAGTGCTCACCACTAACTATTTACCAGCGTTTAAGAAAAAAATAAAGTTGCGAGCATCGGGTCATAAAACTCATAAACATGATAATAGTTAGTTCAGCGCGGGCAAACTCGTTCCCAACACGTTTACACTTTCCATAACTCATAAAACGGGGTTCAAAACTGCCAAGTCATTACAGCTCCGGGGGAAGTTGCAGTGGGAAATACTCGAAGGTGCCCAGCTGGTGGGCACTCGCGAGTAGTTCGACTAATTTCCCTGTTGGGGCCGCTGGGATAATGGCTGACGTTTCTGAGCCTCAGTTTTGTGTTTGCGTACGTGCTAACATCCCTTTTGGCTGTTCAAATTTAATGATACGTGAAAGGGGTTGAGAACTATGTGTTAAATTCTAATTATAAACTATAAGACAATGGTCAAAACGCTGCTATGAATAAATATAAATTATTTTCTTGTTCAATTCATTACGTCAAGTAAATTTGGTAGATTATTGCCACTTTGGTAAGTAATTTGATGCAACCATAGGCTATTCTAATAACTAATTAACCTGGCGTTATTTTACATAATACCTGTCTATCTCGGTAATTGAGTTGGACACTGAAAAGATAAAGGTCAACGTTTACCAATGCCGTCAAAGGTCGAACTCGAGCAAGATAATAAAAAGGTCAAGGAAAGAAAGCTTCGTCATAGCGATTAATATTAATCAACACTGTTAAACCATTAGTTCTGCATCGTTCCAATTAGAGGCGGAAGTAGGAGCTGTGTAGCGCTAAAGTGGTTTAATAAAGGTGCTGTTTTCGTCTAAAGTGGTACGAAGGTTGTTGTTGTAGCCTTTAAAGCGTGGACCCGCTTGGAATTGCTTGGCAGCTAGAACCCGCCTTTGCGCTGTTGTTTGAGCGCGGCAAACTACGCTTATTCGGACAATCGGGGGTTCGCTCAGGAAAGTACCGGCTTACAGTGTCGCAATAACTTGGTTATTATTTATAAGCGCTGAAATTATTAAAGGCTTGGTGCATTGTAGGGATATAAGTTGTAGATGGATGTATTAATTATTAGCTTATGGGAATGACAACGCCTAGAATAGATGTTAGCATCTGATTGTTTTATTAGTTTGAGATGACAAAGATGCACAGAAAAACGAAGGCATTTCTTATTTATACTAGCTGTTGCCTGCGGATCCGTACGCATAGAAGTTTATCGCAAGTAAAATATAGCACCCTATGTTCAGCTGCCGTGAAAACGTTACAGACAGTCAACTAGCTATGATGGTTTACACATTGGGAACATATTATACAGAAAAAATGCAAAAATAAATGAAAAATTAAAGAGATGTTCTTTCATTAAAAACCATATTACAAAGAACAAGCCGATTTAAGCGGGATAAATGAATTAACCTCTTGCATTAATACGGCCGTTACGTTTAGCGTCGTTGTTCAACTCGGCCTAATTTATTTGTGAGAGATTTAATCAACATTTATAGCAGCCATTTGCGAAACGCAGCGCTTTATTCACAATTACTGGAGCGTCGAGCAATATTCGTCTTAATCCTCGGCAACTTGCACGAAATGTTGCGGCTGCGAAGAAATCTCCATCTGAATGAAGTGTTCTCTTCCATTATGTGGGCCGCATCTGCCATTATAGCCGAGATCGAGCCGAGTACAATGAAACGACGTGGTGCTTGAAAAATGAGCGGCCTTCACCTGTTGCGCCCTGGCTCAGCCCTCAGATATTCTATTGAACGCTGATACAGCTTCCAAATGCAACGTTGGAATCCTTCCAAAATCATGAAATATGTCTCCAAATTCTAAAGGAAGGAGATAATCTGATTCAATCCTCGAAGTCGAAAGGCTATTGTGCTTCAGATTGAATGGCCAGCGTGAATCTTGTCTAAATATAAAATGTGTACAAATGAATATTTCGAGGAGCCACTCAGCAAACAGCCTCGTGGGCCGGTGCGGCGCGCCATCCTGCAGGGAGCCGGAGGTAAACACCAATCGAATTTCGAATTTACATACAACATCACGTATTCCGAGAGCGATTTGGTTCGAAGCTGTTCCAGTGATTTCTTTATTGAAATCAACTCAACTCGCTCAGCGATACGCGGCTGAAATATTTCTCCAATAATAATCAAATCTAGAGAATTCCAATTCTACTAGCACGGCTACGAACTATTAACATAAAAAAATAGCGTTGCACTTTTCAATACAAAGTCCAAGAAACCAGTCCAACTTGAAACGAACGTAGAACTAAATACTACTGAGAAAACGTAACGTTGGAAGTTCACAAAATTCAAGTTACGCAAACAACGTTTGTTCCTCCGAGTATTGCGAAAGTTTATAGAGCGATGCACGTGAATGCAGCGTACATTATTGCACTGTTGAGTAAACTAACTTGAACAGTAGTCTATTAGGTGGATAGGAGGCAACCTCTGCTCGGGCGTCGAGTGATTGCCCATTGTGTCCCGCCCCGGGCATCGGCTCGTGTCGCCACACTTTGCCCACGCAACGAAGCTGTTTATACAACCTTCAGTCTACTAAATTGAGTGAATTATTTTGATACAATTATGTTATAGGCATGATCCAGCACTCAGAATTCATTAGAGCATAATTGTATTAAATTACCATACGTTTTCCTGATGGGTAAATTTAATGTTTGATGATGATATCTTTAGCCTTTGAAGCTGAGGTTGAAGTTGAAGTTTTAATGCCATTACCTACTATGTATTTATTACTCTGATTATTTATTTAATTATTTTTTTGGCTTATTTACTTTTAAAATGTTGTATGACATGTACTTATTATAAAAAATAAACTTTCGGTGTGCAGCCTAGAGAGGAGTTTATAGATCATAAACAGTTTTTTTAGCAAGGTTGACAGAAGCTCACACAATTTGGGAAATGATGGTTTATTTTAATTAACATTAAAAGTAGGTAATTAATTACAACCAGCTCTATCATTTCATTCATGGTGACGACATCAAACAGCACTGCTTCGCTGCGCGGGATATCTAATCCACGGCGGCTAAACCGGGTTTCCTTGTGAATTTACGATTTAAAATGATTCGGAAATTGGAGGGATCTTCTCGGACCTTTTTAATCCTTTATAGGGTTGGTTCTATAATGAATAAGTAATGAATTGTAATATCTTGCTCGTCGTATTACTGTTATTTAATACATACGATGTTGTTTTATCATACGTGATTATTGTTGTACAATCATGTTTTGGTGCAGTGACACAAATTAAACTTTCGTTTAACGGTGAAGTTTTAATGATTTGTAAATTATTGTTTGATATATTAACACCGCGAAAACATTTCGGTAATTAAATTAGGTAAATAGTGACGTGTTAGTTTAAAACAGGTTTTATAACGTTACGTTAGTATGTAAGTATTTATGTAAACTCTTTATTGCACAATAAAAAAAGACAATTACAAGTAAATTCGTACATAAACTTAAGATTAACATGTACAAAGGCGAACTTATCCCTATAAGGGATCTCTTCCAGTTAACCTGACCATGATTGAGGAAACTGTACGAGGATAGGCAAGATTACAAGGAAATTTACAAGATCAAAATGGAACCGACTGAAAAATGGTTTTGATATTAACCACGTACTAAGGCGATGCGTTTCAGTTGCAGAAACGGATTAATGCACCGCGATAACTGATTTAACTCGAAATCTCGCCATATCGATTCCTCACCCCAAGCCACATACTTGCTGCTTGATCAAGGGCTTTATTCTACTCTGTAAACCCATATTATTGCTTTTGACATGTTATCGCTTAGTTTTGAATTTCTGATAACTGCCGTTACTGTCAAGTAAACAAGAGCATCTAACGCACTCGCAATCACGATCGTTTTTATTTTGAAAATCGAAGGCTGCAAACGAAATGAAAACAATTGTTCCATTTTGAACCCGACTGTGATTCCGAGTGCGTTAGGCAATAACCGGGAACACTTAAAAATTCCGAATATTCATTTGTGAGAATTTGTTTTTTTTTGGCGGAGCTATGTTAGATTTAATGCATAATTTAATTGCTATATGTAAGTAAGGTTAGGTTTAATTTATAAGCGACATCCAAAAATGGAGTCCCCGTCGAAACATTGCATTCGGAATTTTTACGAAAATTTGGAATGTTGATCAATTCTGAGCCCATAACCAAGATGCACTCTTACGGAGATCTTACTGGTAGATCACGTGATACGAAAAGTCACGTGATCTACCAGTGACGTGATTGGTTTAAAAACGAAACGAATAGAAACGCTAGTTAGCGTAGTGCATCTTGGCAAGGGCCTCTGAATTACGACTCTTCGGAATTCTGTAGAAAATTCACTTAAGTTCTGCATTTAATATTTGAATATGGGAGGATTTAAAAATTAAAACTAACATTGTTTTACCTGCTGCGATGGCGGGGACCCTGCTGTTTGTCTTCAATTATAACTTGACGCGGATGTTGTGACGGAAAACAATGGCTTCGTCCCGCTCGGCTAAGCCATTGCGTTAACAAAGGATTTTCGAAGTGACCTTTTTTTATACGCGTTTTTATATTGTATGTGTAGTTGTATTAAAGTAACACGAGTGTTGCGTTTTGATTGAGTTTTATTAACTTTGTGATAATAATAGCCTCTGTTGAAAGACTTCTTTCAACGTAATGCCGGTAAATTTCTGCCGTAACTTGCTGAAAAGAAAAAGCAGGAAACAAACAGGTTTGAGAGTTTTGTCGTTAATAAGATTATATTTTATATTTGTATATTTGATTCATTTTGAAATTTAGAAATAAAAACATGTTGATAAGTGTTTATTTAAAAACCACTGTTGAAAACTTTAGGTGAACGTGCGTTTGTTTTGTTTATGTTAATAAATTAAATTGGTTTCGGGCGTTTTAGTGGAAAATTGCGAGGAGTTTGTTATGCTCTCGTGTATTTTAAAAATCAAGCGTAGAGGTTAACCACTTTCTGGAATAACGCAAGTCCTATAATATTTTGTCGTAAAAATATACATTTTCGAGGTAAATGCTGGTTTTTAATAGATTGCCAAGGAAGGAGGTTAGCCGGTCGGAACATTTTGTATCCCACGCTTGACAACAGCAATATATCCCGCCCGCTCACAAAAGAGCTCGTTCAAGTTTGATTTTACCTAAAGGAGAATCTGCTCCGTATATTTTAAAAGTTATCTTGAGAAAATTGGCGCACATGCATGAATGAATTTTTACCTATAGCTCGTATTTAATGTTTACTCGTAGTTTTAGATAAAGATCATACAATTTGTTACATTAACTATTTTGTAAACCGCAGTCGCAGATGGCCAAGATACCTATACATCCTAGTTTGGTCTCTGACGGACATCTACGCTTGTGTAAAATGTTCTTTTTGTCAAATAAATTATTTTATATTTTGCATTCATTTTTTATTTCTGTATAATCTGATGAAAGTAGCATTGATCGAGTTTAATGCTTTTGATTACTTCCAAAAAAGATTTCCTCATATCACATTGATATCAGTTAAATCAAGTTTCAGTATTTATTTCATACTTTGCCAGTTTTATTGAATGATAAATCTTAGGATCAATTGCACTCCATTTCATTTAGCTTGACAAGCAATTATAAAGGTTCTTACTACAAGTTTAGAGCATAAAATAGCGTTTACATCTACATGAATTTAAGTCACTGTAGCTCTTGGTTTTATAGTTTACAAACACCGTTTATAAGACTAACTTCTTCCAGAACTTAAAATTTATTTCCCCTGGCACACAAGTTAGTGCACGATTTAATCCTAGAATCTTTTAACAACTTGCCAAGAATTAAGGTTTAAAGGTACTGTTTAAGTATTTATTTTATAAAGACATCGACCGCCCAACTATTCATAGAGACAATAAATTTAAACGGACCGATATCCAACGATAAGTGGAGAATATTGAAATAACGAATACACATACATGCAAGTACCTAGTTCCGTTTTTACTACTACTATTGTTACTTATTTAGTACTCATCCACACTATACTATATACTATTATATACTATATACTATATACTATAATATTGTAACCGCTGAACCGATTTAGGTGAATTTTGATGTAAATATAGTTTGAATCCTGGGAAAGGACATAGGATAGTTTTTTTCCCCAATATGGTGAAAATTTGTATGGAGCTACGATATAAACGAGTTCCACGCGGACGGAGTCGCGGGCAAAAGCTGGTAGGGAATATTCATTACTTTTTTTTCACGGCTTTAATGAAAACTGACTCATGTAACAAACAGTTAAGAAAAATATTTTTTTAATGGCTATCAAAATAACCAAGATATAAGACACCAAAGATTTGCTCCTATTTCTTTCTAGAAAAACATTATTTTAACTTGGAGTTTATATGGACGACGTGTTACATGACGTCACACGGCGTAGGTATAGGATTTCTCTGTCTATAAGCAGTTTAAAATGCTTGTATCATCCGTATTCCTTGATCGATTCAATTTTAATTTCACCTTTGGTGATCTCTTCTGCGGTATTTTTATATTTCGTTAAGAAATGTGATTTAGAAAATCCATGCATATTCTAACAACCATTAAAACACCCTGCAAGAAAAACATGACAAATAAGCATGCATTTTATCTAACCCGATTTTGAGCATGAGACCCCTAAATCAATCAAACTACTCGGTGTAGCTGACAGTGCGAATCTGCCGGATAATCTAGATAATGGAGTGGTTTTCGCATCATTGAATTAACTGGTACATATTAATTCAACCGAGTGTATCCAATTAATCTGGTTATTGTTTAATGACAGCGATCTAATGACACACGGTAAAATCTCATTGTTTTGGACGTGTTTCCGTATTGCTAACGTTATAGCTCTTAATGGTGGTCAAGTAAAAAAACATACGACTTTACTCTGTAAAACAAAATTGCTTTTGACGTGTCATGGGTTTTGGCCGCCATTACTGTCTAGCATCTGTCAAGTAAATAAGAGTTATCGTAACGTTGACAATACGATAACATGTCACAGGTAATATAGGCTTACCCTGTGGAAAAAAGGAGTTTAATTTAACATAGGTAGCATGAGTTTGGGTGTCTGCTGTTGCGAAATATTTGGGCGAAATATTTCTGATAATATCGCTTCCCAAATTTAATTTGCCAAATATATATTTCCCGCCGCATCAGTTTATTTTTTGTTTAACATAACATAACCTACGTAAATAGCGATATTGGGAAATTATTTTTGATGAAAAAGGTTTTGCCCAAACACCCAGGCCTCTGTCTTTTGATTTCGGGTATTTAGGTTTTTTGATTTCGGGTACCTATTTTTTGCAATAAAGCAGTTTAATGTTTCTGTTTTATTGAACCAATCTTAAGTACTCGTGGTATAATTTATTCAGTTATTTACCTATTTATTTAATCTTCATTATACAAACGAATACGCTCAACGCTTTGGGCGAAGCAGAGGTTGTGGTGGCGGTGCAATATAGGGTCTAACTATGTAAAGATTATATAATACTTTTATAAACTGTCCTAATAAATAAAAAAATACATAATATACAAATGAAGATAAGAACTAAATCTACAGAACATCAATTTTTCATATTTTTTATTGGTTCTCAGTTCAACCCCCTTTTCGAAATTTCGAGCAATCTAACTATTAGATATAGTCAATACTTTCAATCAAAAAGTAGATTATCAGAAATATGCATAATCATTAGATAATCATGAAAAACACAAGCTTTACCTACATAATTTTAAACTTTGGCCGTAGACTGCTACGAAGCGCAGCGGATTGCTACGGCGTAGAGTGTTTGCTTTTCGAAGAGCCAATTTACGACGATGTTTTTTTAAAGTATTTTTTCCGCCGTCCACTCTACGCGGTAAAACCATATTGCCTTGGACATAATATCGTATTATCAACGTTATGATAACTCTTATTTACTTGACAGTAATGGTGGCCGAGTTAAAACAATGCTACATATATAACATGTGAAGGGCAATATGGTTCTACCGAATAGAATAGACGCCCAAAACTTTATCGAATTATGTTACGCTATCTCTTCATGGTGAATTGACATTGGCATTGCTAGATTAGAAACAATATTAAATCAAAATCCATGCTAGTTTTGTTTCAAGTTCAGTTGTATTAAAGTTGATTTTTAAATACAGTTGTATTTTGAGTTTCTATTGTTTTGATCTAGCAATGCGTATGCCCTCGTCTCACTGCCGTGACTGACTTAGCAGTCGGTGTTCTGAGGCTAGACAAGATACTTAAAGGTAGCATGAACGATGTACGAAAACTATTAAAATGTATGGATTTTATATAAGCGCTTCACGTGACCGTACGAGAGTTTACGTCAATTCTATACATTTTCGATAACGATAACGTTCGCGTAATGCATCTTGACTAGGGCCACTGTTTCCTTTACCTTTAGTGCGTATCAACGTACAACCATAACATTTTATATTTAATTAGATTGAATATTACATGGTTTCGAGTTAAATCCAGCCATCGGGGAGAAACTTTAATTTTATCACATTCGTTACGGTGCCGCTGAATTAATTCATACCGTTGGAACTTAATTAAACAACGGAAAATATTCTACCCGCGTATCTCTCTGTTCCTACCGTAATTTTATTTTTACAATGCTCGTGTAAAAACACCGTAAATTAAGTATATTCCCAGGTAATGCGACCTTTTTACGAGTTCGTCAGAAATATCATGTTTGTAAAGGTTACGACGGCTCAGCATTAAAAATAAAAAGAGGAAAAGCGCTCAACATAAATAAATACGAGTATGACATGTCAGCGGTAATAACTGGCAATGTGACTTAGTAGATTATGTGACAATATTAATAAGCGTCTACTAAAACATAAGTTAAAAAACCTTTTGTTTTCATACTGTCGTCTACATGTTAATTTACTATGTATTCCTTTAAATCCGCCATTTTGTACTTTTTTAATTACCTTTATTACCTTTCATGAAGCTAAAGAGGATATAACGACACCTCGTTTGCCACAAAGAACATACACACACATCGTTGTACATATCATCATTGTATTTGTTTTTGTTTTGTTCAATAAAGTGTGTAGAATAGAATATGTAGAATATAAATCATTTATTCAACGCATACAAACGTTTGAAAAATGAAAACAGATGCTTAGCGGGAACGTGATCGTATCAAAAATGTATAGGATCAATAAACTATAGGGTCAATTCCATAGATTCCGACAGTTTTCGTTTATCGTTTACGATAGCGTTACGAATTCTGTCTAGGGCCGCTGTTCTTCCCAGTCCTTACAGTCTGGTCAGTCAGCTTTCAGACGTTGTGCGTATCTCGATACCTACATAAAAAATATCCAAAACTCAGAAATAACTATTTATATACTCGCGCTCATTAGGTACTTACACATTATTTGTCCTGAGCAGCAATCGAACCCGGAATCGCTAGCTTTATAAACAAGCACTGCTAAGTAGGTTTCCCGCGTCACGATATTTGCTTATGTCATTCACTGTATAATAAAACGTCACGATGAAAGCTAACAATATTCTAGTCAAATAAACTGCGTTTTCTACCGAAATCTTTAAATACTTTTTCGAGGGAGAATGCCGGTACAAAAAAAATGTATATTGATAGCGCTCTTTTGATTGAAGTAGCACATGGCAAAATTATTTTTTTCTCACAACTGGTTTTAATTTTGGATTTATAGTTTTGCCATTTAAAATTAAAACAAAACTTTTTAAATAAAACTAAGCTACCTGAATATCAAAGAAGGAAATAATATTCAGAGGCCACTATAAAAAGACCACCCCCTCTAGCAGGTACCCACGGCATGGTCCCTATGACACTGGCTGCATTACCTCTCTGGATAGCTAGTCCTATTGAGAGAGGTAAGCACCAGCTCTAGGATCTCTAGAGGCGTATTTCTTGCGGCTATCTAAAACGATGCTCCCACTCGTCTATTTCCTCTCCGAGAAAGTTCAGATATACAAGTAAGTTACCTCCGCTAAAGTGTTTGTTTAAAAGAAATTATGCACGGAAAATACACTTACTGCTCGGAGTTTGACGGGCAAAATAAACTAGAAGGTAAACTTACATAGACTGATTAAATGCGAGGAACTTTATTGCGTTGTTTGATTATGGATTTTATGTTTATCTACGCTTCAATTACTATTAGTTTGTTTCTGGTAAACAGATTTGTTGCTTAGTAGATTTAAAGTTCAAGTACTAGGTTTAAACTTGTTCTCTAAAATCATAAATTAAACCATGATCAAATCATAAAAAAAGCCCCTCTTTGTTGACAGTTGGTAGTGACCCTGCCTACGAAGCTAGCGGTCGTGGGTTCAAATCTCGGTAGGTTTCCGTACCTAAAGGGTGCCAACGAAGACCTATTATTGAGCCACCGCTGTCCGTTTGTCTGTCTATCAATGCACTGTATCTCATTTACCGTAATATAAAATTTTCTAAAAGTGAGTAGTGCTGTTTTAACAATAAGTTATAAAAATTAAATTAAAGCACTCGCGATCGCAATAGTTTTCATTTTAACACTGCGAAGGCGAGTCTGCGAACAAAATGATAACAATTGTTCCACTTTGAAGTCGATTGTTATTGCAAATGCAATGGACTATAGGCCAGCTGGCTCTCATACAACAATGGTACAGAACCCTTCGTGTGCGTTTTAATTGATATCTTTCCCTCTGGTGTCGCTGGCAGCCAACTGCATCGGTCTATATTCGTTTACGGGATTGTTTTTTAGAGTTCCGCAAGTTTCTCGTCCAGCTGTTTACGTTGCGGTTCGACGGTTCACTCAGGACTCGAGCAGCGGGTTCTCGAGGTCGTACGTAAATACCTTAGCACCAGTCTGTATAATTTATGTAGCTAGTTAAGCGCAGCAAACACTACCCGTGCAGAATTTGTGCCAGTGTTCCTCTGAGTAGTTTTCACCAGCAAGATTAAAGAAGTAGTTAGTTCTTTGAAAACGTGAAAATATTTAGTAAGTAGATGATGTCGGAATCATAATTTCATCCCATTTTATCATTCTTTCTAGTTTGACAATATCGTTACAAAAATATATGTACATAGGATTTTTATAATCAAACCTTACCTAACCTACCTTAAGAGCGTCGGCGGCTTAGGGGGTCGACTTGTGATCGTAAGGTACCAAGTTCGGACCCAATGAGTTTTTCTAACTTAAGTGCATTACCCGATGCTCTTACGGTGAAGGAAAAACATCGTGAAGAAACCTTAGACGACCTTAGAGACCGAGTTAATTGCACATAAGATCGTAAAGGGTTGAAGTGTATCCGAAAGGATCTGTCAGATAAACTAACATGAGATAAACCTAACCTAGCCTTGTTATTAAAGAATTTCTGGAAATTTTAGTCTAGAGAATGAAATCTATGCGATCCCACTTACCATCAGGGGGGTTACAACGATGTTACTATGCAGTTCAGTTTACGCTGAGAGATAAAGACAGAGCTATATAACTGCCATAGCTCTGTGTCCTTTACGCTCGCCGCAAAATGAAATGCATAGTCATGTCATAATAACCCCCAGGTCACCTGTGTGCTCGATTTTTTTACCTTATCATTACAATAAAACCCATTTATTTGCCTGCCTTGAGAAACTTAATACACTCCTATTAAAAAGAAAATTAAACGTAAATCAATTGTTTTAAAACATGATATTTAAAAATAAAAGATATCCACACATCCATTTAAAAGTTCCTGATAACTTATCGTATTTAAATTGTGAACGTGCAAATTGCAAATACGTTATCGACGTGTCGAGGGACAGGCGAACGTTATTTCGTCCCTGAGGACAAATTGACCGAAGGGACAACCGGTTTTATACGTCGAATAGGAATCAGAATAGAGAATTGCAATAGCCGGTTGTATTGCTATATTGTTTTCAATACGTTTAACTGATTTATTTCTGATTGAAATGGCCAGGGGTTCTATTTTGACTTGTTATCGTATGACAACGTTATGATAGCTCTTATTTACTTGATAGTAATGACGGGTTCTAAAACAATACAGTAACATGTTAACGGAAATAAATCAGGTTTCAACAAGTAGCCCTGAGCCCTGTAATAACTATTTATTAGGGGGGAGCGGCGCAGGAGTAGTTGAGTTAAAAGGATAATGATGCTGATGATGTTTTTAAAATCAAATATTAAGATATATTTCCTTTGTCTTCGTCGGCGCCAGTTTCATAATTTTTTTTCTTAACATTGCATCTGTGCCGGTTTACTGTATTTTCCAAATTAATTGAAGATGGTTTAAAAATTTTGTAATTAAATAACTTTATATGTGGATTACAATGACTGTGGGCTTATATTCAACCTCTACAATGTCCATCTGGCTTCGATATCGTAGTCATATTGATGAGCAACAACTACGAGGTTAAGTTGGAATTTTGTTTAAATAGCACTAACGTGGCGTTTGGAGCACATGCCATTGAACAAATTTGCTTTCATGATGAGGAAAGTACCTTCTCCGAAAGAACTACAAATTTTGTACTGTTCCTAGGGATGTTCAACATATTTTAATGGAATCTGCTTGCAATGAAGCAGAAAGAAAGTCTGTTAACTACTTTTAAGCCAAATGGATCGAATTTTGGTGTATTCGAAAGTATTGCAGCTTTTCCAGGCTCAGTAGATGCTAAGTTAATTTATACATTAAAACGAAATTTCATTAAAGTAGTTAGATTAAATAGTACTAAGTTAGTCTATTTCGATGAAAGTGTTATTTGATTAAGCAAAAATGTGGCTACATAGTCGCTAAATAAGCAACTCCGAGTTCGTCAAAAAAAAAGGTTAGTCTAAATAGACTACAAAGTTCCTTCGATACAAGTATCGTAATCATGTTGATAAGGTTATGACAGCTGTTTATCATTTGACTTCGAGAAATCATAACATCAACAATAGGGAATGCAATTTAACTGGTTATAACCGTTTTTATGCATTCCCTAATCCACAAGCAAAACAGACTAATACATTGTAATATAGAATCCCTGTACGGGAGAATATGTTGTGAGCTTTTACTTAAAGCCTTCGATGACATTAAAGTCACTTTGTGTTTGTGATCAACACAAAGTAACGGCTTCTGCGTTGGCAGACTTTGGCAGGGGCATAATTCCCCTCTCGGCATAAATAACCAGGTAAAAGCTGTGGCAGCGCTTTAGTGCGGAGTTCACTAACAATTTAATAGTTTATTACCTGTCCGCCTAAGGGCCGTTTTCAATAACATTGTACATAGTTAAGGACAGTTCAGGCCTCAATTAAAATCCTTAATTATTTTCCATTTCGTTGCTTTCATTATTTCAAATAACTATACTTAAATAATTCGATGGTTAAAATGGCAATTGGCATATAGGGCCATTTTACAGTACAATGAGTTGTCCTTTACGCCGATTGTCATTTTAGTTATCAATTATCGTTAACTTTCGTGACGAAATGGAAAAAAAAATAAGGATTTGCGGCCCCTAATTGAGATGTTTATAATTAGACCCTGTTAAACTGTCGCACTGAAGTGGCCTTTTGATTGACTGTTTTTTTATCGACTATCTAAATATCAATGGTATTGTACATATAGTTATATGTTTTAAGCAAATAAACTTCATACCAATATTAAACAAACACTATTACACAGAACTGCAATATATTGCGGCTGTCTGTCAATGTGGCATGCAGTTGCAAAGAGGTAAATTATTTATATAAGGTTATCGCATCTCGTAATACTAATTAGGTTACAGTAAAATACAACCGATATGGCATGTCGTGAACCTTCGTTGGCGCAGACATGAACAACGATTCGGATGATTTCTGAAAGCACGATTAAAATCCACGATCAGATTTGTACGTTATAGTTATAAGGTGCAAATTAAATTGCATCTATTTTTTCCATCCCACCCACCCACGTTTGACGGCTGACTGAATGACGCGCGAGCGCGCGTCAACATGGCGTCACTAATAATCAATAATAGCACAGAATACCACGCTACGCTGATTGGTTCCCGCGCTTCGAAAAAAAATCATCTGCGCAGGTACATCGGTAAGCCATATCGGTTGTGTTTTACTGTATCTACTTATTTTTAATCAAGAAATTTTAATACCTAAGCTATTTTGAAATTTATGAAAAAATTTATCGCATTGTTGCGTAATATAAACTAGTACAAACGACATAAACTTCGAAAATATATGACGAATGAGGAGGAAGGGCCCTGATCTGCTGGTGGAACACCAGAGCCTTTTTCCGTACTCGCACTGTCGTGAAAACGACCATCTTCATTATCGTCCATATTTGGGGGTAGATACACGCGTGGGCGACAAAATGAGAACACGTCCAGATAGCTGATCAATGGTTGTAATTATCACACTTAACTTTATTACAAAAAAACACGTGATTGCTTTAATTTAAACGGATTAACAATGATGATTCACCATGACCAAAGAAACGCGGTGATCCCAAAGATGGCGTCACGTCACGACCGCTCAGTTCCAATGTCTCCACCATAATGGCCGCCCGCTGGCCTGTTCCCGCCATATTTCAACTGTCAGTTCTCGTTGATGAGCTGTCACTGTCAACCGTGACGATACGCAACGCCATCTCTGATTTCACCCAGGCAACTACCTGACGTTTCCTTGTTTTAAATCGACAATCGAATCAACTAGACTACTAGGTGGCGCCACTTGTTGCTTTAGCCTTCTGATAGATGGCTCCACTCCGACACGGCCGTCCTGCTCGTCACACGTCCTCGTGGGACTTATCTGTGAAAGAAAACCAAACAAGGAGCCTCTGACATGCTCGGCCTATTCTGACCCCATTTAAGGGATAAGAATGAACGAAACACACCATTATAGAAAACACATTTAATTTCTATAGCACCCAATACAAACAATCAACACATCGTGAGCACACGATCATCTATAGGCACTCTCATCATCATCTACAACCTGAGTGAGGTCTGTAGGAACACCATCCACAGTCACACTGTAGGTACACCATCTACAGCCAAACTGTAGGTACACACACACAATAAATCATCATTACCTCTAAGGTAACGGAACACCATCCACAGTCACACTGTAGGTACACCATCTACAGCCAAACTGTAGGTACACACAATAAATCATCATTACCTCTAAGGTAACGGAACACCACCTTCATTACTTTTGGACTGGTAAAGGTACACTCACCAATTAATTGCCCAAGGCAACAGCACACCTGTGCTCTTCCTTACCATCGAAAACGTAACGGCATACCAACAACACATAATCATTATACTACTGACACAATAACACATTTCATCAGAAATCTTTTACTATCACTCCGGATCAGATACGTCAATCTCAACTTCTGGTACTTCATATTGTTGTGGCATACTTCGTAAGCGATCATGGGCATACTTACAACTACGCTTGGAATTTAGCGCCTGAAACCTATAACGGTCCCCATCCAAAATCTCTACAATCTTAAAAGGCCCTCTAAACTTGGGATCCAGCTTGGTCTGATTACGTTCTTCATTTTTCAACAGAACGTATTCACCCAACGTAAAATTACGGACTTGAGCTTTTGATCTATCAAACCTGGCCTTATCATAATGTCGCGTTTTTGTCAATATTCATAACGGCTTGCTCCCTAGCCTCGGCCAAGTCGAAGCTTGGATCAGTCTCTTCCATTAACATGAGATCAAGAGGCCTAGCTACCTTGCCTACCATCAGCTGTAATGGACTATACTTCGTGACTCTATTAACACTGCAATTTAATGCCAACTGTATATCAGAAAGTGCATCTTGCCATGAGCGCTCACCGTCAGTCTCTATAGCCGTCAACATATTTTTCAAAGTGCTCATGACTCGCTCTACCTGCCCGTTTGCCCGTGCGCTACCCGTTGCTATCAAGTGCAAGTCCATATTGTTCGAGTTACAAAACTCGCGAAACTCGGCACTCGCGAAGCAACGACCTTGGTCGGCGATGACACGACACGAGTCGGAGCTCCAAAAATCGATACACTCATTTTCATAGCCCTTATACTGCTCACCGTATCGATGTTTGTAGTATGATGCAACAGGACAAACTTAGTGAATGCGTCGATTAAAACGAACACGTATTTCTTTTTATCGTTTTTCCCACTAAGTTTGCCTGTGGCATCAATATGCACCATATGCCATGGCACTGCAATTTTTGGAATAGGGTGAAGCTCCGTATGCACCTTGCCCGAATTAGATTTGGCTACTTTGCACGTAGCACAATTTTCGACAAATTTTCGAACATACTTCGTCATATGTTCGAACCAATACTGATCAAAAACCTTCTCAAGGGTTTTCTCCCACCCCAGGTGAACTAATGCATTATGGGTCGAGCTAATAACGGACCAACGTAACGCTCTGGGGAGTATAGGCAACACCTAGTCCTACCGTTCCTTTGTACCTTACGATGCAGCAAACCTGACCGGAGTTCATACGTTTTTGCATGGGCTCTACATTAGCAGCTTTTGTTGGGGTACCTTCGATAAAACTGGGTTTAAAATCGTTTAATAGCGACAGTAATTTGTGCTTGTCTTTGTCCAAAATGTCTGTGTCAATGTTATCGAATGAGACAGGGGCATGAGACTCCTCGACACATGACTCTACAACCTTAACTTTATTAAACTGCAAGCGATCGGCTGTCATACTAATACCTAAGCCTTGGCCAACAATCTCTCTACCTATCATAACATCGCTGCGCAAGTAATGATCGGGCAGAACATGAAACAATACTTCGAGCGTAATTGAATCAATTTCAATGGTAGCCAAAATCTGAACACAACTATTAACGCTTGACTGCCCAATACTATTTAGTTAAAGACACAACATTATTAAACCGCTTTCCATGTAACTTACAACTGGCAGTCTCCTTAACGAGTGAACATTCTGATCCAGAGTCATAATAAATCATAATAAAATAAAATGCGCTCACCAAAATGACTAAGAGTCCCAGATGGTGCGTTGACGACGCATAAGTCGACGCGTCGCTCCGCTGAAGAGCTGGCAGCAGCCCCGCCTGCCTTGGTGTCCGACGAAGAACAACGAGTGGCGATGTGTCCCGGCTGTCCGCATTTGTAGCATGTGAGGGTAGATGCCGGCTTGAAATATCCCGATGAGTTGCTTGAGCTCGTGTTGGCAGATGCGACGGCACGGTAATCCTTTCTTCCATCCTTCTTCGACCTACACGAAGCCGCACGGTGGCCCAATTTCCCACAGTTGAAACATTTTAATGGCGTCGATGGTTCGAATCGCTTGGCGTCAGATTCAGTCTTCTCGTCGCGGGTTCCATTGTTTCGCCTCTTCAAGTAAGTCACAGCCTTCAACTCACGTTGCATCTCACTCCTTGTAGTAACGTTAGAAGTGAACGCTATTCTTTGCACACGTGGATCGAATTCTGGTAGAATAATAGTGGTAATCACGGGTGACGGCTTAACTGCCTCCAATAAAGCCATTAGGTTTTTGTTCTGCTGTTCCATGAGTAATCTCCACATATTCACATCTTCTGGGCGCTGATTACATCCCACATCTGATGACGAATGAGGAGGAAGGGCCCTGATCTGCTGGTGGAACACCAGAGCCTTTTTCCGTACTCGCACTGTCGTGAAAACGACCATCTTCATTATCGTCCATATTTGGGGGTAGATACACGCGTGGGCGACAAAATGAGAACACGTCCAGATAGCTGATCAATGGTTGTAATTATCACACTTAACTTTATTAAAAAATAACACGTGATTGCTTTAATTTAAACGGATTAACAATGATGAATCACCATGACCAAAGAAACGCGGTGATCCCAAAGATGGCGTCACGTCACGACCGCTCAGTTCCAATGTCTCCACCATAATGGCCGCCCGCTGGCCTGTTCCCGCCATATTTCAACTGTCAGTTCTCGTTGATGAGCTGTCACTGTCAACCGTGACGATACGCAACGCCATCTCTGATTTCACCCAGGCAACTACCTGACGTTTCCTTGTTTTAAATCGACAATCGAATCAACTAGACTTCTAGGTGGCGCCACTTGTTGCTTTAGCCTTCTGATAGATGGCTCCACTCCGACATATATAACATAAGAAAGAAATAAATTTAAATAAGTGAACAATATCCCAAATATTGAACAAATTCCAGACTAAGCGATAGGTTTGTACTGTTTACTAGAAAAAAAAAACAACCTTATCCAGAGAAATGCATAGAATAGAAAACATCTATGCCTCAGGAACAAATAATAGCACTCATCCAAAAAAAAATGCCTTACCGGGATTCAAACCCAGGACCGCAAGCTTACCATATTGCCTTTGGCAAATTATCGTATTATTATAATATATAAGAGCTATCGTAACGTTGACAACACGATAACATGTCAAGGGCAAGATGGTTTTACCCAGTAAGAATAAGGCCCTGTATTTTCATTTTGCTAAAGATACAGAAATACAGCTTCATGACTGTATTATACCCCTTGCTAATCAAGCCAGACTACAAGAGCAAAGTTGTTCTTGATTGGCCGTCTAGACAGTCTTTGGGTTTTATTACTTGATTGGGCTTATAACCGAGCTTTGAGTTTGGTTTGTATTTTAGGTAATTTTATACATTTTGTTCTTTTTATGTTAACTTTGTCATTTTATTTGGTTTAAGTTAAATAAAGTGCCTAATTTGTTTATGTTTTGTCACTCAGAAATAATGTTTGTGTAATGAATAAGAAAGCTACATACCTATATATCCCTTTGTAGTCATAGGGTCCTTACTTTTACCGTTTTAATTTTGCATATTGTCTAATATCTGTTTAATCTCCAATGAATAACAATGATAAATAAACCTAACTGACAGAAAACATTTTACTTAAAGTTAAATCGAAAACCAAATGCCTTTAATAAAGCCCTTGCCCAAGACATTCTGCCTTCCTAAGCAAAAACGCAGTAACTAAGATAAACCTCCTGTAGTAATATCAACAATACAAGAGACTACTGGTGAGAAGAAACGCTGCAAGAAACTTAACAGTCAGTCATATTTTTTTTTTTTATAAATATTTAAAAAATTAAGAAAACAACATCATAGCATCGTAGCTGAGCAGGAAAACGTGTCAGGACTCAGAATTATCATACATATATACATAAACTCATACCTTCGTTCCCAGAGTGGGGTAGGAACAGATCAACAAATAGGTACAGAATTACCTTACCAAAAACTCTAAAAACTTATTTTCACAAGTCCTAATAAATAGTATCTATGTATGTAAACTCCTTATAACACAAAAAAAAAACAATTACAAGACAACGAGAGTCCTTGTCGCAGATGTATAATAATAGTAGTAGAATTTATAACTCGTTACTTATAAAACATTTTCTGTAAGATAAAACTGTTGGAAACATCACAAAAGAGGCTCCTCAAAGAATTTAAAAACTTCCCTTACTTTCACAGTCGGTTTCTCAAATTGGGTCGCTCATGGCAAAGAGGCATTTGAACTCTTCCGCGGACATTTTACACAAGACTTTTTTGTGTCGGAAATGTATTTAGTTGGGTGCATGCCATAGATTTTTACCCGTATATCATAAAAAAGAATTTGCAAAAAGAAATTCAAAATATGGTATGTTTTGTAGTCGGGTAGATAGCGAGAAATTCCAAACTAAAACTAAATCTCGAACTCAGTAAGAGCATTTTTTTGACAAAAGCCTTTTCTAAGCCAAACACAACACAACACAAAAGAACACGACGTTACTTACCAGTGACGCGATAGGTTTAAAAACTAAACGAAGAGAAACGCTAGCTAGCGTAGTGCATCTTGTCTGGGCCCTCTGAGTAGGTTTAGGGTTATCTTCAGTCACGAAAACAATAAAACCAAATATATATTATAAGTAAATATTTATTTTTATATTTATTTTTTGATTCGCTTAACAAAACTAAAATCTTGGCCTGTTTATTACGAACTGATGTTTAGTGTAACCTATTGTTTTTATTTAGTCCGCTAAGTTATCTGGAAATGTTGTGTATACTTGTAATTGGCTTGTACACTAGACATAATACCTTAACCTGTTACTATGATGTGAATGCTTTCTGTACTTGCTGTAAGTGTACCTTTCAATAAATAAATAAATAATAAATAAAACCTAACTACCTAAGGTAGCTTTTGGTTCAACACAGAGCCAGTCGTTTGTTACGTAAGCCTCATGTGCAAGGTAAACTGCTTCAATCGATCGTAGACCCGAAGGCATTGTCACGTAACATACGTGATCTGAATCCATATTATTTGAAGCCAAAAGTTTTGCGACTTTATACCCCGATAAACATTTACCTAAATATTGGTATCCCATTTTGTATGTCTTGGTGATTTGTATAATAATTAAGGAAATAAGGGGATTGCGCAGTATCAGTCGGTGCTTACTGTGTCAAAACTAGGGAATGCAACTTAACCGGTTATTAACCGTTTTTGTATGAAAATAACCGGTTAAAACCGGTTATAACCGGTTAATTGCATTTCCTAGTCAAAACGATACAAGTATGTGACAACAAGGTTAGGAGTCGAATAACTCTGCCTCTTTTACTCCCTGGAACTTGTCAGGATTTGACCGCATCCAGCAGAGACAGTTAATGTTTGAAGCATCTAAGGCTACTCCTGAGGCTTAGAGCTCCCATATTTTTTTAGTATCATAATTAACGTGCTTTATTGAGACTATAAGAAAATGGCACAGCTAGATTGCCTTAATTTGCCTCTTAATAACTGTATGGAACCGTTAAACACCACACGCTCTAGAGGTAATATACTTTATTACACGAAAAATGCCTTGAAAATTTTCATTTTACACGTTCGTGGATAGAATTAACCAAAGTTAGAAATATTAGTTCTATGATTATACCCTTTACCTTAACCTTTTGGGGTCAGATATCCACCATTTTTGAATATGTTCTACAGCTTATTAAAAATCGAAGTTTTCAAACCCGGGGTAACGCCGCGGCCCGTTAAAAATTTTGGTTCAATTAGTCCTAACTGCTCACAGTTTGAAGTGTCGTATCTCAGTAATTATTAGAAGCATAGAAATGATTCAAAAACCATTTCAAAGCGTATCTAGTTTTGTTTATCTCTTTTGAATGCAACATTGCTGTCAAACCCAAAGTTTTATAAAATTTTCGTTGTTATATGGAAATGCACCCCAAGGTCAAACATAGACTTATTAAATGCCTCTAATCTAGGTATCTGAAGAACAAAAATGGCGGGTACCCGACCTTTTGCAGGTTATCCTTAAATTAAACAGACTTCCAAAAAATATATCTGTATATACTGTTAACGGTTTTTCAGCCTCTTAGAAAACTCAATTTAATAAGGAAATCAGAAGCTGAGCATGTTTCGTTAGGTCATAAAGCGCCCCGAGCAGCCTACTTCGGCTCACAGCCCTGTGGTTGTTAAATTCGCATTCCACTCATATCTGCAACCTTTCGATGAATACAAATGCCTTTTACGGCTCTAACCCAGATGCCCGATATAATAACGTTTTTACGGTTTTAGGTATTCATTACAATGTTGTTTGTCTATGAGAGGGACTCGTTAAACAGTACTTCGGGTTTCGCTGATTTTCCACGTTTTGAAATGTTTTGAATTTTATCTGGAGTCTCTGGAGCTAGATGCTTTATTCTTATCTATTATAATATACCTAAAGTTGGTAAGTGATCAGTATCGTCCGAACTATTTGCCAGCCAAATAGCTTGGAAGAGGCAAAACAAAATGAAATTAGTGCCAAAGTAAAGATAAAAAAAAACTTCAAAAATGATTCATGGGTTTTGCTACAGTATCAGATCGATAATATTGGGAGTTTATTAAACTGTGTTGGCTTAAACTACCAATCAGCTGCTATTAACTTGGTACTAAACTATATGGTGTTAAATAAACGGTTTCTTGCATTCTAACAACACAGGTAGTAAAAGTGATTTCATCTTATGTTGTATAAGAGAAGCGCTTGCAAAAGCAACTTCAGTTTCGTAAGCAAACAATCCGTCAAACAATTTAAGGTCCGCCTTACAACTTAGCTGGTGTTACGGAGTTTAGGGAAGTTTTTATCACTACGTGCGCCCCTCGGGACAACACCTCACCTCGAGGCGTCGGTCCAATAAAACTCAAGTGTATGGAGGGGCTCAAACTTTAAGTAACTGTCACATCCTGTGTACATTAACTTATTAAATTAGAATTGTATTACTTCAGGCATTTTACGCGAAACAAACTGTTGTAATTTTTTTCGGCTTAGTAGTCATCCGATAATAGTAGATTGTTACTAACCAAGGGATGAAAGTGATCAATTGCAGCCCGAGATATTTTGGTTGCAAGAGCGAAAGCGAGGGCGTGTATAGTTCGAGGGTGCAATTGATACTTTCACCCAAGTTACACACTCTATTTTTTCATTTTGATTATGAGGAAAGTAAAAAAAATACGCCGCAACGCCTGCGATCTAACTTGCGCTACGCACCTCCTAATTACCGCTGCGCTCCTGGTACTTTATTAAAAGTGGACCATTTCTCCGAATGCGCCATTTTTGTAGCCTTTGCATGCGACTCCATCTGCGTAGGTGCCACTGACAAAGGTTAAATTTAATCATTTAAAATATTTTTAATTTTCCAACTACATCTATATAATACAAAAGGCAAACCTGTGGGGCTAGACAAGTTGCCATCCTTCACGAACGCTAGCGTTAGGTGATCACTGGCGACATGTATTGTCATTGAAAAATGTATGGGAATGACGTAAGTCACGTGATATATCACTCGTTACAACTGACACGCTTGTCTAGCCTATACATATAATTTTGACAGCGCCAAGGGACAGGTGATCACCAAAGTGATCACCTAACGCTAGCGTGAACGATGGCAACTTGTCTAGCCCCACTGACCCTTTTGACTTATAGTTATATCAACTCACAGCCGAAATAACTGTACCAGGTACAGGTTTGGTACAGGCGTTCCTTTCATGATGTAAGTGAGCGCTAAGAAAGGATTTTCCGAAACTCGACCTCCAACGGGAAAAAATAGGGGGAATAGTGGGAACCTAACTGTACGCGTACGAAGTCGCGGGCGGCCGTCCTCTCTCTTGTGTATAAAATCACATCAAACGTAACATGAATGAAGGTCAAAGGTCAAACATCATGTAATATTTCAGAATTAAGATTAAAAAGGTTTATTAACGCGTGTAACTTCTCATAAAAACAAATGTTATGACGAAGCGTGTGAGTACAACAACGTTATTAGGCGCGTTATGCAATACTGGGCCGGGCAAGGGTCATTCCGCTGTTATGTGAAAACAGAACAACGAAGGACGAGTTATGACGTCACCGTCCTTTTCCGCCTCGGCCCTAATACGAATGGGTCGATAGGTAACCTTGTTTGTTACTTTTAGCAAAATGATATTGTCTTTTGTTTTTGTGTAAAACGTGGGACGCCAAAGTGGATGTTAAGTAAAGGCATACAAGGCGAATCAATATTGATAGTACTTTAACTGCTTCTAATATATTTATTACCTTACATTTGCAAGCAAGTAGAGAAGCTTGTTTAGTGATGTATTGTTCTGAATAACACGCTTATGGAGGCATGTTTTGCTGACAATTTTCTTCTTATAATTTTGATAGTTATCATCCGATAAGTGATTTCGCTGAAGTGTTTTTTTCTTGTACAATTTAATGAACTTGAGACCAATCGAAAGAATTTGAATTAAGTATAGTAACCAATTCATTTTCCAATATTACTTTGTTACGAGTATGTCGACTTCTACATTCTTATGCCTTTGTCGCTGTATTATATGTTTATTTTATAATCTGTTAAGAAATTGACAGCGATTCCAAAACCCATATCGTTTCTTTTCACTTCTTTAATGTTGTGACGCCTTTTAAGTTTATGAAGTTGTAGTTAAGTAGAAACTACTTTCTGGTATCTGTCAGTACGTTTGTATAAGTGAGAGCGTAACAAAGCGGCGATAACCAATTGATGCTCTGGTTTTACTGTGCTCTAACACATTAACCGACTTTCCTACATTAATAAGAGAAATTCATAATTTGCTAGGAAAAGTCAAATTAAAAGCTGGAAACAATTTGAATATTTACCTACTTCATTAAAAGAGGGCAGCCGCGTTTATGCATTTCACAGCGCCGGTGGTAAAACGTGGCTACGGAGAGAATGGGGCAAAACCGCAATTCGTATTTTGCGAGTTGCTTGTTTATAGTTTCATTAAATTCATCGCTACTTTTATGTTTCGTTTTTTCTTTGCTTTTGTCGTCCGTTTTATTCCTTTTCACATAATTTGCATACAGTTTGCTGCTCGTTGTAAAGGTGGATGAAGTATGGTTGCAGTACAGTCAAGGGCATAAATATACAGGGTTATTGGTAATTCGACGTATTCCCGTTAGGAGGTGATAGGGGTGACTATTTGCGGTAATTTTAACCCCCATATGCATTATGCAAAAGTGAACCATTTTTGAGTTATCATGTTTTTTAGCTTTTTTCAAAATAAGTCAAAAATGCAGCATCAAAAATTTATTTAAAAAAAAGTATCAATTTAAATCATTTTTTTTCTTCTGATTTATATAAACGATAAAATTCTGGTTATTTATCAATATTAAAACAACAATTATCGGTCCAAATTTAAAAATGCGAGACTAAAAACGATATTATTTCTAGATTTTTTAGATATCTTTTGCCACTAAAATGCCTTAAAAACAAAAAAATCGTTATGAAACTTGGCTTGCAGATTAATTTAAAAACATAACCGTTTTCTTAGCTCTCCAAAAATGCATAACAAATAGGAACTTATTTCAAAGAAACTGAAAAAAAAATGATCACAAAAGAAGCAGGCGGAAATTTGGATTCGAACTAAACACAAGGTAGTTCTTTAAAAAATCCCATAAAATTAATTAAAAACAATACCCAATGTCAATAAAACAAAAAAACAATTTTAAAATAATAACCAGTAACAGTTTAATAGTAATACCAATTAACAATTAATAATAGTAACAATTAACACATTTTTTAATTTAAAGTTCTTGCTCGAAGTGACTTCCCCTATTGCGTACGCAAAGTCGCATTCTTTTTCTTAGTTGTGACGTAACTACCGAAGTAGTCAAATTATTACGCATTGCATTTGCTGCATTTATAATTCTCGTCTTGAGTTCTTCCGCGGATGACACAGGCGAGAGGTCGTAAACTATGGATTTCATGTGACCCCAGACATAGAAATCAACCGGCGTTAAATCCGGACTTCTCGCGGGCCACGGAATGGGTCCTCCTCGCCCTATCCAACGATTAGGAAAATAGCTATCGAGCCATCGCCTAACATTGACACCAAAATGTGCAGGACATCCGTTTTACTGGTATATCATGTTTTGCCTTGTAGCCAAAGGCACGTCTTCGAGGAGGTCAAACATTTCATTTCTCAAAAAATGTTCGTAAGCTGCAGCATTTAGATTGCTCGGTAAAAAATGTGGTCCGATTAAATTGTCGTCAACTATTCCCATCCACACATTGACCGAAAAACGGCGTTGCGACCCTTTTGGCCTCTTTTTATTAGGATTCTTGTGCACTTTCTCACTCCGATAATGTTCATTATGGTAGTTAGTAATCCCATCTTGATCGAATCTGGATTCGTCGGTCCATAGGATTTTATTCAAAAAAGACGCGTCTTCTAAATCCGCATTTAACATGAATCTACAGAAAGCAACTCTCCTTTCAGGGTCCTCTTCGTGAATAACTTGCACAGGAGTATAATGGTAAGGATAGAATCCTGCATTATGCACTGTAGACCACGCTTTCCATTGTGTTACAGAGAGTCGTGTGGCGACGGTGTTTGTCGAAATTGTTGGTTCATCGATAAATTCTTGCAGAATATCCTCTTCGTAATTAACAACATTGACTGGGGGTCTTCCGGCATTAATTTGTCTTCTCTGAACACAACCAGTTTCTCGGATTCGCCTATACACTCCATTAAAAACGGATACATGGGGTAACCGGCGATTGGGAAACCGACGCCGACGCGAATAATCATGACGAGCAGCTTCACTGTTACCGTTGCAAAAGCCGTAACAAAACATTACATCGGCGTATTCTTCATTTGTGTAATTATGAAACATCCGTTGTTCATTTTGATCAAGCTCTTCCATATTTTAATTCAAATTAAAAATTAAACTACAGTCGTGAGTGTATTTACTCCAAAAAACACGGCCCCAATTTGTATAACAAAACCAATGCACGTGTGAAAAGTTTTTGAAAAAAGAACTCTTTGAAAACTTTGTTATTTTTTTTCTTAACCTGCCAGTTTGCTACCGGCATTAGCTTAGGTACGCATAATAGTAGATTGTACAACAAGGGCATAAAACAAACCATTTTTTCCGAGACTTATGGTATCCAACCGAGCCGGCAGGCGAGGTTGGATAATTAAGTCGAGGATAAAATGGGTTTTAAGACCGAGTTATACACTCTGCTTTTCACTTCGATTACGAGGAAATAAAACAGTGATAATGTAAAAAAACTTCAATTAAAATATAAATTGAAATTTGAACAATTCTGTATATTATACGAGTATGTTATGGTTTTTCGGGCATATTTACAGTATGGATTTAGGCGGCAATGTCTGTTCAATAAGTTCTTTTGCATTTTTTTCCATGAGTGTGTTAGGTGTGAGCATTATTTTCTCTTCACTAGACGACATTTTAATTAAATTCCATAACGCAACAAGTTTTGCCAAGAAAATAACTAATTAATAGTCCAAAACCTCTTTCCCGCCACTGTATTTCTGTCTAATTTTTTTATTTATTTTCTGTTTGCGATTTTTGACTTAGGTCGAACGCAATACTGCCAAGTAATGCTTGTTTTTAATAGTTTTAAATTTTTTTTTTGTTAGATAGGTACTACGATGCAAATATAAATAAAATTAAAGTAAATTTATTTAAATAACAAGTTTATTTAATGCAGTCACCTCGTCTGTCTGGCTGTAGGGCTTAATTGTCTTAGTCTAGATGACGACAACCATTTATGCACTAGTGCATAAAATGCGATTTTATGCAGCCTATACCCAGCATAAAGAAGGACTTTACGAGCATGAGAAGTGAAAAAACTATTTGCAAGATATTCAAACAGTGATTTTAAGTTTAGTTCGGATACAAATTTCCGCCTGCTTCCTTTGTGATCATTTTTTTTTCAGTTTATTTGAAATATGTTCCTAGTTATTATGCACTTTTGGAGAGCTAAGAAAACGGTTATGTTTTTAAATTAATCTGCAAGCCTAGTTTCATAACAATTTTTTTGTTTTTAAGGCCTTTTAGTGGAAAAAGATATCTAAAAAATCTAGAAATAATATCGTTTTTAGTCTCGCATTTTTAAATTTGGACCGATAATTGTTGTTTTAATATTGATAAATAACCAGAGTTTTATCGTTTTTATAAATCAGAAGAAAAAAATAGATTAAAATTGATACTTTTTTTTAAATAAATTTTTGATGCTGCATTTTTGACATATTTTAAAAAAAGCTAAAAACCATGATAACTCAAAAATGGATAACTTTTGCATAATGCATATGGGGGTTAAAATTATCGCAAATAGTCACCCCTATCACCTCCTAACGGGAATACGTCGAATTACCAATAACCCTGTATATACACCCCAGAATCTTAATAAGGTCTATGTATGCATGTTTGCGCCTTTGTGCAAATATTTCCTTTTACCCTTGACTGTAGCTATAAATATCTCTATTCTACTACGTAATATTTATTGCCTATGACATGCTATCATATTATTTATAACACAGCCGCCATTACTGTTAAGTAAATAAGAGCTCTCTTGACCTCATGTGCTGTTTAGTCTAAGGGACCAAAAAGGAAAATCGTCTATTACTGGCCACTTTACTAACTGGCCACTTTGCAATAATATGTATAAAGCAAAAGATATGCTGATATTTGTACGATTAAAGTAGAATACCTAGATCCAGGGTTATTTTTCGGACTACTGTCAAAGTATCTTTAGATACGAACGGCGTCTGTATGTAAAATTGGTGGCTAGTGACTAAATTACATTTTCTCAAGGGGCCAGTTATTGACGATTTACCCTAATTTTTACCAAATAATAATTTGTCTTTATGTGTGTTATCCATGGACTTATTTTTCTAATAATACACCATAACGAGTGAAAGCCATAAATGAAAATAAGAAGACCTGAAAATGAAACAATGTCTATAGAATATAATCTTAATTATAATTATTTGATCTTGTTTTTTTTTCTTGAACCATAACGGAGCAACGCCTTAGGTACAAAGTCATCCTTATAAAACCCACTAATGCCTGTCATGTAATCAACCTAATGTTTTTGTACTGTATTGTTACGCTAAAGGTTAAAATATTAATTAATTGAAATTTTGTTACAGAAAAATTCCTTACCTACTTACCTTTATTTCTAAAGGAGTCTCTTAAGATGAAAAAAAATCGCAGAATTCGGAAAACAAACCGCGATACAACGCACTTCAACATAATAGCATCCCAAATTTCCCCATGTTGTCAAATTACATGACGGATAGTGAAAAAGGCAATTCCCCGATCCCCGACCCGTCGCGGGGATCGGGGGGGCGGGGCAAATTAGATCAGCCGGTGCCCCTAAATGAAATGGTACACTTGCCACGTCGACTCCATTGGAAATATCGATTCAGCCTCCAAAAACACATTGAAACTCTCAATTATGTGATCAGACGTTTTAACAACGTCGATACGTTTCATATTGGCATATGGTTAAAAAATTAACAACGTTTAATAGTGAATCAGGAACAGTTTTTTTTTAGGATAATAAAAAACTAATGTAATTTTCAATCAATTTTAATAATGGATCATGCAACAAGCTCTATAAAACAATGGAAACTCAAACAAGCTACAACAAATGAATTCAATAATGGAGTCATCAAGCACGAATATGAATTTACTATTTACGTAATATACGCCGATCATACAGACATTTATTTGATGATGATGGCCACTTCGACTCCTAGTTAATCGGGAGCTGGTGCACCCGAAGATGGCTTATGTAGCCGATCTTCGCAGCGAACTCCGACATTTACTTATCTCTTATTTAAATAACAAATTCGTATTAATTATCGTATAGGTTTTATTTCTGCAACCATTACTGTCAAGTAAACATAAGAACCACCATAACGTCGACAATACGATACGATAACATATTAAAAGTAGGATCACGTTAAGCACGAGAACATTAAAACCCCAGTTTTAAAGCATTAATAGCTTAATCCACTAGATTGTTAGGTAACAAAAAGAAATAAAGACGCACATTACGTGGCAACTCCTGATGAATCGCGCCGTAAAAGGCCACTTAAGGCAAATAAACTGGTCTCGGAGAGGAGTTTAGAACTATCCCGTTGTAATTAGAGTTACCGGGCCTGCGGTGGCGCTTCCATATCACCTAGTACCTACTACCTACCCGCCCGCATCGAGTTACTCTCGCGGGTGGGTTTAGTCTACAGACAAATAGGGTCAGCTTTCATAGTCAGGTATGATAATGACTAGTGATGGGCGGCTTGTAAGTTTCAAAAGTGAAAATTACTATAGTTTCGATATGTTACCCAACTTTTCATGATAAGTATTTAAACGAAATTTACTTGTGTTAGAATAATTTCTAACTAACTATGTAACTTTCAGAAGCTGTAATTTTCACAGTTAAGAAAAGTTGTGCAATGTTTTAGAAATCGCCCATCACTAATAATGACACTCTATATTACTGATAATTATTGCTCAAACCATGCACGTGTCACGAGGACTTTAAACTGTAAGACATGTATTTAATTTGGACGGAGATCCTCTGTTCTTGCGAACCACTAATGCGTAGTACAAGTATCTACCTAGGGCGACATATCATGGACCCACGAGAGATACAACTCTTCACTGCCCAAAGCATCTCGAAATTCCTGGACGCAACGGGCCTTTGCGGTGAACTCTAAACCAAGGGCTGTCACAAAAGATCAGCAATGGTCGAAGTGGCACACAAAACCCATCCCAACCCCCGCCCCCTATAATAATAAAAATAGCTCAAACCATGCACGTTTCGCGAGGACTTTGAACTGTAAGACGTGTATTTATTTTGGACGGAGGTTATATACGACTTAATCTTTGTAATCTTGCTGATGTTAGGTTTCCTGGTAAATCGTATCGCAAAAGCCTGTTTAAACCATTTAATGCCGGAGTAATTAGAGTTACCGGGCCTGCGGTCGCGCCTCCATATCACCGGAATTCGCTCGCCAGTCGAGGACTCTCGCGGCGCGCGTGTTTTAATAGACAATGAGGGTTTTTAGGCTTAGGTTTTTCAAACTTTTTCAACTCGTGCACATTTTGTGTTATCAATAATGTAACTAGAGCTAAAGCCTACTACACTACGCGGTATTCAAGGCCCTGTATTTTAGGGCCATAAGGGCGTTTCCTCCGTTTCGCTTATCACACCGTCCCGGTTTGGAGAAACGGTCCCTGAATACCACGTATTGTTACACTCAAATTACATGTTACAAGTGCTTTTATCTGAAAGACATGTATTGTATGCATACCCTCCGATATGAAAAAGCAAGCGATCACTAATTTCGTGGATCTTAAGTAGGGTTTTGGTGGCATAAGTGGTAATGCGGGCTGCATCGGCCCCGAAGAGCAAGGGGAGATGTAGGTTCGAATCCTACCCAAGACGATTTTTTTCGCTGTAATATATTTTAGACATGTATTATTTGGACGAATATTTGCCAATATGATTTGTAACTATAATCAGCTCGACGAACCTTGATCCCTATGACACTGACAGTTATTCCCACGACACAACCTTGTAGTGGCGTCACCGTTACATTAGAATCGAATTGGAGGCGTCTAAAAATGACATTAATTAATTTTAGGTAGATATATGCCATTACAATGAAATTCCGTTGGAATTATAACACTTACAAGAAATTATCTCAATCAGACTTTACGTTTACCTACGTCGTGCAAAAGTTACTTCGTTTGGAAGATATCGACTAGTGCGGAAAAGTATCGGTAAACAAATGTCGATATTAGAAACGAGTGTATAAAATACATTAACATAGTACGCTTTCAGTGTCCGATTTATAATCATTTAAATTATAGGTGCTGAATGTTAAAAAAATTAAATGAAATTGTTTTTATTTCCCTCAAATTATGGATATTTCTGGGGACACCAGTTATTGTTTTATTTAAGATTAGGTTTCATTAGTAGGTAGGTATCAGTTTTCATGTGTGACATAATTAAGTAATAAATTATGAGTGACATTAATTTTTTCATACTTAGGTTTTAGTACATTCTCTATTATCATTCTATTTTCATGATAAAATATATATAAATGACATCATTACAACAACATAACAAACATTAGAAATGCAGATTATATTTTTAAAACCATGTTTACCAACGTGGCTGAATGCAAGTCACGCTTTTGCCTACAAAAAAGTTAAGTTACATCGACACAACCCATCACTAACATGAACTGTCATAGGGATCAAGGTTCGTCGGGCCGATTATAGGTACTGTTAATCGCAACTTAAAAGACGATTTAAAACAAACAAACCGAAACTCTCTCAGTGTAATCAAATCTACCAGGTTTGCGGTCGTCCTTCCATATTTGGAGTAAAGAGGAGCTCTTGTGTTGATTACTCTTGCTTCGGTCGTTTGTATACAACAAATATTTTCCGTGAACACGACATTTTACCTGCTGCGGTATAACAAAGAAGTTTCATTTAAATTATAATCGATTCAGTTCGCTGCAATTCCCATTGAAACAAATCAATTATAATGTCTTTATACAGCAGCAACGATGCATGTGCTCCCGTATGTTGTAGCCTAGGGTAGGAAATGTCCGTTATTTATTTCACCTGAGCAAATAGATATAACGATATCGAATGTCTGTTGGTGAGATATACGCAACGCTACGTTAGAAATGTTTTGTTTTATTTCGCAACCGGCTCACGCTGCTTCGTAAACTTCATTCATATGCCACAACAAAGGAAAACCATGTATACTTGAACATAACCCTATCTATTACTTTGTTTTACTTGGCAACCACAAAAAAGGCGTAAAAAACACTAATGAAACAACGTAAACTTCGATAATTGCCAACTCATTTTCAAAATTCCACATTTCAGTTTCTCCCGCTGCCGAAGTAAGAATCGTGTTGTTTCGTCTAATCGTCAGAAAAGCCTATTAACGTCCAAACTTCCAGTCATAACCATAAACTTAGTTACAGCTCTCACAAACGATCAAATAAAATGTTTGCAGTGGTTTTTACTTTCGTAACGACGTACTGTATTGTGCAATAAAGCTGAAAAGATTTGCAACCGCCGCTGTATTGGATTAACATCGGTTGCTTTTGTGTATTTCAGTGCTGGGCGGGACCGGTTATATTTCTATGAATGCATTCATATACATACGACTGTAGTTTATTCACTGTTTCTGACTGTCGCAACTATATGAATCAAATCTAATATATAAAATGCTCGAGCAACAGTGTTTGTAACAAAGCTCCTCTGAAACGGCTCGACGGCTCTGTAAAATTTTGTGCATATATTCAGTAGGTGTGAGAATAAGTCGTAAAGCATATTTCGTAAGGTTTTAGCTAGTACATTCATAAAAATACAACCGGTCCCACCCAGTACTGATATGAAATATAATGTCCATTTTTCAGACCTAAAGATGACCTACGAGTATAAAGCCATAAAAAGCCAACGTTAGTTATTTTTGGAAACAGACAAAATGTATGGAAATGACATTCAAGAGCTCGCCCCCGGGATTGTCCGGCAAGTAACGCCATTCCTATACATTTACGATAGCGATAACGTTCACAGAATGCATGTAGGCCCCCAGGGCTTATCTCCGGGCCGCTGATGCGATTGGTTAGCCAGTCATGGATCTAACTTAGTCAGACCAGCTAGTGTGACCTTCCTCGCGGTCGCTTTATCTCCTCTTCCCTATTAACTAGCGTCTCTAGATTGTTTGGGTCTCTGCATGCTTTATGACTAAACTAACTCCAGGTCTTTCGGTGGTGGTAGATTTATCGTATAACTTTCAAACGTCAATATATTTTCTATTTTAGTTATGTTGATTGTTTGAGTTTGCGATTTTAATTTTTGTTTTGGTAGTTGACTCGCCGTAGTGTCATCAAATGGTTCTAGCTCTGGTCTAAAAACTAGTAACATGCAGAGCAGGAAATATTTTGCTTCGTCTGGTACTAATTTAGTACCTACTTTTTGCGTGTATGTTTTTGTTTGTTAATTTGTTCTTCCATACTTGTGTTTTGCTATGGTAATCTTTTCCTACTTTAAAAATAATTCCCAATTGTTGCGTTTCTCGAGTCACCAAGTCTACTATATAAAAGGATTAATTCCAACTTTGTGCTTAATTCTTTGGTTGCCAACTTACAAAATCAAAATCAAAATAGTTTATTTGTACAAAGTTCAAAGCAAGAATACAATTCTTCCCAAAGTAGCAACACGTTGAATCAATACGTGTGTTCATTCCAGTGTCCTGTTAATGTTTATATTGGTGTCCAAGGATTAGAAGGTGTGCCAGACGGTAGCGATCGATACTTGCCCTTCTAAATTTATCCGGTGCCGAGGTAGGACTGATGTGGCGGAACGATTTAATTTATCGATTACGATCTCTGATTTATATCGAATTGCCGTTTTTCAAATATCAATTTTTTTTTATTCGAGCTGAAAGAAATAAATTTGTACTTGTGCTTTTGTACTTGTTTTTTTATTGTTTAGTTTTTCGTGAATAAAAGAGAGAGAACACATACATAATACATACATTATTGACCTCCAAAAGATTTACCTTCTCGTTATAAAAGGTCTGTCTTTGTCTCTGACTATGTGCGTCTCTGTAGCTCCCAAACGAAACAGACAGACTTGACAGATTTGAAGTTTTATAATTAATATAGATAGACTAAATGGAAATCGGTTATGCCGTTCGCCGCGTTAAAGGCATTTGCGTCACAGGCTTATAAATATTAATTTTCGTTTACTGAAAGATTGTCAGTTAAGCCATTTCAAGAAGCTAATTTAAAGATATTTATCCAATTACTTTCATTGACCAAGGTCCGAGGATTAAGTATTTTTTACAATTGAAATTACCCTCATCCGGACCTTTGATTCAATCTGTATTGAAACTGCTCTCGTTAAATTAATGGAATTCAATGTAATTCCATACTAACTGCCGCACTCAGAGACGTCAATTAAATTTAATGCTTGATTAAAGTTGCTGCTGCCACATTTTTTGTTATAGAAATGGAAAAACACAACAGGTCACTAAAAAAGCATTAAACTTAATTGACTTCTCTGAGTTCGGCAGTAACATTATGAAGAGGTAATAATATGCCATACTTTTTTTTACTCAGAAAAAAATGGAAAGAAAACTATTTGCTATTTTTTTAGGAACACCTTTTTTAATAATTCATGTTGTCAATTATTTTGTTCAGCTTGCAATACTCCCAGTCGGCCGCACTACGGAGTCCGCGGTGCGATATGAACGAGGTTTAATCCCTAAAGCTCTACGCATAAACACCCAGTGAACAAATACAATGGAGTTTAGATTAAATTTTAAATAGTTAATTAATTTGAATGTAGATTTTAACGAGGATATGCTGCAATTAATGTTTTTCAGTGGCGTGAGTAAATGCCATACAATTAAACAATACGATATTATAATCACACTTGATGGAAATACGGGTAATAAAAATATGCGGTTTAGATCGTTGCTACTAAACGAATAAAGCTCTCTTTAGAATTCCTCAGGATTGTCTTTATATATGTGTTTTTACCGTCATACAAATTGGAGAGACAGATAGACAAAGATGAACAGCTATCAAACAATGAAACAGAACAGACAGACGGTCTGATATTCGTACATATTAATCGATTGACAGGCAAATGGACAGAGAAACGTATCTATAGACAAACAAGGTGGACAGGCTGGGACCGTATCATCCCGAGTGATAAAGTTTTGGAACAATGATATTTTTTTTATATGTACATATTGATTTCTCTATATATTTCGTTGTTCCAGTACCGGTTTTAGAAACTAGGTCAATTCGTGTGAAATTGACCCCTGACATTATTTTAACTGACGCATTTGGTTCCCATAAAATCGGAGTCCCGGTTATCGTTTAACCGAGTTCAGCGACTCAATATCCGTATGGTCATCGGCGTCACCGCGCACCCGTCTCATAAACGGTGCCGACGCGCGGTCCTAAAGCCCCTAACGCACTGAGAACAGAGGCGGCGCGGTGCGGCAAGTTCCCATACCTACAAATAAGAGTACGCGAAGCGTAGCGGAGGCGCTTTTTATTTAATCTTATTGGTGGGGTCCTTACGGATACACTGCGACCCTATGGGATCTTTTGTGTGATTAGTCCTCTTTTAGCGCTTAATCCAATGCAGCCTCCGCCCCTTCAGAAAGTGGAGTGCAATGGCAGTAGTGCCCTGAAATCGTTTGGTTCTAGGTAGCCACAACCGAGGATTTTTATTCTTAGTCCGGTGAGGGCATCACATTAACACAATAAGTGTTTCATTGTTTCCACCTTTTCGCTGTACATTCTACAATCTGTGTTGCAATAAAGGCCCATCTTTGCTATGAGATGTTTGACCCCAACACTCCGATAATGTATCAGAGGGGTTATTATGACATAGCTATGCAATTCAGTTTACGCTAAGAGAAAAGGACAGAGCTATATAACTGCCATAGCTCTGTCCCTTACACTTACCTTAAAATGAACTGCATAGCTATGTCATAATAACCCACCAGGACGGTTTTAGTATGGTAATGTGTCACGACGCGCCGTTTTCGGTCTCAGTGTGTATGCGGCTTAAACGGAGGTGGCCCATCAACCGATAATGGATGATCCGGGGCCTGGCCAGTCGCGCGCCGATCTGCGCACAACCGCTCAAACTCACGCGCATTAAATATTTACATTAAAACCAGTTTTAGGACGAACTTGAGTGCATTTGACTATAAAAAATAATGGTAGGTTGCCCGAATAAAAGTGCTCTTAAAGGAACAGTGTTTCGTATTTGCTCTGTATTCGCGACGTGAAATAGAAACGTGTGTAACAAGGATCTGGTGACCTTCGGGGCCAAGAGATTGTTCCGGGAGGTATAAGTGGACTGAGAAATATAATAAGTGCATCCTGGAGGTAAAGTTTAACGTCGGGAATTTGGTTACGTATTGGAATGTTTAGATTAAATAGGTTCAAATAATAAACAATTAATGAAAAACATTTTTCATATTGAATCGTAACAGTTTCACGAGTGGCATATAAATTATTGTCTCGTATTCATTTCATGGACAGGTTAATATCATACATCCTGAAAACTGTTAGAGCGGTAATCCTACATATAAGTAAGGATGTTCAATTAACCCTGCTACGTCACACTAATTTGCTACTAAAACAACAGTTTAAAAGTTTTAATAGCACAGAAAGTCATAATTAGATTCAGGACTTTTGGAGCCAAATCGTGGTACTAGAATCCATGGAGTCGCTATTTCCTATTTATTATAAATTGTAATACATATCACTTTGATTTTCATCTTTAGTATTTTAATATTTCAAAATTCATTTATTTGTAAACCTCTCTCTGCTGTGAAATCGTTACAAACAAGCAAATATTAGTAGGTATGGAATAACCGAACTAAAAACGTACCTATGTAGTTCATTTTGAAATATGACCATACTGAAGGTCAAAGTCAAAGTAAGTCATAAGTATTAAATTATAATAATTAGGAAAAAGCGACTCCATGGATTATAGAGCCACGGTATGCCACCACAATCCTTACCCTAGTCATAATATTAATTAGTCTAAGTAATCTGACAGGTATCAATTCCATTTTGTATCAAATATACATCGTTATAGAGATAAATATTTAATATTCAAGCAGAGCAAACCAGCTTCGCCTAACGCACTCGCAATCTCAATTGACTTCAAAGCGGAACAATTGTTTTCATTTTGTATGCAGACAAGCCTTCGATTTACAAAATGAAAACAATTGCAATTGCTAGTGCGTTAAGCAATAGCCCCCCGGTAGCATTATAACAGGTTATACTCGTATTAAATATTTGACAGTCCCAGCAACTTAGGAATTAGCAATTAACCCAGAGTTAAGCGTCTACTTTTGTACGTGGTTTGCCGCATAACCTCGGGTTAAGACGCTAACTCTGGTCCACGCAAGTGGGCCTTAGGGCCTGTGGTTTGATCACTAGTTAAACTAACTAATTGTTAAAATTGGAAAAACACATTTCCTTGAGATTCTTTAAAATTTTCGACTTCTTTTTCGAATGTTAACAATTAGTTAGTTTCACTACTAATCAAACAACAACCCGTTAGTAACGTTCGACTAGCTATCGCTATCACATTCGCACTTACAACTGACCGCCATTACTGTCAAGTAAATAAGAACTATCGTAACATTTGTAACATTGACAATACGATAACACGTCAAAGGCAATATGGTTTTTACCCCGTAGAATAGAGGTCTAATATACAGGGTGCTAAGAGGATAATTGCAGGGTTTGATTCCGGGTATAAACTATTTTTTTAAACGAGGTTATTCCCTTTTCCAAAATCAAGGCTAAGAACAGATTACCGACCCTTACTCTTATAGTTTTTGAATTCCCCAAACTGCCCCATTTGGAGTAATCTCCCTGTATATTATACCTACAATAATGAACATCAATATTGACTTTGCCTCTGTATCTATATTTATACGCTTATTGATTGAAAACCGGTTCAATCGGTTTCCAATCTATGTTAAGCGTATAAACACAGATGTAAACTGGAATCGCTTTTGTCTTGTTTGTTTAGGTACGCGCTTGAAATGGCAGTATTGGCACAGCTTACGAGGTCGGGGTTACTCTTGATCTATAGCGTCGATGAACTATAGTTAACACTTAAATTGAGACTATTTTGTTCCCCTCGCACTCGTAGCGAGATAAAAGCAAAATAGTTTAGTAAATCTGTACGATAGGTATACCCTTAACCTTGAAAAAGGTCGGGTAGCCGCCATTTTTGGACATGTTCTACAGTTTGTAGTTGACATTTTAGGCAATTAGGGTAACGGAACCAGTAATGGACAAATATCAATGATGGATACTTGATTCTTATTTTACAAAAGATAAGGGTTATTCATTTGTTATGCAGCAATCAATTTAGGACCGTACGAAATTTGAATTAACCATTAGTGTCCATTACTAGTGCCTATCAGCTAAAAGAGTCCATCATTGGTGCCGTTACCCTATATACGAGTACTGTAGTCCTAACTACCCATAGTTTGAAGTTTCGTATCTCAGTAATAAATGTGTACATAAAAACAATTCAGAAATAAAATGGCTGTGCATTTAGTTATGTTAATTCTTTTAGAAGATAGCTTTACTGTTAAACCTAAAGTTTAGAATATATTTAATAAAAACTAAAAAGATAACAAACTTTTGCTAACAAACAAGCTGTCCCGGCAGCACTTGCACCAATAGACACGGATGAACACATTGTGATTTATGACTATAGTCACATAAGTAGAACAAGCAGTACTTAACAATTCGTATTTCGAATTTCTAGGAGCAAAGTTTATTAGTTTTGGTTACAAATGTGTATTCTGGTTATACATGTACGGTTAAAAAGTCATTCAGTCTATTAAGTATAGGTATGTAACCTCTTGGTCGAGAAAAGGAAAAATCACACTCATTTATTTAAGTACTCTAAAGGACCTTAATTAGGAACCTTAATTTCAAAAATTATTTACCATTTTGAGAAAGTAAAGTAGTATTTTTTTGATAACAGCTGTAACACCTTTTTTGTTTACTGTTGTTGGTTACCAAAGTTGGAGAAGTTTAGTAATATCCGTAAGAAGGGGCAATAAAAGTTTGATAAATAGGTAACTTGTTACAAGTGAACTTACGATTATAGTAGCACAAGTTTCGTTTGTTGGGTTATAATTGTACTCGTATGTGTTTTTAAGAGTATCTTACTGTAAATATTGAAGCAAGCTAGGTTTTCATGTAGTTAATTAACTAACAATACATTAACATACTTAAATATCTAAGAATTTATAATTTTGTTAATGTAAATTATTGGGAGTTCAGATGTGTCCTTGTTTTAATTTTTAAATTCTTATGCATTACTTATATAAAAATTATGAATTTAAGAAAACTTTTTTCAAACTTTCATTAAAACGTTAAGTCGTCGATGTAAAAAAAACTAGATTTTTGTATTCTAAACATCATTAAAAATAACTTCGAAAACAGAGGTGCAGCCCTTTAAAAAGAAACATGCTGACCTTCAACCAAGGCCTTTTTTTATACTGTATGCTTCGATATCTTAGTCAAATTGTTTACGTTATGGCAGTTCCTATTTATTTTTCATTAAGAGCTGACATGATGTCCATAGTGTGCTTAGGATATTAAAGCGAGATAGCCTAAGTAGAATAAAGAGCCTGAGCTACACGCTAAAAAAGTATAAAACCTAAAATATATAACAAAACTACGCAGTTTTGTGTGCACTTTGAGCAATCACGGACATCTCATTCTCTTACATCAAATAAGAGTAAGACAGCTAGGCTAAAACTGTCCTTCTCAATGAACCTAAATAGCACATAATTACATCATTCATAAAAAAAAAACAATTTTGCCACCATCATCCGTACATATGTAGATACGAACCTCCCTGCCCTTCATTTGACAATTAATATAAACTCAGTGAAACATATTAAACTATTTTAAACTTATGTAACTAATTTATTAATTTGTGAAATCACAGTGGTATTTTAAAAGTAATTACGTATGTAAATGGGCTTCGAAAAGCCCTACTTAGCAATAACGAAGGATAGTTAGGCACCTAAAGAGACCCTTGGGTACCATTAGCCTCATTTCACCGACGTTATTATCATAAGAAGGCTCCTGTCACAGAATATAATTATCATTATAGTATAGTCAACATTATAAGTTAAATGCCCCTATCATGGACAGTGCTCCAGTGATGAACAATAACAATTTTAACGGACAAAAAGGCACTTCCAAGAGATTTAATTCTAATAGAGGTAGACCCGAAGTATTATAATCTTATCTAATTGTAAGGCATTATCGTTCTATAATATGTAATTACTTTTATTGGGATTGTTCATGACTCGAGCACTGTCCATGATAGGCGCATTTACCTTACTGGTGGTAGGAACTTGTGCAGGCTCCGTGCGGATTGCAACAACCATCTTATCTTTTACCCTACTGCTAAGCTGCAGTTTACATTGTTCAGTTCCGGTATGGGGATAAGACAACCTGTTAAATTAATATACATTTTGTTCTATATCGTATTAACATTATAATATATACTCGTATTTGACATTCTTGATTATCATTTTTTTCGTGTAAAGCGACAAGGAACAAAAATGATGTCCAAAGATAAGAAATATACTGTACCTACTAAATATAATTTACGGTAATTGACTGTACATGTATAGAAGGCGTTTTTTTGCACAAAGTTTTCAATTTGGTCGAACGTGGGATAGCGTAAAAAAACTTCGGGAGATATGATTTAGGTGATTTTTGAAGGGCACGCATTTATGCTAATGTCCATATTGTTTGGTGATTTGGATCTCAATAACTATTACGACTAGAAGTCTATTCTTTGCATACACTTTTTTACGTGTTTTTTATTGTTTGACCGTGAAGACACGACTAGTTACAAAAACTGCGACTTTTTCAAACGTGACATCATCTCCTTGTTTTATACATTAATTAATACGAGTATGCGTTCATATTACGGGTTAAACCAAAATTAGCATTAAATTGATGGAAACACAAACAAGTCTCGGAAAATAGAGGCAATAAAAAGAACAATACCAGTGTTTCCAGAAGAATAACAATTACAGTTTGATTACCTAAGTTATTAAACATAAAAAAGACGCCAATTCTTCAAAACAGTATAAGTGAAGTTTTAGCACCCAGCTGTCGAATTATATAACCGGTGTTTAAACTATTTCCATTCCCAACAAAAATAAAAATAAAAATTAACCCTTTAATTGGTAAAAATAAAAAAAATCGTGAATGCCCTATTTGATTAAAATCAGGTTTTTTTTTTTTTAATGTGAACATTGTAGTAAGTATGTGCATTATTAGATACAATACCAATTTAAGGGTACTGTAACTAAGTTTTAGATTATACTCCGTGTGATATTTTATCAACTTCTGCTTATTTTGGCCAAAGGCTTGACTTTATAAGGCTCGTGATGTCATAAGTTAGGAAGTAAATGCTAAAGAGTAGCGTGATTTGACCCCTCCTGCTAACCCATCATTTTATCGAATTTCACTTCATCGATTTTATCACTTAATTTCATTTCAACGAGGGCTATTTTCTGCTGAAACCATGATGTATTTATGATGAAAAACATTAATTAGTATTACGTAGGTTAAGTTAGACTTGTTTTGATAGTCAAAAAAAAACATGCATTTGCTGCGAGAAATGCTTTTCTATGAAATTAAAATTCTTCGTAATGATAATTTCGTTTAATGGTGTTACGATAGTAATTTAAGTACTATGTCAGTCCACATCCTTAAAAGGTATAAATTGTAGTTTTAGTATATCACACAATACACTAGGTTTGCTAAGTTGACTATATTAAGTAGGTTCCTACAGTCACGAGATTTAATTTCGTACCCACTTTAGGTCCAAAGTCAATCTGACATTCTACAACAATAAGGTTGAGTTTCCTAAAAGTTACTGATTGACGACTTTAAGCATTTTTTTCTTGAAATTTATCCCAAATTAACTCTCGTGACCGTACTAGGGACGCCTCACTTCTGTTTAATGTAAGATTTCTGTAACACCCATACATAACCCAGAATTTATTATACATTGAAACCTTCCACTTGAATCACTCTCCCTATTAATGAAAAGCGCATTCAAATCCGTTGCGCAGTTAAGAAGATCTAAGCATACAGACGGCGGAAGCGCCTTTGTATTATACTATACAAAAATTAATTGAATTCGTATTAGAGCATACATTTTGTTCTCAGAATTATTCACTTATGGCGAATGGTTTTTTTACGTTACGGACACGGTTACGGGTAATGAGAGTTTTTAAGACCACTTGACCTGTTTGGAGCTAAAATGTGAGCTTTACCGCAGCGTTGTTTAACTCGACGTGACGTAGAGCTCGTTGATTCGGTATGGGCTAATGTATGAACTCACCTATCTGGTACCTACTGAATTGCCTGCCTTCAGAAAAACAAAAAGGTGAAGGAAGAATGGAAAATAAGCAGGAGAGAGATTTAGCGGTACTTCCACCGATTGACCGAACTTTTTCATGGTAAGAAGCCAAACGAGCACAATGGCCAGCTGATGGTATGTGGGATCTGAGACACATATTTAACAGGCCTAAGACCGCAAATGGTTAAGTTCCCTGAGCGAAGTATTAAAATGATAGTTTTACTTCACGCTGATTGCTATACCCTAAAAGGGTCCATGTTTAGAACGACAAGAAGAAATGTAAACACCATGGATGCAATAAATTGAATATGAATATGATGTTCTGTGAGAAGGTAGTTTTCATACTGCTGATACCACACAGTTTTACCCCCTTACTGTCTAGCTATAGCATGGCTGTATGTATAGACGCTCCTCATATGTATTCTAGCGAATTTTTCATTACAAGACACAATAATGAGCACAAGAGAACAAAAAAGCTTCGAACTTTTTAGCGACCCACTCAGATTGTTTTACCAAATATTTTTATTTACTACCATTTTTAGAGCTTCCATCTTCCGAAAATATTCACAAAATTCTAAAACTATGATTCAAGAACTCTCCGCTATGATTTAAGAACTTTTAAGAGATGAGTATACTTTTATTGATAAGGGTTGAAAATGCATCTGCGTATTCTGTAGGGAATGAAAATAACCGGCTAAAACCGGTTATAACCGGTTATTTGCATTGCCTAGTATTCTGCCTATTCTGGTATAGCAAACGTTTGATCACTACCGAAAGCGTAAAATACTAACACCACATAGCGCAGAAGGTCTCAGCAAAGTTACATATTTGATGATTCTCTAGAGCGCTGCAGAGGCTTTGTTCGGCTAATGAAAGGGAAGGCAAACATTTGCTACTTGTTCTGGTTTAATTACTGAATTATCATTTCATATTAGCACTTCGCTTCCTGGTTTTGCGTATTTATATAAGTATTTTAACATAAAGGAGGTAATCGAATAGTTCCGCTAATAATATGGAGGATAATCTTTATGATGCAGTATATGTGTTAATTTTTTTTAAAACTAGTGTTTTTTCTCTTCTACTATAATATAAGTTATTGAATTCTAGGAGTAACTTAAAAAAGGTCACTTTCTTATTTAATAAAATATTAGTTTTGACACCATTTAATTTTAATTAGATCAAAATGAACACTAAACCAGTACCTAATTGGGCCATTCTACTTTTCGTTGTACATAATTTTTAGCCACGTTCTCTCTGAACTATTTTTATTTCAAAAGACGGTAAAGTGCTGCGTTTTCTAACTTGAAACTCGAAAGACGACGTAAATAAACTTATATTAAGAGTTAACTAAATTCATAAAAAGTTATTTGTAATAACTTTAATGTGAGTAACGCAATGGACGTTAATCTCCCTGCCTTTTCTATGGAAAAAGTGCAATTTACCACTGAGTTACCAAGATTCTTCAAAGATAATTGAGTAATTTAAGAGTTGTTTTTAGTAAACCGTTAAACTTAAACATTCTAAGTTCATGTTATTTATTTCTTCGCGGATTTATAATTTGGTACACTTTTTATCGGACGATGACGACGATGGCCTGAATGGCCCAATTACCACATGCGGTACGTGTTCCTGACCCTTAACCGCGTTATCGTTTCTACATTATCATATTTGATAAGTGTTTATTTGTGATTTCTTAACTTAAGAAGGGCACATACATACATAAACTCACGCCTTTATTCCCAGAGTGGGGTAGGCAGAGCTACAGAATTACCAACAACTCTAAAAACTTGTTGATAATTCTGTAACCACATTTTGCACACTTAAGCTAGGATGTTTACCAGTGTATTAGTGACAGGTTGCAAGCCCATCGCCTAACGGTACTAAGTATTCGCCTTTGTAGGGCATTATGAAATTAACCATTATTTGATAGTGTTCCATTTATGGGACGCCTGGAGCACCTCCTCCTTATGCACCAGGTAAAATCAAGGACTAAATTGTATTGTTATTAATCTACGTTAACTTCCAGCACAAGTTAAAATTACATGGTTGAAATTGAAGGCACTACCAAATCGTAGCCTAAGCAAGTATTTTCTTTAATTTAAAACTTGCAACGGAACTGTATAGCCTTGGTGATACTGAAATACCGGTTAACGAACAAATTCAATTAGTTGCAAAATCTACCTTACTGACTTACCTACTTGCCAACGTGTATTTTGCATCTGATTTCAATTGTTACTGTATTGTTATTGTGTAATGTACAAGTTGCAGAATATTCTCAGAAGTTAAGAAATCTTCTCAAGAAATTACCAAGAATATTATCGGAAACATTTGAGAGCATTGAGAATGTTCTCTTTCCATACAAAGTTTAAGAATATTCTTGGAAATTTCCGAGAATTTCTTATAAGAAACTTTCACATTTTGAGAAGTTACTATTCGGTACAATGCTATGCGGTATTTGCAGTATCACCGACGATAGAGGTTTCCCCAGCGCGGTAACCGCACCTACTCCCGTACGGAGAGCGGCGACCGCACGTGGTAGCGCAATTAGAAACTCGAGGAATTTAAATATATTTGCACTCAATTTTGTGGTGACCGAAATAATTTTGGAGATGAAATTGTGTTTGTGAAATGTAACTGAGCTGCCACTTGTAGTATTGATGAAGAAAGGTTCAATTGAAAGTCAAAACTTACGTCTGTGGACTGTGAATACAGTTACATAATGTTTTATATTATGATCATGTCATGAAAATGTAAGTTAGGCTGTCAAAAAACTCTAAACAGGGTTGATTTTTGTCAAATCTTTACACTTTCAGGTATTCAAACTGTTCTTTTTTTTTAACTTCGATTTGGATACGATTGATCCAAAAACGAAATATCGAACGAATTAAAACGACTGGGTTATAATAATAAACATTGTATCTAAACGTGTAACTTTTTTACTGAACGTAAATGATCATAAACATTATTTAATACTTGTTACTTTAAAAATACATTGCGCGTTCACCCTGGGGTAGAGTGGGGTAGGATAGATAAGTGTGTATCCAAGAGGAACGTCAACTAAGTAAAAATAAGTATCCTAAACTAGCACTTTCTCCATCCCAATAAGGACCTTTCAGACACGCCCTGGTGCGGATAATGAAATCAAAGTATTCCGAATTACCAAAGGGACGGGAAGTGCTGTCGTCTCTTGAGTTTTTCCGGCGAAGACCGCCTTTAATTTTATCGTTTGACGTCGGTGAACGCGTAGCTGATTTGTAAAAGGAAAGAAAGTATTACTTACTCGTATCTCGACATGAATAAAGCACGTAGCTACAACACATAATGTATGTATGTAAACTCTTTATTGCACAAAATATAATTATTACAGTATTGTTATTAAACTAATGTACAAAGGCCTATCCCTAAATGGGATCTCTTCCAGCTCACCCTGAAGTAGATGAGTAAGGATATTGCATGGGGTTGGACACATACAAGTGTTGCAAAAAGAGATGATGATACTTATTACAAATAAACAAATCGTCGGCTTAGTGCAAGAAGTCATTAACCCACAAAAAGTCAAGTCAGAGAAAAACGGGCCCAAAGTTTTGACTTAGTCAAATGAACATTATTGTTGTAGGTTCGGGTCTAGATTTAAAAATTAAACACAAGTGGTTAGCTAAATATATTTAGTATCAAAACCAATTAAAAACTTTGTACAATAATTCCAAATAACTTTTTTAAAAGCCTAAATATGTAGTTAGTGACTTTTTGTCTTTCTCGCTTTAAGGGAACTTACAATTAGTTATTTTTTATTTTAATCACAATTAAATCGAGAATTCGAGAAACACAGTTTTAAACGAGAAATTTGGTTTCATCAGTCTTAATTATTACCTTAGAAACTTTATGAACATTATTTACTAATTAACAACGCATAAACAGTTTTAAAAACTCTACTTCACAGATATAAACTCAACAAAACCACAATAATAACATATAATTCTCAAAATGGCGTTATTTGTAACTCCAAACTAAAATAACTAAAAAATGATTTTTTTTTATAGTGGAACTTAATATTATATTATAATCCCAGACTCTCACAGCAAGCACTACTTACTTACTGTTATAAAACATAAAAACTTCTAAAAGTATTAAAATAAAAAGATCAGCCTTTGATTTTGAACTAATACTGTAAGTACGAAAAAGAGTTAAAAAACCTAGTCATCCATCTTTTTTACTCTTCGTCTTCTGAGTTTGAAGACATTTCTTCAGGTACATAATCACGACTTTCTTTGGCTGGCAAGTTCTGGTACCAGTGGTGAAGTTCCGCGGGTATAATTTTTTCATTGCACATTTTTAGTAAGTCTTTTTTTAGCTAGAGTGATTGGCAGTTTTTGGTTGTAAGCTTTTCTCAAAACGTAAGTGTTATAATTGAAACCCTGTATGGGTTTTTCAAGCTTACGTTTTCGCAGTTGTTTTATTGGGGCCATAGATTGGGATGTATTACTTTTTAATACGTGAAATTCTTTATACTCAGATTTGAAATCGTATCTGTAAAACAACATTCGGCCTTTTTTTCTCTAGTCGAAAAGATTTCACTTTAAGCCATCGCAGTTTTTCTCCATTGACATCAATCGATCGATTCTGCATCAAGTTATCACTCAAGTCGTATAGGTTTAAAATATCTGTGTGATTCATAACTATCGGTTCGTACGGCTTTTTCAGGTTTTTATTTTTTTTATTTTTTCTGTTTGATCTTGCTAATCGAATAACATTACAGAAGTCTATCATTGAGTACACTGGCATTAAACGCAATTGGTTCTCAATCGCACTGTGCATGCTATCTACCTCCATATGTGTATGACCAGACTCTAAATAAATATGTTCTATTACCTCGAGATGAGTTGTCTGAACTAAATACAACTGCAGGCTTAAAAGGAATTGATTACGATTTTGGTCTCCACAGGTGTCAGTGAATATGGAAATCTCTTTTACAGTAGATGGAAGACGTTTTATTCATAGATACAAAGCCGTACCCACCTCATCGCTTCCTTTTTTGCCATCCAGCTCAGACCAGAGGTATCAAAAGCCGTCATTGGGAGTGCGAGCTTCATAAATGGTAGCATTGTACACATTCAATTTGCGTAGGTAATAAAGAATAGAAACAGTTCCATTTGGGATATGAAGTACCTTTTGTAAATCTAAGGTTATTGAATTAAAGCTTTCATCTTCATTAGCACGAATTTTGTCCAATTCTTTGGCTTCTCGACTTTGTTCTTTTAGTGAAATGTGTAAGTCATATTTTTGTTTCCAAGATTCAAGATCGGGTCCGTTTGTATTTTTGATACTGTTATACTTATGACATGTTAGACATTGGTCTTATTTTGGTTTGTGAAAATCCAAATTATATTCAGTTCCATATACATTTCTGTACACGTTTATAGTAACAGAAGTCCGAGACGCTTTTTTGCATTCCTCTGTATAAAGTTCGTACATTCTTGAAATAGATAGCGTGCCATCTAAATAGAGTTTTGACGATGTTTTTCGGCAATAGTGCGATTCCATTGTAGGAAATGATTCGATGTGTTGTTTTATAAAATGTATATCGTCTTGTTTGGTTTTATTGTGAGCAACATGCTTACCACCTTGGTCTTCTCCTTCAAAAAGACCAGAACTGCCAACCTTGGAAAATGCATTGTTTATAGGGCCGTTTGAAATACAGAGGGTACTTTAAAAAAACTTTTCACATACCTTGATTTTACCTTCATCATTAGAAAAAAAATACGAACGTGACATGGTTCGTTTTCTAACTGCTTTTACGTAACACCTTTGTGGAGGATTTACTGATATGTTCGCGAGTATAAAATCCTTTTGACGACAGTAGTCTTTTAAGCCCCAATATGTTTGACAATTTTTTTTACGTTCTTCTTCGCTGAAATTTAGTGGGCAGTTAAGCTTGCATTGACAACCTCCCGGCTTGGGGGCTTTTCCTGGCAATAACTTTTTTTTATAATTTTTGTACGGTAAATCACAGTGCTTACAATTTTTTTGCTTCTTTCGGTCGTAAGACTTTTCATTTTTTTTGTGCCATCTTGTTGTTTTAATTTTTTTGAGTGTTTTTGTTTCCAACTCATTATCGTCAATATCACTGATCTTATCAGTCAAAAAGTCAAAAACAAAACCTAGGTACCTATACAAAATCTCGCCCTAAGGACAAAATTGGTATTTCGCAAATGAAATACTTACTTACCTACAACTTAACAGCATAAAGTAATTTGCACGTATCTTATTATAAATAAATGACAAAGGTAGTTACGCTGTGATCTTCATTCTCCTTATTTAGAATCTTTTCTAACATCAAAGATCCTCGTCCTGCCTTAAATTTAATACCATTTCGCTTCATTTTGTAAGAAATCACTAACTTCTCGCGTAACGTCCATCCCCGGTCGCAGCCGCAACGGTATGACTTCGATCGCGGTGGCTGAACCCCCGTTACCGCGAGAGCAAGACGTACTCGTAGGTATAAATGAGTTGAAATATGAACTGTTGTGCAAGAATATTTCACTAAAGGTGTTCAAATTCATACAAGTTATTTGCCAAAAGTCACTAACCATAATTTAATCACGTGAATTACATGTCTTTGGACATAACAAAAATCGATAAATATCATTAATTACTTTAAAAAATCATTCTGATTGCCATTAATGCTGTCTCCTAGTTTTTTTAAACTTTATAAAGTGCTTTAGTTATTTTATACTGAAGTAAAAGTGGTAATGTGCATCCAATGCTCATTTTGTTAAAAATCATTAAAGCATGATAATAACTTTTATTTTTGTTTTACGGTTTGCTAAAAGTAAATATATGCATATAATGAATTCTAGCTCAAATACTTTCATAGCTTTATTCATGTTGTTTTATTTTTTAAAGTTGATAAGTAACAAAAGTGAATATTTAAACAAAATAAAAAGATAAAAAATAACAAATTTGTTTTGTTTAAAGTTAGTAATGGTCTAAAACCAATTTACATCAAATCAATAAGGCAAAAAGTTAAGTTAATGACTTAATGTCATGGCTGTAACATCGAAATTATTCAATGTAAAAAAAAATGGATCCGTGCGTTAGAAAGAGTAAGTCGCGGCGAATCCGCCTGTGCTTGTACCTGTACTTAGTGATTTTATGCCATTAGTGACTTCTTGCACTAAGCCGACGAAATATCAATTAGCCTACTTGGTACTATATCTAGTTATTTTTTATCCATATTTATAAGTATGTTTATTATTGTCTTGTATGTATTGTACAACCCTAGGTCTTGTTTATTTATTTATTACATATCACTTGGCTTTGGTTAGACCACCGTTATTGTCGGCCTGGTTATTTTTTCTATGTTCAAATTATTATTTGTAATATACATTTAACTTCTATTTATCCTTTTGTTTCACATGACAGGAAAAGGAGAGTGATAACTTTCAACTATATTTATCTTTTTTGGGGATCTTAAAAAGCGGGTGTAAAACATAATAAGTGTATATTTATTAATCATAATGAAATTAACTGGACTATTAGACCATCAAGTAAGTCAAAATACAAAAAAATACCGATGAATATTATATGTAAGTACAACATTTTAACACGACGAAATTGTTTCTTGTTTGTTTGCAGGAAAATGGCACCTCGGGTGCGCTGTTTTCCTTTTGTAACTTTCCTGCTTGCCTGTTATAAAGATTCGGGAGTGTTGCCAGTTATATTTATACCTGATTACGGTGGAGCAAAAAGGAGGATTATCTACGATCAGTTCTAGAAGTTTTTGTGGCAAAAATGTTGATTAATTATATAACTTCCTTCCAATGCCAAATTTATCATGCACATACTATAAAGTTCACATTTTTATTTTTTTGGATCCTTTAATTTTGCTGATTTTAAATCAAATAGGGTTTGAATTCAAGACTTTTTTATTTTTGCCAATTTAAGGGTTAAATAATATTCACCTACTTCAAACATTTTATAGTGGATCTTGAGTTCATCGGATTAAAAAGTAAAGTAGGACTTTTTAAGGAACTTTTAAATTTAAACCAAAGACAATAACTAAAATTGTAAACAGAACATATTTCTAACACAAAATATTTTTTATACAAAAAAAAAAGCAAAAATGCTTTCCAACAATGTCCAATTCAGTTCACTTGTATATCATTGTTTATCCCAATTAATTTCCATATTATACGTACCTATAACAACAAATTAATGTAGTGGGAAGTCCTTAGGCCTTCGTAGTTCCTAGAACAGCTATGACATTTAGGCAAATGAGGTGTCGTTCGCTTAGCGTGGGTGTCCCGCGTGTCATTTGCTACATGACGACATTATTAAATCTAATAGTGGATATGACTTGCATGATTTTACTTATCCACTTATTTAATTAATTATTAATAACTATAAAAACGTACCCGTACGTCAAACTATTATTATTTCTAACGAGTTATTTATTGGTATCTAATTAAAGGATCAAATATGAATGTCTTAAATGTGGGTATAATTATTTGTATTTAGGAATATTTTCTGTGATAGTTATATTATAAAAAGCGAGATGTGACGTGATTATATTTTTTTACAAGCGTGTAATGAACTTGACATGACTATTTTGGTGTGTCGCTATTTTAAGTTCAAATTGTGCAAGGGGCCTAATATGGCTGTGTTTATCGCGTGAATTTTTGGATAAGGCATCCGTCACCTTCTGATACGTCAATAAGTACACGTGTCAAAAAGTGACGGATGCTTTATCCACATTTGACACTTGATATAGAGGCAACCTACTAGGCCCGCAGCTTAACTTAAAGTAAACTTGTTTCCGGCGAAAAAATACCGGGAATGTTAGATTGAATATTTAAACCCGGTAGGTACTAATACTGTGTTATATTTAGTGTCTAGTAGTGTATCCAATGTTGAAGTCGAAAGATCGCAACATTAGATTGGTTTGAAAAACAAGCTCATAACTGTGCCAAAAAACGGCAAAAAAAACTACTTAACCGCAAAAATATTTATTTGGCTAACTTTTTATGCATAAGGTTAAGTCAATGTGAATAAACGTAAATAACATCAGAATCTGTCACTTTCTGCCCAGTTTGCGAGTACAAAAAGTGACCATTCGTCAGTGCTCCTGCAATACCGCGTAACTAACAAATTAAATAAGTTGCAAAGTACACCTTAGTAGGGTACATTTTGCAACTACATGATTTTTTTACTTACGCGGTATTGCAAGAGCACCGACGCATTGCTTTATTCACATTTTTCCACCGCTACAAAGGCTACCGTGATACACCCCGCGCAACATCTGCGTCTCTATCGATTTAATTAGTTTTTTTTTTGTCATGTTTGTTAAGCTATGGGTTTCTGTTGTCCAGGGTGGTTCGTGGAGGGCTGCGAACATGACCTAGTGCCCCATGACTGCGTCACACACCTCGCCTCCGCACCAACGCTCGCCAACCTGACACTCACACTAACAAACTCGTAAGTACACATACGACTCTTATCAGGGGATGTACAGTAGGAGTAGGTAGACAATCAAAGAAAGAGTCTGACAATATGTATATATATTTTATTTATTTATTAATGTTTAGTAACAAAAAAAATGGTTACAATGCAAATGTCTATGGGTCACAGTTTCCACTTACCATCAGGTAGCCTGTGTGCCCGTTTGTCTTCTCTATGCCATAAAAAAAAAAAAAAAAAATAACGATACGACATTGTCCCATAAAACTGTTTACACAGTTTTAGTGCGGGATCATTGAGTCTCTTAATTAATAACTATAATATAACTTTACTTAATATTCATTTTAAAATGTAAGTATTCAATACTAACTAAATAATTTAAAAAAAAAGAAAGAAAAGAAAGACCGCCTGGGCAAGCTATTGAGAATGTAGGGTAGACGCTTTTGCAGGCATCTGTCACCACTCACCGTAGTAGTTGCCGACCCTCGGCACAGCGTACTTCCCTGCAGCCACCGACCTAGCAATGGTCACATGCATGGTTGACCAGGGATAGTTTATGCTCTTGAGTACCGTGATAATGAAGTGCTAACAGGAATTTATGCTTAAGGCTAACCGGGAGAATTTTACAGATCTTGAATAATTGACGATAATCTTTTTTACATTTTGCTTTAGTTTTTCTGTTGACAAGAAGTTTTAGGAATCTAATTTGCATATTTTCAATTTTAATTAAATTTGTTTTTAAGGTTAATCCATCACAGTCAAGAGCATAATCTATACTCGATCCCACTAAAGCTTTGTATAAACATTTTAACGTATCCAAAGGAACTTTGAAACTTAAGTGGTAAAACTTGCTTAACAATATTCTGAGTTTACTACAAATTAAATCAACATGTTGGGACCATGAAAATTTTTCATTTATCTTAAGACCGAGGTAAGTTACACAGTTAACGCGTGAAATAGATTTGCATTGACAAAAGGACTGGTTACTATGGAAACAAGAAAAGTCGTGAGTTATTATGGGCGATGGCATACTAACAATATCTAAATAAGGCGAATGTATAATTAAAAGCCTGGTTTTATCAGCATTCAAAACAATGCCATTGTCATATTTGTCATGGGACCACGGGACTACAGCATCTACATCTTGCTGTACCAAATGACAAGCGTCTGGCAGCTCGGTGTTGGTGCTCGCGCGCAACACGCACAGGTGGTCCGCGAACATGTGCGCCGAGCAGTGGCGCAGCGCGCCGCACAGGCTGTTCACATGCATGTGGTAGCACAGCGGACTGCTGCATGAGCCCTGAGGCACTCCGCACACCACCCGCCACTTATCGTTCAGCAGCGCCGAGACCACCTTCACGCGGTGCGAGCGCGCAGTGAGGTAGTCACGGAACCATTGGTTCAACGGCTCATCCACCCCGCACTCGCTCATAGCATTCAAAAGGAATTGTGTCTAACGTGTCGAACGCCTTAGTGAAATCAAAGAATTTTTGATCAAATCAAAGACAAGAAATTCTGGTCTTCTTAATTCTTTAGTTATGGGTAGGTGTTCTGCAGCGTATCCATAATATGCTAATACTATACTTTAGTCTTATGAATATTAACGTAACTTTGTCTATCTGTCTGTTACGCTTTTACGACTAAACAATGGAGATACGAAAACACCATGTCTTTCTATAGAGCTAAAACATGTCTATTGATATAAATTCGGTCCTTAAAAGCTTGCATTCCAAAACTAGTTTTGGCTAGTATTGTACCGGCGAAACACTGCTATATGGGATCAGCCAAAAAAATTGGCATTCAAAACCGTTAACAGGAAAGAACCTAACTTAAATTTGTGATGTTGTTCAGGTAATCCACTATGGTGACGCGCTGGCTGCTGGTATGCTGCGTGGTGCTGTGCGCGCGGCCTGCGCACCCGCAGGGCGCGCAGCAGTGCCCTGCGCCCAACACCATGACCCCCTGCTCCTGCACTGTCAAGAAGAACGGCCTGGACATCCTCTGCGAGTTCACGGAGCAGCAGCACATACAGAAGGTATACCCTAAAACCACAAATATAAGTTACGTCGGCAATTTTCGTCCACGCAGGTGCTGACTAATGCCAGAGATAATCATTGAGATCATAAAGTTTGGATAAAGCATCCGTCACTTTCTTCACTTTCTGACACGTAAATAAGTACGAGAATGACGGATGCTATAGACGCAGCCATATTAGGTCCACTGGATACCATAATGTGCCATGTGATTAAATATTAACCTGACTGACAATGCACAGCCTTAACCTCTGGAATTACGGATTTAAAATTTGAAGAAAATATTTCATGGGTACGTACACCCTATGGACGCATGCACTAGGATTTTTTCGAAAATAGGCCCCTAACAGTAAAGAGTAGCAAGGGGCTTAATATGGCTGCGTTTAAAGCGTAACAAAATGTGGATAAAACATCCGTCACTTTCTGAAACGTATATAAGTAAGAGAGAGACGGATGCTTTATCTTGTCACGCGATAAACGCAACCATACTAGGCCCACTGCCGCTGGAAACTAATTTAACGCATTCAACCTTACGGGCGTCCTCTAGTTCCTACAGTCATAACTAAGTAATCTGAACGGTTGGTTATTCACGCGATAGGAATATATTTTTTTGGTGTAAGTAACTATTTCAGTTTCGTTACAGGAATGACTTGCGATGGTTATTGGATTTTTCCTATTCCAATCAATGGTTAATTAGTAATGATTGACTTTAATTCCTTGTCGCACTCCAGGTGCTTTCACGCCGGTTCGTATTGATTTTTCGCCAACCCTTTTTCATCACATGTTGAATTAGCTTTGATTAATACCAATAGAAATCACGAGGCAGCTCGCTTGAGCATGCGCAGTTCAAACCCTATTTAATCAAAATGCACTAGGATATAGGAAAAAATAGTTGAATTTCTGCCACATATATTTCAAATTATTAATACAGTTATCTCCTCGACTCGTCGGTGAAAGAGAACCGTTTGGGTTGAATTGGTACCTATACACAATTCTAAAACTAGCAGAACAAGGTTTAAACATGAGTGTCTACTTATTACTATTCGACTTGGTAGTTATGTAAACGTATAATCAAAGAACGTTATGAATTGGATTTTAGGACAAGGATGCCTTAATATTTTTTTCTTATAAGACCTTTGTAAAATTAATGTCTATTAGGCAACGAGGGGACAAGGTTTGGTTACTAGGTTAGGTTAGGGGACTTTAATGTTATTTTCATCACACTTGCTCGTAAATAGTGTCCTAACATGCTAGAAAAATCGACCGTAAATCCAAAATAATACCCGCTGGCCTTTTTTTACCATTACGCCCTAACGTGCGTAACAGCTTTTTTTTTTTTTAATTATACGTGGACTCAAACTATCACAATACGTCAGGACCCCAATTCTTGTGCCATTCGATATGAAGTTTCATTCGAGATGAAATGTCAGTTGAATACTATTTCCTAAAAATCTCGCATAATAAACTATTGATCTCATATGTCACTAGAATCGGACTCCGAACACGTTTGACTTTATCTGTGGTAAGTCACAGACAATGATGTAGTCTGCCGCTAATAAGTTAAAAATGTGATCTTTTGTCTGATTTTATTTCATTTCCTCGCAATTGTGATGAAAAACATTGTATGTTACACGGGTGGTAATGGAAATACAAAGCTCGAGTCATTAAAGCCTTCTTACAGACTCTCGTTTGTTATTCTTTCTTTACCACCCTTAATACAGAATGTAATATAGGAATCAAGAATAGCCTCCCAGAGTACTCGTGCCATTCAAAAATATAGATTTTCAACTAATTATGGTCGACAAAAGCTTTTATTTAATACCCATCCTCAAAATAATCAGTTAATTCTTGATGTAAATGTTGTGATATTTTTATATCAAAGCTTAAAACGTTCAACCACCGTTGTTTACCCTTTGTTTTATTGTTTAATAAGTCAGTACAAAGATATGAAGTTAGGTAAGCCTAGTTGCCAGTGAAGTGACCCTGCGTGCGGTTGGATTCCCGGAATGAGCGCGTGTAGTTGTATTAAACTACTATTCTATGTATTTTAGTACGTATTTCTCGGAATAAGTATGTTCAACGTTGTCTAGTACAAGTCTAGAGCTTGGAACTAGTTCAATTTGTGTGACAATGTCCCCTGATATTTATTTGAAGCCACTTGTTCTAATTTTCAAAAGTAATGTCGGGCAAGACACTAATGAAACAGAACAAAAGTTGTACTCACAGCGAACATAACAAAAACACAGGCCACAAGCTACGTATTTTAATAAATTCATGACTTAATGAAGGACAGACATAGCGTGTAAAGTAGATGTTAATGTTACCGCAGTCTAGTCGGACGGACAAACAGCCATTCTCACTGAAATAGTTAAAAGTAGTCCACAGACAGTTATCTGCCAAAAAAATGGGCCAACTAATATTTCTCATCGATTAAATAGATTTAAGAATATTGTAGCTGCCGGAACCCAGACTACTGACGAGAGGATTTCCTAACAGCTTTGAAATAAAATTCGATTTAAATGTACTGTATTTTAATAGGTACTGGTTGTAAAGAAATAGTGCCTAAGCAGATCGAAGGTGGTAAGGAGAGTGATTTGCATAATTTTTGAAGTTAACAAAGACGTTAAATTTAGTGGTAGGGAGAAGCCCAAATCTGCGTTTAAGTTAGTTATTACATTTTGTTACGTTAAGATCTGAAAGGTTATGAGTTAGATGATAGTAAAGTAATAAAATTAATTTACATGAAAATGAAATATAAAAATTGTAAACCTTTTTGGAACAATTAATAAGTACATTTTAAAATTATACACAATTAAATGTTGCATGCGCAACAAATATCACAAAGAGAATTACTCTGGAAGCAAAATTAATTTACGCACTTGTGAAAGGTGCTTAAAATGTCGAAATAAAACCAAGGTACGTGTAAGTGCCTAACCTGAACATAAAATGAAGCAAATTGATTGAATGTTTCCAAGGGCACATAAATTACGTGGACTCAATGAAGATGCTCAAGACGTGACGGGAATTAAGTTTAAAAATAAGCGCATCTTCTTTTGGACGTGAAAATTTTGTTTTCATCAGTGATGGTGACGATAGATCAAAGTAAGCTCGCCGGAACAGCGCTTCATAAAAGTGGTTCTAGAGAAAAAAATAAACTTATCAATATTGATCTTGAAGATGCACTTCTACGGTCTGCTTAAGTGAAATTTGTTCATATATTTAGAGCTAGAAGTTTTTTTAGGTTTAGTTCAGAGTTGCACTCGTAAACACACTGTTACTGTGCAAAGTTGCGTTAAAAACGTGACGCAGGAGACGCGTCACTGAGTAAACGTTGCATCATCGTCGTACTTCAATTTGGCCAAAATTTTGCCATTTTAAGTCTCATACATATGTTTACTCTAATAAAATTTTGGTTGCTTTAAAAGTTTTACGAATATTTAGCCTATTATAATCCTACATTTCGAATACTAAATCAACAAGAAATAATGCATGTCATGTTATTAATGATTATTTATTGGAATAAATGGCTATAAATAAATAAATAAATAATCCTACATTTTAATTTAAATAATAATTTAAGCAATTTTTCAGCAGTGCATTTCTCTTATGAAATCAGTTTTTATTTCGCCACCGAAATTGACATACAATGGTGTTTTGTTGAAATTGACCTAATTGCACGGTGTTCTTTTTGACGTGACCACACTAGTATCAGTCTAAAAAATCACGTTAATAACGTGACGCAGTAGACGCGTCATTGAGTTAACGTTGCGTCAGTGTACTTTAGGCGCCGATGCGGTCGAACCTTTTTTGTTTACCTGATAAGAAGAATGACGAATCGATTATAGATACGTATTTTGTTCATTTACTAACGTATTCTTTCTTTACAGGCAATGAACACGCTCCGGTCCAAACCGATGATAATTTTCTACCTAAAGTTACGGCACAACAACCTGGCGAAGCTTCCTTCGTACATTTTCCTCGGGCTGGATATCCGCCACCTGACCGTACATAACAGCAGTTTGGCGGTCATTGAGGACTCTTCACTTAGTTCCATTGGTTAGTATAAGTAAAGTAAAGGGTAAAAGGACATGGCCCGTTTGTGCCCCAATTTGTACACGAATGAGACATATGTGAAAAATCATTAAATAATTATTAATTACACGTGTGATTAATTAAATCTCTGTACAAGCAGCGGAAAAAAAGTAAATATAAAAAAAGATATTGTGTGCCGGAAACCACCCACTTGACAGTTTGGCATGTACACATACGCGTGCCGGCGTGTTATTGAAAAAGGTGAATCCCTGGAGGCCGTATTACAAATTCTTAAAACTGACAAGTTCTAGGCAACGAAAGGGACAGAGCCATATGACATCACTCTGTACCTTTCACTAGAGGACGTTTAACTTGGCATGCCGCCTTTTTGGATTAAAGACTCGGGATTCAAAATAAAATAAAAAATTAAGGTGGTTCGCCTAAGCTTCGCGCCCTTTTCGCGCTATAAGGCTCTATAGAGCAGTTTTTTTTTTTTTTTTTTTTCTATTTTCTGACAAAAATAACAGTAAGGACTAGAAAAACAACAAACGTTTTACTATTGATATTATTGCACGTAACATATATTTTTCCAAAGCAATTTGAACAATCCGTTTAGGAGCAGTAGGCCTTTAAAGAGAGATCATTATTGCAGTTTGAGGTGACAGCGCCTTGCACGTTATGATGTGTTTTGAGGTTATGTAAAAAACTAAGTATCGAATTACTTTAAAACCGCTGCTTTATATGTAAAATGACAAATACATATTGAAAGTACATAATTTTCGCTTTAATTTGAGATATAAATGATTGCTGTACATTCTGGGGCACAGGGCCATAGTAAAACGGGCCATGTCCTTTAAGGTTATAAATTGTACTGCGACGAAGTGTCACGATAGCCTACATCTTCCTTTTACTAAAAAACGGTGGCTCAGGTTTATTATGTTAAGGGGTTGTTATTATTAGGTACAATACAATATTTATTGCACCCCACAATTAATTGCAATACAATAATATTGACGACACGTTACCCTAGTTAACTTAGATTAGGGTTGCCATACAACGCGTTGGCCTGGTTGGCAGTGACACTGCCTATGAAGCGGGTGGTCCCGGGTTCAAATCCCGGTAATTCCAGATATGTATCATGATCATGAAGGCAGGTATTTGTGTAGACTTCGATGTTTCCTATGCATGGTTTGTGTGTAAATAAGTGAATTTATCGTTGTCTACGAGTAGTACCAATAGTACACGCCTAGAGTTTAGTTTCGAACTAGGTCAATTTGGGTGAGATTTATATTTATTTAATTATAATTTATTTATATCATAATAATTATTTTTACATGGTAAATTACAGTAACTTAACTAAGGTAATTATGACTTAGTCTAGGTGAATCGTTTTTCTGTAATTTTTTTCTTCTCATTTCGACAAATTTTGTTTTTATGTAGGATTGAGCCTGTGAAATTGTAATTTATTTGATTGGAATTCCTGTTCGCGAAATGAAGGAAAATGTGTAATTACTAAACGAAATAACTTCAAACGCTTTTAGCAAGTAAAACATGGCCGTATTTTGATTGGAAACCTTACTTTGATGTATCCCTTGAAAGAATCATATCGTCGACAAATATTACGGATCAACGTTTATCAATCGTCGATCCACACTGACCAATATAATCCGCTGACTTCGGCTGTCGATCGAGCATCAAACGAGATCGACCAAATTTTTCACCTGTAAACAAATGCTTGCCATCATTATACTATTAAAAACAGAGTCTTCAGAAAATTAATAAAGATCGTAATTATTCTATTAACAATGTTATTTTAAAATAAAGAGCTCTAGGCTTGTAATATTGTTCATTAATACCAACCACCCACCCACCACGCTTAGCTTAGCTTTTTTTTTTTGCTTTTGCACTTTCTTTAGTTTAGTTTATGACATTATTGTATTTTTCTTTTCTTTTCTTTTGTGCTCTTTATGGAACCTTTTTTCCGGAATAAAACTATTTCATTTCATTTCATTTCATTAATGTAATGTAGTAAAGCATTAAAAATAAAGATCGTAAAAGGATAAGGAATGAATGAATAAATGAATGAATGTAAATGTACCCTCAATCAATATTGACCAATTTATTTTCTTAGATACATTTTTATTACAAGCAGCAAACAAACAATTATTCTCATAAAAACGGTTCAATAATGGCACATTTTTACCCCATCCAGAAAAAAATCGTCATTGCTTTGAAAAAACCTCGTATCTCATATTTCGAGACGCACGATATTGAACTAAATTTAAACCTGAAGAAAATTAAGTTCAAAGTTTTGGATCTCGTAATATCAAATACGAGTTTTTTCTAAAGTAGTAACGAAATTTAAAAGTAAACTTTTCTTCCAGGTAACAAGTTAACGCAGTTGGACGTGTCCCAGAACAGCCTCGCGACGATACCGACCTCGTCGTTCGCGCATCTTAATCACCTACTCATCTTGAATATGAATCACAATAAGGTATAGCCGAATCGCTCTTCCAGGGGTATGATTCTCTGAAAAACGCGGTTGGACCAACGAACGAGTGAATATCACACCGGCGAGTTTAAGTAGCCCGGTCAGAGCGAACAAAACACATTTTATTTGAGAATGCACGCGCTAAAATGTGTTTTGTTCGCTCTGACGGGACTACTACTACTACTACATCCCAGGGGCTTGTTTATGTGTGTACACTTGAGCAAATACGTGTGAATTACATACAACTGAGGCCCTTGCCTAGATGCATAAAGATAACTAGAATTTCTATTCGTTTCGTTTTTAAATCAATCGCGTCACTGGTAGATGACGTGATACGAAAAGTCACGTGACTAAGGGGATTAGAAACGGGAAACTAATTCTATGCTTACAGTCAAGGTTAAGAATAAACATCCGTAAAAAGTTACAAAAATATGTACGCATAGACTTTATTGCCATATTAATAAGGTCTGTGTTGATATTGGTGACCTTGACTGTACCAAGTTGCGGGCGTTCTCTAGTATCTACATATACGAGTACATAATATTGACTTGGTTACTAAAGTAATTACAGAATGAAGCAACACTTATTTAATCTGTGGTTGCGGCCAAAAAATATGCAAAGTTTTATAATGTCTTTATTATATCTACTTTTTACAACTTATCCTATTAATTTTTGCAAATAACATTAAACAGTCAAACTCCCAACAATCCAGATTTTATTCTACTCTTCACTAGATTTCCCAACGGTTGATACCGTCGGGTACAAGTTATTAATCTTAATATTACAGCCATTTAAACTGGAACCTTTAAATTAATGTTTTTACATTAACAGTTGTTGTTTTGTAGGTGACAGCGGTACACAATAGAGCCTTCGTGGGTCTGGATACACTGGAAATCCTGACGCTTTATGAGAACAGAATATCTGTGGTTGACGGCGAGGCCTTCAAAGGACTAGAGAAGTACGTACAATAAACATGTTTTGCATAGGAGGCCTTTACCCTGCTGTGGGTGGATACATGTGGGCTAAAATGATCATGATATACCTAGACGTAAGCATCCTCTTAATGATATACCGTACAATATTTAACGCGGTTTACTAATGTTTTCCCAAATCATCATTTGACAAACTAATTGCGGGTGGTAGGACCTCGTGCAGGGTCCGTCCGGATCGCTACCACCATCTTATCCATTAACCTACCGCCAAACAGCAGTGTTCGCATTGTTGTGTTCCGGTTTGGGGGTAAGACAGCCGGTGAAATGACTAGCATAGAGGCAGTCCATCTTAGTCCTCAGGGTTGGCAACGCATTTGCAGTCTTAGGATTGCATTGCAGTCTTGTGAATGCGAGTCTATGGGTCACAGTTTCCGCTTACCATCAGGTGGCCTGTGTGCCCGTTTGCCTTCTCTATGACATAAAAAAAAAAAAAAAAATTATGTAACTTTTGTAATATGTAATGCCAGCGCCACACGCTTGGTGTTTGCCGCAAACTCTGAAGGATGGAGCTATACATTGGAATGAGATGGAAATACATCGAGCTCATCAGTTGCGTCCTGCAGGGTTTGCGGCAAACACCAAGCGTGTGGCGCCGGCATAATGGTGTAAGCACAAACACGTTTTTGCGTAATGAAAGTTTTTAATAAAAGTCAGGATAACATTTAATGCATATATACGTATATGTTGTGTACGTTTATGAAACGCATTGGCAGTCTTACGATCAGGGGCCTAATATTGCTGCGTTTATCGCGTGACAAAAGTGGATGAAATATCCGTCACGTCACTTATTTATGTACAAGAGTGACGGATGCTTTATCAACGTTTTGCCATGCGATAAATCCCCCAGGTGGCCAGTTTGTTCGTATTTTAAAACATTGGAACAAAAACAACAATATTTGGATTGCAATCCACGTACCAATTAAGTGTTTTGTTTGTCAAAAACCAGAAATTCGATCCTGATTTTACCATCGGGATAGGTGTTGGAACGTTCGCCAAACAATGAGTAAATCTGTATTTATTTTAAAGCTGGCTGAAAAAGCAAAATACACACGAATTTATTTAACAAAATAACGTTTTTTCCTCGCTCACGTGGCGATCAACTCGACCCGCAATTATAGCACGACATAATAACATAGGTACCAATTCTTATTGTGCAAACACAAGAGAAAGGGTCGTGAAACCAAAAGAATTATTTAATTTTATGAAAGTCTGCATAACACAAACAGACAGTGTAAGTGGTTTTAGCATAGAGCAATGACATTCTCCTGAATTTAAATAATATGAGACGTATATCATGAGCAGTAATTGTATTGGAAGAAATGGAATTGAATTTTGTATTCATAAATTACATATCTACGTCAGTAGTTGAGACAGACCAATCATCTATACTAATATTATAAAGCTGAAGAGTTTCTTTAATTGCTTGAACGCGCTAATCTCAGAAACTACTGGTCCGATTTGAAAAAATCTTTCAGTTTTAGATAGTCCATTTTTCGAGGAAGGTTATAAGCTATATATCATACTCACATAAACCGAAGCAAAGCGAGGGCGGGTCTCCAGTGTTCGTATATTTGCTATCAAATTTTATATCGATTTGTCTGATTTTACTTGAGTTTAGATTTAAATAAAAAGTAATAACGAGGTCATCGAATGTAGTCATGTCTAATTAAAGCTTACAAGTGGATTAAGACAGCCTTACTCTACTGTAAATCTTTTTACGACTCCATGCCCGAAGTGATCCCTATTAACATGACTACACTGTCCGTCCGTCCTATCTATAAAGAGCCGTATCTTTTTCAGCTTAAATTTCTGTTATTAGGGCGGGTTTACTAACAAAATGAGTGAAATATAAGAGTGGGTCCCTATACAAGAAACGTTTTTTTTCTACATATTTTGTTTTTGTTCTATCGAAAAACGTTAAATCATACAAGAGTCAGATTTAGTATGGTTATATTTTATATTAAAAGCCCTGAAGAAAAACTATAAAATAGTCAAGTGTGAGTTGGAATTCAAATTGGAATATAACAATACCTACTGTGCGGGAGTACGGAACCGTCGGTGCGCGACTCCCGCACTTCTTCGTTTTTTTATTTAAATATTTCTATGTAGATTTACGGCTTTTTAATAAGCTAGTTAAAAAAGACTAACAATGTTGCATCGGACAAACGTGAACAATTATTCTTCAAATTATGCACACAAACTCAATTCCCAAACCGTTAGTAGGTACACTGTGGCGTACGCTGCATACTAATTATATGATAAATTCGTTTGTCTGGTTTTCAACGTTACAGCAACGTACTTACGTCACAAATTTAAATAAGATATGATGTAGCCTTAAGATGTATTGTATAGAATTAATGGAATATAACAATTTAAAACATGGATGCCTTAGCTTATGGTTCGTGTTTTCAATTATGAAAAAATACCGTTTAATTTCACTTCACCTTAAATTTAAAAATAAAATTGATGCTTCTAAAGCAATTAATTACAAACATAAGAATATTTGGATTTCATTATTTTTCAGTATAATTTCCATTTTTTAAGGAAACGAGTGTGAAATAGACCGTTATTATTCACTAATGCGAAATAACGAAAGTAGTTATCGATTCCATGTCGTTTCTTTTATTTTCTACAGTCGATGTATGAAATACGAGTACGTTTACAATGCAATTTAATACAGAATGTACTACGCGTATTAGTGACGTCTCGTTCAGCTACGTATCCAATCCATAGCTTAGAGCTGTATTTGTAGTTTGTACATTTACGTAGTACGCAGGTTTGTCCTCGTGCGTAGCGGGCTCGCACGTAGCAGTAGCCAGTAATTTTTACACATATGAGCGGCATTTTGAATTTGTTCGAAAAGTAAATTAATGAAAAGTAAAAAAACTGAGTTAAAATAATTAAAAGTCTAGTCCTTAAGGGACAGGAAAACTACTCAAACGTAACATACGTTCAATATAGACAAACAAAAAACCACGTGGAAATAAATATAAATAAAATCTAGACTAAGTACATAGAAACCAGTGCAGAGCGTGTCCATAAATTTTTAACTTGCGTTCAGTAACCTCGGCTGAAAAGCACAATTTATATCAGCAACAAACAGCTGCGACTTTGTTTCGTATCGGGAAACAGTTGGGGTCGGAAATTATCGTCGGGGACTGTTCAAAAGTTTAGCGAATAAATTACAGAGTCCGCTAGGTTCACGCAAATTACCGTTTGCCGCCTTTTCTTGCGGACGAACTTCGTGACTGCGGGATGTTTTATGGATAATATTTGTGAACTTTGTTGAGGTTTGCTATCCGGAGCGCGCGGGATTGTGGCGCACGGAATGGTTATTTAATGATTATTTAATTGGTGGAGTAACAATATTAACGTGGGGACTTTGGGATTTAGTCGAATTATATTGTAGATACAAATTAGGTCAATATTATAGTACCTTCGTACTGAATAATCAAGCGACGTTATTAATTGTCGGATAAGTTTGTATTTAAGTATCGTGCTTTATTAGGTGGTTTTATTTATTTATTTCTCATTTGCACTCACGTTACACAAGGTTTTAGATAAAAAATGAGTACTAATACAATTATAAAACAGCATGTTAGTGATTATTAAGAGAGTGCATACATTGCCAACTCGAATCCTACATGCTTCTTTGATAGGTTTCTTTATATACTTAACCTAAAGAGATAATTAAAAATATGTAAGACAAATACGATATCTTACTATGATTATTAACTATGTTTGTCCATGAGCTCCTCAGTAGACTTATCAAGATCTATACTAATATTATAAAGAGGTAAAATGTATGACGTTTTAAGGAGTAATCTTAATCTACTGATCCAATTTTGAAAATTCTTTTATCATAGGCTACTTATTAACCAATCTTTTTTATTGCCCAACGAAGTGGACACAGGAACAGTTAGTTACACAAAGTATAACATCTTAAGTATGTTAATGTGATTTTCTCGACGTTCAAATAATATCTTCTGAATCGTGTTATCACAGATGAAATACGCATTAGCATTGCCTTTGATCCGTTCTGTCTTAACGACGTGTAATGGTTTCAAAGCCTTAACTGGGAATCCTTCAGGTCGTTCACGTTTAATAACCTTCCAGGAAACTGAAGAGGCTAAACCTCGGCGGGAACGAGTTAACTGCTGTGCCGCAAAAGGCGCTGGCTTTACTCGAGAATATGAAGAAATTGGAAATGCAGGAGAATCGCATCACTTCTATTTCTGAGGGGGATTTTGCAGGTATTATACACGCTGGTAGAGCCAGCTTATGGCAAGTTACCGTTATTTTATATTTATGCTGTCTTTTTACGTTAAGTTCTTGCGCCTTATTAAAGAATTGTTTTAAGTTCTGTTTTAACTGTAATACCTTTTATAACAGTGACTATCGTTATAAAAGAGCGGAGTTATGTGACACAGTTTCACATATGTAGATACCTACTAGCCTACTAGGGTGTCATGAGGCCCTAGATATGACGCATTTGGCGTTCGTTACCGTTATCCAAAATGTATCTCTATAGCCTTGACGCAAACTGCCAGTCAATGCCATTTTGCCAGTTTTCGGAAATTGTTAACGTTTAGCGTCAATCGTTTGCGTTTGTCTAGCCTCACCGAACTTTTATTGTCACATTGGAAAAGAAAGGAGGCAGTTAAAAATAAAGTATAACAATAATTACGGCGATCTGAGTTGATTCTAGGCCAAGCAATCACCAACCTGATGTTTTTAGGTATGCGCAACCTGGACTCCCTGGGCCTGGCGCACAATCAGCTGCGTGATGTGCCTGCGCAGGTTTTCTCGCATCTCTCGCTGCTCAATTCGCTGGAGCTCGAGGGGAACATGATTCAGAGGATCGACGAGAAGGCATTCGCTGGACTCGAAGGTATAGTACCCATAGGAAACACTTAAGCAGCACGTTTGTTTGTGCCTTTTCATAATAGTACACTCAAGGACTTTATTGTTGAGCCACATTGGAACCCTATCATAATGACTACGTCAAGCCACATCAAAGAAATTACGCCAAAATTAATGATTTATGTTATGCGACAGGGTTCCATAGTGGCTCAACAATTAAGAGTCTTGACTTTACTGCGGGCCTTTTATGGTCGGCCTTGTCGATGTCGATAAATGTGGATAAAACCAGTAAGTATGTAAGTGCGAGAGAGACGGATACTTATTCGCCGCGTTAAAGGCGACCATTAAGGAGTGTCCTCACTGAGAGCATTCATATTTTCCAGGATGAAAAGTATCGCTATCTCCATTTCAAATTTCATCCAAATCCGTCCACCCGTTGCAGCGTGAAGGAGTTACAAACTAACACACACACAAACTTTCGTATTTATAATATTACTTGGATTAGCTGTTGCCCGCGACAAGCATAAAAGTCGCTTATTACTAAAAAAGCAAAAAATAACCCTATGTAATTCCTCGGAGTTCAAGCAATCTTCATTGCAATTTTTATTAAAATTAGTTCAACAGTTTACGCGTGAAAGCGTAACAAACCGAAAAAGTTACTTTTCAATTTATAATGTTAGTGTGTAAGTAAAATCGATGTCGGAATGATTGACCTTTATCGAGTAAGTATACATAACTATATTCAAAGTGGTAAGTCAAATAAGGACCAAAATTAACTTGAATACCTTAAGAACATCAAATGTACTGTAACACAACTCATTACGTGAAAGCAACTTATTGTAATATGTCATTATAACAGTTCTTATTGCGTCCTTCAGTAAGGTAAATGTGTTTTTAATGATAGAGTCAGGAAGAATATTAAACACGCTATTCAGATTGGAACATGCTTTATAAATAACGATTACTGCGGTTGAACTCACCACTGTTGAATGTGAGAATACGGCGGCATTATATTATTCTAAACGAGCATGTGTTATTAGGGTCTGGTCCCAGTAGGTCTGTTTTCTATCTCCAAATCTTCCTTATCTGCCGTTTGCTTTCCCTTGGGCGTGGGAAAGCCAACAGTTTATTTGGCAGGCAGGCACTTAACAGATGTGAAAAAAATCCAAAAGTTCCACGGAGGGGCTAACTTAATACGAATTTGGGTTATTTTCCGCGATTATAATTGACATACACACATCAAAGAAGTCTAAGGATTAAAAAAAAATACATTCGGTATTTTGATATTTTTCAATTGCAGCACAAAATAATGTAAGCGTTAGAGATTTTTGATGTTTGTATTCTAAAAGTGTGATTCTAAAATTATAACTTTTCGAAAAACAAACAATTATCCGTAAAAAGCATACAAGAACACGAAGTAATTTAAGCCAATTTAAAACTTTTGACTGAAGTCTTCAATAATTGGGAAAATTACTTGGTAAAATATTATGTTGTCACGCTAGAAAAGTCACCGAGCGACCGGGCAGGCCTAAAATTACTTAATTGTTCGAATAGAAACGTGTATACTTATTACCCTAATTTAAGTGGTTCTTGTTAATGTTAGTCTTGTTCCGGTAGTTAAAACCATTTTCGTTTCTCTTTCAAGTCTTTTGATAATAAAGTTATTAATCAAACAATTATAGGTTAATACTTTGTGGTTCGTATTAGCCTAGATTCAAATATGCACTCTTTTTTTTCCACTAAAGAATTACTCAATTATTTAGCCCTATACAGAAACATACTGTTAATTACTATTCGATGGACCGCAATATAACCTCGTACATCTCGAGGTGTTTTAATGAAATGAAATGAAATAGTTATATTCTGGAAACATGTTCCATAAAAAAATGCCACAATCTAAATTAAACTAGAAAACACTAGCAACCACACAAGCGGCGCCACGGGTTACCCCAATCCCGCGTTGACTCCGCGTCCACTCCCTTAAGGGCATATTACACTACGCGATATTCAGGGACCCTTTCTGTAAATCAGGATTGTGTGATAAGAGAAAGGGAGGAAATGCTCTTTTAACTGGCCAGGACTCTCTAAATACCAGGCCCTGAATACCTCTATACCTACCTATACCTGATTATACTCTTTATCGCCGAAAGCAGAGGTGTTGGAGAAAGTGTAGGAAACCTTTCTAGCGGTTTAAAAGCCTTTGTTTTTTCCTAACAGAAAACCTCCAGTACCTTCGACTAGGTGACAACCGTTTACATGAGATCCCGTCCGAAGCTCTTCGTCCGCTGCATCGTCTGCGACATCTGGACCTTCGTTCCAACAACATCTCCTACATCAGCGAGGACGCCTTCACTGGCTACGGAGATTCCATCACCTTCCTCAATCTGCAGAAGAATATGTAAGTACTAAGCACTTGAGCCCTTTGGTTCAAACACACATTTTCATTGGCTTCCGAGATTCCATCACATTTTTCGAGGTAAAGAAGAAAACTTGAGCCTCGACATGTTTTAAAATATAGCTGTTACTATCTTCTCTAAAACTTTTTCTTCAATAACTTCTCTTGAGAAAAAAAATCCTTCACCATCTATATTACTAACGTAAAAGATTCCTACTTTGCTCCTCCATGGGTAACTATCCTCCATAGTGATTATTTCGTTTGTTAGGTACTTCTTTATAATTATGTATAAGTCAAGGTCGATGACAAATTTGCTAAAAAGAATCGATGTAAGTATATAATAAAATATGTAATCCGGAGTGGATGAAAGCAATATAATGATTTACAATACAAATTACCTCAATATAATCATGAAGTTTAAAAAAAATATATATATTAGAATTCACAACAACATTGTGAGATCTCCTATAATGTTTATAAGGAAACCTGTGTCAGGAGATCCGATTACCGTGGGGGAGAAAAGTAAATAGTAATATTTTACGGTACATTATCTTCCTCAATCTACCAAATTAAAACGATCTGTGGTAGTTAGATAGTATCGCCAACATCTGTTTCTTTTGGTTCTCCGATATTTTGATATGCTAGGTATATCAGCGAAGATGCAATGACTTTTTTATTTTCAGGCATTTGATTACTTTAGGTAATACGGTCAGGAAACAGTTCAAACCACTAAAAAGTTAGCTTAAAAACGAAATTTCCCTATCATTATTCGAGAACTATAACTGAGTTATAAAAATCTGAATAATAACAAAAAACAGACATTTTAAAATCAGTGATTCACTTTTAAATTCATGGTTTATTCCTCTTGCATATTCTATAGAATTGACTATTCATGGCTAACACCGAGTGCCCCAAAAGAAGTTCGTCGAATAACTTTTTATCGCTGTTGTCTGAGCCCTCGTCTCAGTAGAGGGTGTATGTAAACGGTGTGACATTTCAGACAGGCACTCGCACGTCGTGAAAACACAAACAGTGTTGTGTAAATATTTTCTTGTAAGTGTTATTATTGTCAAGTAGTGATAAGCTCAATATGTGTTAGTGATTCATCGATCTACGGTCAAGGTCCTAGGCGCTCAAATAATTATAATTAATAGATCGTCTAGGCCTTGACCGTAGAAAATCGAACCAATACTTCGTTTCATGTACATACATGTTATTATCAGACTAATTCTATACTATGAAAAGGCCATCATTCATCAAATTCTATTTGACTAGCGGTTTCAATGAATTTGGTACGGTGTTAAGGGTTTCACGGCCGAAAAATACTTAAATCGGGCTGGTCCTCATCATAAAAGAAAGAAGTGTTTTAACCCACGTGTTACTTTGTTACCCTGAAACGGTCAACAATTTAATGTCGATCCGCCGTCATGATGACTGTGTCAACTCACGAGAGAGAAATTAAGTGAGAGTTAAGAATTGGATTTCAGCGACGGGGTTCTATATTGTTGGTAGTGATTCAGCGATTCTTACATATCAGTAGGTAGGTATGACGCACTATCACGCTACGGGATCTTATTTTATCTTACAGATGGATCCTTTCGAATACACTTCGACTCATTTAGGATCTTTTGTGCAATTATACTCTTACATACTCAGCTGTTCGAATGTGCAGGTTTCCTCACGATGTTGTTCCTTTACCGTAATAGCATCGGGTAAACTCATTGGTAGGTACATAGTGTCCGCGGGGGTTCGAACTCGGTACTTTACGATCACGAGTCGATCCCCGCACTGACGCTACGGGATAGAGGAGCCATGTTTTCATTACAGCGTCTTGCAGACAATTAAGTTAAGTGAAAATACATAAAGTTTACGTCGCGGTAACCGGTAGCAACTTCAAATCCCGCATCGCCATAAATATTTAATACCTTGTTCAAATCTCGGTTGTCTTGGCTTTATTAATCAAATATCTTCCTCATTTTGCGGGGTGCGGGGTTTTGATTAATTTCCAGGGTGCCGTTGTTTGGTTAACGCTACACGCGGGATCCTGATTAATTAGACAAAAGTTCGGTGATGGATATTGAGGAGTTTTACGAGCCGGGATTAGGTGTCGTGCGGCGCACTTTCTAATGTAACCTCATATACATTATTGTGTGACAAAGTTCTGGTGGGGTGGAAAATGGTCCAAACTTTCACATTTGTAGCACAAGTATTCTTAACTTGTTTGATGGAATTATTTAATTCCTACATCCCGAGGAATAAAAAAGTCTTAAGTAGAGTAATATTACATCTGAATTATATACGATTGACCAATCGGACTCTCACGGGGTAGAAAAATGTCGTTAAAATTAAACAGTGAGCTCATTGTAATGGATGAAAATCTCTAAAACTTTTTTTTTAATTGACGCGGTGAGCAGTAGTTACCCTGCCTGAAAACCAGTGAACCCGGGATTGATTTCCGATGATTTTTCTTATGGCACAGAGTAGGCTAACGAGCACACAGGCCACGTGATGGTAAGTGAGACGTATGCATTTTCAAGACTATAATCTTAAGACTGCAATCCTAAGACCGCAAATGCGATGCCAACCGTGAAAACTTCGCTGGCTGTGTTATCTTCATACCACCACCACCACTTTATTGTTTACAGTTTTGGTACGAATATTTTGTCACTAGTTTTTTTCCGAGATTATAATGTACTATGATTATATTTGAATTTATAATTGTAGATTAGTGCTTGTTTCAACGCCAGCATTAATAAACAATTAGACTGGTTCAATGCGTGAAATGCAAAAGCAATGGCGTCTTCAAAAGTAGATATTACTATTAGGTATATTTTAATCACTTGACAATCATGAAACCACTAGAGAAACGCCATAAATAGGAAGAATTAGAACCTGGTAGTAAGGTTACGGTGTTGTTACAGAGTTCACCAGCTGCCAACGATGGGCTTCGACAACCTGAACTCCCTGGAGACGCTCAACCTGCAGAACAACAAGCTGCAGCACATCCCCGAGGAGATCATGGAGCCCATACTCGACACTCTGCGAGTAGCTGATATCATGGGTATGATTCTTTTGTTTTTTAACATCCGACAAGTATATTCAAGGAACCTAGTTGCCGTCCATGTGGCGTTCGTTTTTTTCCATCCTGTATAATATATACATACCTTCACGCCTGTAATCCCAGGAAGAGCTAAATAATTACCTACAACTTTAAAACCTTGTTGATAATTCAGTAACCACATTTTGCGCAAATAAGCTAAGATGTTTACCAGCGTATTAGTGACAGGTTGCAATCCCATCGCCTAACAGTACTACAAGCCTATATTCCCTTAGTCGCGCATTACGACATCCACGGAAAGACATGGAGTAGCACTATTCTAACCCAGCAATCACACAGGAACTGTATAAACTCTTGACAAAAGCTTATTTATAAAATGACATGAAGAAAGCAAACAAGCATACGGACCTCCATTCACTTTAAGGCTATGGAAATATGGAATCTCAAGATCACAAGTCCGTTTACAACTTCAAATCATGAAAGAATGCCTTTAGTAATAAATAGTAAGAAGGCTGTTCTTACTCCATGCTGAAACACAACACTGCGAATGCTGCTGGTTTTACGTAAGGATAGCGAGATGGCGGCAGCGAATTGAAAAATTAATTACCACGCAGCTAGCTGGAGAAAAGTACCTGAACTACTTAATATAAAACAGTTCCATCTTCTTCAATCTTGTCTGATGCACGACAAAACGGTTTTGATGAAAGGACATCATCCATTTTGGTCCAAAAGTGAAAGGGCCGGCCGAAAAAAATATGGTTTATTCTGATACAATATACCCACCTAAGCATTTCTTACTATGGCACCAAAGCTGCATCATCATTAAACTTGATTAAGTATGATAGACTAATTCATTAGTTTTTGTTAGTTCTATTCACCGAAACACGATAATAACGAGAATGAAACTATACTGGTACTACAGCTGCGGTACCATAATAACAAATGCTCAGGCGAACAAGATCTAACAGAATATAGCTTCTTTTTTTTGGTGGGCACTTTTATATTTGGACCAAAAATTTATGAAAACCTTTGGTATTATCCCCAATTTCCACCGCAAGCGGAGCTTTAAAGAGGTTAACTCGCGTTGGAAACATTTGAAGTTACCGTTGTAAGCCAAACGGAGTCCGTACGGAGCCCGCTCCGCTTGCAGTGGAAAGCGGGCATAAAGCCTAAGCTACAGGAAAGAACAAAGTTAGCTACACAATTTTAAAGATACCTGTGAAATAACCATTAACAAAACTAAAGGTAGTAATAAATTAGGTATTATTTCTATGTATTTAAGTATATATTTCTCTATATAAGTATTTATATCGTTGTCTAGTACCCATAGTACAAGCCTAGAGCTTAGTTTGGGACTAGGTCAATTGGTGTGACATATTCCCCTGACATTATTATTATTATTTATTTATTTTATTAAATAAAATCATTTTAAATAGATTAAATAAACTGTGTATAAAGCCATCACTTATTCATATTGCTATAACTCAATTTATGCTCGATAAAGGCTTGAGCGAACGTTCCAAAAATGGAAATCAAAATGGATGATGAACATTTTGATTGACATTGACGATGTGCTTGCCGGTTCACAAAGCTAGCACAAAAGGAAAATAAAACGGCAACTACATTTAGTATCCTTTCAAAGCAAAAAATGGGTATTATAATACCTATCCATAATAAAGTTTCCATTGTTGCTTCCGACAAAAATCTATGGCAGCCAGTTTTTCATGACTAGCTGTAGTTCACGAACTAAAACCCAGTGGGAAATTAAACAAACATACCCATATCCACATAGCGTCCGCGAAAACCTTTCAGATTGGGGTTCAACTTCGACATGTATCAAGAAAGTTATATTCGTGTAGAGAGATGTAAAATATTTAGGTACATAGAGATTCCAACTTTGAATATCATAAAAAATCAGTTAACTATACCTCAGTATATTCAGTTTAAAGACGTACATAAACAGATATTAAATAAAATGTTCTACAGGTTAATGACTTTGCACAAAGTGTTTAAAGTATTTTTTTTATTTAAGAACAAGTTTTTAGTTTACAGAAATAGTTAACATATTATGTTTGTTCTACAGACAACCCACTGATATGCGACTGCGAGCTGGCGTGGTACGAGGCGTGGCTGGCGGGCCTGCGCGACCGCGACGACGAGATGATGCAGAAAAAACGCACCCTGTGCACCATGGTGAGCGAGCACCGGGAGTACAGCGTGGCCAAGATGCCACTCGAGAAGATGAACTGCAAGAGGAAACCCGCCTACGGCCGACCAAACGGCGCCGCGCGCTGCACCGCCACACACCTCCTCCTGCTCGTCGCAGCCACAAGGCTCTAGGAACACCGAATACCTTTAGGTAGCATTAAACCTTCTTAGTTAACCCTTTTAAGTTCCAGCCAAGGGCCCTTCGAGCTAACTGTGGCCGGATAACTCGAAGCCCCCCTTCGCTTTATATTCAGTTTAATATTTAGTGACGTGATGACTTTGTGCGAAAACTCGATACATATCAATTTTGGGCTGATAAATTAGTACGTATCTAATATTTTGGAGCGGTAGCTTGTGATAGTAAAGGTTATAAAGAGTTAAAAGATAGTGTGATACTGTGAGTATTTTTACATGTTAGAAGACCTCTTACGGCATGCCTTACTAATGAGTAATTAACAACCAAAGAGTAGGTAATCGCGAATCGACTACAGTTCGGCATTTATATAAGTATCACTGGAGAAGGGACGTGTTTCATTCTTGACAAAAGAGACGCTTGCGCATGTGCGCTGTGCGGTTTTTTCGAAAACTTGTGATTTCAACAATGAGCTATAAATAAAATCTAGGCACAAACTATAATTTACAACTTTACAAAACCCTTGAAAATGTTATTCATATAACGTTAAATATTTTTTTATAATTTACCCCTACGATTTGAAACGTAATAATTTTACAAACACTTACTAGGAAAGCTTTTGCGCGTTTACGATGTTGACTATATAATAATGGCTATCTATCATATTCTATTCTTCCCTCGCAACTCGCCACTAGGCTGTGGGGCTCGTTTATTTTTTCCCCGCTTGTACCTCACGTAACATAACACTTTCTGTGATGCTGAATTATTTCTTCCAGGTATCTACCTCTGTTTTTAAACGTCTCATATAGTTTAAGGTTGTATTTAAATTCGATATTATTTTAACTTTACGAATTATGTTTTATACGTTATTTTATCATACAAATAGAGCCCCCAGAAGTTCTATTTGATGTAGAAATAGTAGTAGTTAAATAAGTGTTAGGTAAATCTTATGTAAGTAACTAATATACGCTGTTAATACGTTAAATTATTACTCTAATTGTTGACAGAAGCTTTTATTTAGAGATATATTCAAATTATGCAGATTATATTTGGTAGTTTTCGAAATTGACGAATACGATTCTGTATTGGTAAATAACACATTTATTATTAAAAATATAAATAATACCAAAATTGCCATAATATGGTTTCTGTTCTCTTCTATGTAGCAATAAAGCTTAGGTAATTTTGCTGTAAAAGTTATATCGATATTAGGTAGCGAGTTATGTAATAAATGTGACTTTAAAAGCGTTGTTTACAATTTATCAGCATAAACATTTTAATTCATTCTGAATTTGCAACAAAAAAAAGTTATTTTAAAAAAAACTGCGTAATGACAAATGCATAAAAAAAAACAAAAAAGGGAATTTGGGTATTCTGAACTAGATCTTAAAAAAACGGTGTAATCTTAATCAAAAACATATCCTTTGGTGGTCTGATTATTAAATTAGGTGAAAATGTTTACACATTATATTTAAACGGCAATAATTTTGCCATAAAAAAGTGAGAATTATTCGTGACCAATATACATTCAGAGTCGTACTCGTATGTGCCACTTACCGCAAATGCACGTAAGTGCCGCATCCGCTGTTATACGCGGGCACTCATTGGCGAGTCGTAAAAACACGTAACTTTTCACATGAACGACTATGTGAACAAGCACAATTTGTGCAAGCTTCACAAATATCAAGAACCGGGTTCAACCGGTTTCCTTTACCCCAAGAAAATGTTTAAGAAATGTTAGACGCGAGAGTGAATATGAATAATCGTATTCATATAGCATTCATTATAACATTTTCAAAAAAGGGCCTTAAATCTACGTTTCATATGTAAATGCGAATGTAACCAATGTGTATTGCCTAGTTAATACGTCGCATTAGCTGTTAAAAATTATGTAAAAGGTTATTTTTAGTTAGAGGACAAATATTTAATTAAATAAATTTAAAAAAAAAAGGTTAGTTACTGTTCTTTAAATACATTCGTTTTTGCATTGAACGTTATGAAGATTGTTTCCCTTATACTCGTAAGTTACATATATTTTTATAATGCGACGTAAATGCTAGTAAGTATTTAAAATCTCTGTTTCGAAGGTCTTTAAGGTATTTATGAATGTAGTGGTTTGTAAGCACAATGATATATATTCTATACACTTTACAATATTGCACTTATATGTCACGATTATATACTTATTATATATTAATGTAATCAGAGTCAAGAAAACCTGATAAATTAAGGAAACTTTCATTATACTGTTATAATATTCTACCTAATTGTATTCTACATGTTTGTAGTTTAAGAGACAAATGTATCACCTTTCACATGTATAATGTAATTTTTGATGCTATTAAATGTCGTGTTTTATCAAAATTATTATGTAGGTAAAAGATATATCTGTGTCTAGAGTATAAAAGATCTGAGGCAAGTTATTATATTTTATTATAAAAGCACTCTGTAGCGGTTTTCAAATAAAATGTGTCATTTAAAATGTTATAAATGTTTAGTATAATTTGTATTAAACTGTGAGTACTAAATTCTATTGATGCGTCAATATTTATGGTTCAGTAGGGTTTAGTATTGATGGATATTGAAATTAGAAAGAACCATTTGAAACATATCGGGGCAGTGGCGTGAATGGTAAGAGGTAGCGTCGTTGCCCCACGATCGTACATATCATTTAGGTATAAGGTGCATTTATCAGTGTTTACGAGTAGCTCGTTTATTATACCTGTTGTACTGTTGATATAACGTATATAAAGTGTTAATCACTCCTTGTTGTACGAATGAGATGCTTTCTCTAGATGTAATTCAATTTCTGTCTAACGTAGTAATATTATTCTCGAACTACGTCAATAAATCTAAATAATCTCAGTTTGAAGTGTAATAAGTTTTTTCGCTTTCAATAATTATTGTTTGTAGTCACATATCAGCCCGTCGCTTTGTTAAAATAATTCCCCAAAATCGTTTATTCTTCGTAACAGAATTTCCATTTGCATTTTTCAATATTTTCCCCTGACGTTATTTTTCTGTTGATTTTTCCCATTCAAGAAATCAATTCATTAGTTTCGATGGAGGTCCGCCTTTGCGGAGCTCCTATTTCTGGGTGCTTTAGCCCTTCGAACTTGCTGCAAAACTAACGTAACGTAAATCTACCTATAGATGTAGTGCAAATGATTTTCCTTCGGGAAAACTCTGATCTCAATCGGAATACGATGGCACCCGAACTGTCAATCAATGATTGTATTAAATGAGTGACGTTTTCATGTCCATTAAAATGAACTTTATTGTTTAGTGTCAAATGACAAAGTGACAAATGACAGCATTTGTCATTTGACACTAAACAATAAAGTTCCATTTTAATGGACATGAAAACGTCACTCATTTAATACAATCATTGATTGACAGTTCGGGTGCCATCGTATTCCGATTGAGATCCGAGTTTTCCCGAAGGAAAATCATTTTGCACTACATCTGTACCTATTTGGACCTAATTATAAGTGGGAAAGTTTGCTACTGGGAGAAATATTAAGATACGAAAGAATTGCGAATAGAAAATTGGCGTCAGAGAAAAAAATATTTTACATTAATGTAATCGTTGTTTATGTATTTAAATGTTCTCAGCAATAATCTAAATAGTAAAAATATTAATTAAAATGTGCTAATATTTCCATACATTTAATTATAAAAAACCGTTTATTAATGTGGCAACTGCGAGTTTATAGTCACATTTATTATTGTGTTGACTCGTAAGTTAAGTAATGTAATTCTAATATTGATATTTTACTCTTAAGGGTGTATTTATTTAATTCGGTTAAATAAAATAATAAAAATCATTGGTGTTTAATTTTTAGATAATTATGAAAGTCCTTATTTTAGTCGATGAGAATTTCTTAAAAAAAAGAAGTAGAGGTAAGATAATATATATAAGGATGAGGTTGAACTTAAGCTTGATGAATGAAAAATGAAATGGCGGCGATGAATTCTGGCATTTGTGAAGAAACTTTAATTTTATGCCTAGAAAATTAACTTTTCTAGATTGAAACACTCCTTCACCTCTTTCGTCAGCTGATAGCTGGTTAACTCATGACTATGAAGCTAATTAGGATTGATTGATTAGAATTCATTGATTAGGATTATGAAGTCAATTATCTTCCTAATCCTAACCAATCAATTCAAATCAATCAATTCTAATAATGTGGATACTCCAGATGCCACACATTTATTTTAATCTAAATAAACAAATACAATAAGTTAAGAAAATAAGGAAATTGAAACTTAAATGTTTAACTAACTGCTGATTTTCTACTATACATCTTTAAAAAGAATATATCATACTAGCTGTGTGTAGTAGACTGTGTCCACGCAGACAAATAAAACATAGCCTATGTCACTCTGGGTGAATGTAACTTTACAATGGTGAAAGATTTTTTGAAATCGGGACGGTAGTTTTTGAGTTTCAACATGCACACACAAAAATACAAAAATACAAATCTTTCCTCTTTATAATATTAGTGTAGATGTAGACAAATAATCACCCTACACGAGTACCTATCTAGTTTTTCATCATGTTGACCTTTGATTTTTTTTAAATATTATAAATATGAATGGTACCAAGAATCTTGAGGACGCGCGGACGGGCCAATGTTTTTTAACCTTCCACTTAAGGTTAAACAAAGGTTAATTAAAGTACAGTGCAAAATTTTTGGCTAAGCAGAAAAATACGATTGGTGGTGGTATGTTTCTACATAGCCAAGCAGTTTCCAGTGCTATAGCACTAACTATAGTTTATTATAAATCCCCTTGCAGAGAAAACTGGCAAGTCTTTCGAGTACTTAACATATTACTTAATTATTATTATTAAAGAGCCTATAATGTCCTACAGCTGGGCAAAGGGGTAATATAAAATATAGTGTAAGTAAAAAAAGCGACATGTTACAAGTTTAATTTACGGTAATAATAATATTAAATATTAAATTAATTTTATAACATGGGTAAATGGGATCTGTGACCCATATATCCAAAAGATTACAATCTTAAAACAGTAATCCTAAGACTACCAATGCGTTGCCAACCCTGAGAACCTAGATGTAAAACCTCTATGCTAGTAATTTCACCGGTTTTGTTATCCCCACACTGAAACAACAATGGTGGTAGCGATCCAATGAAAAGCAAAATGTAAATTTTAAATGCCCAGTTGATTACAAAGTCCCCAAGCCACTTAATTCCGCAATAATCGTTCGAGGAGTTTTGATTTAGCGAGTTTTTTTCGAGCACCTCTCCACAACAATAGAGCTTGAGTCCCTACAGCGGGGACTGGGACGCTGTACAGGGGTGTGATTCTCTTAAAAACGCAATCGGTCGAACGAACGAGTGAATGTTGCAGCGGCGAGTTTAAGTAGTGCCGTCTGAGCGAATAAAAACTTTTTAGACCGTGCATTTTGTGCGTCCGATGAGATCGAACGTATAAGGCTGCCTTAAAATACATGTGCTAAAATGTCCTTTGTTTGCTCTGATGGGACTACTTAAATTCGCGCCGCTGCTGCGACATTCACCCGACCGCGTTTTTGAGAGAATCACACCCCTGTAGGTAACTGATTTGGTTCCATACTAAGTGAAAGGTTCCATACTAAGTGTGGTAACGCCTTAAAGCTAGTCCAATTCTTAATAAGTTGTAGATATTTTTAAAAAGTGGGTATAGGTGAAAAACTTAAGTAAGTTACCTGTTGTATGTAAGAGTAAATGAGTGCGAAAAGACATTCCATTTTTGAAATTTCTAATATATCGTAAGTATGGTTTGCAAACTCATTATTTGCTTATCTTTCAAGTGTGAATATTCCTGTCCACTTATGATTCTATTGTCATGATAAGATATAAATGATTGTCAATGTCGAGTAATTGTCGTCATATTTTTTGCGTCGTTCATCAATAAACAATAGTACTAACAGTTTACCACAGAAGTAAATTGTAAACCATCGATTTTGAATCCGGCTTGGAAAATTAATATGGCACCATTTCCTGAAATTGGTAGACGACCACTGCATATTCATACGAAAAGAGTTTTGTGTAATTTGTACAAACATTTCCAAGTCGTTTGCGATAAAGACTCAAATTGTTAATCAGTACCAAAACAATTGGTAAGTAATTAAAATATCTGGTGTACCGAAAAAACTGTGAGAAACTTTTACATGTTCTAACACATTATAAGAATTTGAAAGTAGGCATTCAAATTAAATGTTTCTGTACAGTCCACTGATGAAAATGAGGATGACAAAATGGCGAGTGATTGAGGTAAAAAAAATGTACAGTATGTTAATAATATGCACAACTCATATTAAATATTTATAAAAATTATTATTAGACCCCGGATTTTTGTGGTAATGACGTCACAGTGGGGTAGTTTGGGGTGTAAATGGAACAGTGTTAATTAAAACAATTTCTTAACACGTTCGGCGGCGGTACCCAAATTATGGAATGTACTAGAATGACAGTAAATTTGAAGAAGACTTTTAGGAAGTCGTAAATAAATACTGCGTTAGCCGTACTGTCATATAACGTGCTACACGTTTTACGGTCATAGCCGGTACCGCCGCCGAACGTGTTAATTGAATAATTATAGTACATTGTGTATTAAGGGTGGTAAAGAAAGAATTACAACCGAGAGTCTGTTAGAAGCCCGAAGCCGAAGGCTGAGGGCTTTAATGACTCGAGCTTTGTATTTCCTTTACCACCCGTGTAACATACAATGTTTTTCATCACTATTGCGAGGAAATGAAATAAAATCAGACAAAAGATCATATTTTTAACTTATTAGCGGCAGACTACATCATTGTCTGTGACTTACCACAGATAATGTCAAACGTGTTCGGAGTCCGATTCTAGTGACATATGAGATCAATAGTTTATTATGCGAGATTTTTAGGAAATAGTATTCAACTGACATTTCATCTCGAATAAAACTTCATATCTAATGGCACAAGAATTGGGGTCCTGACATATTGTGATAGTTTGAGTCCACGTATAATATTTAAAAACAAGCTATTACGCACGTTAAGGGCGTAATGGTAAAAAAAGGCCCGCGGGTATTATTTTGGATTTACGGTCGATTTTTCTAGCATGTTAGGACACTATTTACGAGCAAGTGTGATGAAAACAAATTTACCAAACCAAATTTATTTTGATATGTTATAGTATTGTTCTCTTCTTTTCTTGACAGTAATGTCAGTAATTATGACAGAGTTAAAAACAATACCATAACATGTCAAAGGCAATATGATTTTACCCAGTAGATTAGAGGCTCCGATCACCCCCAATTGCATATTTTGATAATGTTGTCAATATACGTTAAGATACCGTGAATAGGTATATTTTAATAATGCAATTTTGTTTTTTTTTTATTATTTTTAAAACACTCGGTGATACTCGCGACGTTAGGAATGACGAATGTAACGATACCTAGCTTGTAGAAATCAGGCTATTCGCATAATCTCTAAGAAGAAATAAAGAACCCATTAAGTACATACATGCGTTTTCGTACAGCCTAAAAAGAGATACAACAAATTTAAATAATTACCTACTCATTTTGTACGGCGGCAAATCATTAAATGTAATTAACCATACGTATATCGATCTGATTCGACCTGAGGGGCTATTGCCTAACGCACTTGCAATCGCAGTCGGCTTCAAAATGGAACAATTGTTTTCATTTTGTATGCATAACGTGATAGCGAATGCGTTAGACAATACGCCCGCTGGTATCGTATCGAACGTGTTAAAACGAAACTGCAATTTTAATTAAAATACCCATATAAAGCATTTTCAATGCAATTTCAACATCACTTTCATTTTAGTACCGCAAATTGGACATGTTCTGGCGCTTAACTAACTTGCAGTATTTATATTTTGGTTTTATAATTGAGCAGGGTTCTCTGCCGATCGCTATTAAACAGGATGAATATTATATGAAGCAGGCGAAAAAATCAATGACATCATCAACGTATAAGTGCTCGAATACCCGAATTTGGGTCAATTTGCCGAGCGCGTGGCATAGTTCGGTTTCGGGTAATAAAATGAATGGCGAAAGAACGAAAATATGCAGAAAATGTTAAACCGTGGCAAAATTTGATTTATGTCCAGTAGGTATGTCAGCAATGAATTTGCAAGACAGCAGGTTAACTGGATGCCTTTTTAAATTAGAATAAAGTCGATTGAGAGTTAGTGATCAGGGATCACACTGATTACACACAATTGACAACATTTCATTTTAGTGACACCTGCAAATTACTATACGAATCGAAAGGGTTTTACCTCCTGAACACGGCAAAATATTTATTTAGATTTATTTTTCTTCATTTACAAAATTACAAGTAAGTTAATAAAAATATCGAGTTTTACCAATACTATGCCTGTGGGGCTAGACAAGTTGTCATCGTTCACTGGCGACATGTGTTGTCATTGAAAAATGTATGGGAATGACGTAAGTCACGTGATATATCACTCGTTACAACTGACATGCTGAAAACGGATTGTCTAGCCTATTTAATTTTGACAGCGCCAAGTGACAGGTGATCACCAAAGTAATCGCCTAACGCTAGCGTTCGTGAACGATGGGAACTTGTCTAGCCCCACTGAATAGATATAATACCATTGCCTTTTTCACTAGAAAAAAAGCTGTCATACTTCAAATTTGACATTGACACTATTTGCAGATGGATAGATACTTAGGGCCACTTGCACGCAGAATTTAACCCTGGGTTAAGGCACTAACTCGAGTTAGTAGACGTTAGATTCATACGAAAACTGTCATTTTAACTCGAGTTAGTGTCTTAACCCAGGGTTAAACTTTTCGTGCAAGTGGCCCTCAGGGCCACCGTCAGATGCAAATATCACAATGACAGACAAGGACCAAGCATATTTTAAACATATTTTAACTATAGTACGTTTATAAATAAGAACTAAAGCGCAGTTAAATAAACATACTGCTGCCTTATCTGTCACCATGACATTTAAATTTGACAGAATTGCACCAACTCTAACGAAAATAGGTTTATTGTATGATTATAACACACCCGCATCATAGATATTATAGTCCCGAGAAGCTAAATGATAATCTAAAGCCTACATAGTACACAATATGGAGTGTAAGGTTACCAGGAAGCAAACCGTTCAGCTCAGGGTATTATCTAAATAATTTGACACTAATATAAATTAACGCAAACTATCAGAACCTGCGGTCTGCCGGCATCAGCTCACTCAATATTCCATTAAGGTGGATCAATTTCGGATACTCTGACTCGCTGATGCATTAAATTGACTCGTAGCGAAACTATATTAATGAGGTATTAATAATGTTTACACAGTATGTTTACGTATCATGGCTGACTTAAAATGTATTTTGTGAAGAATATAAACGGTATTAAGTTTTATTAGGTAATTTATCAAGACCTGTTTAGTTCGTCTCTCCAAATTTCATAATGGTAGTTTATGCAACTGATGCATAATGAGAGGCCTTAAAACACGATTGTGAAACATGCCCTTAATTTCGCCGTGTCCATCCTTCCGCGGTTAAACTCAAAGACTCTTGGTACTACAAAGCTGTATTTTGGCACAGCTATACATTGGAATTATGCCGACCAAGTTATAGAAATACTATAATGAAAAAAAACCCTTTTTTTTTACTTCTTATTTCCGTTACTAGCTTAACCTACAAGTATGCTACAGTTAGCTGATCCGAATTGGCGCCAAAATACAGGTATGTAGTACCAAGAGTCTTTGAGTTAAACCGCGGACGGACATGGCGAAATTAAGGTCATGTTTCACAATCGTTAAGTAAATTTATCTGCCTTTTGAAGTTGGCTCTCTCTTTGTCTATTTTGAAGTGGAAGAAAGAGAAAGGGCATAATTTATGTGTCAAATAAGCTTTACTTGTCGATTGTGAAAAAGACGGTAAAGGTTTCCTTGTTGACTACGGAACTCTAAAAATCGACACTCCCATTTGTCGATCCATTTGTCTTTATTCTATACCAATCCTTGTTAGCCTGGATTCACCGTTCATAATAAAAAAAATGCCTAAACCTGACGCTAAGGCTACAACGTAGAAAGTATTTCTCAAAGAAGAGTTAACATGTAAATTAAATGGAAAAGGTTTCTTTAATAAGATCTGTCGCGGTGTAAAATATTAAGGTATCAACAAAATGAACCCGTGTACACACCGCAATAGAATTACAGTTTTTTTTTCTTTCTGATTTTTTATTACCACTGAAAGCTGCAAAGTCTCGGGCGGGAATGAGAATAGTGCAACTAAGTAAGAGAATATGTCTTGGTGGCAGTCCATTTATCGCATTTCCACTTTAAGCTCGCCTGAGACTGCGGCTGGATATAATATGTTTTGTGGTCTAAGCAACATTTCACCCGGGGGTTGAACACAATCTATGTGCGGCCTGGAAACCTCTAGATGTATATGAAGCCTTAGTACTTAATCTTTAAAGAAAGTCTAACAAAAGCAAGCTTTAAAAAACCCAACTGTTGCTAACCGACTTTAAATCGTTATAAAACCTAAATCTTTTAAAATAAAAATAGGTAAACAAAACTAAAGATGATTTTTAAATGCCTATTCAATGATACCTCATTTGTCATAAGTTCGTCAACTTTTTTTTCTTTTTACCATATGACGTCTGGTTTCCGCCATATTGAATTTTAATTACTGTCATATCTTTAGTGACACATGATTAAGATAAATTGTCATAAGAATCATCAAAATCAGCACACACGTTTAGTTTCTAGAGCGCCTGAAACATACATACATACAATTATACAGGCTGATAAACACATTACCCTCTTCCTTCGGCAATCGGGTAAACCAAAAGCTCATAGATATTTATCATAAAGGCAATGAACTCGCGTAAACCACAGTAACTTTGTTTAGAGTTTCAGTCTGAAAATAAATGGTAAATTTAAACAGCAATGTAAATAAAAAAGTGGTTCGTTAATCATCCGAAGCAGCTACTTAAAAAACTCCAACTCGCTACATTAAAATTCCAAATAAATCTACATATTTTTAACGCCGAGCTTTAATTTATCTACATATTTTTAACGTCGAGCTTTAATTTCGGCGTGCATTGTCATACGAAATAGGCCTTATACAGAGTGGAAAAAGAATATTCCTCCAGCGGATGGGGTGATGTCAAATGCCACGACGTTGCAATCACGCCAGCACCGGGGTGACAAAATTACCACGATGTAAAAAACTTGAACACTACGGCTGGTTTTTAGTAGCGCGCGGGAAAATCCGAGTGTTGAAAATAAAAGCTGCGTGGCAGGCATCCGGATTAAATTCGTGTGAAAACAGTGCTGTGTTTTATGTTGAAACTTGATAGCGAGTATGTAGTAGGTGTACGGGTATTGTTGGGCCATTTATCTGTCTGAAAAGGTGTCTTCATAACTTAAGAGCTATGCTCTTGTCGGTGGAGTGTCCGCCATTCCTCTCTATTGGTTGCTAGGTTTTTGACATCTTGATACGACCCGACCTTAACTTTCTCTTTGACTTGCTCAAAGTAACTTCGTCTGGGTCGTCCTCTGCCTCTTTTGCCTTCTATTTTACCTTCTATGATACTATTCATGAAATTATCGTGTCGTATCAAGTGCCCTATCATCTTCCCTCTTCTGTTTTCTATCGTCTTTAACAGACTTCTCTTCTCTTTTACAATATTAAGTACTTCTTCATTTGTTTTCTTTTCCTTCCAACTTATTCCTTCCATCCGTCTCCAACACCACATTTCAAATGCTTCCAGCTTCTCTCGTTCTTTTTGGGTTAGTGTCCATGTCTCACTCCCATATAAAGCTATACTCCATATGTATACCTTCACCAGGCGTTTGCGGATTTGCTTCGATATCTTGGCTTTAAGTAAGTGTTTTTTATTATTAAAAGTCTTTTTTGCCATGGCTATACGTCAAACTATATCCGGAGTGCATCTAGAGTCATGTGTTATCCAGCTGCCTAAATATTTAAATGATTTGACTTGTTCTATTGTGTCATTACCTAGTTGTAAAGAGTTGTTTGTTTGTAAATTCTTTGAAATTAACATCGTTTTAGTCTTTTTTATATTGATATTAAACTTAAATTCTGTAAAAACTAAATTCATCTCCTCAATAAGACTCTGTAAATGCTCTCTGGTGTCGGCTAATGCTGCTATATCGTCTGCGAATCTTATGAATTGGATATTCTCTCCATTTACTTTAATGCCACCTTTCTGTGATTCAACAATTTTCCTAAAAGCACATTCTATGAATATATTAAATATTAAAGGTGATAGTGGACATCCTTGCCTTACTCCATTTCTTACTCTAGCGGTTGCCTTTTCCTCTCCGACCTGTATTATTGTTTCTTGGTCTTTGTACAGCTGAAATATAATTCTTCTATCCCTGTAGTCTAGACCTGCCTCTTTCAGTACCCTCATCATTTTTTCCCAGTCCACCCTATCGAAAGCCTTCTCCAAATCTATAAAAGCTATGTGTGTGTTTAGACTTAAATCCAAACGTCTATCTATTATTAGCCTTAATGCTAAAATGGCCTCTCTGGTTCCTCTGTTTTTCCGAAATCCAAATTGGTCTGGTCCTAAAAACTTTTCTGTCAATGGTCTCATTCTATTCTGTATAATTTTGAGAAGTATTTTAGAAGCATGTGAAATTAAAGTAAGTGTTCTGTGTTCTTCGCACTTAAGTGTGTTATATTTTTTTGGTAGTGCAACTGTTTTACTACTTTTAAAATCTTTTGGTACTATTCCTGTCATATGCATTAATTTAATAAGTTCATAAATTTCATCTATAATTGGTTCACATGTGGCATCCTTTATCATTTCTATATAAATTAAATCATTTCCCGCTGCTTTTCCACTTCGAATGCTATTTAGAGCTTGAAGGAATTCTTCCTTTAGTATGACTGGTCCCAAATTATCATCCTCGACTAATACTTCCTGTTCGATATCCTCATTTTCCAATCCATTTCCTGCATAGAGTGTTTCGATATATCTTTTCCATCGTTCTACTATTTCTTTATCATCCATCAATATTTTCCCCTTTTCGTCTATTATAGCTTTACTATTAGTTTTATGATTCTTCACTGAATTCCTTATTAAGTGGTAGGCTCTGTCTATTTGTCCTTTTTTTATAAGTTCTTCAATTGTGTTACACATTTCCATTGCCTCCTGTTCCTTCCTTTCCCTACACTTAGTGGTTATTCTATTTGTTAGTCTTTTATATTCCTGTATACTTCGGGTATCTCTTTTATTTCTAATCTGTCTTCTCTGCAACATTAAATCTGTTATTTCATTAGTTAGCCATGTTTTTCTGGGTACGATCTTTTCTTTCTTAAGGCATTCTTCAGCGGTTGTCTTTAAAATGTCCCCAATGCTTTCCCATCTATGGTTTATATTATATTCTTTTACATTACTATCTAATCTATTTTTATATAACTTTATCTTATCCCCTAATTTATTACTATATTGCACACTATAATTGCTATTTACTGAAAAGGTGGCATTGCCGAATTTTATTCGAGCATTGAGATATATAATTATTATACAGACGTTTAATCATAACATGCAACTCCTACGCATTAGGCAACGAAAAAACACATTTCATTTTACAAAATCCTCCTACAGTACGTATATACAATGTACAGGATGTCCCTTAATGAATGGCTTCTAGACTATTCACCACACGCAGCGTTTGTCGCTGATTTATTTACCTGTCGGTGGCCGACCTCACTTTACTTTTATTACGCTTGTGAAAATGAGGGGGAAAACGTTCATATTTTAGACTAACGCAAAATTTTAGACACAATGTATATTGTTATTTCATATAATGTATTATCTAAGGGTATATCTTGTCTCAGGGCGTTATATTTTTTTAATGTTTTTTAGGGCAGAATTATGGTTTTTGAGTTAAGGTCTAACCAAAATATTTTTTTGATTTCTGCATTCGTTGACGTTTACAGAATAAAACGTTTATAGATTAATACATTACTTAATAGTAAAGTATTTAAAAGTTATGGTAGTGACAAGATCATTCCTTTTTCCTCTAGATTTTTACCTGAACTTTACGGCTTCCTAAACGGCTTACAGAGGAAATTCACTTGCTTTGTGCGATAGAGCTCCTCGTGGTATACCTATACATATCAAATGGTAATTTCCGGAAAGGTTTTCTACCCGATATCCTCGTTCGATAAGCTTGCAGAAATATTTCAAACGCTCCCTTAAGAGCCTCTTTGCATTTTACACGACCTTTTATAGTAGGCATTGATTATTTTTTCCTTTTAATCTACGTAGTTTCGTAAATGAACAAGTACTATAATACCAGCACCAAGCCTTTGCACCATCAATGAATTTGAATGTTTACCAAAATCATAATACATAATTTAGTAGGGTTTTACATTTCCCGGCGTGACACGACTAATGACACGTGAAAAAGGTATAACTCGGACAATTTAGATATGTTAAACGGCATTTTTTTTAAACTTACAATATTTTTAATTTTGAACAAGTAAGAGTTACTTTAAAAGGGATAAGTTCGCCTTTGTACTGTTTTTTTTTGTTATACTGCCTGTGTTTTGTATTTCTTTTTTATTCTCTTACTATAAAGAGTATACATACCATCAACAACACAGTTAACTGACCATTCGTGAATTTTGTCTACTTACAATAAGGCTCACTAGTGGTCAGTTAACCTTGATGCTGTTTGTACAGACACGAGATTAAATTTAGTACCTTAGGTCCAAAGTCAATCTGACATTCTACAATAATAAGGTTGAGTTTCCTAAAAGTTACAAATGACTTGACACCTCTAATGACATTGACGACATCTAGCATATTTTTCTTGAAATGGGTCCCCAATTGACAACATTTCATTTTGGTGACACCTGCAAATTAAACGTAATATGTCCATTGTTTCGTAGAAATGAAGTTACGCACTTTTAGAAAAAGTACATCTTAATAAATTAATAATAAAATAATTATACATTCTAGAGAAAATTTTAAACTCAGACGAAAGTCTTGAAAATGTGAAATCATATCAATTAACGCTCGTGACCAGACATACTTTTGAATTTACAAGAAAAATTAAATGATAGGTATTTTGTAACATTATTGTAGATATATAAATATAAATATATATGTCACACCAATTGACCTAGTCCCAAACTAAGCTCAAGGCTTGTATTATGGGTACTAGACAACGATATAAATACTTACATAGAGAAATATATACTTAAATATATAGAAAACATCCATGACTCAGGAACAAACATTCGCGCTCATCACACTAATATCTGCCCTTACCGGGATTTGAACCCAGGCCAGCCAATATACCTACCAACTAGGCCAGCGCGTCGTCAAATATAATATATGTACCTATATGTAAGGTAAGTATCATTGCAACTATGTTATTTGTTCTATGTTGTTTGTTTTGTCAGAGTGTAAGCACTGTTAGCTCGCCCCAGGGAATCTATACTTGAACGGGTTTAAGCACAAAGGATAACTTCTCAGACACCCCAAGTTTTGATCTTTGATACCCGCTTTACAAACTAGCTGTGTCTGACCACTTAAGGCAGCATGATAGTCAATTTCAGCAAACGTTAACTGGACTGAAAGATTATCAAGGTAAGTTTAATACATACACAACAAAATTTATATGTAATGTATAACAAAAAGGTTAAATGTACATGTTCGAAAATGCATTTTTTTAAATAAGCCCTAGTCATTGTCATAGGTAATTACGTACTAGGAAAATTTACGTCCTTTTTAGGGTTCCGAGCCCAAACCCCTTCCAGGTCCCTATCACTTTCATCTGTTTGTCCATACGTCCGTATGCCTTTCTCTTCCTCACCGCAAAAAACAAAAAAAAAACTGTTCTTCTGTAAGAGAAAACAAACTCCTTATTTTCATATCACGTTTACCAGTCTTTGGCAAAAATTTAATCATTTCAATAACACGAAACACTTCTCTAAAAGTGATAACTTAACGCGAAATATTATAAGATTTCTGTAGTTTGAACTCAGGGACAATCGTTGGTTTGTGTCCTTTCACTTTTCGAAAATTATTCTTTTCTATAAGGCTCCATTGTACGCCTTTCAAAGGCCTGGGATTCCCATAATCCCGTGATTGATAAAGACATAAGAATAATATTTTTTTAATTTAAAAAAGCATATTTTACAAATATCCTCCACCAACCAACACCACTTCCTAAATAGGTAAAACGTTTGCTTTAGAATAAGCAGCGCTCTTCCCCGTAAAAAGTTTAATGCGAACAAGGATATACCACAATGACATGGCTTAAACTAAACGTGCGCTTAACCTAGGTGTGTAAGTGAATGTGTGTTTGTGTGTGTTGCTTAATCATTGAACAACAAGTGAACCGATTTGTCAGTTCATTGACAGCGCACCCTTACCCGTGAATTTGCGCCGTTCGATCACTTCTGTTTGTTCTAATAATCCCAACATGGGCACTAATGGGCTGATATAACGTTATTGTCGCCCTTATCTCGACATGGACAGCAACATGTGCAGTAATATCAGTTCGCTTTAACCTTTTTCACGGCCAGTTTGTGCTTTCGACTTACATGGGAATGCAACAGTTTTTGTGATGTTCTAAGACATTACAATAGGTTTAGTTAGAATGCAAATAGGGAAAATTAATTTTCTTGGAAAAACTAACAAAGCAATCACGGCCGCCGCAAGGTAAGTTGTTATTAGGAAAATAATAAACCTATTTTTTTACGATGTTTATACAATACCTACTTGTTAAAGAATTATGAATACGTGCAAAAAAAATATTATTTGGAATGATATTAGTCATAAGGTCATATGCTCCTTTTTAACCGACTTTAAAAAAGAGGAGGGTCTACGTTAACCCGTATGTTTTTTTCTATGTATGTTCACCGAATTCTCCGACAAACCGATAACATTTCTCTCTGGCCTATTGCCTAACGCACTCGCAATCGCAATCTACTTCAAGGTGGAACAATTCTTTTCATTTTGTTTGCAGACTCACCTACTAATTTCAAAGTGAAAACGATTGCGATTACGATTGCATTAAGGCGTCGCTATTGCCTGTCGCACTCGCAATTGGCTTCAAAGTGGAACAATTGTTTACATTTTGTATAAAGACAGGCCTTCGATTTTCAAAATTAAAACGATTGCGATTGCGATTGCGTTAGGAAATCCCTCGTTCAATTTTTACGTTTTATGAATATGGTGTAGATATAATAAAAACTATGACTGTACGTTTTCCATTCCAAAAAATTCAAAATAAGGTTCTAAATAATAACAAGGTACAAAAATAATTAGAAAACGCACGTGATTTAAGGGGTGAGATACGTTATCGCCCGGAGCTGAATTTCAATGGAAAGTTTTAAACAGCTACCGATTTTAGCGTCGGTTCACAATCCTCTTGACAGATCGAAAACTTTTCCTCCACAGAATCTCCTTGCTCGCGCATAAACTTGCCCCGGCTACGCCCAACTACAGTGCCTTACTAAACAAACGAGTTTTTCAGTTACCAGTTCCCAGAGTACTATCTACTCTTGGGAAAAGTTTCGGAGAACACCTTTGCATTATCTCATCTATCACTTCTGTCGTAATGGTAGTCTGAGACACCGAACTCTTGTCAAAACCAAAAAGCTTGTTTTCAATTTTCTCCAATACCCAAACTGTGACGAGACGCCATTTTAGGTTAATTTGATTAATTTCTCTCTCTCTCTCTCTCTGATATCAAAGTTTTATCTAGCTTTACTAGCACTATTTAAATATTCTGGTTCCTCGCGATACAGGCTAAGCCTGGTACAAGATCCCTAGCAATTTTGTAAAAACATGGTGTGCGAAAGGAAGTATAATTTTTCGTTTTAAACACGTCTATATCAACAAAAAAAAAACACTGAAGTGTAATTTTCAGTGTTGTGGAGTACATATTGCAAAAACATACAGTACCTAAGCCTCTAACCTTGGAGCTTTAAATGCATGGATCGTTTCTACTCCTGAAACTGAACTACTTTTATTCTGTAAGTTGTTAAAAATATGTCAAACTTATTTTTTCTTTTCATACAAGTAGAATATAATTTACAATGTACGCGATCCAATTTCCCATTTTCCTTTAGCCCTTGTACCAAGGAAATGTTGCCCCCGTACCATGAGATAGTGATTATTATGGCCATGATTTAATACACTGATTTTACAATAAGACTTTAACATCAATAAGTTATCTAAACTTACGTTATTTTTTTGTGTTGTACAAAAAAAATAGTTCAGTTTAGCGAGTCGAATCGACCGTTGCATTTAAAGCCCTAACGTCAGAGGCACACTATGTTTTTGCAATGTGTACTCCTATTGTTGAGGTATGTTTTATAGCCTTGTCCTCCAAAGAGATAAGAAGAATGCTATCTTTATTTTTATAAACTTATTTCAGAAGCACGTCATGCAATCATGGCTGGCTCCAGGTCTTCACCCACGTCGTTTGCGGGGCCTTCACAGTCACCAGTTTTGTGCTGATATTGCTGATAGCTTTCGAAATCTTCCCCAAAAAGCCGAATATAGGATATGAGTCCCGGTGCCTAGTAAACGGATGCCGTGTTGTCTGCCAGGATACACCATTTTACGAGGAATATGAAAACGACATCATCATGGCAGTTTCGGTAGGCACCTGAACCTGTTTTTTTTTAGTTTTACGGTCTATGGATGGCTGATTGGTACTTTTTAATAACTCATTTCCTAGGGAAATTTAACACGACAAACCAAATTAGAGTTCTATGTTTTGGCCGAGAACGAGGCATTTTTGTAAAAACTATAAATTATGTAGTTCACGTACTTAGGTAAAAAACAATTCATAGACTAAAAATTGTAACAATTCTCTTGTTTTAACCCCCGATGCAAAAACAAGGGTGCTATAAGTTTAACCACCAACGGACACATAGCGGTTAAACTTATATGTGTGTGTGAGTGTGTATTTCTGTGGCACCGTAGCTCTTAAACGGGTGAGCCGATTTGAATGCGTTTTTTTTTTTGTTTTTTTGCGTAAGAATGATGTGGTAACAAGGGCATTATCCATTGTTTTAGTTTATCTTGATTCTTTATCATAATTATCATGCTTAATCATTATTAGAAAAGTATCGTTAACTCTTTTGCGTACATTGAGCTCGAACTTTTTCTTCCTACTAATGAAGCCATTGAAGTCATTGAGAAAATTTGTATAGGAATTGGATTCGACGCCCTGTGTCCGTATTTTGAACTAGAATTCCTACTATTTAATAGTGACGTTGACTATCATATCGTCATCAAATTGTAAAGTGGCCCTTGAAAAAATGAGTTGCGAGAACGTTGCCGTTATCGAAAATGTATTGGATTGACGTAAGCTGCCGGACGGCCGCGTCAAACGCTTATGTCAAATCCATACATTTTATCAGTTTTCGAAAGTCGTTTACGATAGCTTTATGCATCTTGTCTAGGGCCTAAGGTGAAATAATGTATGGAAACAAGAGTTTGTTTATCAGGTTCTTGCTATTGTTCCGTAAAAGTGTCTACGTTTTAGAATTGGAAAGGCGGTTGGAAATGTTCGTGCTGTAACCATTGGTCTTGAAAAGTATTTGTTCACTGTGTTGCAGATTGATTATAATGTATGTTTAATTTGTTTTACGTACAGGAAGTTGGGACACAGTGCCAAGGCACATATGTAACTTTAATGCAACCAACATTTACAAACGAGAGTTTGCCACAGAATTGGCTCTCAAGACTGCGCCATAATGTGAAAGAGCTCACCTTGGTGGGCGGGAATCTTCGTCACATCCCAGAAAATGCCTTCTCCGGAACGTTTGCCAGAAACATCGAGACGCTATTTTTGGAAAACATAATCATTACTTCATGGACCTCACATACTTTGCTTGGATTAGTCAGCTTGGAAAACTTATATATAAAGAACTGTAACATTTATAACTTAGAAAAGAACGCGTTGATGACCGTAAGCCTGACTTTAAAATCTTTAACTGTAGTGAACAGTGGTTTCTGGGATCCCGCATGGATGACAGGATTATATCTCAGGGCGCCTCTCCCTGAGTTATCCACGGTTGACTTTTCACATAATACTTTTGGCTCCATTTTAGGAAGCACTAGTTTTACTAGGTTACGTTTTTGTAAATCTCTATATCTAAGTTACAGTGGGATTACTCACATACAGCTGGGTGCTTTTGACAACTTGAATAACATCGAGTATTTAAATCTAGACCACAATTTTCTGAAAACTATACCGTCGCAATTATTTAGTAATTTTATATCAACAAATTATTCAAGAGTTAGATTAAATTTGATTCGTAACAACTGGCACTGTGATTGCGCTTTTAATCATTTGATAGAATTGACGCAATCAGGCGTATTGATAGTAGATCCGACTTGTTACTCGCCCAATGAACTGGAAGAGAAAACGTTTACAGAGTTTAAAAGTTACTGCGAAAAAAAACAACCAAGAAACGTTTTAATCGTTGACATAAACCCAGGTAGACATTTTAATGTTGACAACACAGATACCATCAGTAACGTTGAATGCCACGATTATAGACATTCGTTTTCCAATTTATTACCCGTTGTAGTTTCCCCTTTTCAAGAATACAAATGTACCGAAAGTCAATTAAATGCCACAGAACTACGCATGTCTACAATGGTAATTCATTCATACGAGCCTGAACGGTATTTTTGGATGAAACCATCCTTAATTATTAGGCTCATGAACTTAACAATGATCGAGTTAGGTTCAACAGGACTAGACGGCTACGGTCTTGTTTGGTACAAACGTTCTTGTCCTAATGAAATATTTTGCGTGAATATTATTCCAGAATTTATTAGATTGTATAATATTAATGTCAGTAATGAGTTTATATTTTGCCCTATTATCTTAAAATCTGGTACAGTAGATCACAACCTGTGTACTTCTTATAACTCGAATGTATATTCGAGCACTAACCGGACTGTTACTCAAATATTACTGATCTTATTAATAGCATTTAGTTGCCTTTTATTTGGCGCCGCATGTCTATATTTTCTTATTCGCAAATATCCGTATCTTTTAAAAGGGAGCAAGAGGCTTTTGTTTGTGAAGCATAAATCGGTGGAAGCGCTGGTGCTTCCCCCAAAAGTACCTTTGCGAAACGCTTTGCTTGAACAATCGGTGGTTGATTCGGATCGAATAGATAGTATTGAGGAGCCTTTGCCAAAGAGTTTTATAATAGGTGGGTTGACGAGGATGTACTCTGTCCGGAGTAGCAATAGCGTTTCCCCGAGCTATATTTCTGCGCTGCAGCCGACCGATGAGCAGCTCTCTGATTGGCGCTTGAAGCACGGTACTGACAAGTTTGAAATACATTCCAAACCGACATCGAGAATAGACTCCGAGGCTCCGATTTCAATACTGAGCGGTGACAATTTATACTTATCCATTGATGAGAGTTCGCGGTGTAAAAATTTCATTGAAGAATATTTGAATGACAGTATCGAAAACCATTCTTTAGGAACTTTTTACTAACACATACGCAAATTAAAATATAAGTAGTATTAAGTTGATACTTTAAACATTGTTTTTTTTTTAAAGTAATTTATGTCATTGTCGCTATTTTTTCAAAGTAATAAGGATTTATTAACGTATTAACTAAAAATATTTGTTACAAACAGCAATGCTAAGATTTATGTACCTAAATGCCTGTCAGTAATTCTCCTTAGTCTATTTGTGGAAGAATGTTAGGCACAGATGTTCCGGAACATATTTATTTCGACGTGTGTCAGACGAGGCGGCGTGTGCGCACTCGTCGTGAATCAATCGCGTACAGCTGTTTCTGACAGGCATACCGATTCAGATTACCACGAACACTAGAATAAACCTTCAAATATACCTGTTCCTTTCCATCCTAAACAATTAGCGAGGGATAGAATAAGACATGTAGAGTAGATACGCTCAGAATCGGATTTAAAGCGCTACTACATAGTATTTAAGAAACTAGCATTGTTTGAAGCATCTAGCATTTGTCATGTTCTATTTAGAAATGTATGTTGGTATAATCAATTTGAACTTGTTAAATTACACAACGTACTCGTAACACTGGTTAGTTTAAACCTTTATACTACACAAACGGTGTAGTATAAATAAATATTATGTTAGCAATGTGACGCTTTGTGTAATTTATTTATAAGGAAAACAAATATAAAATGTCAAATTAACGTAGGATTACCATCAAAAAATAATAAAAATAAATATCAAGGTTGATCTTACACAAATTGACCTAGTCTCGTACTAAGCTTGTTCGTACTCTTTTTAAGACTAAAATAATAAAACCTATATATATCAGGCTAACACTCGTACGTATATCATTTCTGCGTTAGAAGAACCGCAAATATCGGATTTGAATAAATAATTCTATCTTTACTTTTTATATCTCCCATTAGTTTTATCATTGGCAGGTTACGAACAATAAAAACACAGGAAGTCAATTTCCGTCCCTTTACCATCGTTTATCAATTGGCGCCAAAAATACCCCCGGCTAAGTATAGGCGCCAACAATAGGTGGAAACCACTACATTATTGGCAGCCCTACCTTCCTACTCTTCCTAGAACAATGCACTTGGCAGTGACACCCCCAGGGTTGTCATGTAATGGCTACCAGTTACCACTAATGAGCAGTGCGTGCCGCCACTGGCGTGATTAGTACTAGGTAATTACCTGCAATAGTCTAGTATATAACGCTGTTTACTTATTAGCTGTAGTACATACATACATACATAAACTCACGCCTTTGTTCCCAGAGTGGGGTAGGCAGAGCTACAGAATTACCAACAACTCTAAAAACTTGTTAATAATTCTGTAACCACATTTTGCACTTTTAGGCTAAGATGTTTACCAGTGTATTAGTGACAGGTTGCAAGCCCATCGCCTAACAATACTATACGCCTTTATTCCCTTAGCCGTCTCTTACGACATCCACGGGAAGATATGGAGTGGCACTATTCTAACCCGGCAACCACACGGCTATAGCTACGGCTACGGCTATTAGCTGTAGTATTGTAACTAATTAGTAACACAAGTCTAAGAGTCATGTTAGCTTAGTAAAAAGATAATAATCGCAGATACTGGCGAGATATAATTTGCGTATTCAGACGAATGACTTATTTGCGTATTTGTAAGAAAAATAAACGATATTTAAAAACATGTTTCATTAGCCCCGTCCATAACCTAGTCTTCAAAAAAAGCTATATCAGTGCTCATTATACGTATCAACGTGTTTACTGTTAGTTCAGTTTAAGTAAATGGTTTAACTTTGGAATTTGGAGAAGAAGGATCTTACAAAGCTTGCATGCTTATTATATGCGAAATCCAGAGGAAAAAGTAAGTTTCTGGCAAGTTTTTAGCATTTTACACTGAGTTTAATTGACCTAATCCTGTCAAGTGCATGCATAAACCGAGTTCTGAAGTTATGATAGCCCTCCTAAAATAAGATATTCGTTTTAGTTTTGCTACACAATGGGTTTCCTATAGAATGATTTCCTGAAATATAAGTAGAAATACCTAAATTTTACTAAATAAAATAACATCATAAGAATATATTAATTTTTGAATGATATTTGAAAATAATGATATTTGAAAATTCACACGAAGGTTGGAAAGAATAGGAAAACTCTCTCATGCCATGTACGGGAGCTACTCTAGTCGAAAGTCCAAGTCTGCCTACAGTAGTGGCCTGTATTCCTCGTAATAATGGCGATTTTAATTTTTGATTTGCATTCATTATTGAATGTTCAATTAGTATTAGGTTCAATTATTATTAGTAATAAAATAACTGTCCAGTGTACAGCCTTGGCCAGAGGTGTTGAGCTCCCATGCGATCTTCATATAAAAGTCAAACTTTAAGAGTTGCATTTATCTCTTTTATTATAGAAAGATGTATATCTTTCGGAAAGATTAAATGTATTTATTGACGTTAAGGCTTTAGTGAAATAAATACAATTTCTAATTTTATTATAAGACAGAATTTTTCTAGCTTTAATTTTCACACGCAAAAGAATACTATTTTACGTCTTTGTGTATTTTTTTAAATGGTAAAATAATACTTTATTTATAAGTTACAAAGGAAAACGTGGGGTGCTCAACACCTTTTGCCAAGGCTGTATAATTTTATAACGTCATTTTTATTCCTGTCTTACTCTACGTTTGTAGAAAATTAGTCGAGTGTAAACGATTTTATAGTATCAATTAATATTTATTATTAGTACTAAAGGCCGCATTCACAGTTAATGACCATTAGGTCGTTCCTTAATCACGATTTTCTAATCAAAAGTTTAAAAAAGGAACGAGTTAATTGTCTCTTAAAATGTCTTCTTAGTACGGCGCTAAGATAATTAGGAGCCAGCGATGCAAGACTGGAGAGTCAAGTTTGAAATATTCTTGATATTTGCAGTCTAAGATAATTTGAAGCGGCTTGGCGACAATGTTCAGACCAAGAAAGGCCAGCAATTGGACATGCATAAAGCTTAGGAAATAATAGGTAAAAGAAAATGGAACTGGTTATCCAGTGTATACTGTATAGCAAGACAAGTGGTTTTCAGAAAGAATGGCACATTGTTGATTTGTATCTTTACCAATATCTTTTTCATTTTTAGCGTTTGAAGCATCTTTCAAATTTATGTTAAATAATAAATAGGAAGCCTTAAACACCCGACTACACTTTTGATATATATTCAATACCTACATAAAAAATATACTATAACACCCCCAACACGAATCTAACGACGACACCAGCTGTTTAGGCTAAAGATCGTGCCAAAAAAATATACATACATACATTGATAGGTACATTCGAAAAACATAACCCTCCTTCTAACGCAGTCGGTTAATAAGGGACTGGTAAGTGATAAATGTTTCACGCAATTTGCAGCCGGCAACGCTTATTAATTCTTACTTTATATGTCAACAACCAGCGACCCGCCCTCGTTTCGCTTCGGTTTATGCGAGTTCTCCGTAACACACGTACATAAAACAGAATTTATTATACATAAAACCTTCCTCTTGAATCACTCTATCTAATTAAAAAAAACGCATCAAAATCCGTTGCGTAGTTTTAAAGATGTAGCCATACATAGGGACAGACAGACAGCGGGGAGCGACTTTGTTTTATACTATGTAGTGAAGGAAAACGCCCATAGTTGACGGTTACAAATTGTAGTGAAAATGTTGCCCGGTTAAAAGCTTCATTTCCGTAAAGATAAATTCAAAACAAGTTCGTAATAACATCTTACAGTTACACAAGCAACTGTACTAACATAGACGAGTAATTAGGTATAAATATTTAATTATATTCTTGCTATTAATGCGGGACACCTGTACAAGTGATTGGGGCGCGAGCATATAAGACGTTAATTGCAAATGGCGCGGGTTGCGCGCGCGCCTGCCAAGTCGCCACAGCGCCTGCGCGGTGATGCGTTACTTCTGCTTCAACCACGGACACGAAACCCATCTTTTACCATTATGAATACTTTACTCCACCCTTTCTATCTCGTCTTATTAAAGAGAGATGGGTGTTACTTCTGTGATATATATTTAGCATGCGAGTTAATTCATGTCATATTCACTTTATGATGAGATAAAATTATTACGTGTTGATGAAGTTATTGAGAGCGGACATGGCCCTAATAGTTTATGAAATGGTGCTTTAATAATAGTCGATAGTCTAACGATGTCGTTAATATTATTATAAAGTTGTTTTTATAATACGCTGAACTGCTCCATAGTTATATTGAGGTATTCGTATTGTAAATCATTATATTTACTGCTTTCGCTTGGTCGCTTAAGTTATTTTTAGCAAATTTGTCATCGACCTTGACTTACAAGTAACAATACGACATAGTCACTATGGAGCATATTTAGTTATACATGGAGGAGCAAAATAGGAACATTTTACGGTATTAAACCAATGCTAAACTTATTTGTGTATTACTTTTAGCCGCATCTAAACGAATAGAATAGGATATAATAGAAATCATTTATACAACGTATACACACACTTGAAAAAGTTCGGAAAAGTTCTAGAGTGGCGACCGCGAACCGGGAGACGAAGTGTTGGCAGACCTTCCACAAGGTGGACTGACGATCTGATAAAGGTCGCGGGAAACCACTGGATGACAGCAGCAGAGGACCCATGGTTGTGGAAAACGTTGGGGAAGGCCTTGGTCCAGCAGTGGACATCTTGCGGCTGATAATGATGATGATGATGACACACTTGAAAAAAAAACAGATGACAAAAACCAAAAATATTTAACATGGCGTTGAAAAGGGCCCCTTTTAGCTTTGTGCCGCAGCAAGCCGCGGCGCTGGTTTTTAGAAGGACCCTGAATAGTAATAGAAGCATTGTTTTACTGCTGTCAACGTTATAAATAATCAGAAACTTTTCTTTATTAACTTCGTATCTGCCTAGTATTGTAAGAATGTCTTTGTGTAAGTAATTTTACTAGTTGTCTTACCCTTACAGAGAACAAAAAAATGTAAATACTGCCACTTGATGGCAGGTTAAAGAGTGCACAAGGATTGTTTAATCTATACTAATATTATAAAGCTGAAGAGTTTGTTTGTTTTGCTTGAACGCGCTAATCTCAGGAACTATTGGTCCGATTTGAAAAATTTCAGTGTTAGCCCATTTATCGAGGAAGGCTATATAGCCTGATGATGTATATACATCATATTCACATAAACCGAAGCGAAGCGGGGGCGGGTTGCTAGTTACTTAATAAAAAACAATACAAAGTACCTGCGAAAACATAATGTGCGTCTTTACAACATGCGACGATACTACAAGTAGTTATGTACAAAGGAAAAGTGACACCCAAATGGTAAGTAACTTTAAGCAGGGGGGATAAATTTTCTTTACAAATCTTAAGAACGGTGTGACGGAAAGTGACTACAGCCTGTTGCAAAAATTTTATTAGCACTTACGGCTCATTAGGAAACCTTTCTTCACCAAGGTAAAAAGTTATTTTTTATAGCATAGGGAAAGCAAACGAGCACACAGGATTGTAAGTGGGATCTGAGAACAATAGACATTGCATTTTTAAAACTACGATCTTGAGACTGCAATCCTAAGACTGCAGATGCGTGGCGAGCCCTGAGGACTAAGATGCAATGCGTCTGGGGGGTTATTATGACATGGCTATGCAGTTCATTCACATCAACAGCCAGCCAGTTTATCGTTACCTAGTACCAATACCCATAGCACAGACCTTAGAGTTTGGACTAGGTCAATCTGTGTGAGATAGTCCCATTTTATTTACTTTATAAAAATACTTGCGACCCGCCCCCGCTTCGCTTCAGTTTATGTGAGTTTTCTGTAACACCCGTACAGACACCAGAATCTATTATACATATAAACCTTCTTGAATCACACTATCTATTGCTGAAAACTCCATTAAAATACTTTGAGAAGTTAAAAAAATCTAAGCGAAAAGGCAGCGGAAGCGACTTCATTTTATACTATGTAAAGATAAGGAAGATAATCATGCATAAATAAGCCCTTAGGTTTAACATAAAGTTTTTTCTCAGTCCGAAGTGATTAAAGTGTGCATGCAATTAGTTAAAACACCAAAATTACTTTGAAATGCATTCCAAAATACTGTGTTTTATACTTGCAAAAGAACTTATTTGACTAACATGTTCACTTATGCTCGAAAACATAGTCCTCAATTTGAATCACGTTGCGAAAAGAAAAATAACAAGAAACTTGTCACAAGCAGACAGATGGCAATCGTCCCCGTTCCTAACATAATATTAGAATACTCTAAATACATTTAGAAAATCAGGTTTCAGTGCAACGGAGTAAAAGGAAACCCTTCTGGCAACAATGTCGGGCAGACATTACTATTGTTTGCGGCGACAACGGCTTGTAAAAGCTCCTCGTTATAGCCGAGTATGATAAAAATATTGTTGGGAAAACAATAATCATTTTGTCACGTGTGGCTGGTCAGTCTGGTGAAAATCGGAAAAATGGAGCACCATGTATTCTAGGGTAGATTTGACAAAAAAAAATACTTCGATTATTTTTTTACTTCTGATAATTACGAGGGTGCTTGCTATAAAGGGCGTCCTAAGACTATACATGAAGGGAAAGTACCTTAAATATCGTAGATAAGATATTTTGATAAAAAATACGTTATGTTATTCCTTTCGTTTAAGATACTAAGTTACTTAAGAGTACTTATTATATTTTGTCCAGGTACCACTATCATTAAAACGTTAATAACTCCTAAACTTATCAACAGATTGAAAAGTAAAAACTATATTCTGAACCGGTGAGAAAAGAGCTTTCTTTTCCTTTAATATTTACGTTTGAGAAATTTATTTTTATTTAAGAATTTATTTCAATACCCTTTATTATTATTACTATACGTCTCATTGATTTGTAATTCCAAAATAACACTTTTTAACTCGTATTCAAGCTAAGTACACTCCTAGCAAGCAAGCGAGTGCTATTCAGCTGGTATCTTCTAGGCAGCGACTGAAATGAGAAAAATAAAAGAATGCGCTAGTTCCAAGTAGTCAAGAACACTCGACAAGTTCGACTGGTTCGTGAAAGCTTCAGGTAAAATTGTTATCGTATTATGGAAAGTCTCTGGTAAAAGTGGTATAAACCTTGATACAGGTCGATTCACAAGAGCTGGTACGAATGGATTGAAAATGTGAACGAAAGTATACAAGTGTGTACAATAACAGGATTTCGGTTTGAATTTCGAACATCGGTTCAAATGACGGCACTCGCACAGTGATAGGTGATATTACTTTTGTTTATTCCATTCGTGCCAGCTTTAATGAATCTACCTATGTTTACACATGAACACAAAATTGAACATCTGCATTATTTAGGCTTTGATACATGTTATAGGGAACTTATTGTAACAGAAGCTAATTTGATTTAAAGTTTCTCCACGGGGAATAATAATTTGTATTTAAAAAAAAATCGTTTAAAAATCCAGTACCTACCGTAAAACGGGGTGAGTAGCGATTAAGGGGTGTCTAGGGACCTAGGGACACCACCTATAATTAAGCATAATTATGTTACTAATTCTAAGGCTGAAATTATTTCTAATAGTCGTAAAGTTATGGTCCATTTAATAATTTTCTTATTTGTAACAAGTTATGACTTATTTTAGGTGGTGTCCCTACTCACCCTTTAATCCCTACTCACCCCGTTTTACGGTTCATGTATTATGGTCACACTCTGAGTCAGTTAATGACAATGAGCTCGTGCCTTAGAGACGATTTTTAGTCAAAAGTTTGAAAAAGGAAGGAATTAGTTGTTTCTACATATAATCTCTCAGATTCTTTTGTTTATTGGTCAGCAAGTCATCAACAAATACTATAGAAATGTTCTTATTGTTTGAAAGATTTATTTGAAGGTTAAAATAAGATTAATTTGTGCATTGTTTACCAAGATAATTAATCTTATGAGGAGTTTCGACTTCTATAGTCACTAATTTTATTATTTATGAGTGGTAAAGAACCAATAAAAACAAACAAACTCACAAACTTACATTTGTTGAGTGCACTTTTATCTACCTGAACTGAGGCCTTATTCTACTCGGGAATAATATATTAAAAAGTTTAAAAAGATAGAAGAGGTTTATTTAGAAAATAGGCCGAACAGGCACTTTTACACGTCAAAAATCTACCCGTGCTTCTCAAGAGGAGACCGCTGGGGCCCGTTTCGCAAAAAGTATTAGTCTCACCATAGCACATGTTGTCTCATTTTCTTCATTTTTATTGTTAGGTACTTACTTCTTTTTTTTGTTGTGTGTTATTGTTGTGAATAAATGTTTTACTTACTTACTTATCTCATAATACTTATTAGTATTTTGTCACCTTTCGTAGTTTTATTTACGAGACAAAACACTAGAATTATTGGACTAATACGCTTTGAGAAAGGGGTGCTGGGAAGAAACGCCGCCGCAAGAAACTCGAACTTTTGACGTGATAAAGTATTGTTTTTAACTCTGCAGATATCAATGCCAAGTAAATAAGAGATATCATAACGTTAGTTCTACCGAGCAGAATAGAACCCAGAACCCAGTTTGCTACAGTCGAGTTCTTGAAAATGTGTACACTTTAGTACATACATACATACATACATTAAATCACGCCTGTTTCCCAGAGGGGTAGGCAGAGACCACTTCCTTCCACTTGCTACGATCTTGACAAATTTCTTTCGCTTCTTCCACATTCATACAACGAGTCATGCACGCACGTCCGTTTCGGGTACTTAAGATTCGGCCCTTTTCCAGTATTTCACCGATTTGACTCGAAAAAGTACGCCTAGGGCGGCCCCTTCCGACCCGTCCACTCACTTTCGATCTGTATATCTCTTTCGTCAATCTTCTTTCATCCATCCTTTCCAAATGACCGAACCATCGAAGCATGCCCTTTTCAATTCCACATTTCTCTCTGACTTTTTCATTTCTTACTCTATCAATCAGTTTCACACCACACATACTACGTAGTATGTGTGTAGTAGTACTTTACTACCTTGTCTATTTAATATGTTTTTGAAACTGCCATATAATAATTGTCACATTGATTAAACTGACAAGAAACTAAAATGTACACGTATTTATGAACTCGACTGTACTAGTTTCGGTACCAACAAGATTTTACGAAAAAGCTGTAAAGTGGTGAGAGTAACACGAGAATAGTTAATTTTATTTATGTTGGTTCATGTCCAGAAACAGCCCTGAAGGGACTCGTATGACATAAAAAAGTAATAACCATAGATCAAAATGAAGGTGCGAAATAATTTATAGCCCCGCCCTCGATGAAGGCAAGCGGGTGACAGGGAAAAACTGTGGCGGGAAATTAAAATGGGAAATATTTAATACTTATACAGGCAACCAATTTAATTCCTAGGACTATGGACTACGTGACGTTGTAAACTAAATCATAGGAAGTCTCTTACGTTTTGGTTGTCAACGTTTTAAGACAGCACCGAGCACACGTCGAACGTCCAGTGGCGCCCTCATTACTATTATTGTGTTTTCTAATTAACTAAAGAATATAATTACAATCAGACTATACAGTTTTGTAGTGCAAGCAAAATCACTATGGGATACGTAACAAACATTAATAACAGTTACCCTTTGAGTAGTCAGCTTAACGGGAAAGGTGGCCACTTTTTTCCGTTAAGTTGATAACTCAAAGGTGAATTGTTATTAAACTATGTGATATACCCTATAAGTTGTGTTTTTATTTGTAGTACAAAAAACTACCGACCAGATTTAATAAAATACTTTAGTTTATTAGAAAACACAATAATAGTAATGAGGTCGCCACTGTACATCCGGCGTACGCTCGGCGCAGTCTTAACATAGTCCAAAGCAGCCTAGAAATAAAATTGGCTTGACTGACTTGTTAGTTTCTTTATACTCTTTGCAATCGTAGTATTTATATCTTTACGAATAATTGGAATTAACTGAATGACCGTTTTTAAAATTATTGTTGGTGTGTCCGGTAATTTTCTTGTCTTAATAGGGTACAAAATGGATGATCAAATTTTTATGAAAATTTCAGAGATTATAACATGTTTTTTTTGTGTTTAATTCACAGGATTCGGAAGGTAAACGTGCCAGCCCATGTCTTCCTGTGGAAGTCTCACTTCCGTACTAAATCAAAGTGAAAATCCGTTACGTGGCTTTGGGGGAGTTAGCAGATATACAGATATACAGAAAACAAGACAGACAGACGTGGAAAGCGACTTTGTTTTTAGGGTTCCGTGCCTCAAAAGGAAAAAACGGAACCCTTATTACTTTGTTACCCATCCGTCCGTCCCGCCTGTCTGTCAAGACCCTGTATCTTGGGAACACGTTAAGGTATCGAGTTGAAATTAAAACCATAATACTCAAATCTACACTCCCTTGAAGGTGTGAAAAAATTAAACTTCTAACTTTACGTAAAAAAAAGATACGGCTGTTTACTTCTTGACTTCTCTGACTTGGATTTGCATACTCACGGCCGTTTTTAGCGTATGTTTTGTACGGAACCCTCGATACGCGAGTCCAACTTGCACTTGACCGGTTTTTTATATTACATATATAAACACAAAGAAGTAGGTTGAAGAAAATTCAGTACCGATATGAAATAATTTAAATAAAGACGTATTTTATTATAAAGGACCTATAACTCAAAGTGTATCTTCTTTTTTTTACCTTCTATCATTTCATTCATTACGTCCTTGCCCTCATCCCATTTATATAAATTTCCTCCCACGTCCCAATCGGCCATCGTCTCATTATTCACTCCTTTTTTCCCATATTTTTCTTCATAACAATCCATCCATCGCTACATAGGTCTTCCCCTACCCCGTTTTAACCTATAGGTACATAGTTTTTATGGACTTATGCGTTTATAAGAATAAGAATAAAGTTATTAAGAAAAAGGTACAATATCTTGTGGACCCTAAACTTGGCTGAGCCTGTATCTTGGGACCCAGTGAGTCGGTTTACATTAAACACGGGAACCACTTAAAATAGAGAATTAAATAAAAGACAAAATTAATAACAATAGAAAAGTAGACTAAGGTTTAGAACATTTAGCATAATGCCTTACAATTAGATAAGATTATAATACTTCGGGGATACCTCTATTAGAATGAAATCATTTGAATTTGTCCGTTAAAATTGCTATTGTTCATCACTGGAGCACTGTTCTTGATGCACCCACATTTACCTTACATCTCTTTGTAGTCGACTGTAAGACACACTTCTAAGCGATATTACCTCTTCAAGTCAAAATCGAAATCAAATCTGGTTTATCCCAATGCTCCCAACCAATATCAGATACTCAATCAACAAAAAATAAAAGCTGACCAGTGCCCCAAGGTACACAAAAGGCTTTGCGAGAACGTTATCATTATTGAATATGTAAAGGATTGCCGGAAATTGCCAATTAGACGATCGCTTCGAGCACTTATGTCAATTCCATACACTTTGTCAATTTTCGACAATCGTTAACGATAGCAGTAAGCATCTTGTCTAGTCTCACCGATAAAAACCCTGTGCAAAAGGCCAACATAAAAATAACATTTATATTGTTGCATTTTCCATGAAAAACAGTTTCCAATCCCGTCCCATTAACTTCGTTGCATTCAAGTGCAGTTGGCAACCATCGACGTCGGAAAGCGTAGATCGCAGCAAATATGTCACTGTCCACGATCGGGCGCACCTGCCCCCCCCCCCTTCACCTCCTGTCTCCTGTCCCCCCCGCCCCCTTCCCCAGCCCTCATTTAGAACTCTACATTTATTCACAGATTACTATGTGTGCGTTATGATGGCAGAATCTCAACGTTTTATATTTTGAAAAGCTTTTTTATTGTTTTATCTAGGGTCATGACAATTTTACGACTAACGATTCTTCCTTTTTTTTCCATCACAACGAGAAAACGTCTGCTACTAGGTTCCTTCATCTTTATTCTTTTCGTGTTAGTGTTCATGGAATCATAATTTGGTAAACGCCTTAGAAATACTACCCAAGTACCACGTACTATGAGCGTCTACCCGCCAAACTTAAAATGTACAATCCGACGAAGCATTTAAACATCAGCTGAGAAACCTTTTATTGGATAATTCATTATACTCCGTGGATATATGAAACTGGAAATGTAAATTTATTAATGTGTTCACTTTATTATTTCTTGTACATTATATTGACATTGGACGAGTGACCATTTATTAGATGTGTAATTGTTGTTGTCATAATTATTATTTATTTTTGTATTCTTTGTTTATCAGTATTTATGTTTGACGATCTCCATGTCCTATTGTTTGTCATGCAATGCAATTAATATTGTAATATTACATTGATGAATAAACAAACTAAACTAAACTAACTAATAGGTAGTCCTAATAAAAATAACATTAAGTATATTCAGAATGTCTACATTCAAAACGTGAAGAATGAAATAGTAAAAAAGTAACGAAAATTGAGATGATATCTTCAGTAAAATAAATTCTTCCGTAACAAGCGGATAAAACTGGGTTCCACGAAAGCTTTTCCCTATATATTTACAATTGAATTAAATTGATATAAAAAGCGTTTTCTATGATTTATGATTCTGTTTGCATCTTCCCGGGCGGAAGCACGATATTTTATTATCGTGAAATTGCCAAACTAATAAAATTTGTAAAAAATAGGTTTACTTTTAACAATTCTTCTTTCTGTTATGCAGAAGAAGCATTTTTAACAAGGGATTTATTTATCTTTATGAGATAATAAAAAACAAAATTGTCTTCAATAGACATGTTTATCGAACAAAACGTGGCACAACTCCAACGTAATCAATTTCTCTTTCAATTAACGTATTAAACAATAAATCTTCGAATTTATTTAAATCGGTGTTGCATTTGGCCCGCCGGCTTGACGGACACGGTGGTCATCCGGCAACCGAATATAATGTATGGTGACCTCAACAATAAACAGTTAAAAGCGATTGCTGAAGCCAAGTCGCGGTGACTCGTGGCCAGAAAGGGGCAGTACCTAGTCCCTAGACTTGAGTCAACCTGGGTGACATCGTCGCGCGCTTTCGGGTACTCGCTCACTCAATAAAGATAAAAGGACTTGTTTTCCTTGTTCTTTGGTTCGGTATCGCGTATTCGATCACACAGTTCCTTTAAATCGCCAATATGGTAAGCTACTGGATGTGTCGATTTTCGATTCTGCGATAGTCTTTTGTTTGCCGCGATTTCGAAATGTTATTAAGTGGTGCTTTAGACTTGTGTGCTTGTTGAAATTTCGTGAAATACTTTTGGTGTAGATGGATGCGCTAATTTTGAATTGATTGATCTTTACAGGACTCGGAACTCAAGCCCGACCAAATAGCAAGTAAGTTAGCAAAAGCTTTATCCTAATTCAAAGTTTTATGTCAACTTTATGTCCTTTAATATATTTAAAATAATAACTGCTTTTTATCGTCTATATTTTACATCTTTGAAGCTGGGATTCACAAAGGCTTTTGTACAAACAAAAGTGTGTAACAATTTACAAAGCTGCATCGCCTCACTTTATCAAAATGAATTGAAATAGAAATTATTATTAACAGTAAACGTGCAACGGAAAAGCTTTCGTAGAATAATAAATATTTCCATTGTTGAAAGCTTTTAAAACCGTTTGATATACTTTATGTAATTAAATCTAAACCGGTGAAGTGTGAATCAGACTTACCTACTTTCGTATTTCATTAGAATCATACACAAAAGTCTAGCCAAATTTTTTGGTAACATAACAACTTTAAGTAGGTTCATATTATAAGTTTTGAAGATTGCTGAGCCGAGCGGGAGGCTTTTCAAATATCTTAAAAAAGTGATTGGTTTTTGAAGTGTATTAAAAAACCCTTTTTAATGATGCAAATGTGTGATTGTATTTATGTTACCTTTTCATGACATTTTCACGCCTGAACTGATCCATGTGAAAGGATAGACATGGACTACTTTTTCATTCCGCAAAAACTAGTCCCTTTCCAAGGAAATAGCGATAAAAAAGCGAGCGAATGGAGTCACGATCAATAATAAATATAAACTTATTAAGTAAATAGTAGACTTTGTGCGTGCTTCTATTTTTAAATTTTACCTTAATATTTTACGATAAAAATGCAAGTAGCCCTAAGGGATCAACCCTAAAGCTTCTTGATACTTTGAAAGTTAAATTTATCTAGAACAACAAAGAGTAGCAAGTGATTTTATCTCTTAAGTATTACAGCTTTGATCAAGTGCATATAAAATGGCCCGAAGGCTAGATGGTACTTGGAACTCTAGCTGCTCTTAGAAGTTTAATTACCCCCAGGATTACACCGGGGAGTAATAACCGTTTAACTTAATTAACCGAACAAAAACCGGAAACATTTGTAGGGTACATTTTCCTATTTTCTTTGTTTACACAATTCAATTTGCATAGCTAAGGAAACTCTAGTATAGATTAAAAACATTAGTAATTTTTATCTGTGTTCAAATAAATTAGAAGTTGCCTGTTTCATTTTAAAACACATCTAGTTATAAGAATGCTTGGACTGTCATCTTTTAATTGTGCAAATGCGTGTGTAATGTGTATAAACAATACTTCTGTCTCGAAAAAGTATATTGTTATAAGAACATCTAAATGCGTATGTGCAAACAATACTTCTGTCTCGGAAAAAATTATAGTTAGCCAATGTTATTTAGAAAAGAATATTAGATAAGCAGTGTAATTAAACTCAAGGCAGATTTCGGGTTATTATCTTGTACAATATGTACTCGTTATAATCTTTTGTGGCTGGTAAACTTATTGCTGCTTAAACTATTTATAATTAATTTACTAAAATTAACAACCGCATACAAATCCTAAAACATTTTAATAACAAAGAGGTCTGTACGGTCGGTCAAAAAAAGTGGTCTACCAGTTTTGACAAAAGTTTCAATTATATCTAATTATCGCTAAGGTTGACACTTGTGACTATCATAATATTATTGCAAGGGAAAATAGAACTTGTCGTATCATAACTAGGAAATTCGGAGACATATTTACCTAAACTTTGGCGGCGGCGTTGTTGTTCAGTTGTATGGAGGAGGACTCAATTTTAATTTATTAGTAAAAATCCCGGGATTTCTGAATAAAGAAATTAAGCCTACATGATTTCATATGAAGGTACTTTCATTAACTATTTAAAGTTATTTTCCATGCATAAATTTACCTACTACGTGCTATTTAACTAAACTTTTGTAATTTAACTAACAAAGTTGGAGGAGCAAATTTCGTAAAGTGTTATCCTAAATATAAAATATTATTTATAATTACAAAATATACCTCGGACGTTAACATCTGAGCTCTGGGGCCATAAACTAATTCGAGCGAGAGATGTTAACGTAAATATATGTTATTGAAACAAAGATTTTTTATTAATTACCTATCTTGAATTTATCAATACTGTTCGATATATAGAGTAATTAATTACTTAGGTACGCAATGCATACTTAGATCGCTTTATACATTAACCACATACATATTAACATTTGTATAAAATGTTATATGCTTTCAAGAACAACGGTAAAAAAGGTAACCTAAATAATTATATTTGCGAGGTATTACCCCACACGTTTTATAGATTCCCAGAATCCCGAAACTTATATTATTAAAATAATATTTTCAAGAAGCCCCCTTCATATTTCCTTAACTTATTCCGGGATTTTGCCAAGTTTAGGTAAATATGTCTCCGAATTTCCGAACCCTAATCATAACGTACAAATCAACTTCAACCGTACGGTGGTAGACCATATTTTTGGCTGACTGTACCTAGAAGATTTCGTTAAAATTATAACGTCTCCGCCAACTACAGTGGTTTCAATTCACGAAGGTACGCCTCGCAACTTGAATTGACTTTGCACAGTTGCGTATATACAGGATGTCATCACACAAAGTTTATTTTTCCATACTAGATGAAAAACAAACATGGGGTTCACTTAGTATGGAGAAAGTAACTTTGCGTGATTATACGAAAAGTTGATATGAAAAGAAACTGGCAAGTAGCTTTAAAAGCATTCTAAGTTAATAATGATTCTATCCATGTAAGAAACCACTGAAACAATATTGAAATAATACATCAACATGATGAGTTTTTGTAACATGGACATTAGGAAATATTCCAAAAATTCCTACTAAAATATATTCAATATATCCATCCGAAAGTACAAAAAATAGCTAAACATACATGGGGGTGTTTTTGGTAGCCCTAGGTGTGACTTATTTTTTTTTTTCATTTGGACCACCAGTGATCCGACACCTTATATATCATAGAATTGTGGGGATGGAGGAATTTGAGGGTTGGAAACTAATAAAAAAAACTTCGATTGAGTTTTCCAAAATTCAAATTAAAATTCAAAATATTTATTCAGTAAATAGGCCACATGAGCGCTCTTTTACACGTCGATAATAAGGAGTGAATCTACCAGCGCTTCAGACAAGACCATAATTGCGGAGAAGAAGCCATTCCATTCCCCACTTATACAATTTTCGAGGACAAAACAATCGGCTACTATGGATAGTAGCTAGTACTTATTAAAACTAGGTTAAATAGTTTTAATAAGTACTAGGACAAACCAAGAACATGTGGTGTACCTAATATTATGTTTTTGATAAAATTTGATGAACACAATTAACCGGACCGTAAAACGGAGTGAGTAGGGGTTAAGGGGTTGATTAGGGAAACAACCTAAAATGAAGCATGTTACTAATTATATCACTGAAATTATTTCCAATAGACGAATTATTGTCCATAACATTGTTGTCCATGTCCACAAAAAACAAGTTATTGTCCATTTAATACTTGTTCTTATTTGTAACAAGTTATGACTTATCTTAGGTTGTGTCCCTACTCCCCCCTTAATCCCTACTCACCCCGTTTTACGTTATCTGAAGAAACTGTTCCTTTTCAGTTCTCAAGAAAGCGTTCGAAGCTTTTGACCACGAGAAGAAAGGATGCATCGGAACCGTGATGGTGGGCACCATCTTAGGCATGTTGGGGCTGGGCGTCACCGACGAGACCCTCAAAGAGATCATCGAGGAAGTGGACGAGGATGGTGAGTTGGATCATGAGATAAAATGGTAAAGTTGAGGGTATGATCATATAAATATTGAACTAGTCTAGTATGCCCAAACTAAGCTAGCTAAAATAAATCATGACAGATAAAAAAGGTTAGATGGGAGATATCCCTTAAAGGGATAAGTTTAGTTCGCATTTGTACATTCCCATTTCTTTTTATAAAGTATTTCAATTTTATGTTTTTCACCTAAAGTGTGTTTATATAAAACATTTATGAGTGAGAAATCGATATTTGCCCCTGTGATCAAACATGGGACTAGTACGAGTAGCTTCAAAGATCACTACCAACTTAATTACGCTACTCGTACATATACAAACGTCATCTTTAAACAGTATGGTGGCATCAATAAATACCAAGTTTTGCGTTATACTGATTCGTTTATTCAATATTTAATTTAACACGTTGCTAATTAAATTATGGCTTTTGCAAAATAATGTTCAGTAATGAGCATTCACAATTTTTGATTTATTTAAAGATCAAAACAAGCCCAGAAGCGTCATTGGTTAACATTAACACAATTCGATGCCTTCAATTGCTTCATGTTATTTTATAAAGCCTTTGTGTTTCGACCTGTTGAGAGCCCAGCGATGAAACGCCTCGGGGGCCTCAAGAACAAAGAAACTCGAAGGGTGACCCAAAATTTTAGAGGTCGAGCGGTCAAGGGAGTGAATGGAACGGAGACATAAAACTCCTGTTGCTCTATCCTTTTCATTGAATGGGCTTTGGCAAGATTCAAGGGCTTATAATACGATAATAAGGCTGGCTATCTAAAGACAATAAATAGTCCAAAAAGGTTGAAATTGTATGTGGGGTGATTGGTAGCGTTTGATACAATCGTTATGTGTTTTTTGGCTGAATTTTGAATTAAAATTCTAAGCAAGTTATTTACGTAGTCTAATTACGTACTTATGTTACAATTGCTTAATTTGGCAAAAAGTAATAAAATATAAAAATCAAAAAGGTTGTAAAATTTGTTGACTTTTAAAAGTTTTAAGTACCTAATTACAAAGACATTGAAACGTAGAAATACCCTTTATTATGAAATAAATAAGGCATAATTGAAAAAAAGCTGATTAAAATAAAGACGGTAAAAAGGTACCAATAACAAGCTGCGTAACACAATAAGAAAAGAAAGTATTGAATTCCATACCGTAATTCCCTCGAAAAGTAATGACTACGTCTTACAAAACTTTTTTTTTTCCATTAATTGTTATAATATGACAAAGGCAACACATAGTAAATATATTTGCACCCACTGTGCACTTTTTAGCGATTAAAGTTATTTATCGTTTTACAATTTTGTAATACATTCTCCAGATAAAATAATAATAAAGCCAGAACTTAACAATCACATTCGATTCCTGTAATTAGATATCGTAAATGTAACTCGATGTTGTATTTATTTTATGGTATTCAATTATTCAGTTTAATTTTACTGTCATTTAATTATTCTTTTTTCGCGATTTTCAGCAAAACGAAAAGCCCTTTTAAATTAATGTAAACCAATTAAGCGGGATTAAGATTAAGGACTGTAAAAGGAAAGGAAAATTGTTTTTATTCCGAATCATCATTTTCTTAATTTAGTTCTTATTTTACTTGGATAATTAAAAATTAGGTAGGTAATTTAGGAAAGTAAACGTTTTGTCTTAAGAGTGAAAAATAGGGCTCGAGAAAGAACTGCTGGATCTCTAGTAGTGGATATCCTAAGATGACATTTGTGAGATGATATTTGTGTGATGAGCGCAAAAATTTGTTCCTGAGTCATGGATGATTTCTATGTATTTAAGTATATATTTCTCTATATAAGTATTTATATCGTTGTCTAGTACCCATAGTACAAGCCTAGAGCTTAGTTTGGGACTAGGTCAATTGGTGTGACATAGTCCCCCCTGATATTTTAAGTCTGACATAATTTAAATTTATCATGATGAAAATGAAGTGATAAAATGTTAGTTTTGAAACTAACTCAGATTAAAGCTCAGAGTACCTTCTCATTTTTAAACTTCTCTAACGTAAACCTTTCCGCGCTATCGTGTCTATAAAAACTCCGTCCCGTACAAGAGATTAAACTTCCGCAATATTTTGAACTGAAGTTATTTTAGTTGTGTAAATGGCGGCCAGCCGTCAAACTTGGGTTATATATGAGTCTGAAGTTCGTGTTGCGTTATTTGTTGAATTACACTTAAATGTTTACTTGTGGTACTTATCTCGCTTAACCCTCCCGAGAGCCAAGTTTTAAAGTTTAAATGGATGAAATATAATTTAAAGACAAATAAAATACTAACCGATGGTTGTCCGGGGCAGCATGCTTCTATAGTATAACTATAAAATAATTTTTTTTATTGTAGAGTAGCGACCCGCCCTCGCTTTGCTTCAGGCTATGTGAGTGTAATATGTAGCCTATAGCCTTCCTCGATAAATGGGCTATCTGACACTGAAATAATTTTTCAAATCGGACCAGTAATTCCTGAGATTAGCGTGTTCAAACAAACAAACAAACTCTTCAGCTTTATACCTCTAATATTAGTATACATAGGTTTCCAACAGATAATATCCAACTTATGCTTATGTCCATCTTCCGAAAATCCGGGTCTCCTATTAAATATTTAACAGTAAATAAAAATAATTTAAAGGCTTTAGACTAGGGTCTTCTTTTTATATAGTACCGGAACTTAGGATAGTAGGTAGTCTAGAATTATAAAATCAAGATGGCGATTAGAAATTGAAAATCATGACTTTATCTGCAACAGGTGTCGGCTATAAGCTAGAAAGTAGACAGAAGATAGGCAATCTAGATTTCAAGGTGTAATAAATAATAACGAAATCAAATGTTACGATCACGAGAATAATGATTATTTATACAGTACTAGGAAGAAAATAATTATAATTGTCTCGTAAAAGTAACACAGCCCAAGAATACTGAGAAATACCGGATAGACTAGAAGGAGCTTGATGAGAAATTTTGTAAGAGTATTTATATCAAGGTTTTTTTATTTGCACCAGGTTCTGGTGAATTGGAATTCGCTGAATTCGTGACGCTGGCTTCAAGATTCATGGTTGAAGAGGACGCAGAGGCTATGCAGCAGGAACTCAAAGAAGCATTCCGGTTATATGATAAAGAAGGTAAATTAGATTTTTAGAGTCATTTTAAGGGTATGTAAATGAGCAAATCAGATTGGCACCTAAGGAAGTGCAATTATCATCGCCCATAGACTCTTACTTTCATTTATTTATTGTATACATCTTCATTGTTTTGTTTTTGTTTTATTATGTACAATAAAGTGTTAATTAACATACATACATGGACTTCAAAAATTGAATTGGCATAGAAATTTCAGAATTTTAAGCAACTGTTTCGTTGTTTGGTTTATATTAACAAATTCAACCAAGAAACGTGGTAACGGTGATAAAAGCTGAAAGTAAACACATTAATGACGATTGACGACTGTCTAAAGTGTTTAAGTAATTAATCAAGTTGTGTTTAACGTTAACGATTAATAACGATAATATTCCTTGAACGATTGTGGATCCTTATAGTCCAATTTCAATGATATTCAATGATATAAAATAGATTATAAGGAACCCTGCTACTCAAGTAACTGAATCTTAGGGTTCAATTGTCTGATTTCCCTGTCAAATAGGAAACAAGCAGTGACTTATGCAATCACAAGTCCTGCCAATCCTAGAATCATGGTAAAAAGACAAGTAGCATTTTGCAATGGATAACAACTGCAAAAGTCCATGATTGATCTAAGGTTTAAGCGTTTATCTATGTTACAACATTCATTTTGAACATTTCTTCGGTTATTAGCGTTTTAAGAAAGCAACTTGGCTTATCTCTCTCACCCGTCCACGACTACGCTTTGTCCTCGGTCATGGCTCTTAAAACTAGGGGGTTATTATGACACGGCTATGTAGTTCATTTTACGGCGAGCGTAAAGGATAGAGCTATATCAGTAGTATAGCTCTCTCCTATTCTGTTAGCGTAAACTGTTCTAACAGATACTTGTAATTTCTTCATGCCTAGGTTCCGTTTGTCAATATAAATAATAATAAAATGAGCCCTATTTCATTTTCAGGAAACGGCTACATCACGACTGATGTCCTGCGAGAGATCCTCAGAGAGCTAGATGACAAGATCAGTGCTGAAGAGTTGGACATGATGATCGAGGAAATTGACTCCGATGGTTCTGGCACCGTTGACTTTGATGGTACGTTTGTAATTGTAATAATTCTGAAGATAATATATCTAATAAATCATTTAATTCTGTAAACGGTATGCTATTTTGAACTGGAGATATATTTTGCAAAGGCCTATAAAAACGATGAAAATAAATCTAACATGGAGCGTTCTCTAATTTCTCGGGTTGATGCAGTTGATTTTATTCCTTTTGTTTTTATTGGAATTGCTACACATGTATTTTTACTGTCGTGTATGTAGAGCCTTTATTAACTTTTAGTAAACAACATTTAATTAGCATTGGAATATTATAATCACGGTTAATATAGTAATTAATCGGATCAATTAATTGCAAATAGTATATTACTTAATTTTAAGCAACATTTGGCATATTACACAGAAAGCTGAAGTCATGCAATTCCATTAAATACTCGTAATTTTGAAGTGAATCTCTATTTTTTCTATTTAAAAGTGGAAGCTCGTTTCCCTTATTAACCAAAGTAAAAGCAGCCAAGTTCCCAACTGATAACAAATCCTAAAAAATGGCCCCATTATTATAATTTATAATGCGCTGTTCAGGTTGCCGAACGCACATTATACTGTGGTCAATAAAGCTGTTTCAAGCCGTAACGGCGCCGCCACACGCAAATCGATAGCTTCAGCCAATTTGTAATAAAAAATAATGGAAGTAAAAACTTATGATGCTTCTCTAGAAAATATGAAAAAAAACCCAGATATTGGTATAAGATATTGGATGAACACTACATTTTCTTCCAAATTTACTAAATAAAATATTAATCATAAATTCCAGAACATGAATGTTTTATTTAGTTTGAGTTTGCTTAATTAAGACAGAAGCTTAAATTTTCACATTTTCTCGGCATTATTTGACGTATGAAAAATGTATGCCACTACTCTACTCTCGTTTAATTCGTTTCGTTAAATTATTTTCGTTAATAACGTATTCTACTTTTAACTTTCAGAATTTATGGAAGTAATGACCGGTGGTGACGACTAAGCGACTCGGCGACGCAATCTCAAGCAAATCTACAAAAAAAACTCACATTTTACATTTTGGCAGTTACACAGAAAATTATTCATCCATAAATTTATTAATAAGTTACTTTTAAGAATAAAAAATGCCTTAAGATCTCTACTTTGTTTTATTTCACATAAATTTTACACGTCAAAGTCTAGTTTGGCTATAATTTGTCTGTGTAAAAGTGGAATTTACGATGTAAAGTGTTGGAACAATTTTGTCGCCAGTAATAACGCACGGCGCGACTGTCGACTAATCACCGCCCTAAATAACGACATCATTTATACCAGTCGACCGCTACATTTTACGAAGCGAAAGAGAGTAGTATTTGCGGGTAGAGAATCGTTTATCATGTCAAAGTATTTCTAAAATCCCACTTCAATAATGCTCTTGCTATCCCGACACTCCTTTAGAACTTTTAAGAGAGAGCATGAGACACGAATGGGGCTGGACTGATTGCATGACGCGGAATGCTATATTTCCACTGCACTGTAGTAATTATAACAAGTGGCCAAATGTACTCTATAAATATTACAGAGAAGTTCATCGGTTAGCGCGGCGGTTTCAATTTCAAATTAAGAAAACTAGATTTTGTGATATTTTAGTCTCCAAGACGGATATGTTTATTGCCTCCTTGTAGGAGTCCTTAGTTTCTCTACACATTTAGTTGGCACCTACTGAACATATTTTTATTAAATGTATGAACTTGGTTGGGTTTTAGGGACCCGTACCAAAATTATAAAAAGAATCCCGAATATATCTATGGTTAGTCTTCAGTGTCTGTCCGTCTGTAGGCCACAGCAGTTTTACTCAGCAAATACTCAGCTATCAACTCGAATTTTAGGTAACTAGACTAGATAGTCTAACTTGCATGCCTGATGATATAGATATTCGAAAAGGGCTCTAAATTGGAGGATTGAAAAATCAAAGTGACTTGATTATAGCAAATATGTAATGGATAAACCTGCTTATTATCACAAAAAGTTTTGTATCTTTTGATTAAAACCTAATAAATATTTAAAAAAAAAATACCGTTTTAACTTCGGAGATAGAGGACGTGAAAAATTCTGAAGTTTCGGATCGATATATTGACTTTTGATATATCGATAATCGATATATGTATAGACTTTAATTATACTTCCGAATTTGTGTCAAATAAAGGAATTTCATTCTATATTTAATTTTCAAGGTAACATAACATTACGAGTGCAAATACAATGAATTCTTTGGTCCCACCATCTGATTCTCAGCATATAAATCATTGTGGCACCCCGACTTGATTGGTACTGAGACATATAGAATAACAATGCAGATAATAATATGTCTATGGGGTGTAATTTGATTACGCTCCAAGTCTGGTGAACATGTATTACATAATGTCATGTCAATGATTGAATGTCATACATGAGCCCATGCGTGTGCGTTTGTTTTATTCCGGGAACGAATTACCCGCGAATACGTCGAATTAACTAGCGAACTTATGTTCTCTCGCTCGTGTACACGAACATAACAAGCCCCACGTATCCCTCTTATTTATAAAAGCGCAACAAGTAAAGTATGCTTCAAATATAGTTTATCAATTTCTTTCATCTTAATATTTGATTTTGACAGAAAGAGGCAAAGCCCACTTTAGCTAAAATTGGTTTTTTGTACGTTTATAAATAAAGTGGTGACTAAGTCTAACTGGAGCAAAAACACCGCTTTCCGGCATCACGGTACTTAGTTTGTTGCATGTAACACTTCTATGTTCGTTAATTAGGTAACTATTGTAGGTCACGGTGCTCAATTTGTGATGATAAACATTTTGTCATTTGTCAATTTGTTTCTCACGTTATGCACCCACAGGCAGGCAGACTTATTTATTGACGGTTTTGTTGCTACACCTGCGAAACCTGGAACTAGACTTACAACACAAATACTACATTTTTAAATTACCAACCTTCATAAATACTCTCGAACGGGACAATTTAAGCTTCCCTCCCAGTTAATATTTCGTCGAATTCACAGGCGAATTGGTAACGAGAAACATCGCCCGGAATTTGTTGTGTAGGCTACAACATTATATACGAAGGCCCGATTTCATTAATACCCTATGACGGGACAATTTAAACCACCTGTGGGTGGGCCTACGGTCCCTATGGTCGTGTTTAATGATGTAGATAATCGAGGATGAAAAATGTACCAGTATAAAATGAAAAATATCGGGGGGCAATCTTTCAGAAATGACTTAATCCCAAACTAACCTCTAGGCTTGTATACGTGAAAACCTTATGTAAATGACCTCTTGCTTGTAGTGTAGAAACCTAAAATGGAATTTACGTAAAAAAAAAATACAATGTCAAATTCTCTATAATAAATGTGTTACACTAAATGCGATTGGTCATTTACTGAAGTTTTTCAGCTATATTGTTGGGCTTCGATAAAGACGCTTATAAAGAAAAATAAATACCTGCGCTCATCACACAAATACTTGGCCTGACCGGGAATCGAACCAGAGGGGCTATTGAAAGAAAGAAAGAAAGAAAGAAAGAAAGAAAGAAAGAAAGAAAGAAAATTAATTTATTCAGAGAGAACGCACACAGAGCGAAAGTAACAAATGTTTTACAGCATGTTAAAAAAAACAGTTTGTCGAAAACTTGGCAGTTATACAAAGCAGAGCACACACTTGTATTGCCTAATGCCCTCGCAATTGCAGTCGGCTTCAGAGTGGAACAATTGTTTACATTTTGTATGCAGACAAGCTTTCCATTTTCAAAATGAAAACGTTTGCGATTGCGAGTACGCAATTGGCCCTCAGGACTAGCTTTGTAGGCAGGGTCACTACTATAGTAATAACTAGGGTAACTGCGTCGTCGTATATATAGTAACGGTATGAAAAAGTTTGTCACTTTTGGACCTTAATCGCATTGAAATAGAGTCGAAAAGTGACGAACCTTTTCTTACCGTGACTATACCAAGTGCGAGAGGGACGGTTGCATTATCCACATTTATACACTGCAATAAAGGTAACCTTAATAAGAGGGATTAATAATTCCTCGAATTCACGGGCAGAATAGGGAGAATCAACGAACTGAATTTCGCACTGCTAGATCAAAAAAGTATCAACTCAAAAAGCTTGCAAGTTTTGTTTGAAGTTCCTAGAAGTTTTATTGAAGTTTATTTTATCTACTTCATTATTATGCGTTCAAAACCCGTAGGCAATGACCAGCATTACCTGTGATAGTAGGTGACAGCGATGACAGCTGTCAATTTTTGAAGATGTTCCAAATTTGGATCTCGATCGATCGATAACGTAATGAAACTACCTAGGTTACAACAGCCGTCATCGCAGGCACATACTACCACAGGTAATGCTGGTCATTTGCCTTTTGGCTTCTGAACCCATCTTAGGGTGGTATTCCACTTGTCCAAGATCTTGGTCCAATGTGCATTGCGTCTCACATTTTTTTAAACAAACTGTGAGACGCAAATACACAGATCTTGCATAAGTGAAATACCAGCCTTCGAGTACTTATAATAATATGTGTGTCTTATCCATTAACCTACCGCCAAACAGCAGTGTTCGCATTGTTGTGTTCCGGTTTGGGGATAAGACAGCCGGTGAAATGACTAGCATAGAGGCATTCCATCTTAGTCCTCAGGGTTGGCAACGCGTTTACAGTCTTAGGATTGCATTGCAGTCTTGTGAATGCGAATGTCTATGGGTCACAGTTTCCACTTACCATCAGGTGGCCTGTGTGCTCGATTGTCATCTCTATGCCATAAAAAAAAAAAGATAAAGTACCTATTGTACGTAAACTACTATTAAAATACAGTTGTATTTTAAGTTGATTAAGTTTTGATCTAGCTACTACTTACTTACTTACTTAGGTACCTACTACCTACACTGACTCGAACTCGAATGCCGCATCTTACAAGAGATTTACCTAGTTATTACGTATTTAAAAGGAAGTAATTTTAGAAAAGGGTAGCATAATATAGATTGCTATTAGCATGATTAAACTATTCAACGAATAATTTAATATTCGTACAGTATTACCAATTTCTTAATCAGCAATCTTCGTTTTTGACGGAACCGTACCCAAAGGGTGCTAAACGGGTAAGCCTTCGTTGTCCATCCGTTTGTCCGTCCGTCAGAACTCTAAATAGTAAAAGTAGGACTCGTCTTTGACCGGTTTTTCTATGAAACACAAGTGACAAATATACAGCCAGTAGCAAGTGTAAGTTTGATACGGAAAAAGATGTAAAAACAGAATACCGCATCTTTAGGTACTGTCTTTCTCATTCCGCGTACCTGTACAAGGTCAAGGCCAATTTTGTTTGGCACTAGAGTTTGGAGTGCCTTTTAACTTTTTTATTTTGTTTTTTATTTATTGGATGCAAATAGCAATAAGTGTAAACAAATACATTATATCTTATTGAATAACATCTACTTACCTCAACAGTTTTCACACATTGGATATCTCAGCTGAGACCAGCTACTGGTTATGCGCAAGTCTTTATCTCGGTCTTGTTTTTCTGTGAACCCACAATGAGAATTTCTGTTTAGTTATTTGGTCGACTGGTAGAGAATGCCATTAGGCATTAGGTCAATAAGGATTGAGTGGCCGGCCGATAAGAAGTCAATCCTGACACCTTCTTTTATACAATAGGTTAAGTATTTTATAATAATTATTTTCCTCATTCAAACATTGTTTCTTGCTAACTTATTCTGCTAGCTCTCGAATGTTAGTCACGGATATCAGTTGGCTCCAGCCCGTCTTGTCTGAAAAGACTTTTAGTGACTAAAATAGGTGTGAACTTTGAAATTTCTACTTCAGCCACACTTCAACCTTGGATATGCGGCAGCTTTATGCTTCCAACAGAGTTAAAAATAGCATCATATCAGCCAAAAGATCTGTAGTTACGTCTTTTGCTGGACATATACGCCTCAAGGTTTGCTAGTGGTCCTGCGCTGCCAACATGACATAAATATATCAAATATTATGTACCTAATTGTTTATTAGGTAGGTATCAGAAATTAGGTGTTACCGTCCCTTGACTACACAAACTAACCGTACCAACTTGAGATCATTGTTTTAATCTCGACAGAGGCAAGTTTTACCGTTTATTCTCAGATACCTACGTAAATAATTACAAATACGGAAGTTAGTCTGTTTGTCCAGTCTTCTCAGTTCATTTTACAGTGAGTGTAACGGACAGAGCTATGGCTCTTCTTCTCTCAGCGTAAACAGAATTGCATAACTATGTCATAATAACACCCCAGAGATAGTTTCTACCCTACAAAAGGACATTCATAATTTTACCCAGGAAAATAACCCATCTGGGTGATGCTTTGTACGTCAAAATTTGCTGGCAGATACCATTATTGAAGACAACAATGACGGCGGTTAAAACGCACGAATATCTGCGTTGACTGATTCGTGGATCGAAGCTAATCTATGTTCTATTGTTGCTATATACGTTCGAAAAAAATCCTAGGATTTACAGATGAAATCTTACAGTTTTAATACAATCAAAACGTATTGACCACCAGCCGATACAATTATTAATGAGTCTTGTTTGACTTAAAACAATTGGCACATCAGACCTTTTATAGTTTTAAATCGTATTGTTGTTTTCCATACGTATCTATATTAAACCGGAACCTATTCGCATTGAAAGTGTAGGGACATCTGTTGATTACAGTACCGCGTATGTTTATAGTATGTTGGCGATACTAAATTCGGCCCCGTCGATAGCAATGGACTTGACGGTCCTAGGATTCTCCGCGTGCCTCAGAAGCGCTCAACCGTTTCGATTAGTTTAAATAATTATTTTTTATTGGTTAAATATATTGCTTCAAGGATAAAAAAAAGCTTATCACTACATAGTTAAAAATATAAGGAGACACAGATTGCAAAACAATTAAATGCTATGTCAACAGAAATGTGATCGAAAAAATCGAGGTTACCTATGGCTGATTTAAGTGGGTCCAGCAAAAGCACATTGCGTCGTTACAAAAGCTCTCGCCTCAAACGTGAAAACCAACTCGTCAATGTACTTCTACTGGCATGCTTTTGCTGGACTAATCGGAATCTGGATTACTCTCAACTGGGGCCCGTTTCTCAATAAGTATTAGTGCTATAATATTAGTGTTTTGTCTAATTTTTTAGTTGTATTTATGAGACAAAACACTAATATTATTAGACTAATACTTTTTGAGAAAAGGGGCCCTGGTAGTTACATTTTGTTACTCGTATTTAATAGAAAAAAACAAGATTTTTTTGTACTGTATTGATGTTAATTGGAAGACAATTTTGAAAATAGGATTTTAAAAATACTATTTCATTCGGTCATTGTTTTGTCAGTCTGTTCTTGAATGTAGAAACTTCTGGAAGACGTTGAAAAAAAAGAGAGGAGGAGAGCAGCGTAATAGTGAGTAATACGGTAATACAATACAAATAAATAAATATCAGGGAACAATCTCCCTGCATAAGGGGATTGTCCTTGCTTATCCTAATCCAAGGTTAACTGGAAGAGATCCCACATGGGATAAATTTGCCTATGTACATTATCTATAATCTATACGTTTGCATAATGTAGATTTCCGAGTCATGGATGTATTCCGTGTTTCTGTACATAACTATTTATATCATTGTCTAGTACCCATGGTACAAGCCAAGAGCTAAGTTTGTTTCTAGGTTAGTTTGTGTGAGATTGCCTCCAGATATATATGTCTCCTGACATAAAATGCGACGCATGCAGCCTTGCACTGATGCGTAAATTGGTGTAAAAGTAAATAGTGGGCCACAAGTTTGCAAATTTAGTCAATTGGTCTGCGAGCTCGTCCGCCTCCCCCATGCCAAAAAGTAAGTAGTGGGCAACAAGTTTGCAAATTTAGTCAATTGGTCTGCGAGCTCGTCCGCCTCCCCCATGCCAAAAAGTAAGTAGTGGGCCGCAAGTTTGCAAATTTAGTCAATTGGTCTGCGAGCTCGTCCGCCTCCCCCATGCCAAAAAGTAAGTAGTGGGCCGCAAGTTTGCAAATTTAGTCAATTGGTCTGCGAGCTCGTCCGCCTCCCCCATGCCAAAAAGTAAGTAGTGGGCCGCAAGTTTGCAAATTTAGTCAATTGGTCTGCGAGCTCGTTCGCCTCCCCCATACCAAAAAGTAAGTAGTGGGCCGCAAGTTTGCAAATTTAGTCAATTGGTCTGCGAGCTCGTCCGCCTCCCCCATGCCAAAAAGTAAGTAGTGGGCCGCAAGTTTGCAAATTTAGTCAATTGGTCTGCGAGCTCGTCCGCCTCCCCCATGCCAAAAAGTAAGTAGTGGGCAGCAAGTTTGCAAATTTAGTCAATTGGTCTGCGAGCTCGTCCGCGTCCCCCATGCCAAAAAGTAAGTAGTGGGCCGCAAGTTTGCAAATTTAGTCAATTGGTCTGCGAGCTCGTCCGCCTCCCCCATGCCAAAAAGAACCATTGTAGGTACAACAGTAATTTAATAATTTTCATCTTAATTAAACATGGGGCCTTGTCAAAATGCAAAACGGTAAGTAAGCGATTTTAGAAAATCGGAATGTTTGAATTGACGTAAGCTGATGACAGATCGCGTCGATTGCTTATGTCAACTTTACTATAAGAGACGAAGAAAACAGAAACGTTGACAGCGTTTGCATCTTCGCTAAGCCTACAGTTAACTACCCCTGAAGTATTCCACCTAGGCGGAACACGTCGATCTCGTGATATATAAACGCCCTACGTCTTCAAAATTGGAATCACGCAGATTGACAGTACTTGCTCTGGTGTGAACTACTCAGCTCTTGCTAAAAATGGTGCGTTGTCTTAGTTGCCAGTGTTTTGTGCGTTTTTTCTCAGTGGCCAGTGTTTGCGTTGGTTTTATTGGAATAGACAATGGGTTCAAAACATTTGTTTTTAATAATTTTGTTTTTTCCTTTCATGCTCTGTGCACAGGAGGAACTTGACAAGGTTCAGCTTACGCGTAAGTTATATTGTTTTATATTACTTACTAACTTAATCATATTAATCATCATGATACTAACTTACAAGATATATTTTATGTTTTTTTTTCGGTATTACTAGATGGTAAATAGTTAATGCATTTTAAGAATAAAATTACAACATTAAACAAGGTTTTATTCAAAGTGCGAATATTTTTCGCAGTCCCTCTGCAAATTGTCACCATTTGTTTTTACTACCAGAGACACAGTCAAAGTAAATACAAACTCAAATAGAGCATTTTGCAGTTGTTTGCTAATTATCCCGTAATGCACATGGATATACGGGAATGTTTATATTTGCACCGCAGCTTATGCAGCTCAAATAAGCCCACACTCCACCTGCAGCACTTACAACTCCATTAATAAATCGATAAAAGCGTTATACATTATCCAATGTTCGACAAGTTACAGCTTAGGCTTCACTGCCAATTTTTTCTTCTGCAGCAACCAAGTTTGTACTATTTTCACATCAGAGATGTTTAAACTAGGTTCAAAAACTTACTCAAAACCATAACTACGCGGCCTGTATTTATTTATTATCATTGCAACCCTCTGCCGTTAAGGTTGCAAATGCAATATAGGTTAGTAACAATAATTAAACTTTATTTGCTAAATAAAACATGCCTTCCGACAATATGGAAGGATTGCCACTAGATTGCCAATTGTAAATTGTAAAGAAAAAGATTACGCATGTAATTTTTCATTTTAATCTTCTTTTTCACTTTCTAACGGTTACAATATTGCAATAAAATTGATTATAAGTAAACCCTGTAAAACCACACTTTATACACTTTACACTTTGTGTACCTATAGGTAAAAACTTAAGTAAAGGTTCTCATGCATTTAGTTGTGTACAAAACTAATGTGGAATTTACGTCAAATTTCAAATATAGAATGTCGAACGGGTTTTTTACCTGTACCGTATATTATGTTTTAGTCTTGAAGAATGCTTTCGACGCGTTTGACCACGAGAAGAAGGGGGTCATCAGCACAGAAATGATTGGCACTATCCTGGAAATGTTGGGACACGAGCTCGATGACGCCACCTTGAAGGAAATTATTGAAGAGGTTGATCAGGACGGTAGGTATCTTGTTAAGTAGTTCTGCGTGAACAGTATAGATGGCGCTAGTAGCGCGCGGTTGTTGATGTGAGCCTAGTTAAGGAAAGATGGCGTTGTTAAATACGTAGCTGTGAGAACTGATAACGATAACAAATTTAATACCATATAATTTTTGATGAAAGTTTCTTCGTTTATATAGGTTGGCATAACAAGTTCTAAAATAAACTTAATCAAAATGATTATAAAATTACTGTGCTCGGTGTTTAAAATGATAGTAATAATAACCTAAACTACTTAAAAATATTTTAATGGATAAAAAAATGGAAAAAAATAAAAAGAAACGTCCCTCCGTGACAATGCTTGTGCATTGCCGTGACCAGGATTCGAACCTGGGTTACTACGGCCACAACGTAGGGTCCTAACCACTAGACGATCACGGCTATCGGGACTTAGTTGAAGCTGACGAAATTACCTAATACATTTGAAACGTTATGTTTTGTGTAAATTTTATGTTCTGACGTAATTTTACTTGTGACTGTGGGGTTATCTTGAAAGGTACGGGAATAGTATTGATGATTTTGATTATCAACAGGATGTTTACTATGGTATCATTTCAGTTAATTATTTTGTTAATTTTTGTGTTAATGCCTATTTAATTAAATTAATGTTTAGGTACTTACCTACACTTCATTTAGTGGTGTCATAAAAGCCATGAAATAGATGCCTAAGGCCGTCGTCGTCACATTGGATGCGGTTCCGCACGATGTGTGAGGGAGAGAGCGCTACGCACGTGTATAGGCGATATCTCGCTCACACACCGGAGTGGCATGCGGATCCGCATCAGTGTGATAACCGCCTATATTATAAAGAAAGAACTAATACATAATTCATCCGATGAATATATATTTTTGTCTAAAGTTAGGTATAACTATGACCATGACTGAGCGTCAGTTATGAGGTTAACTGGAAGAGATCCCTGGGAAGGATAAGTTCGTCTTTGATCATACCTTTTGTGATTCTCTCTATTTTGTTGTTTGTTATTGTTCTGTTTGTACAATAATATATTTTTCATACATACCATTAAAGTCGTTCCATAGCGACGACAAGTACCTATGAAAACGGAACGAGTTGATTACTTATCTCTAAAATGTCACCGAGTAGGTACTTGCGGTATTTATTAATGTTGATAATGTTATGTAACCCACCGACCTGCCCCGTCGCAGTAGGAACATATCAATTCTACAATAACATACTAAAGTACGACTAGAGGGCAAAAAATATAATATTGTAATATTGGGTGTATTGACCACACATTAACAAATAAATAAATAAAATAATAAATGAATATTAGGGGACAATGTCACACCAATTGACCTAGTCCCGAACTAAACTCTAGGCGATTATCCCCAGATATTTATTAGTTACAAACATACAAAAATACAACACGAGACATAGGTACTTAGGCCTGGTATTAATAAACTAATCTCAACTCTAATGCTCGTCTCGAGATGTGTCAAAAATGACAGTGCTCTATGGTTTGACGTTTACTTTGACGTATCTTGTGACGGGCCTCTCAGCCAAGATGTGTTTATTAATACAGCCCTTAGAGTAGATAGGCTAGGCTAGGCCTACTAGCAACTCACGTGCTTTGTGCCACCAGGGGCTCTAATATGGTTGCGTTTATAGCGTGATAAAGTTTCGATTACTTATCCGTCACTTTTTGACACGTAAATAAGTACGAGAGTGACGGATGCTTTATCCACATTTGACACGCGATATAGACGCAGCCATACTAGGCCCAGAGGTAGGTACAAGTGATAGCTCTTAACACTGGGCCGGGCGTACGCCGGATGTACAGTAACGCCCTCATTACTTTTATTGTGTTTTCTAATAAAATATTTTCTTAAAGTAGTACTGGATGGTGTTGTACTACAAATGAAAACACAACTTATGGGGTATATCACATAGTGTAATAACAATTCACCTTCGAGTTATCAACTTAACGGAAAAAAGTGGCTACCTTTTCCCGTTACGCTGACTACTCAAAGGGTAATTGTTATTAAAGTTTGTTACGTATCCCATAAATTGTATTTTTACTTGCTCTACAAAAACGTATCGTCCGATTGCAAGGAAATTCTTTAGTTAATTAGAAAACACAATAATAGTAATGAGGGCGCCACTGGACGCTCGACGTTTGCTCAGTGCAGCCTTAAAAAGTCGATAGGTACCTACAATATGTACGAGCACTCTAGTGGGTAGGAAGACGTGATGGTTATATTGACGTTTATGCCCAGCCGTAAAAATCTTTTACGGCCTTAATTCTACTTTGTTTTGACACGTCTTGCTTTCAAAACCATATTACTTCTTTACGATACGGCTGTCTTTTACTGTCTTTGAAAATAATCTATGTAGTTGTATACTTACTCGAAAATCTTATTCAAGAAAGACTAAAATCTGACAGTTGATTATTTAGTTACTTTAACATTAATTCATAAAAACATGAATGAGAACTCGTGTAACCAGTAAATACCTACACTTAAACCAAAATGCAGTAATCACAGCGAATGTGCGCCCATTGAGGTTAGTAAGTATTTTGGTCTTGAATTAGATTTTCGAGTAGGTACTTATAGATAAAGTGAAATAAACGCCCAGGCGAACAGTCAGGTTAATTTAAATGAATATACTTATTCAAGGTTCTGGGGAGATGGAGTTCAGTGAGTTCTGCACATTGGCTGCCAAGTTCCTGACAGAGGAGGAGCCTGACGATGAGGCCATGGTGAAGGAACTCAGAGAGGCGTTTAGGTTATACGACAAAGAAGGTAATCTTTTAATAACCTCCAATTAGTAGCTAAAATAAATGTACTTACCGACTTTGACATATTCTTGTTGCTCAGTCATTTGACAGTCGCAAAGGAATGCTGAAGTGAAATTAGACTTTTTAAACTTTGATAAGTACTTACCTTATGGGTACTATCGATCAATGTTGTTACAGATGTAGTGAATAATCCTTGCCCATCGTTTTTTGTCGGATTCGTTCGTATTTATCTAGCTTTCTCAATTAGCTTCAGTACCCATCAATAAGCCAACTGAGAAAGCAAAACTAAATACGAAGTTATCCGACCAAAAACGATGGGAAAGGATTTTCACTACATCTGTACTGTACTTCAAACTACATCATAGTATATACAAGGACGGTCAAGTGGTTTAAATTAAATTATCTTGCTTGCTTGTCTTGTGTGTGGTTGCCGGGTTAGAATAAATTTCTACTTAGTTATTTGGTCGACTGGTAGAGAATGCCATTAGGCATTAGGTCCGCCATTTGTATTTATTTTTGTGCAATAAAAATTAAAAAAAAAAAATAGCAGTGCCACTCCATGTCTTCCCGTGGATATAGTAAGAGACCACTAAGAGAATATACTAAGGCTCGTTGTACTGTTAGGCGATGGGCTAGCAACCTGTCACTAATATGCTGGTAAATATGCTAGCCTAATTGTGCAAAATGTCGTTACTAAATTATCACCAAGTTTTAAAACTTGTAGATAATTCTGTAGCTCTGCCTACACTCTGGGATAACAAGCGTGAAGGTATGTGTGTGTAGGTATGTGTAGCTTCTATAGGCGTTGGTTAAGTGCAGTTTTTTGCCCTTGGGTATATTTATTGAAATACTGGAAAAGGGCCGAATCTTAAGTACCCGAAACCGACGTGCGTGCATGACTCGATGTATGAATGTGGAAGAAGCGAAGGAAATTTGTCAAGATCGTAGCAAATGGAAAGAAGTGGTCTCTGCCTACCCGTCTGGGAAACAGGCGTGATTTAATGTATGTATGTATCAACATTTTTTCCTGTTTAAGTTTCATTTCTGTATCTATGAACAAATTTGATTACCACAGTGATGAACATTTTAATTTTACCAGGCAACGGCTACATAACGACAGACGTGCTGGCGGAGATCTTCAAGGAGCTTGACAACACGATCACCAAGGATGACTTGGAGACCATGATTGATGAGATTGACTCTGACGGCTCAGGCACTGTTGACTTTGAGGGTAGGTTCTAGAAACTGATCTGATATTGTTAGTCCAACCTTTTTATTCTTACACCTACTAAGACTGACATGCCATTCAAAAAAATATGCTTATACCTATGTATATGTACGACTAAGACCTTTGATCTTACAGTCTGAAACAGTCTCACTCAAAACATTCATTTTATTTTATTGGTACTACGTATTTAGTTGGGACTTTGAGTTTAAAATGAGGTTTTATTTTAGCTACACAATTAAATATACTTACGTATAGTAGGAACTATTTAAAATCACGATTCCCACTTGAGAACTTATCCGCGATGAATGGCATTGTTATCTTTTGTTAAACGCAACCGCTAACTACCTGTACAACATGAAATGCATCAATAACAAAAAAATGAATATGAATTACAACTTTACCATCTTGCGAATAAGGTTCAAATTGGAATAGGACACCCTTCACATAGATCCTTTTGGAAATTACATATAATAAGGACCACCGGGTCGAGCATTTAGCATTTTTATAAAAATATCACCTGTAACAAACATAGACAGACATGTCTATGCTATGACAATATGAACCTTATTTTTGAAGGAATACTATTGTTATTCATACGACATCTTTTGTTATTTATGGTATTTATTTTGCACAGGTAATTAACGGTTGGGTTTACAAAGGATAACAATGCCATTGTTCGGGCAGTTAAGCTCTCAAGTGGGAATCGTGATTTTAAATAGTTCCTACTATACCTAATGATAGGGTTATAGTAGTAAGGAATCCATAACAATAAAAAAATAAAAAACGTGTAAGGGAACTTTTCAGTTGGAATATAAACCTTCATAGGTACCTTTTTGGTATGTAGCTCAAAAGCAACAATCAATATTTTTTTCTCTGTTACAGAATTCCTTGAGGTGATGACTGGTGAATAAATTTATTCAGGCGACTTAGTTATAAGATTTAGCTGTAGTATAAATTATAATATATTTATATGCTACCTTAAGTGATATTTAATATAAGCCCCGACCAAAATTCATTCTCAAAGAGTCTCTAACAATTTTGAAGGCTCTAAGATTTTGAATTTTGATGAAATTATTGTAAAGAAATATATTATTTCATTGAAGTACAAATCTGCGCGCAGTTACCGCAAGGTAAATATTTTTTAAATAAATATACTTATAAAAATAACTGATTTTTCTTTTGTAGCTGTTAAAAGTTTTTCCTACCTACTACGGTAATTTAGAAATGAACATTACCTACGGTTACGGTCTTACTTTTAGGTATTATTGTATTTTATGAGTTTCTTGCGGCACTTCTTCTCCGCAATGATGGTCTTGTCCGAAGCGCTAGTAGATTCACTCGACATTACCAGCGTATAAAAGAGCCCTCTGGCCATTTTACTGAATAAATATTTTGAATTTAGAAATGTGTAACTATATAATGTTCAGTTTTCTCGAAGTAAAGAGTTCAAACCCAGCACATATGCCACTTGGTGGTAAGTGAGATCTAAGACTCAACAGTGTCTCAGATTCAATTGCTACAGTAGATTCAATCCTTTCCTATTAGTAATTGGGGTCGTGATTGATACGGGAGTTTTAATTGAGGGCAGGGCAGAAAAGATATATTCAATTCTCAAAAACATAATCCCAAGACTAAGGTGGAATACCGATATGCTAGCCACACCAAGAATCTAATAGTGGGGCTAGACAAGTTGCCATCGTTCACGAACGCTAGCGTTAGGTGATCACTGGCGACATGTGTTGTCATTGAAAAATGTATGGGAATGCGTAAGTCACGTGATATATCACTCGTTACAACTGACACGCTGAAAAATGATTGTCTAACCTATTTAATTTTGACAGCGCCAAGTGACAGGTGATCACCAAAGTGATCGCCTAACGCTAGCGTTCGTGAACGATGGCAACTTGTCTAGCCCCACAGATATTTTCAGTAACCAGCTACAAGTTCTGTAACCCGTTTTTGGCGCACACGACCGATGAAACCTCGCCTTGGACTTGGCCGCGTTTTTTGCGCACCTTGACGAATGACGAGACTGATTGCATGCCACCTGAGGCGCTGGAGCGGCGCCAGCGATGACGGCGGGTGCAATGCCAGCAAAAAATAATTTGACCGAATTACAACATGTAATGGGTGCACTTGTACATGATTTACTAAGGAATTTTAATTACATGTGTTGGTGATGGAACCAGTGAATAACAAGGACCAACGATGGACACTTGATTCTTATTTTATAGAAGGTTAGGGTTATTCATTTGTTTTACATCAATTTATAACCTTATGATGTTTGAATTAACATTGAAGTGTCCATTACCGATGCACGTGTGAAAACACTTTTGAGTGTGGAGGAAACGTGGGAAGCTTGTCTGGTAGCAAATGAAAGGAAGTGGTCTCTGCTTACCCCTACGCTATTTAAAATTACCTCGCGTTTTAGTTAGTACCCCTACATTTTACAGCATCAGCGTTGGAGAAGACTTCGGGGGCTTCCAAAGACGAATCTACTGTTTTTGACAAATGTTGACAACCCATTTGTTACGTATACGTTCGATCTCATCGATGCTGCTGCCAAATTTAAAATGCACGCGCTAAAAAGTGTTTTGTTCACTCTGACGGGACTACTTAACTTCGCCGCTGCGACATTCACTCGTACGTTCGTCCGAACATGTTTTTGAGAGAATCACACCCCAGTTGTGTCACGTTCTGCATTTGCATGAAACCAGCATTAAAGCATCGGGTAATGTACCTACTTAAGTTAGAAAAACTCATAGTTCTTGGCGACCGTCTAGCGATTTTGGGATTATTTCGGTAGGTACAGTCACGAACCGGGATTGTCGAGCCACTTGCCATTGCTCGTAATTTAGCCGTGTATTCAATAACCGATGTCACCGACTGGCTGACAGCTATTCGATTTGCATTACACGGCCAAATTAGAAACATGTGTAAACAAGTGGCTCAACAATCCCGGTTCGCGACTGTACCGTACGATCATGACTCGACAGAAACCCTAAGTCACTAGATCGCTTACGCTCTCAAGCAGTAATTACCTTACATATGTTGATGCGTTGGCTCGTATATCTCCTTTAGCCCCAAAAAGCTCGCTTCTTTCATTGCGTAATCCAGGCGATTTAAGTATTTGAGTAAAGCTAATTCAAATAATGGAAATAGAAAATATATTTATTTGTTTCTGCTTACATAATATCACATGGCCATGGCTGAAGTCTCCTTTTAAGTAAAAATATACCTGTGCCGGGAGACCCCGCTCTTCTATAGCATATAATTATGTTACATGTAAATTAGGAACAACTAGATAATAGAGAAAAAAAAAAAACATTAATCTGAAAGTAAACAATTAAAATATTTTTAAACAAGCAAAAATAAATATACACATGAGTATCTATGTGCATGTGTTTGTGTGTAGGTACCTCTATTTTTCTTCGCTTCGATCGAGAATAACCACACTTTATATTCTCTAGTCCGTTGTAATTTATAACAATATCTATTGGGGTGTGATTAATAGCTGGTAGACAGTTTACATAAGAAAAGTAACTGGTGTGGTACGTAATAAGTTGTAGTTTATAGCTATGCACAGCTGTTTGTTAACGACTAGTTGGTTAGAAGTTTAAGTGGCGGTAAACGTTTAACTAAGGAAACTATAACAGTAGCGATATTAAAAAACGAAAGTTAGAATAGAGATAACATCGACCATAAGTAAAGACATGAGCTACCTTATGTCCTGATTGAAATCACTATTTCCGTGGGATGGCCAAGGCGTACGAAGCTGCGGGCAATAGGTATCGATAAAATAATCCTACTATATTATCCTACTAATATTATAAATAAAGGGAATAAAGGCTTATCGTAGTTACTGTTAGGCGATGGGCTTGCAACCTGTCACTAAAACGCTGGTAAACATCGTAGCCTAATTGTGCAAAATGTGGTTACAGAATTATCAACAAATTTTTAGAGTTGTTGGTAATTCTGTAGCTCTGCTACTCTGGGAAAGGCGTGAAGGTACCGTAAAACCAGACAACTATGGTCCTAGAATGCAACAATAGTCCGATTTTCCTCATTACATTATTCTAAAATATGATTACCTTACTGCTATTATTGCTGGGTATTATTATCGAGTCCCGCTGGGCTGTGTTTTGATAATATTTTTTTTTTTATGTCAGCTTTCGAATATCAGCTTTATGCGCATGACTAAGTAAATGCAAACAAACTTTGCACCTTTCCAACTTCATGCGAAATTTATAAAACGATAAAATCAAGACAAGTGTAACAAATCCCAATGGACAATATATAACATTAAGACTCCGCCGAGCAAACGCCAAACGTCCAGTGGCGCCCTCATTACTATTAAATGAAAAATGAAAAATGAAAAATAATTTATTTGGCACATTAAAAAAATAACAGTTTGCAATTATAAAAAAAGTCTTAACCTAAATAATTTTTTTTCTTTAAGGCCAAAATGGTCTCAGCTCAGCTTTATGCCAGACAGGGCAAATGCAACGGTTAGCGGCGTCAACGGCATAAGTTAAAATCAGATTATGCTCCATTTTTATTTTTATAAAGACTATTTTTGTGTGACCAATTAAATAGTCTTTATTGTCACATCATTAGTGTGATCTCGTTCAGCGAAGTGATTAGTATCACCAATGGTAGATATAGTTTTGCTCGTATGTGATGTGATCATCAAATTGTTGAAGTCAGTTTTAGGTTTGTTTTGCTTGTGTGAATTACTTGAAGTTTTACTTACTTTTTGGTACACTGACCAAAGATGTCAATACGATATCGTGATACTATCGATCTGGTATACGCGGTATAACGATGAAGATGGCTGGAATGACAGGAATTCCTTAAGACTGCGCCGACCGTACGCCGGATGTACAGTGGCGCCCTCATTACTTTTATTGTGTTTTCTAATAAACTAAAGTATTTTCTTGAAATTGGACGAAATGTTTTTGTACTACAAATGAAAACACAACTTACAGGGTATATTATCATAATATAGTTTAATAACAATTCACCTTCGAGTTATCAACTTAACGAAAAAAAGTGGCCACCTTTCCCCGTTAAGCTGACTACTCAAAGGGTAATTGTTATTAAAGTTTGTTACGTATCCTATATATTGTGTTTTTACTTGCGCTACAGAAACATATAGTCTGATTCCAAGGAAATTCTTTACTTAATTAGAAAACACATTAAATCAGTAGCTAATTTTAAACATCATTTCAAGAATTATTTATTAACTTCCCAAATATCTGGATCGTAAGCAGTTGTACACACTCACACACACACACAGACGCGCACACACGCTCACACACACACACACACACATGCACACACACTCGTGAATAGTATAAGATATGTTTCTTTTTTGTGTATACATACTCAATAAATCTCTGTATGATCTCAAAATGATATTGATATTATTGTAGATATTTAATTTTTTTATTTTTTTATTTTTGACACCTTCGATTGCCATTCTCTTCCTGGTCTCACTGAAAACCAGTGTCTGGGAAAGGAAGATTCACTACCTACATCTGTGCGCGGTTATGTCAACATTTAAATCCGCTCAGGCGTTTTAGAAGTTATGGTGGGATCTACTTTTACTGGGATTCAAACCCGGAACCGCTAGTTTCGTACGCGTTACTACCAACCAGGCGAAGATGTCATCGTTAGTTAACATTATCAGTACTATCACTTGACTCTCCTTTTCACTATCATATTTATGATAGAAAAGTATATAGCTAAAACTTTATCTATCTGATACTGTTATTTGGAGATGGATAAATCAGCCATGAACCTAAAAAAAAAAAGTGGAATGGCAAAATCACAGCCCAGCGGGACTCGACCGCGGGAGCTCAGTGCTATAGGCCCCGCGGCTCGGCTTAAACCACTCGACCATGACTTTGAGTGCTCGTGAGGGCGAATGTTAGGTTCGTATTGATTAAAGTGACGTTGCAGTGGCGCAGCGTCCATTGCATAAGCAGCGGAAATTCAACTCTAGTGCTATATGAATAAAAAGCATATAATATTTGACCATTTTTTTTTTTGAATAAATGTAATACTGCTGACCGAATGGTTAGTGAATGTAGTTATACCTATTCTTAACCGCTGTCAAAAAAGTGACGAAAGCTAATAAATTCGTATTGATTATAGTGAAGTGCATAATGCAGCGGAAACCCAACTCTACCCTTAAAGAAATAAAAATGTAATATTATTGAACCAAATGCTTTTTCTGATAAAACTACCGTCCGAATAAAAAAACGCAGTAACTAAGATAAACCTCCTGTAGTAATATCAACCTTATTATTAACGAGATAGAATTGAATCTGCTTTGGTGATTGAATTGAGGATACTGCTTATTGGCTTAGGAGGGTAGAAAAGTAATCCTACTGATGGATGACCGAATATAAAGTTTCTGATTTTGATAGTTATATTCTTAACCGACGTCAAAGATAGGAGGTTTTAATTCACCGGGATGTTTTTTTTTACAAATTCAAATGCGTGTTTGTTGGTCCTGTTTTTCGTAAAGATAGACATAAAAGTGGCGCACTGTTTGAACATACGTAATTGATTACTCGGGGAGTGACAGGCTAGTACCCCGAGGGTTTCATTGAAGGAGTGACTGTCACCCTACTAATTTGTAAATGCAAAAGTTTGTGTGTTGGTTTGTTACTCCTTCACGCTGTATTGGCTGGATGGATTTGGGTGAAATTGAAAAGGACCATAGATTAACAAAGATATTTCTTTTCATCACAAAAATAAAAAGTCCCCAGGCAATAACGATAACGATGAAGTCGCTAGCAATTTTACTATTATTATTAGATATTGAGGGCGCCACTGGACGCTCGGCGTTTGCTCGAGCAAAAAAAAAAGCAAAATATCTACATACAGGAAGACGGGTTAATAAAGCATGCTTTTTCTTAAAATTATAATAAAATAAAGCTAATAAAAAATAAAACGGACTAGCAAAACACAGCCCAGCGGGACTCGAACGCGGCAGCTCAGTGCTATAGGCCCCGCGTCTCGGCTTAACCACTCGACCATGTCTTGTGTGCTCGTGAGGGCGAATGTTGTGTTCGTATTGTTTTTTTTTTTTTTTTTTTTTTTTTTTTTTATGGCATCGAGTTGACAAACGAGCACACAGGCCACCTGATGGTAAGTGGAAACTGTGACCCATAGACGTTCGCAATCACAAGACTGCAATGCAATCCTAAGACCGCAAATGCGTAGCCAACCCTGAGGCTAACATGGAATGCCTCTATGCTAGTCATTTCACCGGCTGTCTTATCCCCAAACCGGAACACAACAATTAAAGTGACGTTGCAGTGGCGCAGCGTCCATTGCATAAGCAGCGGAAATTCAACTCTAGCGCTATATAAATAAAAAGCTTATAATATTTGACCATATTTTTTTTTCTTATAAAAGTAATACTGCTGACTGAATGGTTAGGGAATGTAGTTATACAGTGTGTAAATGGTATACGGGCGTTCCTTTTAACTGTGGTTAGTATAACCCCTACTGAGCACATTTAGGCAGCTTTTGTTAAAATTAAATTAAAAAAAAAAACCATACAAAATAATTTAACACGCAATGTATAACGAAAAATGCAATTAATTAAACATTACGTACTTACCTGACAGGATGGACTTCGAAGTACATTGCGGGTCGATAGTATGTTCAAAAATTAATAACGGTGTATACGTTAGCGTAATCAAAATAATTATTTCTGTTAATGATTAGTAGAGTCTTAATCTATGTCCAGTTTTAATAAACGCCCGTATACCATTTACACACTGTATACTTAACCGCTGTCAAAAAAGTGACAAATTGTAGCGATAACGGTTCATACATTTGTAACCAGACGCCGCGTCACTGCTACGTCACTTTAAACGATATGAAGCTAACATTCGCCCTCTCTGGTACACAAAGAAATGGTCGAGTGGTTAAGCCGAGACGCAGGGCCTATAGCACTAAGCTCCTGCGTTCGAGTCCCGCTGGGCTGTTTCTTTTTGCTTTTTTCTATTTTCTATGGTTGAACTAGGTTTAACTGTGTCAAATTGTTTCCTATGTTATGTATGTATGTTTACTCTTCATTGCACATACGAGTACCTACTGGCTTAGCGTTTAGGTATCTCATAACATAATAATATTAGTTCTCTTCCAGTGAAACTAGAGGTAGAAATGACAAAGTACCTAACTGAACGCATTTACTTAAAAAAATTGAAAGTATTTTTCATCTGTTATCGCACTGTCAAATCCTAAGTAATTTAAAAAAACGATGATGTACATAACTCACAGTTAACTTAAAACATTAATTTACTTGCAAGTACTGCGTTAATTTATTCCTATTTAAGGATATAGTTGGAACGGATCCCGTTATTAATGAAACTTTGATTTATTATAGACATTTATTCTGTCAAACTTGTACGGACGCACGCAGCTTATCATGTTTAAATAAATGACTAACGACACCTCCTTATCTATACTAATATAATAAAGCTGAAGAGTTTGTTTGTTTGTTAGTTTGCTTGAACGCGCTAATCTCCGGAACTACAGGTCCGATTTGAAAAAATCTTTCAGTGTTAGATAGCCCATTTATCGAGGAAGGATATAGGTAAGCTATATATGTATGATCTCACATAAACCGAAGCGAAGCGAAGGCGGGTCGCTAGTTTTAATATAAGAGCCATCAGCAGATCGTCCACTCGGACAGACGACGGATTATTGATACGTTTTCTATTTGTAATGAACCAAGTGACTTACTAAGGTCATTCCTTATGCAATCTTCTAGGAGAAAGTTAAAGAAAATTCTAATAAAACGTTACGTTTCACTATTTGAATAGCTTGCGAGCGAATTAAATTTGGAACGTGACGTCACCTACCTTAATCATAACAACTTATTAGTCAGTAGTGACAATACAATACAAATACGCTATATTGGTCACCGAGCAAAGCAAAGACAAAAACATGAAAATTGGTTGACGGTAGACAACAGGGGTGTTATTCTCTCAAAAACAACGTACAGTCGGACGAACGAGCGAAATCGCAGCGGCCAGTTTAAGTAGTCTCGTCAGAGCGAACAAAACACATTTTAGCGCGTGAATTTTAAATTGGCCGTATGGCTTCTGTCGATAAGATCGAACGTATAAGGCTGCTTAATTGGGATACACCAGTTTTTGACAATGTATAAAAATTTAAAAACCATTTCGAGGAATAGGTTTCTCAAATCGATCGATGTAATTAGATAAAAAAATATATCATAGTGAATTAATATATCATATCAAAATAAATTATAATTAAATTAAGAAATGACCTTCATTTGACCCCTTAATGCCGGTCCAAATTGCGCTATATCAACCTCTTCGTGGTTTTACATAAAACATATGAAACCTCTCCATATTCTATTATATAAGTACAAGTTAGATCTCTAGCTAACACCTACCCACTTACTAATAAACGTTGAGTAGCGGTAGTATAGCTATACAATGTTTTGTCCTTATGTGTCAAATTCAAATGTCACAATGACAGATAAGGACAAAACATTGTATAGCTGTACCACCGCTACTCAACGTTTATTAGTAAGGGGGCTATAGTGCAGTCATTGAAGCATTATTGCTCCGAATTTTTTTACTGTGAACCGAATTGCATACAATTTTGGAATTAGGTTCATCTTACCCTTAACTTCAAAAGTGAAAATGATTTGAACTCCGCAACCACCCTGGGGGTGGTTGCCACCACTTCTCGGGGGTGTTTGTTTTTTCTTCAAAATAACCTCGGATATCGATAGAAGGCCTAATTTTAAGCAAAAAATCATCTATAAAGTTTTTCGAAAAATCCAATACTTTTCAAGTTATTGGCAATTGAAAATTCGCAATTTTTCCAAAAATATACGTTTTATCGAAAATTTTATAAGAAACAAAATTGTAGCAGGTAAAAAAATGAACAATTTGGTTTTTTATAAAGTATTCTAAGTGCAATATTAAGCTATATATTAAAGATCAAAGCCGTTTTTATATTGTCTGAAATTTAATCGATGTGGTCAATGCCATCTAGCGGCGAGCAGATGCATTTTATGCATTCTAATAAAAAAGGGTTTAGTAGTGCTTGAAATAAGCTTTAAAATGAGCACTATTTAAAGTCTTTTGCACGTAAAATAAGTGAGCTGTATTGCAAATAAGAGGAGCATCTAATGTTTATCCTTTAAAATCAATGGGTTTCATAAGTGCCATTTCCACCAAAATTAAAATTAATCGTATTCCGCCTAGAATTAACTTTATTATGAAGAGTTTGATAGATTGTATCAGTTTGGCTGCTTCAGGACACATAGGTATTTTTCAAAAAAGTCACGATAAAAAAAAAACAAAAAATTTAAAATTCTTAAAACACCCACCTTTTTTTCATAATATCTCAAAAATGACGACAGATACGTATAAAAGTGTAGGAATAAAAAAATTTGGTATTTTTCTGACAAACAATTTGGTTTTTTTTTTTTCTGTTAAACTAAAAATGACGGAGATATGATTGTTTAAAGAGCGCGTGGCAGCGCAATCACAGCCTCTCTTAAGCCCTTTAACCCTTCACCGTTTTAGAAAAAGGTTTTTTACTATGTATTGCAATGAAGGATGTTGTAGCTCTCTTAATTACCTTTACAATGTTTTTTTATAAATTGTGATAGCATGAAAATTGAAGGAGTTATGGTCCAAAAACTTATGTTACTAACTTATATACGTAAAATGGTAGCAGTAATCATATATTTACTGTTTTATTTTGGGGTAGTTTTAAGGGTAGAAAAGCTTAAGAATATGATAATCATTTTCGAGAGTGCGGAATAATATTTAAATCCTTTTCATTTTATCAAAAAAAAAAATGAACCATTTTTTATCAAGGGGTACTTTTCAAGGGTTGATAGGGCGTTAAAAATTTGATTATTATTATAGAGAATATAAAATATTACTTACTCTATACTTACATCTTTTTATGTCATACCAAAGTATTTTTTTGTGATTTTTTCAAGTTAGGGGTTGTTTGCAATGGTTGTAAGATTTTCAAGGGGTTGAAAATGATTTTAATATGAGGTAATTGTGTTAGAAAACACTTTACAATTTCACCACGTACTATTAGACATGTTTTCTAGCGATAAAATGGCTCAATGTAAATTTTTCCATTAAGGGGTTGTTTACACCCCTTAAAAGTAATAGGCGGAGTTCAGATCATTTTCACTTTTGAAGTTAAGGGTAAGATGAGCCTAATTCCAAAATTTCATGCAAATCGGTTCACAGTAAAAAAAATCGGAGGTAAGACCGTATTTTTCGCTTCAATGACTGCACTATAAAACCGTTCTCTCTAAACTCTAGCTATAGCTATAAGCTATCATATTTTTAGAATAATTCAATAAGCAAAACTGGGCTATTTTGTTGCAAGCTAGGCCCATAGTTGTAAGGTTTTACGGTATGTAGTTATATACGAGTATGTATTATAAATGTTAAAGTTATAAATGCTGCAACAAAATGCAACGCTTTTCAACCCGATAAAAATTTAATGTTTCTGAGGAACTAGCGATAATCAAAATCTACGTGGACAAGTCGCAGGCAGAAGTTAGTTCTAAATATGTCCGTTAAATTAAAAGTTGGTTTTGTATCACAGAGAACAAGGAGAAGACTACTTATAAGTATTTATCAGCGGTCTTGGATTCGACGTCATGATGATTTACATACATACACATACATAAACTCACGCCTTTATTCCCAGAGTGGGGTAGGCAGAGCTACAGAATTACCAACAACTCTAAAAACTTGTTGATAATTCTGTAACCACATTTTGCACACTTATTTACTATCGGATTATTTTTAGTGCCACTGTCCACTTTGGTATCAATGTTTTTTTAATTGTCTGTATACTATTTTCTTGGTTTAGAATGTAAAATCCCTAAGTTTAGACAAAGCATTTCTAAAAAAAAAATTGCAGGCGCTATAAGAGTGCAGTAACTCAAGATATTATGAAACACGCTGTTTGCATTGCTGTCTGTTCTCAATCACGTCGTTAAACAGTTTCTAAGTCCATAAGGAAAACCACTTCAAACATAAATTATCATTTAAGTACCCATTGTGCATTTACAAAAAGTAGTTTTTACCAAAACTAAAATATGAGCGAACATACGTTAGAGAACTAAGCAGTCTGTAAAAAATGCCGTTTAATTTAAAATGTCGGTTACGTACGAGTATATAAAATAAAATAGAATCGTTTATTCGGTTATAAAATATAAACAAAAAACAAAGCACATACATTTAAGAAAACAAAAACCTAAGGTTATGCTGGATTTTTTAAAAGTACTTCAGTGGCCCAGTATGGCTGCGTCTATATCGCGTGTCAAATGTGGATAAAGCATCCGTCACTCTCGTACTTATTTACATGTCAGAAAATAATTACGGGGCCTTATCCAAACTTTATCACGCGATAAATGCAGCCATATTAGAGAGCCCCAGTTAGTATTTCTCTATATCTATCTGTGGTTTCGTTATATCGTTACGGTTATCTGTGGTCAGAAAAGTTATTGTACAGCTTTTACTCTCTGTCTTACGATGAGTCTGAGGAAATGCTGATCTAAGTTTAGTGGTTGGTAGCCACGGATACCGATAACACCAAAGAGCTGTTGCACTCCTCATGTTCCATACCCCTTTTCCTCTCTTTCCTCGCCATACACAAATACACCCCACAACCTTGCACACTCCTACAACATTACACTCTACATGTCAGTTAATACTATTGATTCTTTTTTTTTTATTTTATCTTCATCATTATTAAAAGCCTATGTTATCATTATCACCTGTTACTGCTTTTTTTCATTACTGGATTTCTTTAGCCGCATGTATTAAAGCTGTACTAAAACTTTTCACATGTTCCGACTCCCACGATACAGGCCCAGCCTAGTGTATATGTTTTTTGGTAAGAAATTACTCCGGCTCACTGACTGCGTTCCTAATGCCAAGCTCGTTGAAGTAATAGGAAACCACAAAGGTACAAAATACGTTTCCCAGATTATGAAGGTGCTATTACGAGGCTGTGGTCGCCAACTTTCTTGGCTGATTCGTTCCTGCATACCGGAAGATGGCGTGATTGAAATTACATACTCGATTTACCTACGGCGTGGAATGCTAAGTACTTTTACTTTCATCAGATAACAGGTGGAGCAGAAATGAGGAGAACTATACTTTGTTTTTTTATTTGAGAGTAAAATGACCGTTTTTTTGCACACGTTTTCGTCTTAGAGCGGGTTCCCACTTGTCGGGTATCGGATCCGACAAAATATCGGGTGTTCTGGTGGCAATACATTTTATATGAGGCTTTTCACATCTATGTATATACTAAAGTCGCCGTCAATAGCACTTGTGAACGATGTCAACAAATTAGTACTGTTTGACACATGTATAACCTCAAATATTTACCAAGCATGTTTTTATTAAAACTAACTTACTTAATAATGTACCTATTGCCATCAGAACATATCTTATCAACATATCATATCTTCTGTATTGAGGAAAACGCGCACGTGTTACAAATACAATACAAAACATCACACGGATAAGAATAATTTAATTACAGCTATAATAGGCAGTCTTACCGCTAAACAGCGATGTCTTCCAAACGACATGAACGACGAGAAATAGACAAAACTACATGGCACGCGGTGCAAACTTATTACAACTGCCTATTATTATGTAATTTGTAAACAACACATTTTGTTTTGGTTGACCTTGCGTGAGCAGCCCTCGTTATCTATAATATTGCGCCTGACATTCCATAAAGCGTTATGACACGAGTTAAGTCCATTCGTCCATGGTCTCGTTTAACCGACGTCATACCTAAATGAGAGATCACTTTTGCTCCTTGTCGCTTAAACATGAACAAAGAGAGCAGGATAAAGTGCTGAATCTCTTTTTTAATCTCAATGATTAATGAGTAATTTTAAGATTAAATTACACGATTACTTCATTTACGAATGGGTGGGGTATCAATATCATAAGCGTGAGTTTTTTTTACGATGGAATTAAAAAAATACTCTGGGGTTTGAGTTCTGTGTTGTATTGACACCAGCCACGTTACCTATTAAAAATGCATGCCTCTGGAGGTTTTTTTTTGTGTCAGATAGAAGACAAACGAATACACAGGCCACCTGATGGTAAGTGGAAAATGTGACCCATAGATATTCGCACTCACAAGACTGCAAATGCGTTGCCAACCCTGAGGACCAAGATGGAACGCCTCTATGCTAGTTATTTCACGGGCTGTCTTATCCCCAAACCGTAACACAAAAATACGAACACTGCTGTTTTGGCGGTAGGTTAATGGATAAGATGGTGGAAGCGATCGGGACGGACCCTGCACAAGGTCCTACCACCCGCCAACTGGCCGGTTATTAATCCGTATGTCTAGCTGGTTAACTGCCACATAAAATGGTTTAATGATTGAAATCGACACAGTCCACCTTCACCTTCTTACCATGTACTATCGAGGAATTTGAATCTTCCGTAGGTAGACATGATACGCCAAATTTCCGGGTTATACATTTTTTCATTAGCCGTGTCGTAACACGCTGGGAAATGTATAACAAGGCTAATTCACGTATTTATGTCGGCACGTGCCATTGGCACAAACAGTCTAATATCTCCATTAGCGTCTACAGCTAGCCAATGGAGTGGAAAAGACGTGGAAAAATTATTAGGTTTCCAAATTAGTTAGGCAACCTATAATCTACACGGACAGCGCGTGTTTTGTTAAGTGCTATTTATGTTGAGTACTTATTTAAACACGGAGATTGGGTAAATATTAGTCAGAATATTTAGAAAATAAATGTATTTTAGTTGTGTTGGTGCCGGTTTAATGTGTTTGATTTGTTTTTAACACTTATTAATCGTATTTTTTATACTTTTGGTCGTACCTAGTCTTCTAAACTGACGTAAGTTTATATTCCTAATTAGATTTAGAAGCTTTACGCTTGGTAAATATACTATCAGCCCAATGCAAGCCTGTCTTACTATAGAACTGTGTTACAGTGAAGCTATGATACAAACCGTAAGGTGTCGAACACATTGTTATATTTCTGTCCACCATTCTATGGTAGGTCAAGGTTCCATTGGGCTGACAGTACATGTCATGTATTTCCTCCGTGTTCGCAATTTAAGCCCTAAAAAACACATTTATTTTAGATGATTCTATACTTTTTTTTGCCAGTTCCTTTAGTCCGTAAATATCCGCCATAATTATAATCCATCGCATCAATGGTACCTACCCTTCGAGTACGGGACACTATCAAGTGACAGTAGCATGTCCATTAAACTGACAATGTCAGTGTGCACTATAATTTCAAGTCCATTCATCGTACACGCTTCTGACCTGACACAAAGCCGCCGGCCGTCGGCTGCCATACAACAATACAGCACGCCATGCACTCGCTTCACATTCCTGAACACGGCTAATGAGTGGCTGTCTAAGACTCTTTAAGGTCAAATGCTGAAGGTCACAACGACACGACACTCCTTCACTCTCGGGGCCGAAAACCAGGTCAAACAAAGGCCTATTACGAAGGTCTTAAGGCCGATATTAAACGGTGATCTATGACCTGTCAAAAATGTATAGACTCACGCATAGACATGTTGATTATACTGGACGGACTCGGGGTCAATGTTATCGGTTGATTAAATCAATTTTCGTTGACGGGTGATTTTGATTTAATTTGAAGCGTGGATAAAACGAAAGGGTTATTATTAACGTATCTAATACTATTAAACGGGCGGTATTTGTATATAATTTGTAATCAAGTTCTCGAAAACGGCTCTAACGATTCCAATGAAAATGTGATAGGCTTTACGGGGGTGAAAAATCGATCTGACAAGTTGTTGTTTTAACCCGAGTGATTCTCTATCCTCCAAATACTGATATATTATTTAAGCTTAAATTAAATTCCCATAAATATATAAAATATATATATATTAAACACGCTTTAATGCTTTAGCTATTGCACGTTTATGAATTAGAGGAATTGCTATACGTACTGTAATGTAGCATTTGGTCCACGTAGGTAGGTACGATTCGTTTATATTACTATGTTTAAAATACAAGTTACACTGAATTAAAAAATCTCCAATTACAACTGCTTATTTACTTTATAAAATTAATGATAATTATGGTGAGTTCTACAAGTGATGATCTTTCAGTGTTACCTAATTAATTAAAAATCAAAGAAATGCCAACGACAAAATAAAAATAACTCGTAAAAAATACCAAGAGTAATCAAACACCATTATTTTTGTAATTAGACTTAGGTAAATTATACACAGTGATTAAATGAACAAGTACCTAGTTACAATAATTATCAACGTTGTCTTCACCTTATTATAAAATTCCCACGAAGATATATTAAACTGATTAATCTAAAACAACTAGGTTGCAATTTATAATAAGTAGGTAATTATGAAGTGATTAGTTTGACATTGTTCTATCTAGATACTCACGGTGCTGGGTTACAAAACACGGTAAATATTAAAACCCCAAATGTAGAATCTCATGAAATGAAATTACTTAGGTACCTAAATGACGAGTTTACACCTAAATACTAAGCATTGTATTTTGTCTAGGGGAGATGAATTATGTAGAGCTGTCTTATACCGACATATTTATATGTGTAGGTATACTTTTAGTTTATATTCATTTGCACTTGTAACCATTCTGGGGTGTTATTCTCTCAAAAACAACGGACGGTCGGACGGACGAGCGAAATACCAGCGGCGAGTTTAAGTAGTCGCGTCAGAGCGAACAAAACATATTTTAGCGCGTGCATTTTCAATTAAGCAGCCTTATACGTTCGATCCATCGGCAGAAACCATGCTGCTACATTGAACATGCACGCTCTAAAAATATGTTTTGTTCGCTGACGGGACTACTTAAACTCGCCGCTTGGACATTCACTTATTCGTCCGTTCGACCGTGGTTGTTGAGAGAATCACTACCCAGGAGCCTTTATTCAACATGCTAAAAACAATATAGTTTTTGACTTATTATCGTATTTTCAACGTTTTGATAGCTATTATTTACTCGACAGTAATGGCGGCCGGGTTTAAAACAATAACCATAACAGTTCAAATAGTTCCATACAATTTTAGAATTAATGCTCTGAGTTTCGACTAGTTTTCCTAGTTGGGCGTGGCCTAGGAACAAACTTGTATGACAGTGAACTCAATCTTATACATGCGTAACATGCGTAGGAGGCAGTGAAAGCGTTAATTACGCATGATATCACTACATATTATAAAACAAAGTCGCTTCCCGCTGTCTGTCCCTATGTATGCTTAGATCTTTAAAACTACGCAACGGATTTTGATGCGGTTTTTTTTAATAGATAGGATAATTCAAGAGGAAGGTTTTCATGTATAATAAACTTTGTTTTACGTACGGGTATTACAGAAAACTCACATAAACCGAAGCGAAGCGAGGGCGGGTCGCTAGTTTTATTTATATTTATCACTACATATTATAAAACAAAGTCCCCCACCACCTCTGTTTGTATGTTCGCAATAATCACAAAAAATACTTTTTTTTTTTTTTTTTTTTCTATTTTAGACCTGCTATCAGTCGCCTAGACTATGATCAGGTGGGTTGTAGTTTATGGGGGGTTTGGCGAGTCAGGACCACTGCCCCAGCTCGCCTCAGTCATGCAGCACGTTGGCTCTCTTCAGTCTCTTAAATGCATTTGGCTGTAGTAGCGTGTGGGATAGAGGGTTCGGATGAGTGGTCAAGCGGACTTTATACTTCGTTGAGTAACGCCTTGCTTCTTCTTCTACTGTTGACATTTCTAGGTAGTTGTGAATTTCTGTGTTTCGAGCGTACCAAGGCGCACCAGAAATTACTCTTAGGATGTTGTTTTGAGATCGTTGTATACATAGAATGTTACTCTTGCTGGCAGATGACCACAGCTGAATGCCGTAAGTCCAGATGGGTTTAATGACAGAGCAGTATACCCTCAGCTTATTGCTTAGGGATAAGGTGGACTGTCTTCCAAGAAGCCAAAGTAGGTTTTTAAACCTAAAGTTAATCTCGTCGCGCTTCTTCTTTATGTGATCCTTCCAAGTCATCCTTCGGTCCAGATGGAAGCCCAGATATTTGACACAATCAGTTTGTGGGAGACTGTCAGCCCCTAGGTTGACAGGGGGGCAAGTTTCGCGTCTAAGTGTAAAGGTTATATGGTGGGACTTGGAGGCACTTGCTCTTATGCGCCATTTCGTTAGCCACGCGTTGGTGTCGTTAAGTTGAACTTGCAATAATCTGCTGGCCTCTGTTTGATTGCGGCTACAGACAAGGAAAGCCGCATCGTCAGCGAAGGTTGCCACAGCTACGTTCGAGGATTGGGGTAAGTCACTGGTGAAGATGTTGTAGAGCACCGGACCAAGCACTGATCCTTGTGGTACACCTGCACGGCAACAGAAGAGAGAAGATCTTGCGTCTCTAAGTTTAACTTGGAACATTCTGTCACTAAGGTAAGAGGCCATTAGAAGGTAGTATGAAGAAAAGGGTGTAGCTAGTTAATAAAAATCTTTTCGTTAACTTTCAGAATTATATTAGTTTAAAACACAATAGCTACTACAATATCGTGCCTCGCACCGTGGTCGAGAGGCGTCTGCTGAAATTATATAAAACAAAGCCGGTGTTCCATCGAACCGTTAGTTTAAAAATTCAAACCATTAAACGGCCAGTTAACAAAAAGGAAAAGTGCAATAAGGTGTATTCTTACAATACAACCTTATTTCACTACATCCCTCGTCCCTCTGGAAGTAGGGATGAAACCTAACAGGCCCTAACAACTACCTATACCAGGCATGAACAGAGTTTACTCGTCCAGTCTTGCTGGATAGCCTGCTGTGCGATTAACATGTCGATCTTAGAATGTGTCATTTAAATAAATCGACCACCATAATAACACAGGAAGCTTCCGCCCATTGAAAACCTGGCCAAAAAGCAGGGCGGCAAGTATGGAGAAAAAGAACCTGCCTACCTAACTCTAAAAAGAAAATAATGTCAATCCGCGCATTGAAGATGCCGGATTGCCTCACAAAGGTAATTGAGGAATCTCTCGAAACAAGGATGAAGCTTATTTGAAGACAATAGCGGACCTCTGTCCCTTTCATCCGTCAGTGCTTCGACCTCTATCGGATCACTCTCGGATTCAAGTATCTAGAAACAAAGTTAAAAGTTTTATTTTATTAGAACCCTATCTCAATAAAAACAACATAACATTATATAAAATAGAAGCGCCTGTGTCACACATCTCGGCCTGAGATATGGACACAGCGTCTTCGCAGAATGATGATGGACTGCATCTCTTCCTGATGTCACATCAGGTGAGTGCAGCATCAGCAAACTGCCAAGCACAATCCAAAATTGTGCAGCTTGCAAGTCATCGGTTTGAGTACATGAAAAAGAGAAGGCATTATATCCCTAACCAACACAAATCAGAAAAAGAGCAGGGGAATTTCTCAATTGGGAATAGCTAAAAATTTAAAAGTATAATTATTATATTCCCATGGAATATAAGCTAGGGGAAAGAGTAGATAAAGCTCTCAAGCCGCTTCCTTGCGCTGCGAATAAAAATAAATGAATTAAAATCAGGCGATACGGTTTACAATAACCAACGGCATAATATAGTCCACTCAGCGGACTCCATGCCTTCACAAAGACTTGACCGGATCGCCTGCTTACAGCTTTACTGCAAACAGCAGTCATCGGACATCAAGATTCTCATCTCAGCATAGTTGCACATGAAACATAAGAAACACACACAAAATAAAACAAGTTAAAGTTAGTCAGCAAACTCTTCAAGCAATAAGCATGAACAAGCATCCAAGCATGACCCTCCTAACATGACATGCATGACCCATCTGCCATGAAGGAACCCGCACACCATGAGGCATGTGAGATGAAACCAACCAAGCTTCTTCCAGCCTTATAGGCATAAAGGAATTCTCACAACCCCTGATATACTGGACTCCATGGAGACATGCCTGCATCATGTTCCATTCTCATCTGTCTTCCTATGATTGTTCATGCTTTTCCATAGTCTGCAACACTGAAAAAATAACAAAACCAAAACATTATCACACCTTAAATCTAAACTAGTACCCTAAATTATGCAAACCTATAACTAAACCCTAGAATAAAATTTATTTAACCTATTCCTATGTACAACCTGGATTTTTGAAGGCATGCCAACTTTTTTAATTTTATAATTTTCCTTCGCAAGTCTGGCAACTATCTCATAAGGTCCTTTATATCTCCGGGCAAGCTTGAAACTCATCCCAGTTTTTCTTTTAGGTGCATATAACATCACTAAGGTCCCATTGCCATATGGTATGTCTTTGGCCTTCTCATCATAATAAGCTTTCTGCTTCCGCTGGGCTTCCCGTATATTTTCACCCACTTTATTCACCAATAAAGACATCCGAGTCATCTTACTCGCCAAAGTTTCTGAAACATCAATCTTATTAATTCGCAACTCTACGTCAGATCTATACAACGGTTCCCTTCCGTAGATTATCATGTGCGGTGATACGCCTGTGCTGGATTGCTTCGCACTATTGTACGCATAGCCTACCAATGGTAGATACGTGCACCAATTACGTTGCCCATCCGCTACGTATTTCGACAGCATACTCAACAATGTTCCGTTAAACCGTTCCACCAATCCAATTGTTTGTGGGTGGCAAGTCGTCGCATGTGCCAATTTCACGTTAAAATAACGTGCCGTTTCCTTGACAATATTGGAAGTAAAGACTGCTCCTTTATCAGTTATTAACTGCTGTATGCCTCCAAATCGACATAACAATTCTGAAATCAAAAAATTATTCACCACATCTGCCGTGACTCTGGGCACTGCTTTACATATGGCATATTTCGACAAATACTCTACTGCCACAATAATAAACTTGTTCCTTTTATCGGACATCTGCATCGGACCCAATATATCTATGCCGACTTTCTGATATAAATCCGAAACACAAATAGAAATTAACGGGGCAACGACTTTGTTTATATTTCTTTCTTGACAACGCTGACAGGACTTGACATACTCGCTGATCCTCTTCTCTGCCTTATCTATGTAATATCTGTCATTAAACTTCGCATAGGTTTTAAAGAGTCCGAAATGACCTCCTGTCACTGGATCGTCATGAATTTCATTCATACACTCTGCGAAGCATTGTCCTGGCAACACCAATAAGTCCTTTGTTTCTTGACCGATAATCTTTTTCTTATACAACAAATCCCCTTGTATGAAATAATTTTGGTAAACTTGTGTACCATTTTGTTGCATGCGGCTTAGGATATCGCTGCAAAATATATCAGAACGCTGCTCTGTTTTCACATCGATGCTATTCAGTGCATACAAAACAAATCCATCGTCTTGTTCAGGAATTTTCTCTATACATTCCGCACTCGGGTTTTCGATCAATGGATTTCTGCTCAAGAAATCTGCAACTATATTATCTCTGCCACAACAGTAGACAATATCAAAGTCCCATGACTGCACCGCCAAGGCCCATCTTGCAAGTCGTCCATTCATATCGCGCTTACTCTTCAACCAAACCAACGCTCTATGATCTGTAACAACTTGAAACTTAAGCCCCCATAAATAATGCTTGAAATATTGTATAGCCCATATCAAACCCAGGCATTCTTTTTCTGTCACCGAATATCTCTGTTCGGCAGCACTTAATTTCCTTGATGCATACGCGACAGGCTTCATTTCTTCCTTTCCCTGAAACAAGCAACTTCCCAAAGCCTTGTCCGAGCTATCGACATACAATCTTGTTGTTACTTCCTTATCATTAGAGAAAGAAGTCAAAACCGGCGCTTCACATATTCTCTTTCTCAACTCTTCAAATGCCTTTTGCTCCTCTTCCGACCAAATAAATCTCTTATTTTTCTTCGTTAAGCTTGTTATAGGGAATGCTATCTCAGCGAAGTTATCTATAAACTTCCTATAATAGGAATATAATCCTAACACAGATCTGACCTCTTTGACATTCTTTGGGGTTTGTATCTTCCTCATGGCTTCCACTTTCTTCGCATCCGTACCAATCCCTTTAGCGGAAACTTCATGTCCCAAAACGGTCACCTTCTGATACTCAAATTTACACTTGGATGGTTTTAGGGTTAAATTGGCTGATTTCAAACGTAACAAGACATCTTCTAAGGCCATCATAAATTCTTCGAATGTTTCTCCATAGACCAATATATTGTCTACATAGACTATAACCTTCTTGTATTTTATTCCGGCAAGTACCTTATCCATCACACGCTGAAACATAGCTTGACTCGTTTTCAACCCAAAGGGTAACACATTAAATTCATAAAGACCGGAGTGTGTCACGAAAGCCGTCTTTTCCTTGCCTTCGCCAAGTGCAAGTTGCCAATAACCCGAATTCATGTCGAGATCCGCGAAATATTTTGCTCCCTGCAAACACCCCAATAAATCATCCGTTCTTGGAATTGGATATGAATCCATCTTTATCTTTTTATTTAATGCTCTAAAATCAATGCAAAATCTTGGTGGACCTTCTGGTTTGTCAACCAATACGACAGGAGAAGCATATGGACTTCTTGATTCTTGAATGATGCCATTCTCCAACATCTCATGCACCTGCTCATCAATAATTTGTCTTTGCTTTTCCGACACACGATATGGTGCTTTATGGACTGGTTCATCATCAGTCGTTTTCACCGTAATTAAAGAATCCTTATAGCATCCCAATTCGTGCGTTGCGAATGAAAATGTTTGGCGGAACCCTTTTAGCAATTTCAACAATTCTGCCTTTTGTTTAACTGCCAACTCTTCGTTAATATTGAAATTATTCGGCTTACATTCGAATAAATCCAACAAATAGTTTTCATTGCGTTGTACCAAATCTGTAAAATAAACATAATCAGTCTTTTTCATATAAGAATTTGATGAAAACTCCTTAGTTGAGCTTTCAAGTGAAAAATTTATTTTTTCATCTTTATTGTTTGACATTGATTTAAAAGGTATCGCTACGTTTTTCTTTATTGTTAGCTCGCCTTTATTCAAATCAATAATTGCATTGTTATCTCTCACGAAATCTTGCCCTAAAATTATGAGAGCAGCAGGATCTGAAATAACTAAAACTTGCTGATTAAAATAAATTTGACCTATTATGAGGCCAACTTCAGCACTGCCTACCACATTAATGGCATGCCCACCAACGGCTCGCAATGGGACCTGGGTACTTTTCTTATATGCACCGAGATTTAAATGTGACCACTGCGTCACTGAGACGCATGAGACTGCTGCTCCGGTATCTATAAGGGCCTCACAATCTACCTGGTTTATCTGCAAAGAAATGACTGGTACAAAAATATCCCTAGGTCTATTTATATCAGAACGACTATCAATAGCATCCTTCTGTAGGATAACCGGACTTAAACATCTCCACCTCGTCGCATCCCGGTTTACTAACGACGGGGACTGTAGTTTGGGTGCTGTCTCGAGGTAGAAGGCGTTGCATCTTGCTGTCTTCGCGAATTTTGCTGCTGGGACCAAGGACGCGGGCGTAAATTATGAGATGGTGGTGACTGTGGCTCAAAATGAACTCTACGCGGTGTCGTGATCGGTCTCGGCGTCCTGTGCGGTGTTACATATTCCGACCGCGGTGTATGCATCGATGGATCTCCATGAGCACTGACATCTTCGAAATTTACATCCTGACTGAAAATTGGCAACTCCACCTTTTGTGTATATGAGTTTTCTGGATTATACACATCTTCTATTTGTAGCAAAGTTTTTCTTAGTTCATCCTTCGACGCAAACAACTTTGATGCAAGCAACCATTGATACCGATCGCTCACGGAATTTATGTAGTGTTTGACAAATTTGGAGTCGTCCTTGATTTCCGCCTTCGCTGCTAAGCTTTCCAAGGCGTAAAAATACTCAACGAGCGTTTCTTGTTGCTGTTGTTTTCTGTAGTAGAACTTTTGCGCGTAATCTGTTTGTGAAGTGAATTGCGCCTTTATTCCGGTTACCAGTACTTCATATGACGTAAATGTAGTATAATTAGTTTTATACCAGTGTAATGCTGGTCCTTCTAAATATGCGGCAATTGCGTATTTCTTTTGCTCGTCCGTCCATGATTTTATAATGCCAATGGGGCGTCAAATTGCATTACAAAATCTTCTACGTCCGACAAGCCACTGAATTTTTTCGCCGCCATTCTACACGTCGAAAACATTCTATGGGGAAGACACAAAAATAGGAATATCTAGTTCTACCTTACCACTTGTATATTTTATATTTTCCCTTCCTCTGGGAATTGCCACCACGCGGGCTTATTTAATTACTCTCTGGGTCGAGCACTGCTTTTATTTAGCGAGCGGGTATCTACCCCGTAAACACCACCATATGAAGAAAAGGGTGTAGCTAGTTAATAAAAATCTTTTCGTTAACTTTCAGAATTATATTAGTTTAAAACACAATAGCTACTACAATATCGTGCCTCGCACCGTGGTCGAGAGGCGTCTGCTGAAATTATATAAAACAAAGCCGGTGTTCCATCGAACCGTTAGTTTAAAAATTCAAACCATTAAACGGCCAGTTAACAAAAAGGAAAAGTGCAATAAGGTGTATTCTTACAATACAACCTTATTTCACTACAGTAGTATGAGTCAGGGAGTGTTTTTTTTATTTTGCAAAGTAACCCTTTATGCCAAACCCGATCGAATGCTTGTTGCACGTCTAAAAAAGCAGCCGAGCAATACTCCTTTCTCTCCAGACATTGTCTTATAATGTGGTAAACTCTGTGTACTTGTTCCACAGTTGAGTGCTGCTTGCGGAATCCAAACTGGTGGTCAGGTATGATTTGGTCGTTGTTTAAGTGCAAGCTTAGTCTTGAAAGGACTATCTTTTCCCACAATTTCGATAGTACCGGAGTCAGGCTGATAGGGCGGTATGACGAGGCTTCGGTGGGTGGTTTAGCTGGCTTGTGGATTAAAACGACTTGTGATATTTTCCAAAGAGCTGGAACATGAGAAGTTCTAAGCGTTGCATTGATGAGAATGGTCAGAAATACAATGCCCTTCTTGGGGAGCTCTTTTAATAATCTTGGAGTGACCAGGTCAAAGCCTGGAGCTTTATTCGGGTCCATTAGGCGTATTTCTTTAGCCAATTCGCGAGGAGAAGTAGGGCGCAAGGGAAGGCACATCTGGATGTCTTGGTTAAGTGCTTGTTCTATTTCCGGATCTTCAGGTGTATCTGTACTATTCGGTTGGAAAACATTTGCAAGATGAATGGCAAAGGCCTCAGATTTCTCTCGGTCAGTTCGAGCCCAGGAGTTTCCGGATCTAATAGGGGGAGAGCATTGTTGGGGTTGTGGAAGGTTTTTAGTAGCTTTCCAAAGGTTGTAGGTACCATGAGCGTTTGGAGACATCCTCTCTAGCTTTCGTTTAACGGATTCATTTAGAGAGTCAGAAAGGAGATTTTTGAGTTCTTTTATAGCTCGGTTTAGTCTTGTTTTGTCGGCTCGACTGTGAGAGAGCTGCCAAACTCTACGGAGGCGTCGTTTTTCAGCAATTTTTTCCCGTATTGCAAGTGGTATCGGGATGTTATGCGACGAATCCTTTAATTCTGGAGTACTGGACCAAGCCGCCACCTGTATCAGGTTTGTTATGTGCAGGCATGCATCTTCCACTTCTTCATTGGTCTTAAGTGGGAGTTGGAGGTTTAAATGTTCGTTAATGTACTCTCTATAGTAATCCCAGTCGGTTTTAGAATTATGCAGCCAGTCAGTGCGAGTCTCGCGGGAAATGGCTGTCGAGCTAAGGAGAAGTAACACAGGTGTGTGGTCAGAAGATCCATCGAGACTAGAGTTTATGAGGGAGTTTTGAACGCAAATGCTTTTTGTTATAAAAAAGTCGAGAAGGTCAGGGGTCTTGTTGTTATCTGTGGGCCAATAGGTAGGCTCTCCCGTTGACATAGTAAGGAGGTGGTTGGCATCAACGCTTTTTTTGAGTTCCCGACCCCTGGTGACTGTAAGTCTAGATCCCCAGTGTGTGTGTTTGGCATTCCAATCACCACCAGCTATGAATCGGTTGCCCAAGGATTTAAAGAATTCAGTGAACCTTTCTTCTTTTATAGTGTGGCGCGGGGGGCAGTATACAGCTGAAAGGACGAGAGGTCCAGAACGATCTTCCACCCTCACAGTTGTAGCTTGGAGATAAGCGGTCGAAAATGGCTCCAGTAGGCAGTGCTTTACGCTATTCTTAATAATTATTGCAGACCCACCATTAGCTCCCCCACCAGGGTGAGACGTCAAGTACACAGAACATCCCGGAATAAGTATTCTACTTCTTGACGTGGTGTGTGATTCTGAGATAAGACAAACATCTAGCTTGTTGGATTTTATAAATATTTCAAGTACGCTTGCGTTTGGTGCAAGACCATTTATGTTCCATGTAGCTATGTGCAGAGAGGTCATTTTGCAAGTTTAGAGACGAGGGTTGTTAGTAGGCTCACCAGGGAACCTATTTGTTGTAGTAAAAGGTCCATTTTCTCGCTTTGTTTTAATAACATATCTTCTAATTTGCAGAATGATTGTTCGCTTGGTTTTGCACTGGCGGCTTCGGCATAAGTCTTGGAAGCCATGTTGAGATTTGTTGTTGGGGAGTTGGTTGGATTCTGGGGGTTAGCCGACGGAGCCGATGTAGTTAATGCGGGCAATCTTGTTCTTGGGGTAGAGATTTTGTGCCTACGAGCCAGGATCTCTTTGTAAATTTCGCAGCCTTTATAATTGGCTGGATGATCACACGAGCAGAGAGCGCATTTAGCTGGTGTAGATTTGTCTTTCTTTTTGCACTCCGAGGTTTTGTGGCCATCCCCGCATTTCACGCATCTGTAGGGCCTCATGCAATTATTCTTTGAGTGACCATATTCTTGGCATCGATGGCACTGCACAATGCTTTTTGATTTACGAGGATCCTCTATCTTAACCTTTTGGTGAAATATATACTTGATATTTTTGATCGCGGGATTGTTTACGCTAGGTTCGACATTAACAAAGAAAGTTGAAGTGGGCTTTTTATCAGCTCCGTAGCGAGCGTTTATTATTTCACCTTTAACCTTATTGTTAGTAGCGTTGACAGCATCAACAATCGCTTCATGTGGAGTACTGTGGTGCAGGTCTTTTATAACAAAGCGATAGCATTTTTGGTCCTTAGGGGTGAATGTATGCCCAATGAGACCATTAGTTCTTATTACAGCTATCACCTTTTTGTACCCTTCAGCAGAGTCCACAAGGACGTGAAGAAGGTATTTGTTAATCATTTTGAATTTGAACTCCTTTTTGCTACAGGCAGTTTCAAGTAGCTTCGATAATTCATTGACATCCTCTATACCGGTGAGAGCGATAGGTGGGGGTTTGCTGGCTTTGGGGGTTTTAGTAAAGCCTGTTTCATCCGCTGTGTCTAAGGGTAGGTCGCTGAAGCGGTTTTCGGTAGAAGTTCCCGCAACCTGGGGTGGTGAGTCGCACATTTTCCTCTTCTTGCTGCTAGGAGATGGTACGCGTTGCCATGGAGGAGGATCAGGGTACTGCTGATCATTTTCCTGTTTTCTTTCCTCTGGCGAGGTATTAATATCATTTGGTGGTACAGAACTTTCAGGTTGGTTAATATGAAGAGCTTTTCCTAAGTCGGAAAGGGAGGTTGATCTTTGCCTGATGAATAGGCTCGGATGAAACACTTGTTGCGTCAGCAGTTTCTGCTGTGGTTGTGATTTGTTATGGAACACTTGTTGTTTATCATTTTTGTTACTCATTTTTGGTCTAAAAATATCCCCATAATTAGGGTATTTTTATTTGTATGGCAACACTGAGTCAAATATCTAAGAATGACAGTGGCCTAAAGGTCTTGTAACCAGGCCATAAAATCCAAAAAAAAAAAAAAAATCTAAGAATGACAGTTGGTCGATAATGATAATAATGAGGGTAGGTGTATAAATCACAGTGTCATTCAGATCATCTGTTCTTATTTCACATTAGTTTTGCACTATTAAAAACAAGTTTCAGTTGGAGATTTCACAATATGTTGGACACTAATCACTAAACTTCACGATTTTAGCGAAATTTCGTCTCAGAAAGCACTTCGAACTGATTTGTTGATTTAAAGATCGAGAACACTATGTGTCGCGTTTGACATCTGGCACCCGTAAACATAAAGTGAAACAAAAAATACTAAACAGATTTATATTTGGTTTTCACCATCAACTCGTTTTTTTTCACGGAAGGTTCACGTGTAAAAGGACTTGTTCAGCCTAATTATTCTTCTCGTCTGTCCCTCTGTGTGTATGCTTAGATCTTTCAAACTACGCATCAGATTTTAAAGCATCTCATTAATAGATACAGTGATTCAAAAAGAAGGTTTTTACCTATTATTAATACTGGTTTATGTACGGGAGTCACGTACTTACGTACCCTAATAAACATCTTTTTTTTTCAGTTTCCTGCGAATACATCACGAGCAAAAAAGCAGCGGACGATGACTTGTCACGCAGTAACCTTATTATATTACCAATTACCTGTACATCGAAAGGCTCGGGCAGGAACATGCACAATTTTGTACCTTGTCGATGTAACGCGTTTGACATATTAACGCAGCAGTTCAAACGTGACGTTAAAGTGACAAAGTACTAATGTGTGCAGCTACTTGTAAAGCCGACCGTACCCACGCAACGTAAACGTATATCGTTAACTAGAGCGTTTGTATGGCGATCGGAACACCGTGTCAGTGTGTAGTACTAAAATTTGTTAGCACGTGGACATTGATGTTGACTTTCGTATCGTCATCGTGTACTAAAGGTAGGGTATGTAAAATAATTTATGGAAACGTAAGTCTATCTTAGGTAGGTTCAGATAAATTCAGGGGCTTTATTCTACTTTCCAAAATCATCTCGCCTTAGACACTATGGCAGCTCTTATTTCATTGACAGTATTGCAGCCGAGTTAAAAGCAATATGGTTTTAACGACTAGAATACAGCCTCATGATACTAATGATTGAAATGTTTTACATTTTACATTGTAATAAACAGTGCATTTACACACCCATGACTTAAACGAGCACAAATATCCAATTAATATTATATTACAAGTATTTTTACAAGAAAACACGAGCCAGGATTGTAAAAGGCATTAGGTTTATAATTAAAGTCCATTTATGTGACCGCTTTGAGGTGTAAAGGTAAGAACTGCCGCGATTGTAGCTTGAGTTCTGCATAATTTAGTCACGACCGACTGCACTATTTCTAAAGTCATAGATAGGCCGAATAAGATATTGTATAAGAATTTGCAGGTATGACAATACGACTAATACATTACCATCTATGATCTCTTACGGCCGAGCCCCATAAAAAGATAAAAAGATAAAAAAAGATACAATATTTGTCCATACAAAATGTGTCAAATTTTAACCCGAAGTAAGACTATCTATCCGCGCTTTGAATATGGGGTTCGGCCATTAGACATGAAGAAACAAATTTAAAATTTATATATAGTTTCATAATTAATTTACTGTTCCTAAGTATAATAAACACTGGTTCGTTTGTATTTATTATGAAATTACACTTTTTTTTCTTGTTTATAAAGGCCTTTATAAGTACAATTTATATATAGGCCGTGTCAAGTTTCAGACGCAATTTGTCTTAAAAACTGAAGATGAATATAACAAATTTATGTTTTTAAACATATTGAAATTTGCCAGGATGCGTGACCAGGAAGCACTCAATTCCAAACTTCGGATGGCCCATCTCTTTCACTCATCGTTCGAGTCTCTAAATCGAGAGAAAGGGATGGAGCTAACGTAACTCTGATTTTCGTTCATGGAACCCTGCGCGTGAGGCAAGTAGCTAACACAAGTTTGTCGAGTAAGTCCTAAAGTTTTTTTTAACGTTTACCTCAGATTTATACCGAGGCTATTATTCGTCTGTACCTAGATGTTTTTTATCGGTGTTTTCCACGATTTAATTACTAAAACCCAAAATGGATTGTCCCCTTGGGGACATCGACGTTCTTAAAGCATGTGTTTCACTATGAGCATAGCTATTATTATACTATTTCATAATCATATTTTTAAATATCTTTATCACAACATTTTAGTTTTTCAATACATTATTTTTATTATTGGTTTGATGCAGTCACACAGAACATTATTTCTTTCTCCCGCACTAAAGTACCGATGTGACTCGGGAGTCAGTTATTAAGATAACTTTGTCTTAAATTAGTTATTATTCACAACTTCGTCCATATTCGATTCAATTAACTTTTTTTTTCGGAATTACAATCATTTTATTTATGAAAGGAAGAATGTTCTATGTGACTTCATCAAATCAACTCGCAATAGCAATCGACTTCAAAGTGGAACAATTGTATTCATTATGTATGCAGACAAATCTTCGATTTTCAAAATGAAAACAATTGCCATTGCAAGTTTGTTAGTCAATATCCCCTAGGCCAGTGACACTAGTTTATGATATGTAGGTATGACGTTCAATAGCCACAAAAGGTGAAACTCGACGCAACGTTAGCAAAAATTAAAGTATGTTAGCACCCAGTGGTAAACACGCTTTACCCAAAGGTTACCAAACTAAGCTTCTCTCGCCACTGACCTGCACAAGGCGAGATGGCGAAACTAATACAATGCGAACCAACGCGATGACAATAGACAATCCGCCATGCTTTTTATTGACAATTGTAAAGGGTTTTAATATTTATGCAATGTAAGGTAACCCTGCAACAGTTTACACGCTCCACGAAACATTTGTGTTAGGAAAATCTTAATTAAGTTAGTATTTCGGCAACTCTGCGGGTAGGACCTTGTGCGTGGTACCGATCGCTAACCATCTTACCCGCGGATCTGTTGCCGGTTCGCTACTAGCATCTAACTCGCTTATCCGTCGCCGAGCAGCATTGTACACTGTTATGTTTCGGTGACTAGCATTGAGCAATAAAAATGTACCTCCTTATTCATAAACGCACAATAGCTAAAGTGTGCTTAAAATATGCTTAGTCTTTATCTGTCATTGTGATATTTCCATTTGACAGAAAGGGACAAGTCGTAGTTTAATTAAAAAAGGTTACAGTAGGTTTATGAATAAGGGGTTAGTCTTGTTGGCAATGCATCTCTAACCTTGCTATTTAAAGAATTAAATAAAAAAAAAAAAACGTTTATTTGCTTACGTCTCACACAAGTACAGAAGTTTAAATTATCTAACATAAAAATTACTGAACTAGTGCTAGATGGAGCACAATGGTTCCTGCTCAGCATGTTTTAGGGCAGAGCTGGTCTTCTGCAGGAACCATTTTGATGACACCACGGCAGGTACACAACCAGCAAAACTAAAAACTAAAAGTAAAAACCAAAACTCAAATAGTAGTAAACAAAACCTATAAAATGTTGACAATTCAAAACTTACACAAAATATTATTGTATATCTATTCTGTAGGTATGCTTGTTTTACTGTTATAAAGTACTCAATAGTTTATTTTTGGTAGGACTAGCGCCATCATCATCCTTAAGTCAAATCTTCAAAGAAAATTGAAATTCTTTGCAAACTCTAGCCTTTTCTTTGATATGGGAATTTATTCTTCCATGACCCTATCTCCCAAGATGTGTGTGAACCTAGCATATCAATTTCTGGAATCTCAAAAATTAAACACAGTTCTAGTAGCATCCCCAATAGTTCTACAGTTCTGCATATTTATTTTCGATAGTTCAGCTTTTATTTTCAGAAAAACGATTTTTTCAAAATGAGATGCTAACTTCGCGTTCCGCCTATTAGCATCTCAGCAGTTCTCGATGCCTGGGCCTTAAATACGTCAGAAAATGCATAGTTCTGTAGTCTAGAGTCGACCTGGCAATAGTTCTAGCCTTAAAAGGAAAAAAAAATATGAGATGTTAACTTCGCATTCCGCCTATTAGCATCTCAGCAGTTCTCGTTGCCTAGGCCTCAAATACGTCAGATAATGCATAGTTCTGTGATCTGGAAACGATACAGCAAAAGTTCTGGCTAAAAAAACATAAAAATCTATAAATGGGATGAAATGCTAGAACATTTTAGAAAGTTCCAGTTAGCTTTGAAAACATAATAATCTAGACTTGCACTGAGATGCTGCAACTTTTAAGAGAGTTCAGCCTAGCATCTCAGCGGTTCTCGATAGCTAGCCCACAAATACGTAAGAAACTGCACAGTTCTATGTTTTAGAGTCAAAACAGGCATAGTTCTGGTCAAAAAACCTAAAAATCTAGACTTACACTGAGATGCTGCAACTTTTTAGAGAGTTCAGCCTAGCATCTCAGCGGTTCTCGATAGCTAGCCCACAAATACGTAAGAAACTGCACAGTTCTATGTTTTAGAGTCAAAACAGCCATAGTTCTGGTCAAAAAACCTAAAAATCTAGACTTACACTGAGATGCTGCAACTTTTTAGAGAGTTCAGCCTAGCATCTCAGCGGTTCTCGATAGCTAGCCCACAAATACGTAAGAAACTGCACAGTTCTATGTTTTAGAGTCAAAACAGGCATAGTTCTGGTCAAAAAACCTAAAAATCTAGACTTACACTGAGATGCTGCAACTTTTTAGAGAGTTCAGCCTAGCATCTCAGCGGTTCTCGATAGCTAGCCCACAAATACGTAAGAAACTGCACAGTTCTATGTTTTAGAGTCAAAACAGCCATAGTTCTGGTCAAAAAACCTAAAAATCTAGACTTACACTGAGATGCTGCAACTTTTTAGAGAGTTCTGCCTAGCATCTCAGCGGTTCTCGATAGCTAGCCCACAAATACGTAAGAAACTGCACAGTTCTATGTTTTAGAGTCAAAACAGCCATAGTTCTGGTCAAAAAACCTAAAAATCTAGACTTACACTGAGATGCTGCAACTTTTTAGAGAGTTCAGCCTAGCATCTCAGCGGTTCTCGATAGCTAGCCCACAAATACGTAAGAAACTGCACAGTTCTATGTTTTAGAGTCAAAACAGCCATAGTTCTGGTCAAAAAACCTAAAAATCTAGACTTACACTGAGATGCTGCAACTTTTAAGGGAGTTCTGCCTAGCATCTCAGCGGTTCTCGATAGCTAGCCTACAAATACGTAAGAAACTGCACAGTTCTATGTTTTAGAGTCAAAACAGCCATAGTTCTGGTCAAAAAACCTAAAAATCTAGACTTACACTGAGATGCTGCAACTTTTAAGGGAGTTCTGCCTAGCATCTCAGCGGTTCTCGATAGCAAGCCCACTAATACGTTAGAAACTGCACAGTTCTATGTTATAGAGTCAAAACAGCCATAGGTCTGGTCAAAAAACCAAAAAATCCAGACTTACACTGAGATGCTGCAACTTTTTAGAGAGTTCAGCCTAGCATCTCAGCGGTTCTCGATAGCAAGCCTACAAATACGTAAGAAACTGCACAGTTCTATGTTTTAGAGTCAAAACAGGCATAGTTCTGGTCAAAAAACCTAAAAATCTAGACTTACACTGAGATGCTGCAACTTTTTAGAGAGTTCAGCCTAGCATCTCAGCGGTTCTCGATAGCTAGCCCACAAATACTTAAGAAACTGCACAGTTCTATGTTTTAGAGTCAAAACAGGCATAGTTCTGGTCAAAAAACCTAAAAATCTAGACTTACACTGAGATGCTGCAACTTTTTAGAGAATTCAGCCTAGCATCTCAGCGGTTCTCGATAGCTAGCCCACAAATACGTAAGAAACTGCACAGTTCTATGTTTTAGAGTCAAAACAGGCATAGTTCTGGTCAAAAAACCTAAAAATCTAGACTTACACTGAGATGCTGCAACTTTTAAGGGAGTTCTGCCTAGCATCACAGCGGTTCTCGATAGCAAGCCCACTAATAGTTAGAAACTGCACAGTTCTATGTTTTAGAGTCAAAACAGCCATAGATCTGGTCAAAAAACCTAAAAATCTAGACTTACACTGAGATGCTGCAACTTTTTAGAGAGTTCAGCCTAGCATCTCAGCGGTTCTCGATAGCTAGCCCACAAATACGTAAGAAACTGCACATTTTTATGTTTTAGAGTCAAAACAGCCATAGTTCTGGTCAAAAAACCTAAAAATCTAGACTTACACTGAGATGCTGCAACTTTTAAGGGAGTTCTGCCTAGCATCTCAGCGGTTCTCGATAGCTAGCCTACAAATACGTAAGAAACTGCACAGTTCTATGTTTTAGAGTCAAAACAGGCATAGTTCTGGTCAAAAAACCTAAAAATCTAGACTTACACTGAGATGCTGCAACTTTTAAGGGAGTTCTGCCTAGCATCTCAGCGGTTCTCGATAGCAAGCCTACAAATACGTAAGAAACTGCACAGTTCTATGTTTTAGAGTCAAAACAGCCATAGTTCTGGTCAAAAAACCTAAAAATCTAGACACACTGAGATGCTGCAACTTTTAAGGAAGTTCTGCCTAGCATCTCAGCGGTTCTCGATAGCAAGCCTACAAATACGTAAGAAACTGCAAAGTTCTATGTTTTAGAGTCAAAACAGCCATAGTTCTGGTCAAAAAATCTAAAAATCTAGACGCACTGAGATGCTGCAACTTTTTAGATAGTTCAGCCTAGCATCTCAGCGGTTCTCGATAGCAAGCCCACAAATACGTTAGAAACTGCACAGTTCTATGTTTTAGAGTCAAAACAGCCATAGTTCTGGTCAAAAAATCTAAAAATCTAGACTTACACTGAGATGCTGCAACTTTTTAGAGAGTTCAGCCTAGCATCTCAGCGGTTCTCGATAGCTAGCCCACAAATACGTAAGAAACTGCACAGTTCTATGTTTTAGAGTCAAAACAGTAAAGTAAAAAAAGTAAAAAGTAAAAAGTATTTATTTTTCTCCACCACCAAGTATACAGTTTATGCATAACAAAGAATTAATTGACTTAAGAATAGGTACAGAACTTGTGCGGCAGAGACTGATGCCTGAACTAGGGGGAACCTGTATATCAGGTCACCAGGTCTCCAACCCTCAGATGTCTAAAGCGACAAGTTTTGGTGGGTGAATACAATGCGATAAACCTTAAAACTAGTCGGGTGGAATACAATTAAACAACAAGTTTTGAAAAATAGTTAATTACGGAACTTAAATAAAAAGTGTTTGTGTTTGTGTGTGTTTGTGTTGGTGTATGTGTGAGTATGAGTGCCTGTGTGTGTGTGTGTGTGTGTGTGTGTGTGTGTGTGTGTGTGTGTGTGTGTGTGTGTGCGCGCGTGTGTGTGTGTGTGTATGTGTGTTTGTGTGTGTGTGATGTGCATATATTTGGTAGTTATTTTTGATTATGACTATTGTTATGAAATTGGAATGATTAGTTTTTCGGTGTTGTTATAATCGAGACTGAGGAGCCATTTCGTGATACACTTCTTGGAGGATGCCTTTGTTTGCGAATAAATTGATAGTTCACTGTTAGCTTTATTATACAAGAAACTACCAAGGAAGCAGAAAAATCTGTGTGCAAACCGTAAGTTAAATTTTTTAGGTCGACAGATCAGATTGTTACGGCGCTTATCCGTCAATGAATCATAATTTAACATTGAGTGTTTTTTTTGAATGATGTGCGAGATAAAAAGTTGACGAACTGTTAGGACTTTGCTTTTTCTATAGAGATCTGAAGTGGGGTGGAGAAATGGGAGGAACATGCTTACTTTAAGTATTCCTCGCTGGGCTCGTTCTAATTTAAGTAGGTGGGTTTTATGCGCCCCTCCCCAGGAGGAGATGCAGTATGAGAGAATAGATTGCACCAAGGCGAAGTAAACCATTTATTATATTCGTGTCGGCAATGTGACGTAGATTTTTGAAAACAAATATAAGTTTGCGCGTTCTGGCTGTAAGTAGGTCAATATGGCGCTTAAAGTTAAGATTGTGGTCGAGTACGATTCCTAAATATTTCATATGAGACGTTTTTTCTAGCGCTAGACAGTGGCAGTTATGTAGTTCGGGGTTTAGACATGAGTGGGCTAAGATGGATAAGGCCGAAAAGTCCATGCGATTGTCGGTTTTGGATGAGAATGTGACGTATTTAGTTTTAAGAACATTAAGGGTGAGAACGTTATTCGACAACCATTTCGTCACTACATTCAGCCCACACTGTGCATACTGAAAGGCATCGTTCCATGTCCTACCATGAAATATCAGGGCAGTATCATCAGCATACGTAATGATCTTACCATTAGTTAAATTTAGTTGGCACAGATCATTGATGTAAACTAGGAAGAGCGTGGGACCGAGGATACTGCCCTGTGGGACACCATGCGTCACAGCAACTTCGTCACTAATATCATTTCCTATTTTAACACACTGTGTGCGACCTGATAGGTAACTCTCAAAAAGTTGCAATTGAAAACCTCGTATACCCAGTTTTTCTAGCTTAGATATAAGGATGGGTACAGAGACCGTGTCAAAGGCTTTGGCGAGGTCAAGGAAAATTGCTAAAGTCTTATTTCTTCCATCTAAGTTGGTCACTACATTATCAATCAGTTCGTGTACCGCGTCAGAGGTTGATTTCCCCGCACGAAACCCAAACTGTGATGGGGCGAATAGATTGTTCTTTTCTAGGTACTTAACTAGACGCGAGTTAATAATTCGTTCTAGAATTTTTGAAATAGTCGGGAGAATAGAAATTGGCCTGTAGTTGTTGACACAGCCTCTGTCACCATCCTTATGAATGGGGGTTATTTGCGCTTTCTTAAAGATGGTGGGAAATACTCCGGACGACAGTGCCAGGTTACACACATGCGTGAGCGGTGGAATTATAATATCTTTAAACTTTTTAATAAAACTTCCGGATATTTTGTCAATCCCTACGGCACAGTCTGTTTTAAGGTTGTTGATAAGAGTTTCAATTTCAGTTTCGTCTGTAGGAATTATAACCATTGAGCAGAGAGTGCGATTATTTGTATTTAGGCGAGGTGCGTTATCAGTACCAACTGCAATCTTCTCGGCGAGAGATTTACCCACATTTACAAAAAACTCATTCACCCTATTTAATGTCGTTATCGGGTTGGATGTTGAGGTGAGTTCAGTTGGCATATCTTTCCTTCGCGACGTATATGTAATATCTTTAATAATGCTCCATAGCTTTTTGTGGTTTGATCCTGCTTTCTTGATTTCATTTTTTTCGTATTCTCTTTTTAATTTCTTTAATAGCGAATTACAGAAGTTACGATATCTTCTATAGGTAGCTTTCAAAATTTCATTATCAGGGGATTTTCTAAGTTTTTTATGTAAGTTATCCCTGTTTTTAATGCACCTTAATAACCCAGGAGTAATCCATGGTTTCTTTATTCTTTTACGGTTAGAGATTTTTATTACGCTAGTGTTTGACTCAATTACTGATGTTAGTGAACCAACAAGGAATGAAGCCGCTGCGTCTACGTTATCAATTTCCAAGATAGGTTTTAAGTTTATATTTTGCATGTCGAGTTCAAGTTGACTATTATCTATGCGTCGAAAAATAGTTTGAGGTTTTTCATTACATGGAGCGCGGTCCAGAAACAGGGTAATACAGTCGTGGTCGGTTAAGGAAGAGTTGACAATGCAACATCGAGCATTAAGTTTAGTTTTGATTATCATGTGGTCTAGACAAGTTTTGTTGCGGGTCGGGAAATTATAGCGGTTCTCGATAGCAAGCCTACAAATACGTAAGAAACTGCACAGTTCTATGTTTTAGAGTCAAAACAGCCATAGTTCTGGTCAAAAAATCTAAAAATCTAGACTTACACTGAGATGCTGCAACTTTTAAGGGAGTTCTGCCTAGCATCTCAGCGGTTCTCGATAGCAAGCCCACTAATACGTTAGAAACTGCACAGTTCTATGTTTTAGAGTCAAAACAGCCATAGTTCTGGTCAAAAAACCTAAAAATCTAGACTTACACTGAGATGCTGCAACTTTTTAGAGAGTTCAGCCTAGCATCTCAGCGGTTCTCGATAGCTAGCCCACAAATACGTAAGAAACTGCACAGTTCTATGTTTTAGAGTCAAAACAGCCATAGTTCTGGTCAAAAAATCTAAAAATCTAGACTTACACTGAGATGCTGCAACTTTTAAGGGAGTTCTGCCTAGCATCTCAGCGGTTCTCGATAGCAAGCCCACTAATACGTTAGAAACTGCACAGTTCTATGTTTTAGAGTCAAAACAGGCATAGTTCTGGTCAAAAAACCTAAAAATCTAGACTTACACTGATATGCTGCAACTTTTTAGAGAGTTCAGCCTAGCATCTCAGCGGTTCTCGATAGCTAGCCCACAAATACGTAAGAAACTGCACAGTTCTATGTTTTAGAGTCAAAACAGGCATAGTTCTGGTCAAGAAACCTAAAAATCTAGACTTACACTGAGATGCTGCAACTTTTAAGGGAGTTCTGCCTAGCATCTCAGCGGTTCTCGATAGCAAGCCCACTAATACGTAAGAAACTGCACAGTTCTATGTTTTAGAGTCAAAACAGGCATAGTTCTGGTCAAAAAACCTAAAAATCTAGACTTACACTGAGATGCTGCAACTTTTAAGGGAGTTCAGCCTAGCATCTCAGCGGTTCTCGATAGCAAGCCCACTAATACGTAAGAAACTGCACAGTTCTATGTTTTAGAGTCAAAACAGGCATAGTTCTGGTCAAAAAACCTAAAAATCTAGACTTACACTGAGATGCTGCAACTTTTAAGGGAGTTCAGCCTAGCATCTCAGCGGTTCTCGATAGCTAGCCCACAAATACGTTAGAAACTGCACAGTTCTATGTTTTAGAGTCAAAACAGCCATAGTTCTGGTCAAAAAATCTAAAAATCTAGACTTACACTGAGATGCTGCAACTTTTTAGAGAGTTCAGCCTAGCATCTCAGCGGTTCTCGATAGCTAGCCCACAAATACGTAAGAAACTGCACAGTTCTATGTTTTAGAGTCAAAACAGCCATAGTTCTGGTCAAAAAATCTAAAAATCTAGACTTACACTGAGATGCTGCAACTTTTAAGGGAGTTCTGCCTAGCATCTCAGCGGTTCTCGATAGCAAGCCCACTAATACGTTAGAAACTGCACAGTTCTATGTTTTAGAGTCAAAACAGCCATAGGTCTGGTCAAAAAACCAAAAAATCTAGACTTACACTGAGATGCTGCAACTTTTTAGAGAGTTCAGCCTAGCATCTCAGCGGTTCTCGATAGCAAGCCTACAAATACGTAAGAAACTGCACAGTTCTATGTTTTAGAGTCAAAACAGGCATAGTTCTGGTCAAAAAACCTAAAAATCTAGACTTACACTGAGATGCTGCAACTTTTTAGAGAGTTCAGCCTAGCATCTCAGCGGTTCTCGATAGCTAGCCCACAAATACGTAAGAAACTGCACAGTTCTATGTTTTAGAGTCAAAACAGGCATAGTTCTGGTCAAAAAACCTAAAAATCTAGACTTACACTGAGATGCTGCAACTTTTAAGGGAGTTCTGCCTAGCATCTCAGCGGTTCTCGATAGCTAGCCTACAAATACGTAAGAAACTGCACAGTTCTATGTTTTAGAGTCAAAACAGGCATAGTTCTGGTCAAAAAACCTAAAAATCTAGACTTACACTGATATGCTGCAACTTTTTAGAGAGTTCAGCCTAGCATCTTAGCGGTTCTAGATAGCAAGCCTACAAAAACGTAAGAATCTGCACAGTTCTATAGCCTGGAGTCAATATAGCAATAGTTCTAGCTTTGAATACATGAAAATCTAGACATGAATTGAGATACTGTAACTTTTTTTAAATATCTAAATAGGATCTCAGCCTTTATCGATAGCAACGCTTCAAATACGTATAAAAGTGAACAGTTCTATGGTCTGAAGCCAAAACAGCAATAGTTCTGGTTAAAAAACATGAAAATCTAGACACGAATTGAGATACTGTAACTTTTTTTCAAGTTCTACATAGCATCTCAGCTTTTATCGATAGCAACGCTACATATACGTATAAAAGTAAACAGTTCTATGGTCTGGAGTCGATATAGCAAAAGTTCTGAATAAAAAGGTTCACTGATGTTTGACCAAAAAATTATTGACAAATGTTCATTTGACAAACAACGTTTCACCAAATGATCATTTGGCAAACGAGACATTTGACAAAAGTATCATCTTACAAAAACTCACTTAGCAATTGATCAATTAGCAAACACTACACATGGTAAATGTGTTAAATAATAAAATGTCAATTGACCTTTTTCCATTTCACCAAATAATATGTTTCGCAAATTAAGCATTTGTCCAAATGTCATTTAGCAAAATGTTATTTCATAAAAAGATATGATTTCATGTTTGTTGCATTCAACATTAGTTTCCCTATTTCTGGGCAGAAAAAAAAACAACCTCGAAGGCCAAGGCGGGAGCTTTGCTCCCGCCTTGGCCTTCTAACCTAACCTATCCTTATCGGTTCTGCCCTGATTCGTCTTTGTGCATTTTTGGATAGTTAAAACAAATTACAGGCAAGATAAAACTAATTATGAATGATGATTATGACTAGATATCAACTAATACTTATATTATTTTCCTTTCACTAGTGTATTAATATATACCTAAATAAATAATTATTTTCCAAATAATGTGTATTAATTTGACCCATACAATATATATTATTAGATTTATTAATAAACAAAACACTTGTCAAATAATACATTGTACCAAACGTTTTTAGACCAATAGTAGTTTTGTCTGATAACTCAGTTGTTTAATGTTCAGTTTATCAATTAATCATTTATAAAATGTAAATTTAACTGTTGATCATTTGGAAAAGTAAATCATTTGTAAAATGACTATTAGTAAAATGATCAAGTGACGAAACATTTTTTTGTAAAACGTTGTTTGTCAAGTGTCATTTTGTCAAATGACTTTTGGTCAAACAGCAGGACACCGAATAAAAAACATATAAGTCTAGACATTAGTAGAAATATTAGGTATATATTTTTTTTAAGTTCTACACAGCATCTCAGCTTTTATCGATAGCAAAGCTAAAAATACGCATAAAACTGAGCAGATCTCTCGTTACTGCACTTATTTGTAAGTTTTATAAAGTAACTATTTTGTGATTCACCCGTGTTCTTTCTCGCTTGAAACTAGTTGAAACTAACACCCTACACCCGTGTGGACTAGAGGGAGCGCCTTACTAATAACGGCGTAACTAAAACATTTTTCGTGCGATCGAGTTCCGGTTTCTTTTATTAGATCGCTGATTAATCTTTCGTTATGTCTGCTATACATAATTTTGGTATATAAGTAGTGTACTTCCGAGGCTGTAAACGAAAAATGAAAGTTTTTATAGATTTATTTTTTATATTATTTAAAATATTTCTATAATTGTATTACGCAGTTAATGTTATGTGTTATAGAACATTTAATTTCCATTCATTTGATACCCGACACGTTATGTATATTAGATAGGCAATTGGTGTGACATTGTCCCCTGATATTTATTAATTTATTTATTTTATTTATATGGTTCATAGAATCCGACCTATTAGCAATTTTCAAAATATAGCGGCCGCCATTTTGATATCGTCATATCTCCGGATCCAGGTACTTTACAGGTAGGATCCCGACGGTTTTTAAAATAAAATAACATGTTTAACAACAGACTTATATTCGGTGCTGGTACAGCGTTGCCAGATACGAGTAGGTACGAGTATATTTTTTGACAAGTCGGGATTATGAAGATTTCCAAAATTTTCTGAAGTCAACGCAGCAATACCAACCTTACCAACGTGAGAATGCCTACGTATTACCTTTCAACAGTTTCCTACTCTTAGCGTTACCCGGAACCAACGACGAGGACGTGGTAAGACATGGTTCCATGTTGTTTTATTTCGTTCGTTAAAAACAAATGTCTCTTTATCGTTTCAATAATCCTTTATTTTATATTAACATTTATATCATTTATTTTAAAATATAAAAATAAGATATTTAAAGTTTTCGGAACTTTTCCTTTATATACTCGGCGTCAAAAAAATCGCAACTTTTCTAAAATTCGTTTCAAGCGATTATTACTCCTAAGATACTTACTGTATCTTAGGAGTAATAGGTAATCGCTTGAAACGAATTTTAGGATGTATGTGCTATGAAACATTGCTTTAAGCCAAAAGATTCTAGATCGACTGGAAATATTTAGGTTTTGATTCCCTTGCGGGCATATGCAAACAAACAAACAAACAGCAGTGTTCGCATTGTTGTGTTCCGGTTTGGGGATAAGACAGCCGGTGAAATGACTAGCATAGAGGCATTCCATCTTAGCCTCAGGGTTGGCAACGCATTTGCAGTCTTAGGATTGCATTGCAGTCTTGTGATTGCGAATGTCTATGGGTCACAGTTTCCACTTACGATCAGGTGGCCTGTGTTCTCGTTTGTCTACTCGATGCCATAAAAAAAAAATATATATATGCGGCTTAAATTGCTGTTTCTTTTGATTGCGTTGACTTAGAAGTTTAATTTTGTTGCAGTTTAAAGATATTATATATTTTTAAGCTAGAACTATCGCTGTATTGACTCCAGGCCATAGAACTGTGCAGTTTCATACGTATTGGTAGGTTTTCTATTGAAAACCGCTGCGATGCTATGCAGAACTCCCTAACAAGTTGCAGCATCTCAGTGTAAGTCTAGATTTTTATGATTTTTAAGCTAGAACTATCGCTGTATTGACTCCAGACGATAGAACTCCGGAGTTTCATACGTAATGGAAGGCTGGCTATTGAAATCAGCTGAGATGCTATGCAGAACTCCCTAAAAAGTTGTAGCATCTCAGTGTAAGTCTAGATTTTTATGATTTTTAAGCTAGAACTATCGCTATATTGACTCCAGACGATAGAACTCCGGAGTTTCATACGTAATGGTAGGCTTGCTATTGAAATCAGCTGAGATGCTATGCAGACCTCCCTAAAAAGTTGCAGCATCTCAGTGTAAGTCTAGATTTTTATGATTTTTAAGCTAGAACTATCGCTATATTGACTCCAGACGATAGAACTCCGGAGTTTCATACGTAATGGTAGGCTTGCTATTGAAATCAGCTGAGATGCTATGCAAAACTCCCTAAAAAGTTGCAGCATCTCAGTGTAAGTCTAGATTTTTATGATTTTTAAGCTAGAACTATCGCTGTATTGACTCCAGACGATAGAACTCCGGAGTTTCATACGTAATGGTAGGCTTGCTATTGAAATCCGCTGAGATGCTAGGCAGAACTCTCTTAAAAGTTGCAGCATCTCAGTGTAAGTCTAGATTTTTAGGTTTTTTGACAAGAACTATGGCTGTTTTGACTCTAAAACATAGAACTGTGCAGTTTCTTACGTATTTGTGGGCTAGCTACCGAGAACCGCTGAGATGCTAGGCAGAACTCTCTTAAAAGTTGCAGCATCTCGGTGCAAGTCTAGATTTTTAGGTTTTTTGACCAGAACTATGGCTGTTTTGACTCTAAAACATAGAACTGTGCAGTTTCTTACGTATTTGTGGGCTAGCTATCGAGAACCGCTGAGATGCTAGGCTGAACTCTCTTAAAAGTTGCAGCATCTCAGTGCAAGTCTAGATTATTATGTTTTCAAAGCTAACTGGAACTATCTAAAATGTTCTAGCATTTCATCCCATTTATAGATTTTTATGTTTTTTTAGCCAGAACTTTTGCTGTATCGTTTCCAGATCACAGAACTATGCATTATCTGACGTATTTGAGGCCTAGGCAACGAGAACTGCTGAGATGCTAATAGGCGGAATGCGAAGTTAACATCTCATATTTTTTTTTCCTTTTAAGGCTAGAACTATTGCCAGGTCGACTCTAGACTACAGAACTATGCATTTTCTGACGTATTTAAGGCCCAGGCATCGAGAACTGCTGAGATGCTAATAGGCGAAACGCGAAGTTAGCATCTCATTTTGAAAAAATCGTTTTTCTGAAAAAAAAAGCTGAACTATCGAAAATAAATATGTAGAACTGTAGAACTATTGGGGATGCTACTAGAACTGTGTTTAATTTTTGAGATTCCAGAAATTGATATGCTAGGTTCACACACATTCTCCCAAGATAAACCCAAAATTTACCATAAATAGGTGAACCGACAAATTCGCTGATTTTGTTGAAACCCATTCGGGAATTTTAAAAGCTATAATTTTTATGGAACCGTCTTTGTCCGAATCGGACTCACAGTTTTCATTATATATACAGGGTGTCCCAAAAGTACCACGCCACAGTGACACCGGAGGTAGGTCAGCTCAAGAGGAACCTAACCAGCCTAACATGACCTCAGTAAATGTTGCACGGTTTTCGAGTTATTAGGGAAATGAAGATTTTTAAGAATTTTCCCCTTTGCTTTTACATTTTTAGTACCAGTATCGACTTGGACAGCTTTTAATAACAGTTTTTTATGTGTATCAAATCACGAATAGCTAATTTAGAAGTCTAAAGTGTTATTTTGTCAATAACTACTACAAGAATCTAAAAAAAGGTCGATTTATCTCTATTTAAATTGTCACAAAAACATTAATTTCAACTTTGATCATCTGCCACAAAAAAAAACAATTAGAAACGAAACAAACAAGTAACGCCAATAAATTAGATACATTATGCAGATTCAGAAATGGTATAACACATGGCTGGTTAGGTTCCTCTTGAGCTGACCTACCTCCGGTGTCACTGTGGCGTGGTACTTTTGGGACACCCTGTATTTACAGTACCTATTTCGAAGTGCCCTATATCGCTAACGGCTAAACGTACAAAATTATTTTATCTTAAAAGCTTTAAGTTGATATAACAGTTTTCTATTATACCTATCTACAAGGACGTACTAGTAAATTAACCAAGCTCTCTGTTAAGCCGTAAACTTCTTAACTTACACTGTTGCAACATTGCTATAATTTTAACTGTGTTTAAAAGTTACATTTTTGCACGCTCGTCATATGAAATGGAGTTGGTAACATAACATAATATGTGGCCCAATAATGTTAAAGTACATGACTATTAACACATGTTTAACACTTACTACATGTTATAATTATGGTAATTAGGTGACGTCAAACCGTTACATTTTACATAATAAAGTAATTGAGCAAACAAGCACCTGCGTGAGTCAATAGACCAACAGATCAGACTAGCAATATGTATGTAGGTACATAAGATTGGATTAATTTACTTTCTAAGGGATAGAACCGTACTTAGGTAAATATTTATGTTTTGTTTCGACTAATTATGTGTTTGTAACCTTCCGTGGTTTCACCTGATGGTTCCAACGGAAGACCAGCGCTGACTTTAAAGCCAGCATTACGCTGAGTTGGGACCATTTCGTGGCTATTTTCTCCGTACGTTTTTGTCTGTTCTTGTTTATGTTTGTCACGAATAAATGATTTTCTTTCTTTCTTTTCTTTTTCTTTCAGCGTCAAGGACATTAAATAAAGATGTATTTCATAAACTATACTTATTTAAAAAAAATAACCTAGTTTTGGTTATACTCAGACACCAATATCAATTCTGACACGTATGCGTACGAGAGTGACAGTTTTAGGGTGTTCCCACCTTAAAATTCCGAATTACTTTTTTCCGAATATTCATTTGTCCGAATTAAAAAAAAAACGAAATTTATGTTACGCTGAAGGTATTTTAGATTAAATGCATAATTTAAAGGCCATACGTAGCATAGTGTGGGGTAGGCACCACATTTTGCACAATCAGGCAAAGATGTTTACCACGTGTATATTAGTGACAGGTTGCACTCCCATCTCCCCTAACAATACTACAAGCCTTTATTCCCTTAGTCACCTCTTACGACTTCCACGGGAAGATATGGAGTGGCACTATTTTAACCCGGCAACCACACAGCCAGATTGTCCCATAGATATTAAAAAAATAAAAAAATTATATAGTTGAGGCTGCATTTTAGGTATCATTATAAATGATTCCCACCCACAACATACCTTAATTAGTAATACCTTATCGACAAAATAAATGAATGCTTTCCGAAATTTCGTCATTTCTCATTAACCCATGCTACATAATTTGCTACCAATTAAGTTACGTGATCAGAATTCTCACACGATAGTAAAAATAACATTAATTAAAAACTTGTTGCAGAAACGGACATTCCTTTCTCATCCACGCATAAATTAATCCGCGAAATAATAATATTTATTGCAAACAAATAGTGAGGTCTAACTTGTTTCTTACATGTTGTAGATGCGTGTGAACGCCACTTTTAAATGGAATCAGTACATCCCTGTTATATTTTACTATTTTATATTTGTTATCTCTTTTGTGTACAATAAAGTGTTAACATACATACATACATACAGTTAGTGGGTTCCACGGACGCCGATAATAGGTTATAAGACTTATAAGCAGACAGGAATATTAGGGGGGGGGGGGAATTAAATGACAGCTAGGGATTGGTTACATCGATAAACTTAATTATCGATGCTTTTCCCATATTGATGTGTATTGTTTGTTACTAATCATCTATGAACTGTATATTCATTCTAGTTCGAAATAAATGCTTATTATTATTATTATTATTTTAAGTATTTATTTAATTTTCTGTAAATTAGGTTTTTTACAATAAATATTCAATTATAAAAGTAAAATAACAATACTAATATAAAAATAAACATTATAAAAAACCTAACCTACGAATGCCGCAATTATTATTATTATTATTATTATATACGATGGCTCCAAATTCTGTTTGTAAAAATAAAATTTTATTAAAGTATGCATCAAATTTTTTCCTTATTACTTATGTATTTCAGAATGACTAATTTACTATTGTTAAAATAAACGATCAGAACTTGTTAGGAGTATAAACAATATGACGATGATGAGTGAAGGTTAAAAAATCCTTTTCAAATAAAAAATGACCAAAATGATGTGGCTATCTCGTTTCATTTGCATACTTCAAAAAAGTTTATTTTTACAAACAAAACTTGGAGCGATACTTACTACTTAGTGGGAGTGAGAAAAACATCGATAATTGAGTTTATCCCTATATGTAATCCCTAGCTGTCATTTGCTTTTGCCCCGAATATTCCTATGTCAAGTTATAAGCCAAGGTTTTGTAGTCCTAGTGGAAATGGATGTAAATCGACTTAGTTCGTATTAAAAAAGGGGTACATGCCTAGATCATAAAGTACGTTTCTATCGTTTTACACTTAAACTTAAGAAGACCTCGTGTCCTGTACCTATTTATACCTACCTTTATTATATTCCCTTTTTGCTATATATTATAAATATTTGCTACACATACGATGCTACAATACATTCTGGATATTTACGTTAAAAAATACTTAAATCCAAGCGTAAAAAATGTCTATGCAGATGCAAAAAAACACGAACCTGATTTGCAATAAATTGAAGGAAAACATTTACGTATCAACTAATGATGAATTATTCGTGCATACACTGTCAATCCAATCAATCAAACGGTGTGTATATGTCCTGTCTGAACCGCTCTCATTAGTGTCAATTAGGTTTTCAAACAGGATATGAGCGCTTGCGCATACCGCGCAAAAAGTTTAACTCCGGTAGGGGGATGCATCGTGCAACAATCTAGTCAATCCTTCTTTGGTAACTCGGGCTGAAATAGCTGAGCCAAATTCAAGCATATTTTAGGGTTCCGTACCTCAAGGCATTCAACGGGACCCTATTACTACCTACGCTTATACTGTCGGTCCTAACATTAAAGACCTGAATTTTTTGGACCGTAAGGGATAGCGTTTTTTTTCTTGAGGATAAGTGTTATTACGGTGAATTTCCTACGAGATAAAAATAAATAAAAACGTTAAAGAAATACATAAAATTTTAAATCGAAATGTAGTATGACCGCTGTGCACTAGACCGGTTTTTTTCATTTATTTATATGATACAAAATATTTTGAGATGCATGCAGGTTTAATAGTCCTCTTTAGGATTTGGGTGGGTAGGAATAATTAAAAAATAGGGGCCGGTAACGCATTGGTGACGCCTCCGGCGTTGCAAATGTCCAAAGGTGGTGACCACTTTCCATCAGGTGGGCCGTCTGCCTGTTCGTCCGTCTATTGCTATTGCAATAAAAAATAAGTAGACCAATTAATTGGTTAGATAAATTGAAATTTTAACTAGCGCAGACAACGTTAATTTTATTCATCTTTAGTTAAACTTTTACTAACATACTATTGGATGTAATGTGGTCCGAAATAAATACAATTAATTTTATTTAATTATTTGTAATTGATAGGCACTAGATTTATTTAATAAAGTCAATTCACAATAGCAAATTCGCTGACATTTTAATGTCGTCTCATTAAAACCCGCCGAGCATTGTTCTTACTATGTTATCATTTTAATACGGTAATGGATGAGAAAGTTTCTTAGATAATTTACTTTAAAGTCTATGCTCAGTGCCTCCTCGGGTATTGTGGCACCATAAACAATGGTGTAGCTTCTAATGACATAATAGCATTAGGAAAACCGAGTACACGACCATAATCCGGCTTATGAATCTTATTACTAAACCAGTTTCATCTTAAGAAAGTTAATTCCTATTAACTAGAAAGTTTTAAAAAGAAATAATGCTAACGATTTCTCAGTTTTTTTTTTTTTTTTTTCTCAGATTGAATAAGTGAAGAATATGCTGTAAGGGTAATTCCGCTTAATAATACGACATGATGACCTACAAATAATATTAGTATACCATTAATTTTGTTAAGAAACATGAAACACTCAAGATAAGAGTTAGAAAAATAGGGTGAAGTCACCAGTGGCCCGCCAGAGACAAGTAGTCGACCTTATAATTGAGTGCGACGAGTGGGTAGTGTAGTATCTTTCGTACTTTTCCCACTCATACAAAGTATAGGCAGAGGTCGACTACCAGGTCTCTGACTGATCACTGGTGACTACCCTATATCATTGCAAGAACAAACAAGGCACCTGAATATGTAAATACAATTAAAAAATTATTGGTAGACTACAATGGCTAGTTTTAGTCCTTGCAAGGATTAATGATTGGTCTGGGTGGCTGGTTTGGTAGTTAAGATGCCAGGCGATCTATCTCTGTGCCAAATTTCGTCCAGGGGGATTAGCCAAGAGCCCATCGCTACCAAGCGTTTTCTTTTCTAACGAACGCAACGCCTAAGCTTTTCTAATTTTAGCTAACCCTAGCCAAGAGCACGATGGTGGAATGGAATATGGAATCGCCTTTTCTTTTCGATATTTTCGTTATGTTGGCATTTGTTCCATTGAAAATGATAAAAAAATTATTTATTGTCTATGCTTTGCTCTATTACAAACGTCAACGAAAGAAATGACATACAAATCTGTCAAATGGGGGCTATCGTGCGTCAGTTTTAGCCCCGCGCACCGCCCGTCTACGCTCCCGGCCCTCGCACCAGTCGCTCCGTTGAGTGCCTCTGGCATGATTGAGTAACAAACATCCAAACTTTCGCATTTACAATATTAGAATATAAATAATAATATAAATATAAGATAAGTCGAACTTGATAGTTAAGAAGTAGCTCCTTCATTCATCCCAATAAAATAATGATCACCGTCTTCTCTTCAAACAGATAGGTACTTGTACTACATGCACGATGAAAGCTTATTCGGTAAAAAAAAAAATATTTACTTATAACTTATAAGCTTCACCTACTCTTGCCTTTATAGGCAACTTCTAAACCAAAGTTAGAAAGATTAGTTTAATCGTTTGATCTTCAGTTTTTCTGTTTTAAAGCTTAAGCCCTTTTGACTGGTATCTTAAACCTGGGGTTGAAAACCACAGACAACATTAACAAAGTAATTCAGCTCGCGTAAAACTATCTCGAATTCAATAACCAAAGCAATTTTAATTCTATTCCGTTAGTACGGAGGATTATATTACTTCAGGAGTTTTATCTATGATACTGCCTATTAGCATTATTATGACTTTTTTTAGAGCTTCAATAAAAGCTGATTCATATAACCAACTGTTGAGTTTTTTTTGAATAGTTATAAAAATAACCAGATAAAAGCCAACAAAACTATCTCTTACTTGCAAAACAGAATTGAACATGGTGTTAATATGGCCGATGTGTTACATGACGTCACACGGCGTATGGATCTCTTTGTCTAATTAGCAGTTTAAAATGCATGTATCATCCGTATATTATATTGGTTGATTTCAATTTTAAGTAAATTTTTGGTGATCTGACAATATTTTCAAATTTGGTTGAGAAATGCGATCGAGAAAACCCATGCATATTCTCTATAGAACCCGTCTCTTTGGAAGTAGTTATCTCATTGTCTCCATTTATTCCACTGCTCACAAGCTTACGCTATTGTGCTGTAAAATGTTCGTCACAATCGCGGACATTATGAAAACTGTGACATAACGCCATTTTGTCAGGACTAAAACGTCAAGAGTCCGGTCGGTGTCGCAAGGCTCGCCCCATTCGTGACCAAACACGAATGCCCGGAAGCCAATGGCCTAGTTCTCAATTTTCGTGGCCTCAGTTACATTAATTTCTTAATGAAGTTGTTACCGGCGATTGTTTTTGACATTAAATATATGACATTTTTATATGGACCTTTGAATTTATGGCGGTCGTGACTGGGTGCATAAGGTAAGGGTCGACCTTGCTAGTTGTTTGTGAGACCTATACTAACGTTCGAAGCTAGTTAATAAGCGATATTGTGTAACGTAAATCCAAATGAACAATCTGTTTCACTAAAAAGGTAGTTAGATTTGAAATAGCATAATTAATGAACGTGTTTTCGATTAAACGTTTAAATGTTAAAACAGTAACTTTGGTTGTTAATAATTTGGTGTCACAAAAGAAAATTTATTCGATTTAATTTTCAGGTCGTTCGTTATAGTTCTAACAAGTTGACCATCGCGTTTTTGTAACGATACCTAGTGATCACAATAGACCGGGGTCAAAACAAAATCCCTACAAACGCTGGGCCCATAGAGTAATTTGCGAGGGATTTGTCCCGAAATATCGTGACGGGCGAAACCGCGATACGCGGCAGCCCCAAATCTATATACTGGCGGTATCTATGTATTAGAGGTAGGTAACCTATTTGTAAGTACTCACTGGTTTCCTTGGTTTCTCGGCTTCGTCCAGGGGTGCGATTTGTGTAACTGTGATGTGTGTGTGAGTGTATGTGTGGTTCACCTCCTGTTACTGGTCCAGGCAGCACCCAATCTTCACGGTCACTACACGCGGCCAAAGCTAGCACTCCACACCGTTCACAATAATCAAAATAATCCCTGCGCCAAGGGCCTAAGGGGCCAGCAACACTCGGCGAAGCTTCTAAATTCAAAAACCCTCTTAATCCGGGGTGATTAACACAAATACAATGCAATCAAGTTAATAATCCAAAACGCCGGCCGGCTTTTTACACCTCGTTAGCAAGCAACAAATTAGACAAGTCAAGTTAACCTCACAATCTGTCAAACGTCAAGTTAATAGCACAGACTCGATGACGTCTGTCACAGATTAAAAATTACTTTCAAATCGGTTCCGAACAACCCCCCGCTCCAGGCAGATCTCGTCTGCCTGTTAATAAATGGGCAGGCGGGCCAAGCTCGCTACAGCTCGTTTCAAAACCGAATCTCCGACCATAACCTCAGCAACTCTGGGAACCCCGTCAGACCCATAAAACAAATTTACAATGCGTCCACGACGCCAATACAAAGGTAACAAATTAGATTCCTTAACCAATACAAGATCTCCAACTTTGGGAGGATCAGTTTTGTCAGTCCACTTAACGCGCTGCTGCAAAATATGCAAGTATTCTAGCGACCAGCGATGCCAGAAGCTCTGGGTCATTTGCTGTAGCAATTCAAAACGAGTTAAGCGGGACGATTTTACTTCCCTGAAGGGGTATTCAGGCAGGGCGTTAAGGGGCTGACCAATCAAGAAATGACCAGGAGTCAATGCTTCTAGATCATTTGGGTCAGACGAGATAGGACAGAGGGGACGCGAGTTGAGGACGGCCTCAATTTTACAAAATACCGTTGCAAGTTCCTCAAACGTTAATATCGTTTCACCAATAACACGGCGGAGATGCGTTTTTGTAATTTTAACAACAGCTTCAAAAATACCACCCCAATGTGGACAAACTGGGGGGTCAAATTGCCACTTAATGCCCATTCGGGACATTGCAAATCTTAAAATATTTTTATCACTATTCAAGTATTGACAAACTTCGTTTAAATAACGATCAGTGCCCTTATAGTTAGTGCCATTATCAGAGCGGATCAAAGATGGCAGTCCACGGCGGGACACGAATCTACTTAGCGTCGCAAGAAACGCTTCCGTGCTGAGGGCACTTACCAGTTCCAAATGAACTGCTTTGGAGGCCAGACAGACAAACACACACAAATATGCCTTGACAGACCGAGCGTTACGAAGCTGAGAGGACTTTACCAAAAAAGGGCCGGCGAAATCCGTGCCCACACAAGCAAATGGCCGGTTCTCCGAAACTCTGTCGGAGGGCAAGTCGCCCATCATCGGCTGCGTGGGTGTGGCCGTCAAACGATAACACGGCATACATTTGAAAATAATGCTACGAATAGTGCGTCTGGCAGACAGAATCCAAAATTCACGCTGCAAGATGGCTACAAGGGCATTGCAGCCCGCGTGCGCGTTAGTAATGTGTCGATCCGACACCAACAAATTCACCAAAGATCCTCCTTTAGGGAGCAACAAAGGATGGCGAGCCCCATAAGGCAAGTTCGAGTTTCGCAGTCGTCCGCCGACTCGAAGCAGACCCGATCCGTCTAGAAATGGATTCAAACGAGCAATGGGACCCTTAACCGTCAATCCTTTTTCAAGACCTTTAATAGTCGATTCGAAATGTTCGGCTTGTACTACACGAACCCAATACATCAAGGCCTCTTGGCGTTCCGAAGGCGACAAAACCGATGTCAAATCTTTATTAGTTGGGTTCCGTCCGTTGCGTATGAGACGCCGGATCCAACCGGTCACACCGATCAATTTTGACAGCGAACTGTACCTGTCCAAAAGAAGATTCAAATCATAACCAGGTTGCGTTTCCACAACGCCAACACGTAAACCTGGCAACGCCTCTGGAGAGGAGAACCGATTCTGGGGCCAGGACGCCTCAGGGTGCGTCAACCAATCTGGTCCCCACCAAAGAGAATGGTTTACAAGTGCAGGAGCCTCGCAGCCTCGCGAAGCGCAGTCAGCGGGGTTCAATTCCCCTGGGACATGTCTCCAGATCAGCGGGGTCACAGAGCTCTGGATCTGTGAGACTCGATTCGCAACGAAAACCTCTAAGTTATGTATGGAGGTGCGGAGCCAACAAAGAACAATCTCACTATCAGTCCACGCAAAAGCATCTGAGATCTCAACTGTACGACCCAATGTATCACAAACATGATTGAGGAGTCTAGTAAGGAGGGTTGCTCCGGACAATTCCAATTTAGGAATAGTTAACCTAGTCCTGATAGGAGCCACCTTACTCTTAGCCATCACCAAATGAAGCCCTACGTGCCCGGATTGACTAATAGTCCGCAAGAATACCACGGCCGCGTAGCCTCGTTCGGACGCGTCACAAAACCCGTGGAGACTAGCTCTACATTTGCCGAACGGCAGAAAAAGTCTGGGCAAAGAAATCCGGTTCACGTCCGGAAGTGCAGAAACAATCGAACGCCATTCCCTCAACAATTCTCCCTGGAGGGGGTCGTCCCAAGTAGCTTCCGCAATCCACAACTTCTGCAGAAAACACTTAGCCAGAAAAATTACAGGTGTGATCCATCCATTAGGATCGAAGGTCCGAGCAACAGTCGATAAGACCGAGCGCTTCGTCCAGGTCTTAGGGGAATCCAACTTAACCCGATAAGTGAAGACATCCTGGACGGGCTGGTACTGTATGCCAAGGACCGCAATCAAATTGGGGTTGTCAGCATCTTCAAACAGGAGAGGATCTTGTTGATGTTCCACCGGGAGGTCAGTCAACACGTCGGGGCAGTTTGACAACCACTTACGCAATTCGTAACCTCCTGACTTCAGGATAGCAATCAACTCATCCCGTAAAATCAAAGCCTCTGTAACGGTGGATGCCCCAGTGCACACATCATCGACATACACTGAATCCTGCAAGATGGCCGCCGCACGAGGATAGTTCAATCGTTCACGATGAGCCAACTCCAACAAAGTCCGGATTGCAATATATGGACTGGATTTAAGTCCGTACGTGGTAGTGTTCAACTCGTACACTCGCATCGGATCACAAGGTCGCTCACGCCACAAAATCAACTGATAACGCCGGTCATCTCGGTGCACCACCGATTGTCTGAACATCATTCGGATGTCAGCCACAAAAACAATTTGATGACGGCGGAAGTTGGTGAGGATATCCGAGATGTCCCTGTGCAGTTTGGGACCGGAGTGCAAACACTGGTTCAAAGAAACCCCGTTTGACGTAGGGGCCGAACCGTCAAAAACTACTCTAATCTTGCCACCGGGAGTCTTCAAAACCGCATGATGAGGCAAGAAGTAGTGCTCGAGCGAACGCCAATCAATAGCTGAGGGTGACATATGTCTTAAAGCCTCGTACTCGCGCATAAATTCAATGTACTTACTACGAAAATCCGAATCCCTCTTCATTCGGCGCTCCATGGACAACAACCTTTTTTCCGCTAAGGCATGAGACTGACCGAGAGGGGGGCGTGCGGCCCTAAAAGGCAACCGAGTAACAAAACGACCATCAGCGAGGCGACCAGTATTATTCTGGTAGGACAATTCGCACTCCTCTTCCGCTGGATCGACTCTGGGAGCCTTGGGGGGCTCCTCGACCTCCCAGAAACGCTGGACAGCGTCAGAGAGTGAGAGCCCTACTGCAACAATTTGGTCTTCAACCCGTGGGACCGAACCCCTCAAAACGGGACCGAGAAAACTGAAACCAAAAATAGTTTGCAAAGCAATTAGACCGTATGGTTGCAAAACCCGCTTTTCCCCGGACAAGATCAAACCCAACACATCAACACCCAGGAGCAGGTCGATGGGTCCAGGTACAAACCACTGAGGGTCAGCGGGAGTCAATTCCGACACCAATTTCACCACGGCAGGGGAGATAGCCACCTGCGGGTTTGTGCCCAAAATATCATTCAATACAACGGCCTTGGTCACAATAGTTGGCCCACTATTGACAGGCGTAAAACAAACTTCAATTTCTCCCCTTGGACCCTCTACCTGAACGCCACCGACACCGTGGATGACGACAGGGTAGGGTCCGCATGGGATGCCCAATCTCTTCACCAAAAAGGACGACGCAAGACAGCCCTGGGCACCCGAATCCAAAAGGGCACGAACCAACAAAGAGTTACCCTTCGGGCCCCAGACCCTGACACAAACAGTTGGGAGAAGAACTGTCTCAGGGCGGGCGGCTGTAGTGGAAGAGAGAGTGGCAACTACCTATTGGGGGCAACCCTCATCGGGTTGCCGACAACCCTCATAGGAGTCGTCTTGACGAGCAGGCAAAGCCCAATTCGACCGCAGATAGTGTTCCACCGGTACAACCGGGCGACTCCCCGGGTAGTAGCCTATCGTGCGGCCGAACTGGGGCGGGCGGCGCTCCAAACGTGGTCGCTCGCAAAGTGGTGGGGAAAACCTGGGAGGCGTGGTGCGGCGCCGAACCGCTGCAAACCTCTCCTGCCGTCGAGGAGAGGGGGGAGGGGTTCCCCCGCCCGTGGGCGGCGAGACCTGACAATCCTCCTCTTGGGGTTGGTGGGGGTGAGAACCCCCGCCCGTGGGGGCGCGTCCAGCACCATCATCCCGATCAACCCCGTTTCGGTTGGCACACAACAGCGGGTGGTGCTTCCCACGGCAGTACGGGCAAGGCTCCGGCCTAGAACAGTCCCGCTGCAAATGTTGCCCCAAACATGAATAGCACCACCGGCGATCATTCGCAATTCCGCGCCGATCCTTGACCTTTCTGTGGAGGAATCGAGGGCACGCTGAAACAAAATGATCATCAGCATTGCAATAGGCACAGCTGCGAGAAACTTGAGCCGTCGCAAATCTAGGTGCCGGGCGGCGTGGCTCCACCACCCCTCGGGTAGGGGGGCGAGCAACAACACGTCGCTGCACCGGAGGAGGCCCCTCTGGGGCCCGCGGGGAGCCGTCAACACCAGCGTTGTCCAACAGGCGGCACTCCTCATCCAAGAATGTCAGCAGGTCCCCAAACAGCGGTAATTGTGTGGCACTGTCACCACCATGCTTTTGTTCAAAACGGACTTTTAAGTCCGTAGGCAAGCGCGACAAAACGATATGCAACAACATAAATGACCACTCGTCCACAGGCAGACCAAGGCGCCTCAACGCATTCAAGGCGATCACCATTGGATTTACCAGATCCCTTCTCAAGGTGGCAACCCTATGTATATGAGGAAGCCCCAAAATCTGAGCCACATGGGTATCCGCCAAACGTCGAATGTTGGCATATCGTTTAACCAAAAGTTCCCTTGCCGTGGGATAATTTTGGTCTGTGACCTCCAAATGGGAGACAATACCTAGGGCCTCTCCCTTTAGTGTGGAGAACAAGTAGGCCAACTTTTGACTAGGTGCCAAGTCATTCCGAGCATCTACCAGACTGGTGAACAGATCATGGTAGGCGGTCCAACATTTCAAATCCCCATCAAAATGGGGCAAGTCCAAAGTGGGCAAACGCCCAAGGAGCGCGAGTGGTGGAGGGGATCGTGTCTCCACAGTCAAAGCACCCTGCTGTACCTTGCTAGCAGCCTGAACAACACTATGCGACAACTCATAAAATTGTGTGATGTCTGTCTCAATCATATCATCTACCTTTTCACCTAAAGCCAAAAGCTCCATATAGCAGTTTTGGACTACTTCACCCCGGGCTGGTAACTCAGCTGATCTTGCCAGAAGGGCATCGATTCGGTCAGGTCGGTCAATCAGTTGAACCACTGAGGACAACCATCTCAATTCCGCCCTGATCTTGGCTGCCAACCTTGCCATGTTTACAGGGTAACAAACAAAGAAACAACACAATAAGACCCAGGTAAATAATTAACTTTAAACTATATTGTTTGAGAATACAAACCACAAAATAATATAATTTAATTTAATATTCACTACTGAACCCTGCAAAAGGTTGTTTGCAGATCCCTAATCCAATTAATATTCTATGAAGAATATATATGATTTATTTTTAAATATAATTTTAATTATATTGTTCAATACAGAACCCTAAAAATAATTCAAATTATATTGTTCAATACAGAACCCCAAAAATAATTCAAATTATGTTGTTCAATACAGAACCCCAAAAATAATTCAAACTATATTGTTCACTATTCTCATTAGATTGAGCACAATAAAAAGGTGAGATAATTATCTCCACAACAATTTATAAAACCAAGTATATAGTTTCAACACTTTCAATAAACAAAATAGCTGACCTATTATATAACCTTTTTATCAGCGGTAACTAGTCTTTTACAAATTAAACAATTACAATTAATTACAATGAATCACAAGGTGAGATTATATCTCCTCAACAACCCTTATCAAGTTAAACCTAGTTCCACTGTGGGTCAAACAAATAAAACCTACCAGCACAGTCGGGAACTAATACCTAACCAAAGTAAACAATTCAACAATTGGTTATAACAAAACCCAAGACAAAGTTAGGTATTTAGTCAGTTTGACTGCTTATACATAAATTCAACCAAAAATGTGGTTTTTAAAACCACGCACTGCTACCAAAACGTGATCACAATAGACCGGGGTCAAAACAAAATCCCTACAAACGCTGGGCCCATAGAGTAATTTGCGAGGGATTTGTCCCGAAATATCGTGACGGGCGAAACCGCGATACGCGGCAGCCCCAAATCTATATACTGGCGGTATCTATGTATTAGAGGTAGGTAACCTATTTGTAAGTACTCACTGGTTTCCTTGGTTTCTCGGCTTCGTCCAGGGGTGCGATTTGTGTAACTGTGATGTGTGTGTGAGTGTATGTGTGGTTCACCTCCTGTTACTGGTCCAGGCAGCACCCAATCTTCACGGTCACTACACGCGGCCAAAGCTAGCACTCCACACCGTTCACAATAATCAAAATAATCCCTGCGCCAAGGGCCTAAGGGGCCAGCAACACTCGGCGAAGCTTCTAAATTCAAAAACCCTCTTAATCCGGGGTGATTAACACAAATACAATGCAATCAAGTTAATAATCCAAAACGCCGGCCGGCTTTTTACACCTCGTTAGCAAGCAACAAATTAGACAAGTCAAGTTAACCTCACAATCTGTCAAACGTCAAGTTAATAGCACAGACTCGATGACGTCTGTCACAGATTAAAAATTACTTTCAAATCGGTTCCGAACACCTAGTTAGTGAACACAGTTGAATAAATTTGACCAATTTTAGAGTTCTTGACACAATTACACGGTTTAGTTCGGAGTAATTGTTACACACAATGCGAAACTTGGGAACATGGTAATTATTATGATTTAAGAAAAGGTAGCTATAACCTCTACTTAATCATTGCGTAGATCAAAGTCACCGCCAATTAAAACGGCTTGCATTTAGATGCAAAGGTACTTTGGGTTTGTTACGTAACAATGTTGACAGCAACCGCTAGTTGCGCATAAATTAAGGAATATCGAGCAGGTTTTAGGTTTAAATGTAAATATCTTTAACGAGTCAGCTGTCGAGTTTCCTTTCCTTAATGATAACATTAGAGCAATATCGTCTCAAATACTTACTTAGGTAAAGATATCTCAACGGGTTACTCACGTAAATAATGTCAAATAACGAGCGTTATTCGACTTACTTTATTCTTAGTTTCTTGGCTTAAATTTTTCTCTTTGTGATGATTTCGTCTATTGTTTACGATTGCAGACCGAAAATCCAGAAATTCAGGCCGTGGATCGAAAGCAAAGACGTAATGTTACACGGTTGAACACCTCCAAAAGCGTCGCCGTTTTTTAACTCCTTCAGTCTGGCTACGTAAACGTCGCTGAGTGTCGTCAGTTTTTTACCAAGGGTTCAGTCACCTAACATCGCATTGAAAATGTGTTGGTTAGAGGACTTTATTTAAACCGCATTTTTAGTTTATGTAAAGAAAAATCGTGTTATTTCCAAGTCGTTTGTTTTTTTTAAATTTGAGATAGGTACGTCACAAAAAAATCTAATCTTGTATTTAGTTGTGTCGTAATAGGAATAAACTTCGATTACAAAAGTGTTAGCCCCTTTGTAAACATACAAAAAACGAACTTACCTACAGTATTCCCAGCTTACTCCTGGCTATCGCTTGCACTCGCAACTGACCGTACATTTGTCACTCGTGTGTCATAAAAAAACGAAGATTGCCGACAGTTCTTTGGAAAATAGTAACACTGTACATTTATTAGTTTTCCAGCATATTATTTCATACATCGGCATTTTATCAAGCTACAAATGCCGGAGCGGCTCGCGAACTAATATAGCGGAACCACTCAAATTAAATTGGTTTTCAGGCTCATTTCATCTGTTACTTCAATTTCACAATTGGGTCGACTGAGGCCGTTTTGAGACAGCTGATGTGGTTATTTCTAATGCCTTGGTTAAATCAGAGAGACTGGTAGCTTGAGGGCCGGAAGCTGGACCGACCGCAATCTGGCTAATGTATGCAATGCAAGGTGTTCGGCGAGGCTGCTTTAATATAAATAGTTTATATTTAATACTAAGTTTACAGGGTCAGTCTAGATAGTTTTACTATTTGCTTATATTTTCATATTTAAGACTAAACTTAAAGTAAACTGAAGATCTAATTTAACGACGTAAACAGATTAGTCACACCACTGAACCCGTTATTTCTTTTTCTATCGATAAAATGGGAACATAAAGTTCAAAATACATAGTAGAACATAAAACACAATGTAATCATTATATCGTTTTTTTTGGTATACAACAAAACTGACCTAACCAAATAGGTTCTATACAATCGTCTTTTAAAAATCGTGAAAAGTGTACGGTTCTAGAATTTCAAATTTTATGTATTATAAATATGATACGACCCCGTTAAAATATAACAAAATTGAAAATATTATTTTCCGTTTCTAATTTTATTGTAAACTAATAAATTCTTCTTCATGATCCAGTTTTCGTGTTGTATTGTTACATACACAATACGAAATATCGTGTAAATGTCTCAATAGTTTCTGGTTCTGTAAACATTCTTCTTCTTCTTCAAATTCCTCTCCACTACTGGAGGTTGGCAGTCAGCTCTGCATTCAACTTCCTATCTCTCGCCAAACGGAACAGCTCTTCAACCGTGGCGACACCTGTCCAGGTCTTTATGTTCCCGAGCCATGACATCTTGGGTCTGCCAACGCTTCTCTTCCCCTCTACCTTGCCCATGACAATAGTTTGAAGCAGTTGGTATCGCTTGTTACGCAGAATATGGCCCAGGTAGGCTACTTTTCTCCTACGAATGGTTTGCAGTAGTTCACGGGGTTTTTTAACTCTGCGTAGCACCTCTACATTTGTAACTCGTTGAACCCAACTAATTCTCAGCATTCTGCGGTACAACCACATCTCTAAAGCTTCAAGTCGTCGGCGAGTGTCCTCCTTAATAGTCCACGCCTCGGAGCCGTAAAAAACTATTGGCCATATGTAACACTGGAGCATTCTGACACGTAGATGTATATCTAGCTGTCTATTCCTGAGCACCTTCTGCATTTTCATAAATGACGCACGGGCTATTTCGATCCGGGTTTTAATCTCCTGATCTGATTCCCATGTTTAATGCAATTTTCCAGAATTTATCCAGTTTAACAAACGTATATTACACATGCAATCTGGCTTTGGTTAGTACCATTAATGTCTCTACAAACGGGTTCACAGATGTTATCACAATCGATTTGTGTCCTGACGTTCCATTGGTATTTCTGACCATGTTTTCTGCATCTTAGCCTTTAGTCTTTCAATGTTGAACTCTGCTTTACTAGATTAAGGTCGGTTTTAGCTTTAACTTCGTTTACCTGCAACTAGCTTTTGGAAACATGGATTGTAGATCAATCTTCACGTTGAAAGCCCTCAGCCTAATTACCTTGGGTGGTTTATCAATCAGTTATATTAGGTGAGGCAACTGCATGTGCAACTGATTTACAGAGCGTAGCTTGCATCTAAAGTAGGTTAACAAAATACTGAAAATATATAAACATGTTGTATCATATAATTTACCTTGATTAAATATCTCTGTCGAAATAAAACGGACATTCAATCCATTTTTATTTTAATTTTAATTTTAATTTTAATTTTAAATTTTAATGATGTATGGGTACACTTGCCTGAAATAAATGACTTATTATTATTATTAGTTAAAACACCCGTCAATTGAGAGTTTTTTTGTGAGAATTTGAATGTTGCCTTTACAAAAAAAAAGTATTTTAAATTTTTTATGTTATGTCTATTATGTATGACACACTGAGAGCATCGTCAGGAAACGCGATGATAAATCAGTCTGTAACTCAGTAAATATAAAATAAATATATAAACTAAAAAAAAAAGTGTCCAATATAGGAATGATCCAAATCATCCACTCTATCTACTGTTAAAATATCTCAAAAGATTTTTAAGGCACCCTGTATACTTAATCTAATTAAAAAATATTATATTTCGTTTTTAATGTTACGAATTTATGAAATAAAAATATTATATTTCAATTTGAGTTATTTATTAAAAAAAATATACCCAACTCACACTTGGCCGGTTTTTGACGTTTTTACTATAATAAAATTCTTTTTTTGAATGGAGGTCTTCATTGAATTCAAAAAACCAATCCGCTATCTCTTTAACGTTAATACTTACAAGCGGTCGGAGGGACGGACGGACAGCCGACATCGTAAGCTTATTAATAGGGTTCCGTTTGACTCCCTTCGGATACGGAACCCTTAAAAGTCGACGTCAGCTCTGATGTTTACTCAAGCAGGGATTATCTTATCAAACTCATTTTCGGAACAGTCATTACGTGTAGGGCGTGACAAGTGGATTGCACAGCCTCACTGACATAATGACTGGTTTTTACTTGTCAGCTTAACCACTAGGCATGGCTTCAAGTATTTCAAATAAGCGGTTACAATTTACACTAACATGGGCGCGTGTGGACACAAATGTGGCAACTTTGCCTAACGGTTGTAACTACCCCGTCACTGTAATACGCGTGGGTGTATTATATTTGGGCGCATGGCCCAAAGGGTATCGTAGGCAACTTATATATATTTTTTAAAAAGATGTTTATTCAGTAAGTAGGCCGCACGGGCACTTTTACACGTCAACAATCTACCAGCGCTTCGCAAGAGACCACTGCTGAGATGAAACGCCGCAAGAAACTCAACAGTCAGTCGTTTTTTTAAATATACAATTATAAAACTTAATACAAAACAATGAGTATAACATACAATAAGATGTAAATAAATTCACGCGTAGTTGAGCAGGAAAATGTGTCAAAGCTGAGGATTTTCACCAGAACCTGTGGCAGAACTAATTAGTAGTAATAGAAAAATAAAAATTACCAAAAATTCAAGTTAACGATGATGGTGCAAGACAACTACAAAAAAAGTTTGATACATTCTCTTACAGAAACCGTGTCCCCTAGACAATAAATACAATGTTTACATATTTTTTATGACTAAGTTATTATTAAGTTATTTAATCGTTTAGTTTAGGCCAAGCATTTTTATCTGATAGGTAGTCCTCGACCCTATAGTAAGCTTTAGAGATCAGCGACTTTTTCAAGTAAGTTTTAAGTACTTGAAATGGTAACTTTAAAACTTCATACATTAGTACAGCTTAGCTTCTTAATATACATATATATATATATATATATATATATATATATATATATATATATATTTTATTACATTAAGAAAATAAAGGCACTGTATTGCAACGAAATTTTTACAACAGATAAGCTAGGTTGTCTCAGCCCGTTTGTCTATGGTAAGGAGTTTTTTAATTCAAGGGAGGTAATTACAACATAACTATGTAGTTCATTTTACGGTGAGCGAAAGGGACGGAGCTATAGCAGTTACATAACTCTGTCCTTTTCTCTCAGTTTAAAATGAATTGCACAGATACGTCATAATAACTCCACTGTCCTATTCTCACTACGTAAAATGAAATGCATAGCTATGTCATAATAATCCCGCAGTACTATGTAGGCGACTGGTAATATTTCTGAATATTCTTTCCGTTGTTTATTAGTATCAAATTAGTCACGGATATTGGTCAGTAATAAAAGTCACTGGTAGGTTCATTATATTATGTTGATTTATAGTTAATAATATGAAACGGTAGGTTTAAGTAAGGTAATGTAATAAGGGACATGTAATTTACTGCTTCGCCGCGCGGCGTGCCTGCGGTGCCTTATACACCTGTCCGTAACTTGAGGTCAAATTACAAACATATACTTCCAATTTAGACTAATTTGTTACTGCCGAATTAGTAACGTTAATATATTACTGATTGCCAATCAAATTAGTTCAAATCCATACTAATACCTATCATAAATGTTAAGTTTATACAGGGTGTTTTTTTGGTCAACTATTTCCAAAACAGGAGAAGGGAGGGGAATCCGAATATCACATTAAAAAATTAAAAAACCTTAGGAGGTCAGAGAAAAAGCATTTTCAATTTTTCCCATTATTTCACTTGTGGTTACCATGCGCCGTGTTTACCGAAGACGTTAATAACGTAATCACCGTGCACAATGTTCTGATTCATCTTTGCCTTTATACTTGTAACGGACATAGCACGGTCAAAGATAACAAACACGGTTTAGGATAAAAAAAAAAAGATTATTGTTGTTAAAAATCGTTCTGGTATTTAACTACGGAATAACGGTATGGATTACTAAAACGCAAGAGATGCTTTTGGCGTATTTAAAACGGTGAATCAACTTGGTACAACGATTGTTGAATATTTACAAAATTTACTTTTTTTCATTAGATCAGCTGTTTGTTACGCTTTTACGGCTAAAGTACTGAACTGATCTTGAAGAGTTAGATTTGGTAAAAAATAAATTAAAGATTGGGATCTCATTGTTTTTCTTAATCATTTGCGTCCTAATATATCGCCAGCCCTAATAATTATTTGTCCATTGATTGTCAGCTGAGTGTGACAACTTATTAACGTCCAAACTAGTGTTTACCCTGTGTTTGCAATAACAGGCAATTAAACCAAAATGGTATTTATAATTTTAATAAACTAGGCCGGTATTCTAGGCGCTAAAAACCATATCGTCTTTGATCTGTTATCGTATTGTCAACGTTTTGATAGCTCTTATTTCCTTGACAGTAATGGCGGCTGACGTCAAAACAATACCGTAACATGTGAAATACGATATGGTTTTTACCCCCGGGAATAAAGGCCCTGGATAAAGTCGAGAACGATACAACCACGACCTTATGTTTACGTGTTAACAGTTAGTTTTTGCATATTTCAGCCATATTGACGTGTTTATGTCAAATAACTTCGAGTTAATGAAAATAACTAGTGCATTGCTGTAAGTAAGCTGCCTTTAATTAAATTTAACTTATGGAAGTTACAAATTATGTAAATTTTAATGATAAGTTATTTCTTAGAATCACGATTTAGTATTGTGCTATAAATATCTTCTAACCCACGGTGCGGAGTGGCGGTCCGTGATCTAAAATCTAAGGTTCAATCAAATCGATTGAGTTTAGGTGCAAACTTCAAAGCGTTAAGGATACCTACTTACAGTGTGTAGGCAGGTACAGTCAGCAGCAGAAGTAGGTACGCAAACGCAGAGGCCAAAATTATCTGCACTCGACTCTATTTTCAAGAAAATACGTCGTGTCTAGATCATTTTGAGCATGTTATTCTGCTTAGCTACTTTCTATGCTGACTGTACGGTACATGTCACCCTGTCAGGGTATTACAATGTCACAATTATGTTAATAATGATATAGTTACAGGTACTACATATGTCAATACTTTTATTTTTTCTTAATATATTGCTTGTTATTCTTATAATTTTTAAATAATAATAATGGTTAATATTACTAGGAAAGTTTCATCAATATCCGTTTACTACTGGACATTCCACTGGGTATATGCATATTGCCTTTAACATGTTACCGTATTGTTTTCTACTCGGCCACCATTACTGTCAAGTAAATAAGAGCTATCGTAACTTTGACAATATGATAACGTTTCAAAGACAATGTGCTTTTGCCCAGTAGAAAAGAGACCCTCTTCAAAGGATCTCTACGATGATCAATCTTTTGCTACTCATATCCGTCGGAGAGTTTCCTAATTAGAAATATTTTAGAGAATATTTCCAATTTACCATTTACCAACCTATTAATAAACAAATTGTATACATACATACATACATACAATCGCAACTTTTTTATCGGAGGCAGGCAGAAACCACTTTCTTCCACTTGCTACGATCCAGCCAACTTCCTTCGCTTCCTGAGGGCCCAGACAAGATGCACTACGCTAGCTAGCGTTTCTCTTCGTTTAGCTTTTAAACCAATCGCGTCACTGGTAGATGACGTGCAATACGAAAAGTCACGTGATGGGCCAGTGACGCGATTGGTTTAAAAACTAAACGAAGAGAAAGGATAGTCAGCGTAATGCATCTTGTCTGGGCCCTTTGCACACTCATAAGTCTCTTCGTACACGTGGGTCACAAAACTTATGCATATATTAAATGTGTGATTGATTAAAACAATCGCTTCACTTTCAATTATAACTGCTTTTTAATCGAATCTAAAGTTCTGACAAAGATTTATGGTAGTCGAGCGAAGTGGGAGCCGGTCAATGACATTGACCCGGTTGCTGCGTGACCCGGCCGCGTCCTGAGGCGTATCTAGATGTATTTGGTCTAAATTCCATTCATCGGCTGTTATCAGCCGAGTGTATTACGACATGTACCTATTTTAAAGGCATGACACTATTTGTTTAAAGTTTCTCGATGTTTCAGTCAGGAGATAAAATTTGGTACCCACCTTAGGTCCTAAGTCACTGACAACTTCAAGCATATTTTTCTTGAAATGGGTCCCAAATGACCTTTGGTACAATTTCAATTTTTATTTCCTTGTGTGCAAGTACGTCATAAATAAAAAACAATAAGACCTATAAAATGTGTTAGTTCATACGAAGTTGTGTTTTAATTAAAGGATCACATCCAGCATGAAATATGAGTTTGCTCTTATTCCACTAATATTATAAATGCGAAAGTTTGTGTGTGTGTTAGTTATGCTCTTTTTATTAACTTGACAGTAATGGCGGCCGCGTTAGAAACAAACTGATGATATAGGCAAGAATGTTTTAAGTTCTCTAACGTAGCGCTCTAGACTACCTATCTCTAATAATAAATTTTAGAAACAGTAAGCATGACAAACTTACAGAAAAAGCACTTACAGCACTTAAAAGCACTTACTTAATATCCAAGTTTTGAGGATGCAAATAAGCCTTGTATTGTTGAAACCCAAACATTTTTATAGTTACGCATTTCGCACAATAACAATTATGTTGAAATTTCGGTATCGATATAAGATCACACAATAACGACTCGGCATCGATGAATGGCTAAACCCACAAGCCGAAGGCGTGCGCGGGCGCAGCCCTTACAATTATCGATTGCATTACCAATGATATTTTTGGTTATTGCCAACTGCTTTACATTAATTGCGGTCCAATTTAAATCCAATTACAAATTGATCATGATCATATAATTTACAAGCCATTAGAACAAGTTTAAGTGATTTTTAACCAATTACTTAAAGGGTCACTGCTAGTATATAGGTACTATTACACATCTTGGTATGCATCATTATATTATATTACTGTTCAATCTTGTGCTTACCTGTCTCCTTGCGGTTATGCTTCGATTTTTCCAGAAATTTGTTCTTAAATAGACAAATTATTCATATTTAAGCATCACATCACATTTCATTACATCACATCACACACACACACACACATTTTATTACATCATATTTCTTCCCTTTGAGTCATATTCCACTATTGTGTACACATTGCTTATTTATCTTGGTAGGTAATGCAGCGCGCCTAGTATGGCTGCGTGTAGGTATACATATCGTGCGTCAAATGTGGATAAAGCATCCGTCACTCTCGTACTTATATTACGAGTCAGAAGGTGACGGATGCCTTATCCAAACTTTGTCACGCGATAAACTTAGCCATATTAGGGCCCCAGAAATGATTAATTTATGTCCTTGCGGGTGTTGTGAAAGGCCGGCTGAGTCCGGTGATGAGGAAGGAAGTGCGAGTGACATACCAAAGTCGAAACTCACGCCTTTATACCTTCTTTTGTGTTTTCGTCCTACTACGTACCCCAAAAGTACTACGTTGAAAAAAAAACTTTGCGAAAAAGATGGTAGGTTTGTATAATTATTTTTACGTCACGTTTAAATATAATTTGGTGCAAGAAACATTAAAGTTTTAATCCTTAACCTGTTATGCGATCGTGACACATGCTGCGTTTTGCGATTGCCACAGGTTGCGTTATAATGTGTTCCAATTTAAACTGCTTTCTTTAAAATTATACTTAACAAAAGTTGAGCCAATCTTTTGCACGAAAGACCGCATGTAATAATTGTAATCCGTAGAGGTTTCTTATTGATAAACAATGGAAATCAGGTAACCATAGATTTTTTTCTCTTTCGTGTAATGGTTTATTAGTGTAGTTATAGGTAAATTTAGGTGTCATTCACTAGTTCATTACTTTTATACAAATATTTTTTTATGTTTGTTGAGATCAAACCAAGACTTTAACTAATGTAAATCAATTATTCAGTTACGTATGAATAAATTTATCCATCTTTATATTGCTACGAGGGCTGCTACTTATGTAACCGGAATAGAAAAAATAAACAAACGTACATGGCTAAATATGGTTTTATTGTTTTTCGAAGTATTCTCCGTGATAATCGATGCACTTTTGCATACGTTGAAACCAATTTATAAAGCACTTTTTCCACTCTGACTGAGGTATCTCCAAAACGTGCTGTCTGAACGCGTCGACGGCATCTTCACGGGTCGAAAATCGTTGACCACGTAATTTATTCTTTACATTTGGAAATAAATAGAAATCATTGGGTGCCAAATCAGGGCTGTAAGGTGGATGACCCGTTAATTCTATATTTTGACCTTCCAAAAATCGAGTCGTTTCACGTGATGTATGACAGCTGGCGTTATCATGGTGCAGAATGATTCTCCGTCGCTGGTTGTTTTTCCATATTTTTTCAAATACTTCCGGCAAACAAATGGTCGTGTACCACTCCGAATTAACCGTATTACGATTCTCTAGGGGCACTGTAGCCACATGGCCATTAATACCAAAAAAGCAGGCCACCATTTGCTTCAAGGTGCTTTTTGCACGAGTTACTTTCGTAGGGTTCGGCTCATTTTGAAACACCCACACCGTTGATTGTTGTTTAGTTTCGGGATCATACGCATAGATCCAGGATTCGTCACCTGTGTAGATATTATAAACAGCTTTTGAGTCACCACGGTTATATTTTTTCAACATTTCCTTGCACCATTCGACGCGAGCCTCTTTTTGATCCTTAGTTAAGTTGTGCGGGATCCAACGCGAACAAATTTTTTTCACAGCTAAGTGTTCATGTAATATCTTATTAATGCTCGTCATACATATGCCTATAGTCGCCTCTATCTCGCGATACGTAACATGACGGTCATGCATTATAAGTTTTCGCACAGCTTCAATATTTTGTGGTACAACGACCGATTTCGGGCGACCATCCTTAACTTCGTCCCTGAGCATACTACGTCCACGATTGAACTCACTAAACCAGTGATACACAGTAGTTTTGGATGGAGCTTCATCACCAAAAGTCGAAGTTAGTTGATCTATGCACTGTTGTTGCGTTAAACCACGCCGAAAATCGTAATAAATCATAGCACGAATATTTTCACGAGTGAGTTCCATTCTTGCAGCGAGATTAAAATTTAAACCCGCCAAAAACAAAAGACTAGCGTACATAAGAAAAAAAATATATAGCGGCCAGTATTAAAAAAAGTTCAAATTTTACCATGGAGGTCAGATATAGCGTTTAAAAATGTTGGAATCCTGGATTCCGGTTACCTAAGTAGCAGCCCTCGTAAAATGTATCAATTCACTTATTTCATCAACATAGAACTACTTTATTGCCTTTAGCCAAGTTAAGTTTACAGTTAGTGAATTTAAAGTAGTTCAAGCAATAATAATATATTGATACCGTAATTGATAAAAAAGTCAACAAAGAGCGATTACTTTACTTGCGGACCCCTAAAAAGGAGTGAGACATTTTCGCAATATTTTAACCACACACTATAAGCGATATGTCAGTCATGAAGCAATGAACGATACCTTTAATGTGCGTTTATTCGGTAAAAGTAACTAGATGGCCGTGACAAAGTTGAAACTCGTTACTCCATTTACAATAGTTGCGTTGGAGAAATAGGTCTTATTTAAATATTCGAATATGTAACTTAGATGGTTTCTGCTTACCGGCAATTCGACATTGCAAATGATTTCCGGTTTTATGATAAGTAAAGGCAAACGAGTGCAGAGGTCACCTAAATAAATAAAAATAAATAAATATCAGGGGACAATGTCACACCAATTGACCTAGTCCCAAACTAAGCTCTAGGCTTGTACTATGGGTACCAGACAACGATATAAATACTAACATAGAGAAATATATACTTAAATACATAGAAAACATCCATGACTCAGGAACAAATATTTTGCGCTCATCACACAAATATCTGCCCTTACCGGGATTTGAACCTAGGACCTCTAGCTTCGTAGGCAGGGTCACTACCAACTAGGCTATCGCGTCGTCAAACCTGTTCCTTATAATATAACCGAATTTTCGGGTTGATAAATGTACTTATATAAAGTATCTGTCACTCTTGTACTTACACATTAGTCTGTACTCTGAAAGTGACAGAGGTCTTATCCACTTATATCCACCTCGTTAAACACGGCTAATATGACCATAATACTAGAACTAATGGATAGGCCTCTATGCAGTTATTTTACTTGCAGTCTCACCCATGCACTTTACTATAGTTCTATTTTATATTTAACTACGTTTCAATTTTATAAGTGATTAAGTTTTTAACTAGGCACCGGTGATTATTTGTGTGAATTACGGTAATATCATACACTCAACCAATTTGAATCGTGTGCCATTAATTATGGAACTATGTCAAAGTGACGTTATAATTCAAATCTTATGATTTTAATAATTACTCACTTTGACATAGTTCCATAGTGCCCTATGTGATCAAATTTTGTTGACTGTACGTGTACGTAGTTTAACACTTAGTTGAGACAACTTTAACTTTCGTCTCGAGTGTAACGAAAATGAGTCATACATATGGCTAATTTCCGTGATAAAAATCAAATTAGGGACTTTTTAACAGAATTATTTTTATTTTGAACGCTGCAACAGCATGAACGAATTTGGATGAAATTTGGAATGGAGATAGCCATAAGATATTTAGAAATTTATACGTTTCGAAGGTAAAAACAATGATCGAAATCACCCGCAAGATAGGATGGCCGAATAAGTAATTCTACGTGGACGAAGTCGCAGGTAGAAGCTGTAACACATATTGATCTAGTTCCTAATGACAAACATACTTATATAAAGAAACAAGCTATCCGCGCCCGGCGCCGCCCGGGTGTAATGATTTTTTTCATACATTATTGCCTTATGAAATATAGTTTACGTCCTATTCTCAGAGCTACTGAGTTTACACACGAAACTTAATAAGAATCGGTCAAGCGGCTTGACTCAAGCCGTTTCGGAGGAATTTTGTTACAAACACTGTTACACGAGAATTTGATATATTAGATAAATACTTATACATAAATACCTATAGAAAACACCCAAGGCTCAGAAGCAAACACTTGCGATCATCACACAATTTTTCATCATCTCATTCATCACACTTGGCAAACTGTGTCGTTCAAAATACTTACTCAAGTCATTTCTAAACCGGCATAAAGCGACCATTGTTGCAATGTAACCGTTTGATGTCCATTTTGTGGTCGAGCAAATGTAGCATTCGTTGAGGAACCATCAACTTAAGCCTCAGGAGGGTTATTATGACATAGCTATGCAGTTCTGTTTACACTGAGAGAACAGGACAAAGCTACATAACTTCTATAGCTCTGTCCCATACGCTCGCCGTAAAATGAACTGCAAAGCCATGTCATAATAACCCCCCAGATCTGTTAATCATAATGCAATATATGAGATATTAACTCTCGTGGCAGAAACAATTACCAAATGAACTGAAAGCAGGACACCCACGTGACGTTGCCTAACATACACTTTGATCATTCTAATACGTAGGTATAGCAAGTGGTCAGTTAAAGAGAAGTTTACTTAGGTTATAAAATGTATTAAAAATGTGCTTTGCTATGCTCATTCTCACTTTTAGGGACAAGACGGAACTTCCATTCCACTTTCTCTGCACACATTGTTTAAAAATCATAACCATATAACCGCCTTAGTGACAAGTGGATAAGAACTACCACGTGATAAGTTTGTAAAAATTACAAACTGGAATAGAATATCTGGGTTTCTATTGGAATATTTGCTATTTACTGTATTGTTATCGTATTGTCAGCGTTACGACAGATCTTATGTACTTAACGGTAATGGCGGCCGAGTTTAAAAACAATACGATAACATGTCAAAGTCAATAATATGGTTTTACCGAGTAGGAGGGTTATTATGACATAGCTATGCAGTTCTGTTTACACTGAGAGAACAGGGCAAAGCTATATAACTTCTATAGCTCTTTCCCACACGCTCGCCGTAAAATGAACTGCAAAGCCATGTCATAATAACCTCCTAGAATTACCAATCATCTGCCATCCACGTAGGTATTATATTCTATTTTGTCTTTAATCACATTGTTCCTTAGTGTTTTATTTTACAAAATGGTCGCCTTTGCTGTCATCATCACAAAGACACCACGTCGTAGGAAAATAATTTCCGGGTTAATCGATGTTGTCCCTTTGCTGTTCAAGACACCGTTGTCATTGTTTATATCGGCCGCATAAGAAGATAAGGTAACTGGTTATAATTAAGGTCGGCTTAAACTTAAACAAACAAATTACTTAATCGATTGAAAAAATCAAATAGAAACATTTATTAGTGTTTCGTAAAATTTCCTTTTCATAATCGTGAAATGTTTACGCTTTTAAAAATGAACGAACACTTACTGTATATTCGTCATTAATTATATTTTAGCGTAGGTACAAGGTGCTCAAAAGTACCAGTGGGCCTAGAATGGTTGCGTCTATATCGCGTGTCAAATGTGGATAAAGCATCCGTCACTTTCATACTTATTTACGTGTCAAAAGGTAACGGATGCCTTATCTAAACTTTGTCACACAAAGTTGACTTGATATTTTTAAACACAAGTTCTGTGGGCCTAGTATGATTGCGTTGATCGCGTGCCAAATGTAGATTATGCGTCCGTCACTCTCGTACTAACACGTATCGGAAAGTGACGGATGTTTTATCCACATTATGTCACGCGATAAAAGTCAGTAAAAATAAGTAAGTATATCCACATTCTAACAATGTGTAACGGACAATGTCTAGTTGCCAATGTTTCACAACTGATACCCTATTTTATGCAGTCACGATTTTTTATGATACAAATCTGCGGTGAATTTTATTTTTGCTTGTAGGAGTGATTTATTGCCTAGATAGATAAGATCAATATAGTTAGTTTAATAATAGTATGAACAGCGTTGCTAAATTACTTGACACTGTTTATAATTTTATAGTAGCATAATGGGTCTTTATTTAAACAAATAAAACTGCTTTGTTGCATACTGATTACCACCACCACCACCACACGTAACGTTACGTTTTACGTACGGATGTAGTGAATAAACATATTATTATGACATTGTTTTTATCTAAAAAATCGGATGTACAGCCACCCAATAAAAATGTTGAGCATACTTAGAACCTTGTCATTGTGAATGTCATTGTCATTGTCATGTTTGCCATTTGATGTTCTGTTTGAAGTTTACTATGACAACGCACTAAAGTGCTTAACACTTTCGTTGAGGTACTGTATTTTGCTCTCTTACTCAGTTTTAGTACAGTGGTTTTATCTCACAAAAGCGGGTTTACCATAATTATAGTTGTAACTCGTATCAGACACCCACACTACGGCGTATCGATTAACAGCCACTCGCCCGGTACAGACGGACTGCATTTGAACTGCAACCCAGCTACAAAATGGCAGTTTGAGTGCATTTGACGTACGTATGTTTTGATGCAGTTACGTCAACTGCATCAGAACTGCACTCGAACTGTTATTTTGCAGTCCGTCTGTACCAGTTCTTATAGACAACGTGCACGAACATCTACATACTAAAGTTAGTCTTGCAAACCTGATTTAATGAGATAATATAGTATACCTATCGATAAGCTAATTAAGGAAAAAAGACGTAAGAGGGCCTGGGCCAATTTCACTCTGAAAAACCATATTGCTTTTGTCAAGTTATAGTATTGTTTTAACCCAGCCGACGTTAATGTCAAGTAAATAACAGCTATCGTAACGTTGACAATACGACAACATGTCCGGAGCAATACGGTTTTACCAAGTAGGATAGAGCCCCCTGTACCTATAGCCTTTTTTTTGTACTCAGCCATTACACAGGCACAGCTATTCGATTTTGAATAAGGATATTTCAAACGTATGCACGTTATTCGGACTTGACCTTAAGCATTCGTTGCAAAGTTTTTGCTAAGTACTTTAAGCTTTCGCTAGGTATGAGGATATTGCCGAATAACCAGTTTAATCTTTTATGAGAATATTGGCATGTAATTATATAATAAGTATGCTAATTAGCTAAACATAAGTTGATTGACATCAATAAAGTGTGCCAGTTTTTTTACGATAAATGTGTTTGCACATTTTTTAAGACAAATAATTTAAACTCTTACCTCTATTAATAGAAATAGTAGTTTTTCATATTGAATCTAAAGGTCATTTAGGACTAGGCCAGATGCATAGGTACTGCACCCGAATTACCGGTTACCGAATGTAGCAACCTGCGGGCCGAGTATGGTTGCGCCTATATCGCGTGTCAAATGTGGATAAAGCATCCGTCACTTTTTGACATGTCTACTTTTTTACGTGTCAGAAGGTGACGGATGCCTTATCCAAAATTTGTCTCGCGACAAACGTACCCGTGTGGTTGCCGGGTTAGAATAGAGCCACTCCATATCTTCCCGTGGATGTCGTAAGAGTCGGCTAAGGGAATAAAGGCGTATAGTACTGTTAGGCGATGGGCTTGCAACCTGTCACTAATACACTGGTAAATATCTTAGCCTAAGACAAGTGTGCAAAATGTGGTTACAGAATTATCAACAAGTTTTTAAAGTTGTTGGTAATTCTGTAGCTCTAGGCTGCCTACCCCACTTTGGGAATAAAGGCGTGAGTTTATGTCTCGCGACAAACGCAGCTATGTTAGGCCTCCTGGGCCTGCATTCTACACGTTAAAAGAATATTGTTTTTGATTTGTAATTTATTTTATTTTATTTATTTGATAAAAACGTTTACATGACATTACAGTTTAACCAATGCGTCACTAAACTTAGATTAACAATTAAGGATTAAAAATTCACAATAATGGGTAACAAATCAAATTGGAATAGTTGAGCACCTAGCATCCTTCGCCTTACAGAATCTCAAGCATTCACTACACACTGCCGCCCATCGCCACGCAAACAAGTCGCACTCGGGTGTAATCGTTCCGTCAACGTTATATAATATATTTTTAAGAATACAAGCCCTGTTAAAATGTATAGAATTGGCGCAAGAGAACGTACGATTCCTAAATAAATATTTTATATGACTTCCAAAGTCTACACTAGTAATTTTCATCAAGCCACATGCTAAAAACCACGTAACACTATGTACTTACTCGTAATAACAAAAACTTATCCGAGTACTTAGTTTACCAGTAAGAAAACTAAATCGAAATAGGCCGGTTTAAGCTCACAAAAACGTTGACAGCTTTGAAACTCGTTTGTAATAGGGCAATAATGTAAATTAAAAATTATAATCAAAGAGACAAGTTATTTTGAGTCACTGAATTTAATGATCAGAAAGTAAATATTGATGATCTAGTTTAAATATTATCGCTCATAAATCATTTCGTCGAGTCCATCAATTCGCAGACGCTCGTTAACATACCGAAGACCATTGAATAATACCGATATTACGTGATAACTCGGCCACATCTTGCAATTAAATTTACACCATAGCATATGAGTTATAAGAACGATTTAATTGACAGACGACCTACCCGTCGATCGTAGTCTCACAGTCATTTGATTTATTTAATGTTAATTAATTAAATGTAAGCGTCAAGTTGCATTTCCACTTGTGAGGAAATATTATTGAAGTATACTTGATTAAAACTACATTCACCACCTACAGAAATATATTTACAGTCACAACAAGAATTTATAAATATGGTAATACATACATTTACATTTATTTAATAAAAGTCGTTACGAATTCCGTGTTGACTTTTATTACGTGAATAAAACTATTAAGGCAAAGCACTGAGAGGTCTAGGCGTTTGCGGCTTGATTTCAATAAATTACGAGTCTATTTTAATCTTTGATGATTTTCTTTTTAGACTACCGTATCCAATGGGTCCAAACGGGACTCTACTGAGCCTTCGTGGTCCTTTGTTATATATTACGGCAGATATCCTTAAATAATATAAAAAACATACGCATACCTTGTAGCAAAACAACAATAAAAACCGGCCAAGTGTGAGTTGGGCGGTACGAAACTCTCGGTGCGCGAGAACGACTCGCACTTGACTGAATTTTTTCATCACTGTACATAGTAAATTTATTTCAACTTCGTAGATTAGTAAAAAAAAATAGACTAAAGATCTTAAGTAATCTAAAGTAGGTAACTCTCAAGTAGTTCAAAATAACTCATTGAAAAACAAGAAATAAAAGTATAGCAATCAAATATGTGTTGCATCGTGGGCGCTAGTGAATCAATCAAATCCCTACAAATATCATGTAAAATTAAGATGTTCATGCTCTATAAGTTGGTAACTTTTTCACAGTTGAACCGCAAAACCAATTTTATTGAAATTTGTAATGGAGATTGGTAGGGTCTGTATTTTACCTCAAATGTCTGATTTTGCTGACCTATTACTATACTTTTCATTTCAGAAAATTGAGCAGTGCCCAAGATAGTATACGATATCTACAAGGAGTCGGGGACACAAGCTAGCGTGAGCGTGACTGTGTTCATAAACCGACCGGTCGTCATTCCAGAGTAGACTCAACACCTATTATTTTTATAAGAAGCTAACGGCATACCAAAACTTTAACTAGCCATGATTATCTTAACGAATCTGAGTTGCTAATAGCTGGGCGGCGCACGCGCTGCTACGCACGATCTGCCGCCGGTATGCACGTAAACGCAGTAATCGGTGTTGCAAGCTTATACCAACAAGCGGATTGATTCAATTCTAGGCTTAGGGCCTTAACGACATCATTAACCGTGCTTTGTATTATGAAGGGTAATGTGTACAACCCTAGCTGTTGAATACTACTAGCGGAAGTAGGTAAAAGTTTCGTGATTCGTCTAGTTGGGAGTGACCGTGCCCTGTATTGTATAAACACTGGTCCCGGGTACGATCAAATATGGCTAGTTTGAGTAGTATGCGTAGAAGTTTTTATCCATATTTTTAAGTATATCGTTGTACACAGTACCCAGTACCCATAATTTACAGGTTTGGTTTTTAATTTGACAGTTAGTTAACAGAGTGGTCATTAATTTGACGGTCACTAGTAAATTTTGTGGTCAACTTTTGCCACTTCACTATGAATATTTTGAGAATCTCGCCAAACTTGCCGTGCGCTACGTTCATTTTATTGCCCATCGGAGCAAATTAGGTATATATATGGAAATTTTTCTTTGGTTTTTTTTTATGGCTGTATGTGAAGTTACTAGTTAAGGCTAATAAATGATTTATAAGTCGAAATTCAACGTTCGCCGCGTTATTGCCGATATACGGACGGCCTCAGTTGCTTACTAAAGTGGTAATAATTGTAATTCCCGATTACGCTTCCTTCAAACCAGCTGTGGCATCTATATATGCCCGATATCATATTGTGATAATGTGTAGGGGTTTTAGGGAAGGCTAGATGAATGTAAGTACTCACAGCTCGGCCTTTACGGTCAATCCAGATATACAGTGCACTGTTCACTTGGTTCACTCGTGTTCGGGCCTTATTTGGGCCATTCTACTTTTCAGTGTACATTTTTGTTATCGTCCGATAAAAAGTATACCAAATTATGAATCCGCGAATAAATAAATAACATGAACTTAGAATGTTTAAGCTTAACGATTTAAAAAAAAAACTCGTAAATTACTCAATTATCGCTGAAGAATCTTGGTAACTCAGTGGTAAATTGCACTTTTTCCATAGAAAAGGCGGGGACATCAACGTCCACTGCGTTACTAACTTTATAGTTATTACAAATAACTTTTTATGAATTAGATTAATTCTAAATATAAGCTTATTTACGTCCCTTTTCGAATTTCAAGTTAAAAAACGCACCACTTCACCGTTTTTTTTAATAAAAATAGTTTACTGAGAACGTGGCTAAAAGTTATGTACAACGAAAAGTAGAATGGCCCATTTTATTGGTATTCACTTGTGACACCAAGGTGTTTGCTTTTTATTTCATGTTGAGACTTCTCTTGGGTTGCTCGGGACGGACACGTGCGGTGTGTCAAAGCTCAGGCCCACGCAGACTTCGGCGCCAAGCTATCCCGAAACTTCCACCACACCGATTTAGGATTTTGTGAGGGTGAGGGTAGTTCGGACTGCACATTGCTTAAACAGTTATGGTATAATTTTTTTGTTTTAAATAAGCCATGGCATCAAAAACTATGTAAATGTGTTTTTTTTAATTTTAAGCCAGACCTCAGTGTAGTTCATCAAGGACCGGACAGGACATTAAAAATAAACTTTGTAAATAAAAGGTATTACTTACACTGCCATGCCACTATATCCAGTACATTTGCGTTCTCTCATGAGATCCATACTACAATAATACATTCTCAGAAAATAAATTACTCAGTGAAATTGTCCAGGATACAAACCAGATGATCCAGATGCCTGAACAGGATCCATAAAGAAGGCAGATCCAATGATTGTGAATGTCGTCACACGTTTCATTAACTAATTAAGTATGTTGGGTAACTTGGTTTAATCACGCAGCAATGAGGAAGATAACATCTCGGAGCTGGAGGCTGGCTCACGCCGAGGACTTACAACACAGTTTTATTTGGAGATTTGTTTACTGTCACATTTGTCATTGAGATGCAGTATCTATGACTTGATGGCAAACATTACATGATATCGAAGAATATCGACTGCGTACACGTGAAATTGGTACACCTTCGCTTTCGCTCCGCTTCGCTTTCGCCTTTGTAGGTACTTTTTGTGTTTCTGTCTATTTTGTTGTTTGTTGTTTTACTCGTATTATACAAACAGTTTGACGACGCGTTGGCAGTCGGTAAAAAAACGTCTTAAAAGCAAAAAATATCGTCGGGGACCGCTAAGTAGCTGGGGTACTTTATATTATTTCATTTACTTAGCGGTCCCCCGACGTTTCGTAGCTTTAACCAAAATATTAATACCTACTATTATTAAAGTTATAGGGCCAATACTTATTCTTTTTTACTTTTTAGACGATTTTTTACCGACTGTTTGTATTGTTTTAATTGAATTGTTTGGATCATAGTGAAAATCCATGAAAAGATGTGACGACGGCTACTTTCATATACCTATATTTCTTTAAGGTATCATGGAATTTATCTATACCTATCTAATGTCATGACCATGATAGTATCATCACTGAGCTTCTAACTGTTAGTTTCTAAGATTAGTAATATGTTCCGCATGAATTTTACTGCAGAGCTTAAACGTGTCACTAATATTGATGCTGCTATAAACATTATTTAAAATATGTTCCGATGCCTGCATCTAAACACGTTTTCACCGCAGCCCCAAGAGATAAACATAATAGATTTACAACGGTAGCAGTTCGCTAGTCAGCTTAGACATTATTCAAATCCTAGGAACCGTTGAACCGGAATCAGGTTTTAAAGCTAATGCGGATGATGACAGCCTTATAATTTATCATTTATTCTGGCTGAGTAACCTAAGTAATTTCTGTTATTTGTCTAGTTTCATTACCTACTTAAGATAGCAATTTCAAGCTTCCAATGAGTCGGGTTTTGTTAACGTTGTACAGGAAATGAGTCATTGGGTTTTGCGAGGTAAAGAATTTGTTGTTTAAAATAAAACCAGAAAGGTAAAGCATGATTAAGCGGTTTCAAAATGGAACCAGAGTATCTATTCTACTCTGTAAAACCATATTGCTTTAATTTTGTCGTATTGTAAACGTGACGATAGCTGACAGCAATGGCAGCCGTGTTAAAAACAATACGATAACATGTCAAACGTAATATGGGTTTACACAGTGGAATACAGAACATGCAGAACTATCAAGGTTTTTTGTACAATGTCAGATGATTCATCAAGGACCCCTTGGAAACGCTTTTTTTTTCGCATAATGTATATCATTTCGCATAAAATCCTTTGGCATAACACCCTTTTAGGCTGACATTGCAGAATTTAATAAACGTCTTTTGTGTAGATTATTTAGGTATGGGTATTATAAGCTGGGCAAAGGCCTCCCTCTCGTCCTACCACGCATCCCTGTCTTGTGCAGCCTCCTGCGAGTCCCTTCTGAAAGCGTAAGGTTAGCTTGGTTTTTAAAAATAATTAAAATAAAACCCTTTCTATTGTAAACACCGTTTTAGGATTAAACGATTTAACGCAAAAAAAAATATGCAAACCGATATGGACCTGATTCAACATTATGACAAAACTAATTTCGAAGATAATGGTATTTCAATATCACAATCAATGCCAAGTCATTTAATTGCTACAAACAATTACTTTTGCTGATCAGTGACAATCAAACTAATTATGTTTTTACTGTCACTGTGTACTTATGTATTTATTGAAATTCAACGCCATTATTAAATTAGTCTTATTAAATTTAGCGTTTCAATAAAATTACTATTACTGTAATTGGCCGATTCAGGTCATTAAATACACGAAAGCGGAGAGGATAATAGAGAAGATACTAAAACAATTCGTGGTCAACTTAAAGTCACTTGCAGCAAAAACATGAAATGCAGTTTTAGTCTTAAGGTTCGTTTTGTAATGTCAGGATAAATTAAACTATAGTGCTAAGAAGACATCATGGTCAAGTCTTACCCAAGGCTGAGCAACGTACACAGCGGGGCTAGACCAGTTGCCATCGAAAACGAACGCAAGCGTTTGGTGATCACCTGTCGCTTTGCGCTGTCAAAATTTAAAAGGCTAGACAAGTTGCTATCGAATGCAACGCTAGCGTTAGGCGATCACTGTCGACATGCGTTGTCAAAATTAAAAAGCTAGCCAAGTTGCAGGTTTGAAAAAGGAACGAATTAACTGTCTCTAATAAGTACGGTGGTTAATTAGTTACGTACTTTTGTTTAGAATCGTTTACTAATGCTTAACATTTAAAAAAAAAACTTTGGTATTGTATACCATCGCTGATAATCTTTTTCATGATTTAGTAGCGATACTTTCTTTTTTACGCATAACTATTTTTTCTTTTGACGAAAAGTTTAGCTTTTCAATTTCAAAATACATTTCAAGCTAAATAACCTACAGCATAAACCAATTTTTCTGAAGATGTAAAAGGTACTTGTAATGAAGCTCTGAACTCTAAGGCGCATATTAATAAACTAATCTCAACTCTAATGCTCGTCTCGAGATGTGTCAAAAATGACAGTGTTTCTATGGTTTGACGTTTACTTTGACGTATCTTGTGACGGGCCTCTCAGCCAAGATGAGTTTATTAATACAGCTCTAAAAGTCATCAATCAGCTGTCAAGACGTAGTTAGAGCTATTTTTCAAGAACCAATTATTTTATCTGATAACATCCGTCGGCGGTATCGCGCGAGTGGAACCTAATTTGCAATATGATCATGTGTCGACAAGCGCCAAGGGGCACATATATATGGTATATGTTTAACACTTCAATTCCTTGGACGTTTTTAAAGTTAAATGAGGCTTTATTTAACCCCTAACGCAAACAGAGGGGTGGAAGTTAAACGTGTATATCTGTGTCTGTTTGTGGCATCTTAGCTCCAAAACGGATGGACTGATTCATTCGCGGTTTTTAGATAGAAGAATTCGTTTAATCGAGATGGTTATGATACTACCTTTTTTTTTAATACTACGTTCAAATCGGTCTATTCATGTGGGAGCTACGATGCCATAGACCGACACACACATACACAGACACATAGACACACAGATACACAGGTACATAGATACATAGGTAAAATTTATAACACCACTTTTGATTGGTCGGGGGTTAAAAATAAAGATAGAAGACTTGAAAATGTTTCTGCGATTTGATTCGAGAAAGTACACCTAGGGCGGCCTCTTCTGACCCTCCCAGTCACTTTCACTCTGTATATCTCTTCTTCATTCGTTCATCCATCTTTTTCAAGTGACCGAACCACCGAAGCATGCCCTTTTATCTTAATCACTACATCTTCTTTTAGTCCACATTTATCTCTGACCTTGACCTTTTTGATTTATTTCATCAAATGCATAATCGATTCATAAGTCGAAAACTAAACTTGAAGCCTAAAGTTTGTCGTAGATATAACCGCTCAGCACCGGATTAGCTCAAAGTGAGACATTCAAAAGCTAGCTTTGATTAGTGTGAGTAGCTACGATAATTTTTTCAGTAGACGAAGCGAGGCCCGCTCCTGGCTTTTATTTTCACTTTAACTTTAAAAAATATATCGTACTAACTCAAATCTCACTTCTAAATGTCTCACTTTGAGTGGATCCGTTGACAAGCTGTTATGTCTGGGACGACCTTTAATCTCCTTTTAGAACATTTGGTGAGAGATTTCCTTGCTTTATGTGTGTCGTAATATCAGTTTTATACAACACCGAACGCCGTAAAGGGGTTAAATCGATCGTTTGTACATTTATAAGGGCTTTTAAATTGGAGCACTTCGTGCTTCGAAGCTTAATGTAAATTAATAATCAATTAACATTTTCATAGCCCAATTAACTATAAGCAACAAGCACTATTAAAACTGTGTCACCGGCGTTATACATCAAATAGATCAAGATAAGCTATAGAATGGTGCGATTTACATCAAATATTTCATTAATCACGCGTACCCTTGAGTACTTCTCTGGACTTATGGATCCATGGACGTATACGCAATTGATCTATAAATATTTCTAGTTTTTGTGACTATGCCTATGATAGTATCAATGGCGTATAATGTTCTATCGCTTATTTAGGGCTTAATTAGCGCTCACACAGATTTTACCCATTCGCATATTTTTCTTTCTAAGGTTTAGGGTGTGTACATTTTGCAGCAGGCCCGAAGGGCTAAAGTACTCAGAGTTAGGAGCACCGCCAAAGCGCTGCTCCGTCGAATCTGTAAAATTTTAGCGGAAAAAGCTACAATGTAATGATTGGTTAAAATAATTAATGAGAAAAAAATCGACCGGTTAAAATCACGAATGGGGATACCCGACTGGAAACAGATCAAAATATAAACTCGCAATTATTATATAGTAACTACAGCATTGTCTGTTAATCATCCAAAATCAGCCAATCCCGTTCAGCAGTGTAGAAAACAAGAACCTTCCCATTGACTACATTTGGGCGTTTTTCACCCAATTAAGCACAATAGTTGAAGAACTTGTGACGAAAATTAACCATACATAACGGCCATCGATGTATAGCTAATTTTCGTCACAAAACTAAGTTAAAGTTTCTTAAATGGGGTACCTACACGTTTTAGTGAAAAAACCATTAGTGAAAATAAAATAATTTCATGAGTATATACCTAAAGGATTGTTTTTAGACGAACATTTTTAATTACAAGTAAGTACCTAAGTATGTAAAAGATATTTAAGTGTACTTGAAGTAACTACAGAGGCAAGAGTAATAAAAGTAAATTTAACTTCCTAACTAATTATTTATTTTATTCTTTATTTCTTATTAAATACTGTACTATTGTTTTTAACCAGGCCCCCATTAGCATAAGAGCTATCACAACGTTGTCAGTACGATACCATGACAAAAGCAATATGGTTTTACACAGTAGAATAGAGGCGTAGGTTTAGTTGCATAAATCAAGAAATACAAACTGAAAAATATTTGTAATAGAATTGACGAAACCATTACTAAACTGCACAGCACTGGGTAGTGATTCTCTCAACAACGGCGTCCGGTCGGACAGACGAGTGAGTGTCCAAGCGGTGACTTTAAGTAGTCCCGTCAGTGCGAACAAAACATATTTTAGCGCGTGCATTTTAAATTTAGCAGCATGCTCTGCTGCTTTCTGCTGGTTTGGATCGAATGTATAAGGCTACTTAATTGAAAATGCACGCGGTAAAATGTGTTTTGTTCGCTCTGACGGGACTACGCTCGTTCGTCCGCCCGTCCGTTGTTTTTGAGAAAATAACACCCCTGATAGTTTAATCTCGTAAATAAATCAAGAAAGGCCTTAATCACATAAAGATACCAAATTAAAAGAACGTCAACTCGTAATATACTTTAATGGCTCATAGACTGTTATTTATCGCCACATTATATTAACTTTAATAGCCTCTAATTGATTATCACTTACATTTAGTAGCACTGACTTCAGGTCTATGACTATAATTCTCTGGGAATTTCAAAAAGTAACCTTACCCCACTTTTGTCTAATTATTGCTAGAAGTTTAGAATCAAATGTCAGCTTGTTATCGAGTTATAATTATATTTTTTACAGTTTGTATGGTCATTTAATAGTTTTTGAGGAATAGACTTACTGGCTCACATTCAGTTATAATATTTTTTCATCATGTTCTCAACATGGTATTCGTATTTTTGAATCTGAAATTTGATCAGATTTACCTGTACTCTTCGCTTTGCTCAGGGTGCAAAAAATGTAACATTGAATCATAAACATTAGTTAGACCTTTATGTATTGAAACTTCTGGAACTAAATTACGTCAATTATAGGAAAACATCGCATACATCATCTTGCATTTTATGTAAAACAACTTATTCTTTTTAATTATTTTATTTAGTCATATTCGAATGCAATATAGAAGTACTTTGTACTAAACAATATAAGTACGAAAAGACCTGGAGGTTCATTAATGAATACACATAATAATTAAAAAATGCGCATGATTAAACTAACAATACGAATGGAGTGAATAAACACTAATGATGACAATTTAAGATAGGTACTGGTAAACAAAATATAGTTATATAGGATACTAAAACAATTATTCGCATGCAATAAAGAAATAAGTTAGTTACATACAGAGCCTCTATTCAACACGGTAAATATAAAATAGTTTTTAAACCAATCGCGTCACTGGCACATCACGTGACTTTTCGTATCACGTCATCTACCAGTGACGCGATTGGTTTAAAAACTAAACGAAGAGAAACGCTTGCTAGCGTAGTGCATCTTGTCTGGGCCCTCTGTCCTGACCTGGACATGGCAAGTTATACAATCTCTGAAACGATTGATTCCTTTTTCGTCATATTCTTGTCTGGACACATTTTTATTTGAGCACAATTTTGTTTGGACACATTTTGTTTTGCCCAGAAATGTTTTTTTTTATTTTTATCACATTAGGTTCATACGTCATCTACCCGCGACTTCGTCTTCGCATAAAATTTTGCATTTATAATTAGTAAGATATACCTACCTAACCTTTTTAAATCTGCTTTTAAAATCAACGTTAAAATGGATGGAACCCTGCAACAAAAATACTAATGTAATTAACATTTTACAGCCTTCATCGACCAAAACTGATAAAAGCGGCTGCAGGGGCGTTGCCGGACCTTGGTCAAGCGAGCTAGAGACAACGCTGCTATGTGAATTAATGAGCAGAGGTCGTGAGGTGACAAAACCCAACGAATTAAAGGGACAGTGCTATAGCAGTTACATATCTCCATCCCGCTCACAGCCTGGAACTTGGCAGGTTTTGACACTTCGTAATACGACCTTAAGTCGTGCTAATGCTTTATAAAAAGTGCACTTCGCAGCAAGGTCAATTCGAGCTTTGAAGAAAATTAAAGCAAATGGCGAATGAAATTACGACTGTACTTGATTAAGGAATGCAGGTTGTTAATCTAGAAACATATCTTTGTAATATTTGATATTAGAAACTGTGAGGCTGGACAAGTTGCTTCACGCTAACGTAAATGATGTTCGAAAACTGACATTTTTTTTTTTAATTTTAATTTATGGCTTTCACTTCTGTTAAGGTGTATTTTGCCAATGTCAAGTGAAATTACGACTGTACTTGATTAAGGAATGCAGGTTGTTAATCTAGAAACATATCTTTGTAATATTTGATATTAGAAACTGTGAGGCTGGACAAGTTACTTCACGCTAACGTAAATGATGTTCGAAAACTGACATTTTTTTATTTTTTTTTAATTTATGGCTTTCACTTCTGTTAAGGTGTATTTTGCCAATGTCAAGTGAAATTACGACTGTACTTGATTAAGGAATGCAGGTTGTTAATCTAGAAACATATCTTTGTAATATTTGATATTAGAAACTGTGAGGCTGGACAAGTTGCTTCACGCTAACGTAAATGATGTTCGAAAACTGACATTTTTTTTTTTAATTTTAATTTATGGCTTTCACTTCTGTTAAGGTGTATTTTGCCAATGTCAAGTGAAATTACGACTGTACTTGATTAAGGAATGCAGGTTGTTAATCTAGAAACATATCTTTGTAATATTTGATATTAGAAACTGTGAGGCTGGACAAGTTGCTTCACGCTAACGTAAATGATGTTCGAAAACTGTATTTTTTTCTTTTAATTTTAATTTATGGCTTTCACTTCTGTTAAGGTGTATTTTACCAATGTCAAGTTATTTATAGACACTCCCATGGACTTACTAGAGCAATAAGTCCGTGGATATCACACGCGAAAACAATTGTTCGGTGAAAGAGAATTTTCTCCAATGGACTAAACAGAAGCGCATGGGGTTAGCTCCACGCGCTAAATTAACGCAAATGGCGAATGAAATTACGACTGTACTTGATTAAGGAATGCAGGTTGTTAATCTAGAAACATATCTTTGTAATATTTGATACTAGCGACCCGCCCTCGCTTCGCTTCGGTTTATGTGAGTTTTCTGTAACACCCGTACATGAAACAGGATTTATTATACATATAAACCTTCCTCTTGAAACACTCTATCTATTAATAAAAACCGCATCAAAATCCGTTGCGTAGTTTTAAAGATCTAAGCATACATAGGGACAGACAGCGGAAAGCGACTTTGTTTTATACTATGTAGTGATTAGAAACTGTGGCGCTGGACAAGTTGCTTCACGATAAAGTGACGGGGCAGTGGTCCAACTGCTTTGTCCAACTGACCAAAATTAGTATCATAAATATGAGGTAGGTTTAGGTTATGTTAGTTCTTCAGCTGGCCCGGAGGGCCAAACCACCCAGAAGTAGGAGCTCCGCGACAGCGGAGCTCCGTCGAGCCTGTTAATTTGATATTCAAATGAAAATTATTTATCAGTTGGACAAAGCAGTTGGACCACTGCCCCGAAAGGCACGATAACGTAAACGATTTTCGAAAGCTGACAAAACGTATGGAATTGACGTAGGCGCTCGACGCGACCGTCTGACAGCTTACGTCAATCGAACGCTAAATACATCTTGTCTAGGGGTGTGTAATGATCGTTATAAAAATAATTAATATAATTTCATTTAATATAATAACATTTGATATAATTTTAAAGGATATAATCACTCATTTTATATAATAAACGATTGGTATATTATCAAAATATCTATTTTTATTTACTATAATTATCATTTGGTATATCGTTTATTTATTATAAACATCATTTGGTATAATCATCATTTTGTATAAAAATCATATTGTATAACTATCAAGTGGTATATTATTCCTAAACTACTTTTCTTTTAGTTGTTAAGTATATTTCTTTGGAATAACTTTTTTTGTCGCATGTTTTTTTGGTACAACGCTGACAGTGAGGCAAAGTCGACGGAGCTCCGCTTTGCGGAGCTCCTATTCCGCGTAGTTATGGCGCTTCGCGCCTTGACACAATTGTAACCTAACCTAACCTATACAGGGTGGTTTTTTGGTCAACAACTTCGACAATAGGGGTTACTATATTTTTTTATACCAACTGTACTTTATATGAAATTAGCTTTATATCATAAGTTGATTATAGTAAATATGCATTATACTTAATGCATGTTATATAAAATATTTTTAGAACAAGTGATCGTTATATAAAATGATAATTATATCATATTTAAATATATTAAATGTTGTTATATGATTTAATTATTATATCAAATGAGCGTTATATCGACTGATATTATAGAAAATATTTTTATATCGATCGTTACGCACCCCTTGTCTAGGGCCTCCGCATCGTTAATCTAATCTAGTCTAATCGTTTTCTTACTAACATGCAGAGCTCGGAATAGGTAGTGCCTATTTACCTAAACTTCTCGGGATGACGTAACTAAGAGTGGTTACAACCAGCAAAAATAATCATTTATTTTTATTGAATGCGTGATTTCCCGGGATTTACTGTATTACTCTAAAGGCTTAATACAATTAACTTTACTTATAAATCTTGTTATATTGCATATTATTTATTTATTTATCTTGAAATAACAATCAGTCGTAAAAAATGTGTGTTTTATTGAATACATTCTATACGATATTATTAAATCAACTAAAAAAGGTCAAATTTCAGGCTCCCTTTGATTCCATTTGATATGCATTATATTTTTAATGACTGATTGCTATTCAGTAATAAGATATTTTTTTTGCTGGTTGTAACCACTCGTAGTTACGTCCTCCCGCGAAGTTTAGGTAAATAGGCACTACCTATTCCTAGCTCTGCATGACTAATGCGAATGATGATGTGATGTTTCATAGCTTTACGTCTTCAACGCCCCAACCAATCGAGGTAAAATTTTGTAATTATATATGTTACTGCTTAGAGACTGGCATAATAGCTATCTAAGCACGTGACCCGATTTTCAGTCAGTTCTCGAGGGAACAGGTGTAAACGACTTATACAAGAATAAAGTCTTGGAGAAAAGCTAGATCTAATCTACAGTGTTTAAATTTCCAACATAGGTATACTATCTAAGTGCGCAAGAAACGTTAAAAGACTTAGGAAGGAAGTAAAAAATAGGTGATGTGAGTTTTTCCTTAGATTTTAAATCATATTCTACCATAGAATCCTGTCATATTGATAGTGTCAAGTCGTGAGAAAAAAATACGTCTAATCTAATCATTGATTGTATGCGACAAGGTTCTACATTACAGTGGTTTAACAATCGAAATGATTGACTGAACGTGATCAATAAAGTAGATAAGTAACTACTTTTAATCACGGAGACTAACTATTCCCGGAGTCATGACTTAGTGCTAACTACGCGTACGTACGCTAGAATAGACCGTATCTATTTAAGGACAATCTCACCCAAATTGGCCTAGTCCCAAACAACCCTCTAGGGTTGTACTAAACATGGGTACTATAGACAACGATATAAATTACATACACAGATGAATACATACTTACATACATAGAACACAGCCAAGGCTCAGAAACAAATACTCGCTCATCACACAAAATTAAATATAGAATAGAATAAATAGAATAGAATCATTTATTTCGAGTAAATTTACACTCATATATTATTAGTAGTTCCTTAATCCTAATTGTTAGTAACAAATTATAAAATCGTCGGCTTAGTGCAAGAAGTCATTAACCCACAAAAAGTCAAGTCCGAGAAAAACGGGCCCAAAGTTTTGACTTAGTCAAATGAACATTATTGTTGTAGGTTCGGGTCTAGATTTAAAAATTAAACACAAGTGGTTAGCTAAGTATATTTAGTATCAAAACCAATTAAAAACTTTGTACAATAATTCCAAATAACGTTTTTAAAAGCCTAAATATGTAGTTAGTGACTTTTTGTCTTTCTCGCTTAAAGGGAACTTACAATTAGTTATTTTTTATTTTAATCACAATTCAATCGAGAAACACAGGTTTTAACGAGAAATTTGGTTTCATCAGTCATAATTATTACCTTAGAAACTTTATGAACATTATTTACTAATTAACAACGCATAAACAGTTTTAAAAACTCTACTTCACAGATATAAACTCAACAAAACCACAACAATAACATAAAATTCTCAAAATGGCGTTATTTGTAACTCCAAACTAAAATAACTAAAAAAGGTTTTTTTTTTATAGAGGAACTTAATATTATATTATAATCCCAGACACTCACAGCAAGCACTACTTACTTACTGTTATAAAACATAAAAACTTCTAAAAGTAGATATTAAAATAAAAAGATCAGCCTTTGATTTTGAACTAATACTGTAAGTACGAAAAAGAGTTAAAAAACCTAGTCATCCATCTTTTTCACTCTTCGTCTTCTGAGTTTGAAGACATTTCTTCAGGTACATAATCACGACTTTCTTTGGCTGGCAAGTTCTGGTACCAGTGGTGAAGTTCCGCGGGTATAATTTTTTCATTGCACATTTTTAGTAAGTCCTTTTTTTAGCTAGTTTGGCGGTGCCAAAGTGATTGGCAGTTTTTGGTTGTAAGCTTTTCTCGAAATGTACTTAAGTGTTATAATTGAAACCCTGTATGGGTTTTTCAAGCTTACGTTTTCGCAGTTGTTTTATTGGGGCCATAGATTGGGATGTATTACTTTTTAATACGTGAAATTCTTTATACTCAGATTTGAAATCGTATCTGTATAAAACAACATTCGGCCTTTTTTTCTCTAGTCGAAAAGATTTCACTTTAAGCCATCGCAGTTTTTCTCCATTGACATCAATCGATCGATTCTGCATCAAGTTATCTCTCAAGTCGTTTAGGTTCAAAATATCTGTGTGATTCATAACTATCGGTTCGTACGGTTTTTTCAGGGTTTAATTTTTCTTATTTTTTCTGTTTGATCTTGCTAATCGAATAACATTACAGAAGTCTGTCATTGAGTACACTGGCATTAAACGCAATTGGTTCTCAATCGCACTGTGCTTGCTATCTACCTCCATATGTGTATGACCAGACTAAATATTTATGTTCTATTACCTCGAGATGAGTTGTCTCAACAAAATACAACTGCAGGCTTAAAAGGAGTTGATTACGATTTTGGCCTCCACAGGTGTCAGTGAATATGGAAATCTCTTTTACAGTAGATGGGAGACGTTTTATCCATAGATACAAAGCCGTACCCACCTCATCGCTTCCTTTTTTGCCATCCAGCTCAGACCAGAGGTAGGTAACAAAAGCCGTCATTGGGAGTGCGAGTTTCATAAATGGTAGCATTGTACACATTCAATTTGCGTAGGTAATAAAGTATAGAAACAGTTCCATTTGGGATATGAAGTACCTTTTGTAAATCTAAGGTTATTGAATTAAAGCTTTCATCTTCATTAGCATGAATTTTGTCCAATTCTTTGGCTTCTCGACTTTGTTCTTTTAGTGAAATGTGTAAGTCATATTTTTGTTTCCAAGATTCAAGATCGGGTCCGTTTGTATTTTTGATACTGTTATACTTATGACATGTTAGACATTGGTCTTTTTTTGGTTTGTGAAAATCCAAATTATATTCAGTTCCATATACATTTCTGTACACGTTTAAAGTAACAGAAGTCCGAGACGCTTTTTTGCATTCCTCTGTATAAAGTTCGTACATTCTTGAAATAGACAGCGTGCCATCTAAATAGAGTTTTGACGATGTTTTTCGGCAATAGTGCGATTCCATTGTAGGGAATGATTCGATGTGTTGTTTTATAAAATCTATATCGTCTTGTTTGGTTTTATAGTGAGCAACATGCTTACCACGTTGGTCTTCTCCTTCAAAAAGACCAGAACTGCCAACCTTGGAAAATGCATTGTTTATAGGGCCGTTTGAAATACAGAGGGTACTTTTAAAAAACTTTTCACATACCCTGATTTTATTAGCATTAGTATTTCGCAAATGAAATACTTACTTACCTACAACTTAACAGCATAAAGTAATTTGCACGTATCTTATTATAAATAAATGACAAAGGTAGTTACGCTGTGATCTTCATTCTCCTTATTTAAAATCTTTTCTAACATCAAAGATCCTCGTCCTGCCTTAAATTTAATACCATTTCGCTTCATTTTGTAAGAAATCACTAACTTCTCGCGTAACGTCCATCCCCGGTCGCAGCCGCAACGGTATGACTTCGATCGCGGTGGCCGAACCCCCGTTACCGCGAGAGCAAGACGTACTCGTAGGTATAAATGAGTTGAAATATGAACTGTTGTGCAAGAATATTTCACTAAAGGTGTTCAAATTCATACAAGTTATTTGCCAAAAAGTCACTAACCATAATTTAATCACGTGAATTACATGTCTTTGGACATAACAAAAATCGATAAATATCATTAATTACTTTAAAAAATCATTCTGATTGCCATTAATGCTGTCTCCTAGTTTTTTTAAACTTTATAAAGTGCTTTAGTTATTTTATACTAAAGTAAAAGTGGTAATGTGCATCCAATGCTCATTTTGTTAAAAATCATTAAAGCATGATAATAACTTTTATTTTCGTTTTACGGTTTGCTAAAAGTAACTATATGCATATAATGAATTCTAGCTCAAATACTTTCATAGCTTTATTCATATTGTTTTATTTTTTAAAGTTGATAAGTAACAAAAGTGAATATTTAAACAAAATAAAAAGATAAAAAATAACAAATTTGTTTTGTTTAAAGTTAGTAATGGTCTAAAACCAATTTACATCAAATCAATAAGGCAAAAAGTTAAGTTAATGACTTAATGTCATGGCTGTAACATCGAAATTATTCAATGTAAAAAAAAATGGATCCGTGCGTTAGAAAGAGTAAGTCGCGGCGAATCCGCCTGTGCTTGTACCTGTACTTAGTGATTCATAATTCATAATAATTCATAATTCATTTATTCATTGCAGTTATGGGTTTTACAAGATCTTAATAATAACAAAGTATACAATACGTCCCAGCATAAACCCTGTTAGGGCACAGCAACACAAAACTATTTTATGCCATTAGTGACTTCTTGCACTAAGCCGACGAAATACACTAATTGTAAGGGGCATGTAGCCAACAACAATAAGGTCTACCATAGTACAAACATAGCTTTTCGTGAGTGGGACTTTGAATCAATCAATATCAAGGCAATAAAGTTAATTTACGTTTGTTCGATAGTGCTATTTTCAGTTTATGAAGATAGTAAAATAAACTTTATTTTATTGCAACATAGTTCCAATTATATTTCCTTTGATTATGTACGTCCTCGGGATAGTCGGGACGAATGGCGGAAAAGGGAGGCCTTTGCCCAGCAGTGGGACACACAAATAGGCTAATAAAAAAAAAAAATACATACAGTGGAACGTATAACCTCCTCCTTTTTTGAAGTCGGTTAAAAATAAAAAAAAATACGTCCTATCACACACTGGGCCTTACGAGGTTATCATTCCGAATATTTTTTTACCGAAGATTAACTTGTCCGAATGTTCATTTTTACGAAAGCTATGTTACGTTGGAGTTATTTCAGGTTAAATGTATAATTTAATTTAATACGTACGTATGACAGAGCGTTTGTCCGTTTTTGCAGGTGGTAGGACCTTTTGCAGGGTCCGTCCGGATCGCTACCACCATCTTATCCATTAACCTACCGCCAAACAGCAGTGTTCGCATTGTTTTGTTCCGGTTTGGGGATATGACAGCCGGTGAAATGACTAGCATAGAGGCATTTCATCTTAGTCCTCAGGGTTGGCAACGCGTTTGCAGTCTTAGGATTGCATTGCAGTCTTGTGAATGCGAATGTCTATGGGTCACAGTCTCCACTTACCATGGCCTGTGTGCTCGTTTGTTTCCTCTATGCCAAAAAAAAAACATAGCCTCTGAAAATCTCAGTAATCAACCAGCCATTTCATAACGCCAAAAAGCAATAAACGCTGCCGTGGGCGCAATGATCATTAGCAATACTTTCGAAAGTAATATTGTGCCTGATCAATTATGATAATGGCGTGTCCTTGCCAGCTGAAAGCCGAATGTGGACCAATGATCATAAAATTTGTGGAAAATACGTGACTTTGCTTGAGTGCACTAAATATTTGGACAGGCAAGAGTTACTAGCACTACCTAATTACAGCAAAGTAAATAAATTCTTAAGGCTCCCACAGACTCTTCTTAAAAGCGCAATAGGTAGCTAACGTGAGCTTTAAATATGCTGTTCTTTGGGGGTTATTATGACATAGCCATGCAGTTCATTTTACGGTGAGCGTAAAGGACAGAGCTATGGCAGTTACATAACTCTGTCCTTTTCTCTCAGCGTAAAATGAATGGCACAGATAGGTCATAATAACCCCACTTATCTGTCATGATGACAGTTTAATTTGATATAAATGGACAAAGAATATTTAACCTGAAATGCGTTTGTGCGTTAATGAATTAAGAGTTAACATAAAAACGGTATAGGTAAAGTGTGCTTAAAACATAATTTATCTGTGAATCTGTCATTGTGACATTAGAATTTAACAGAAAGTGACAAAAAATAGGTTTAAATAGTACGTTAGTACGCCTGACAGTCCAGCATATTTGAAGAAATTTATTAAACCTTAACCTTAACCTTAATACTGATAGTTGGTATTCTAATGCAATGAACTGACAAGCCAGTATCCGCCGCCGAAATGTTAGTCTGTGGTGCCCTTTATACAAAGCTGCTGACTTATCTAAGTAGTAAATTTTAACTGAATTAGCAATTCATGTTGACTGTGGTCCACTCGTTCAGACTCATTGCAGGTCTTTGGATAAAGTAATTGACATAGACGGACAAAACATATAAACATAATAAATAAACTTGTTATAAATTTTAAATTAAATTACTAATAAATAAATACGTTACTTTATCTTTACAACAAATCTTATTATTATTCTCATAATTCGTTAAATTTCGCTAATAATCGAAAGTTTCTTATTCATGATCTACGATTATCTTCTTTACAAGTTTAAAACTAAGTCGGTTTCCGCGTCTGTCCGTCTCTATATCCGCTAACTCCTCCAAAACCGCGTTTTTAACGGATTTTGTAGCGGTTTTCACCATCAAAATGATCGGTTTTTTAAGGAATTTAGGTTATTAATAAGTTCTGGTTTATTCAATCTAATTTTATTTTAATGGTAATCGTTCACTATTGGTAATTCTTATTCTTATTATTATCCTTAGCAAGTGACCATTACTACCAATGACTTGTTGTGTGAACCTAGTATGGCTGCGTCTATATCGCATGTCAAATGTGGATAAAGCATCCATCACTCTCGTACTTATTTACGTGCCGTGACGGATGCCTTATCCACACTTTGTCGAGATAAACGCAACCATAGGCCCCCTGGTTTATGTACGGGTGTTAGTAAAATTTAAGAAGGCGTGTCGCTAGTAATATAAGTAAAACTTTACTACCTTGTTAAACACGAACTCTTGTGCAAAAATTACATTGTACTTATTATTTTGACAAAATTGTTATATTGTAACTGGAATTAAGGCATAATATAGGGTGGGTACACTACATAATTCAATAGAGTCATAATTCCGAACGCAATTTTTTGACAGAAGACTTGATTTTTTATCACTTAAAAATCAATCCCAACCTAATCTACATCTAACAATTAAATTGCATTTAATCTTAAATTAATCCAGCGTAACATAGTTTACGGAAAAATTAAAATTCGAACAATTGAATATTCGGAAAACAGTAATTTGGAATTTTAAGGTGTTCCCATAGGGTAGAATAAGTACAAGCGTGCAACCGCAGTTAAAAGTTTGGTACTTATGGTAGAATGATCAATGGATATGGAACAATGATCGATCAAGCAACTGTCAATGAACTAAACTACACTACTCCACTAAAATTGATTACAGATAAAGTGTCCATAATATATAATCGAACTATATTTGCATTGCCGTAATTGGCCTACTTTACGGTACATGGCCAAAGTTTTTTTTCTCATTCCTGAATATTTAAGCAAATTTATATCACACGTCGAAACATTCAAGTGTCAAGGAAAATTCTAAGCTCATGTTAAAGTTGCGCTTACAGTAAACCGGTCATTAAAATTCTTTAAGTATTTTAAGCGGAGGTTAATTACATATTCATTGGACAAATCGAGGTAGCTGTGTAACCTACCTACAGAGTGATTGATTGAAAACTCAAGTAGAAGCTCAAAAGTTGTTCAGTACTTTAATATGCTATGCAAATTATACCACACTTGCGCAGAACAATTTATTTTCTTCAAATTTGTAACTTGTGACTCCAGTCCATTACCAAAATGTTTCGAGCCCACGATTTCTTCCTATGCGCGACAGCTCTTCAACTTTTCACCCTTATCGAAGACCGAGAGAAATATGTGGAGCTGACTGCCAACCTTCACTAGCTGCAAAGGCACTATTAAGAAGAAGAATATCTGTAAATATTTTTTATCTCACTGATAAAACAGCAAAACTGCAATTTAAGTTCCTAAGCAAAAGCCACCCTTCTTGGCTGATAATAGTCCGGGGATTTTCGGAAGTCTGTTTGTATTGGCTAGTCCTGAAAGTTGGAAATACTGGCACTGGACATCACGACCTACAAACTGCATGTATGTATGTAAACACTTTATTGTACAAACAAGAGATATCAATTATATAATAGACAAAAATATAACAGGGATGTACAAAGGCGAACTTATCCCTCTTAACCCAAAGACGTACCTAGTTACAATAAAAATCCTACAATATATGCGTCCTTTTACATGGTCAAGAGTTGTATCATTTGAAAAAATGCATTTGATTACTTTTAAGTGCCAAACTTCATTTAATTCGTATCTTTGTAGCGCCACCAGTTATGAAAGCAAGAAAGAATGGTTATACAGTCGGCGTTATAAAGTAACAGCACATTTTAGTACTGTGTCACTTTAACTTCATGATTGTGCCGTTGCACTAATCTGTCAAAGAAATCACAGCGGCAAGGTACAAAAGTGGGCACCGACAGTGCCTGGAGGAATTTACCAATCAAAGGTACCTACTCGTACATCGCAAAACAATAGACTGCAACATCAACGGCCTGTTTGTTTCTGAAACTGTGTTATTGGCATAGACTGAAACAATGTGGGCAATTAAAGCATGCTTCCCTATCGGTCGTGCTGCGCCGTGGATTGTTTTGAACAGCTCGTTGCACAATCGTCGATGTAAACGTGCTCGGACAGTGGATGCGGAGCACTCTGGAATATACCGTCTATATCGTCTTAAGCCTATTTACATTACGAAATAAGAGGCACAAATTTTTTTTGCGGGTGGTAGGACCTTGTGCAGGGTCCGTCCGGATCGTTACCACCATCTTATCCATTAACTTACCGCCAAACAGCAGTGTTCGCATTGTTGTGTTCCGGTTTGGGGATAAGACAGCCGGTGAAATGACTAGCATAGAGGCATTCCATCTTAGTCCTCAGGGTTGGCAACGCATTTGCAGTCTTAGGATTGCTTTGCAGTCTTGTGAATGCGAATGTCTATGGGTCACAGTTTCCACTTACCATCAGGTGGCCTGTGTGCTCGTTTGTCTTCTCTATGCCATAAAAAAATAAAAAATAAAAAAAAATAAAAAAAGGCTTTTTGGCGTTACTTTATTCACAAAACTTCGGTTTGGCTGCTAACAAAATTCAAACATTTCCGTCCAATTGTAAAAATAGCAATTCTGCTCTATTTCACTTCATTTGATGTAGAAATAGGTAGGTAGGCCTTTATATCCTACTAAAAATTACATCATGCGTTGTTAAATAATCACAAGCAATTCTCAATAACATCGTCAATGTAAAAAAATATACTGAGAGGGTAAAATAAATGAGGTTGCATTCGACCAAGTTGGAATAAGGTCTTATACCTAGATTAAACTACGAATTAGTATAGACTAATCTCGGAGTAAGTCTTATTCCAAGATTGGGGAAATACGGCCTAATTGTAAAAAGCAATATGTAATAAGAATAACAATAATGAAACAATAAAAATAAAAGGTAGTTCGCTCGGACGTATTTCAGGCGAAATAATAAACAAACTATACTATTTTTTTTAAATGATTTTTACAGTTGTCTAGTTAATTAATTTCTCTTTTTCCTTTTAAACACGGTAAAAATACACATAAGGATCCGTCAAGTGATTTGGACTGGGCCGCAATTGGTGTGGTTTTGTGACGACTTTCTACAATTGTAAGAGAAACTTAACAAAAAAAAAACAAATCTACAAATTACTTAGTATTCGGGCTTCCAAATACCTTCCTTCACAAGTGTTAACTTGGGATCTGGTACGTTAAACTCGGTGTACAACTTGACGGTCGAGTTATTAACCGGCGAATTTAGGTTGGCCCGTTGCAGCGTACAATCAAAATTCGATGTCGTGCATTCTCAATTAGGTAGCTTAAAACTTGCTCGACAAGAAGCCCTTTTTATGAAAACGACACCTCAGTAACACGCGCTTGGTAAGCGATTGTGTCGACGCTCTGTACCCTTACCATGTGTTACAATTAATTACCGTACTCGCTAGCGAGTCGTATCCTCTGTCCCTTGCACTCTATAAGAATACTTGCGAGGACTGCGAGGGACAGAGCTTCGACTCGCTAGCGAGTACGGTAATTGTAACTCATGGTAAGGGTACTGAATACAATGACGCAATATTCGTGGCCGGCCTGCATGAATTAGGTATATCGGTACAATCCGACAGGTGCCACTTTACTTGCGCACGGTTACCTTCATTTTCCATATCTAGCTCGTTGAAAGTAGAAAGAAAGGTGTTTTGTGCTTTTACAGGGTAAAATGATTGCTTTACTTTTTAGGCATAAGTGGTTTGTTCTGACTTGGCGGTTGTTACAAATTTCTCCTGGAGGCCTAGTAAGGCTGCGTTTATCGCGAGGCAAAATGTGGATAAAGCATCCGTCACTATCGTACTTATATACGTGTCAAAAAGTGACGGATGCTTCATACACATTTCATCACGCGGTAAACGCAACTATATTAGGCCTCCTGTAATGATAAATAACGAATAAATTTTGCTCCGGAAATAACTACGGGTCCGCAAGGTTTAATTTCTATACAAAGTATAAATACTTAATGTGTAATGTGAACAGGATGTGACAACAAATTGATTAAAATGTTCCAATTGATTTTTGCGGGTTGTTAGGCGTGATATAATTGAACGCTGAATCATTATACCTACCGATAAAAGTCTAATAAAATAATTTGCTCTAGGTACTTCCTAGTCCTAAGGCAATAACAACTTTACTAATTATTTAAACATTATTATTATTCCGCAGGTTACATAAAGACCTTGACATTTCCCTTAAACAAAATGTTCCACATTCCTAGACACGTGTCGATACACATTTTCAATTAGAATTATATTTGATAGATCAAACAATGGATAATAATATGGCCCTGTACGTCTCAGCACCTTTGCCTTTTGACGAAACGTGGCATATAAAACAAATGAGTAACCCATGTTACAGCAATATGTCAACGTAATTTCGCAACAGCCGGAACAAATGCCAAATGATACAATAATGTTACAAATAAGTTGACCAGGGAGCACAACTTACTTAATGAAGATGGAGTGCTTATAGTATATAACCTCCTATCGAAAAAGGTTAGAATTATGTGTTTTTTTTGTCATTTTGAATAACAGCACCTGAACAATTACATGTATCTAGATGTCGTGACGTATATACCTTAGCTAGTTGGAGAGACACCATAAGAAGATGTAGTGAGTAAATATGTGACATCGTTTTTGGTTTCTTCAGGTCTCTTCCGAACCTATACTAAGGTGGCTTTAATCACGGTGTATAAATGAGCACTTGTATGTATTGCTAACAAGTTCAGGAGAAATAATTAACGGGTTAAAAATTCAAAAATTGTAAAAGGACAGAAACCAGCTCAAGTGTACGGTTCACTATGGTTTAAATATCGTTGGTTATAAAATGTTAAACTTAATTTTATAGTGTTCTTATCATGTATTAGGTTAATGTTTGAGCAATAACCATGTCTAATTACCCTTATATGTAAAACGTATATGGTAAATGTTGCGTAAAAGTGTTCACGCACTTGTGATTTTTTTTTCTATTAACGCATAATAATTTAATTTCATGGTCGTTAAACAACGGTTAGAGTGGAAGTATGTTGATGCGTTAGTCAATACGTAGATACGTCAAAAAAAATCATAAATTAGTGACCTGTTACCTCGTTCTTTCGCCAGTGCTCTCGCTGTTTTCGGTAAGCTATATCGCAGAACAATAGTTAGGTCCACGCCGACTGGCTATATCTTGTAATTTATTGTTGTTGTTTTCTATACTAATGCCTCTATCGACGGATTGTTCCCGCACGCAATCAGCACAAGGACTCGGTCGTTATGAAAGTTGAACCAGATTTTGTATGTTTATTTATCTTGTATAAAACGAATTTCATTTAGCAAAAATAATATACCTTTTAGTCGGTTAAAAGTACAGTTTTCGGGTGTAACACAGATAAAGTTTGTGTTACTCTTAATCTACGGAACGTAGGCTTAATATTTATTAATAGAGCAAGAGAAGAGCCACTGAACTGAACGATTTTTTTATAAAACAAAAAAGAATGATGAGCCAGAGGTTACCTGATGGTAAAGTGATCATCCGCGACCAATGAACACCCACAAAACAGGGTAGTGATTCTCTAAACAACGACGGTCGAACGGATTTTATTTTTAGCGCGTGCATTTTCAATTAAGCAGCCTTATAAGTTCAACCCGTCGGCAGGAACCATGCAGCTAAATTGAAAATACATGCGCTACAATGTGTTTTGTTCGCACTGACGGGACTATTTAATCTCGCCGCTTGGACATCACTCATTCATTCGTTCACCTTTACTTCTTGAGAGAATCACACCCCTGAAGTAAAGAGCCTTTGAGTAAAGAGTTGCAACTACAAACGGACTAATTATAGCTTTGCAATGTACCTACATTAGTTGATTAATTTAATCAGGTAAAGGAAACTTTATGTGAGAAAGGATTAAGAAATAGATTCAGTCATAGCTATTATCAATGAGTAAACTACTTCATACAACAACATTATGACAAAGGGCGTGATGGTGAAGATTATTTCTCAATCACTCAAGAGTAAACTGGAAGTGATCCCTTAAAAGGATAAGTTCGCTTTTTAAGTTTGACTATTTTATAATTGTTATAACTTTTGTATGTACAATAAAGTGTGTTTAAATTATCAATTACATATATTAAATTATTAAGAAAAGTCTCTTAAAGTCTTAGAAACTGAAAATTAAACGTAACCTCATCTTAACACCAAATTATCTTGAGAATATTTTATTAATATTAATTTCTGTACTAAATTACAAACCAATTTTCTCATTCTCGATTCCAGTGTCGTGCCACTCCGACTGCAAGTTATTAGCTTGTGATTTTTTTCCAATTATAGTCACGACAATACTATCTATTGAGTATCTTTGTCGTTGACTATTGTACAACTTTTGAAATTACGCCGCTGTTTTGTCCGATTGTGTAAGATTACAAATTTACAAAACATTATGGAAGCACGAAGTTTTAGTACCTTTGCGATAGACAATCTTATCATTGCGAGCTTAATAGTGGTACCTATGTTCTTTGTTCGGTTCTTCTGAGGTGTTCTAGAACAGTTATCCCTAATGTCATAACTATTCCAGGGTTATTTTTACTTAAAGGCTAGCAACTGACTGTCATGCAACCACCCTTTTACAAGCTTTTATTTAACTTGCAATGTATGTATGTTTGTATGTAAGGGTCAAATCTTGCAAGTTATATTTGAGCCACTTCCCGGTTTCCGATGAAGCTGAAAATTTGTCTACGCCTGTAGTTTGATGACAATACAATAATTAGTACCATCGAGCTGATCTGATGATGAGACTCAGGGTGGCCATAGGAACTCCTAAATGACACATGGTACACCCGTCGTGTTAGGGCTTGTTAGAATCGTCTTAGCAAGTAGATGACGACTGTGCCAAAAAAGAACAGTCGGTAACAAAAGCTTGTCCCAAAAGTATTTTTTTGACAGAAACTTATTTAAGTTATCGATGTTTATGGGTTGGGCGATAAGAGATTTATTTTTAACTTATTGAATTACACTGGAAAGTATGTGATTTCTATCCAAAAGGACCCAGCGCAAGGTCCCGATAGTAGTATCATAAAATACAGAGAAATGTTTCCCACATATTAAACCATTTCATGGCACGGCTTAGGTAAGCCTTATGGACGTTAATCGAATCCAGAGTAGGAAGAAAGTCTGTCGACACACGTATATAGAAAATTGCACCGCACTTACAACACATGATGCAAGCCTTTTTATTTGCTTACGGCAATGCAGATTTAGTGCATTGCAACAGTGTATATGCAACTAAATAATTAGCTTGTTAAGTGTAACAATATAATATTTAATAGTCCAAATGTATCATCTTTAGCAAAATGGCCATAATATTGTTTGTATTATAGAGTGACGCTTGCATATATTATTATTGAACGAACTTAAACCTAAGTAATTGACTTATGTCACATGCATCGGACCAAACGATTATTTTCAACACATTAGATGCATTGTAGCGATGGTTGAAATACTTACCATAAGATAAAGTATCATCATACGAATTCAAGAATCATATTTTTGTTTCAGTCTTGAAGAATACGTTTAATTAGTCATTTGAGATGTCTCTATTACGTAACATATTTGCAATATTTTAGGCTACAGCGGTTGGGTAAAAAATAAGTAAGTAGGTACTAATGAAAATACATACATTCAGAGAAGCTTTTTTTTACACTTTCTTAGGAGGAGAGTAATGTTTAATGTTGACGGATGTTGATATGGCATGTACAGTACAGTTGGATTGTTTTATAACCCAAAAAGTGTCATTGGCTATAATAACTTCATTAAAATTATAAGCATTAGAGCTTTTGAAAATTCGGGGTTTTTGCGAGTAATTTATTTTTGAAACATTTGGTCACCATATTTTAACTTTTCAAGTACCATCTTCTCGGTTCTGATACAGCAGCCCCTAGACTCAAAATGTATGCGATGCCAGTTTACCACGTGGTCCATCGCAACGCACGAGAAATCCCATACATTTTGAGTGATAGAAATGAAAATCGTTCTTAGCATTTGCATCTTAGCTAGGGCCTCAGGGGGCCTAGCCGAAACGGGCCCAGGGGTCGTTTTCCGCATTCTTGAAATGCAATTTGGTTAGTATGCAAAGATAGCGTTTTGTTAGACCTGCTTCCCTCATTTTTCTTTTTTACATTGTCGTTAAAAAAACATGTATTATCATTATCAATTTTGTACGATGTCACTTTAACAGCGTTTATTCTAACACTAAATTCCCAAACGAATGAAAGTGACAGGGCAGACTATCAACTGCTAAACACATTCGCTACCAGCCTCCCAAAACCCCTTACAAAATGAACTCAAGATGTAGCTCTCGGCATTAAACACGTCAGGTTATTTAAGCGATCCCGCGCGCTATGATAGCGATTTGCATGCTATTCCGACCACATTCCCGCGACAGATCCGCCAGTATACTTTCGTTCGTATTCTGCATTTAGAGCACGATCTGCTTTATTGATTAGAAATTGCCACTTTGATGCTGACGCGGGCTGATGTCATGAGTTATGTTATCGTTTTACGTTGGGGCTCACTGAATAAAGGTCGTAAAGGGACGAAGGCCCGACTCAAATATGGAAGATTATGTAACTTTAAGAACCTACGTTCATATCTGAGGCCCCGGCCGAGATGCATTACGCTAACTAGCGTTTCTATTTGTTCCATTTTTAAATCTTCTCACTGGTAGGTCACGTGACTCTTCGTATCACATCATCTACCACGCGATTGGTTTAAAAACGAAACTAATAGAAACGCTAGTTAGCGAAATTCAATTTGGTAATGGCCTCTGTAACCGTTTTTGAGTAACAGCTTGTAAGTAATAGTTTAAACCATAACGTAAAACGTAAACGTAACGTTTGAACCCTGGCCGATGAGATGACAGGATATAATAAATTAGAAATAAATGTAGTGCCAAAATTTGACTATACATAATACACAAAAAACAAAACTAAATACAAAGGAGGAGGAAGGAGGAGGAGGAGAATATGAAACGTAGGGTCGATGGCGTAACATTGAGCCCATTAAAAAACAACCTAAGGGTTAAACATTACTGTAAAAAATATCAATATACTTATTACAAATCGATTATATACATTACTTGAAACTATACTAGGTACTATTAGTCATTTGAATTTTGTCAAGAAATGTCCAAAAACTTACTAAAAGTGACGTTATAATATTATAGAGTACCTACATTTTGGCCATTATCTTAAATCAAAGTCTAGTCAATTTTGCTACAATAATTATTTAGGTTCTATCTTACCACCGTACTTAGCGACATTTTGGAGACCTTCTTAACTCGTTCCATTTTCAAACGTGTGTATGAAAATCGTTACTAAAAACGATTTTATCTTTATTAACTAACTCTGAGTGCTGTCGTTAGATTTTAATTGTGGTAATAATGTCATAGTCTCTCGGACATTTTTCAAATTAAGCCGTTGCATAAAAAACCAACGACGTCATAAAACACGTAGTGGCAATCAAAGATCGGTCTAGATTGCCCTGTGATAAATTTAATAAACGTTTATGGAGTCGGTTACTCGAAGCATTTGGTCTAAAATAACACAGACTTGTATGGTAAGCGATAAAATCTCACTGCCGTCGCCTTTCGAAGCAAATGTGAAGAAATTGGTGCAATGGCGATCGACGCAGCACTAAGAAATCCTTTCAATGATCCAAGTCCAACAGCGACCTCGAGAAATAAACTTATCTATATTTTCTGCATGCATACATACATATTATATAAACTCACGCCGTTATTCCCAGAGTGGGGTAGGCAGAGCTACAGAATTTCCAACAACTATAAAAACTTTTTGATAATTCTGTAACCACATTTTGCACACTTAGGCGAAGATGTTTACTTATATTTTCTGCTTACTTATTATTGAAAATCCACATGGTACCTAGTGCACCTGGGGCCCTACGGATGAAAGTAGATCATGTAGTTTATCGTAACGCAAGAGCACGTCACGTCATACATTTTGAGCGATTGCTACTAACGTTTTTCTTTTTGATCGTTCAAAAGGAGATAGGCGAAAGTCGGCCTAGCCGTTACAGAAATCTTACTAAAACAATAATTTATTATTAATTTTTTAACTACTCTTTGTGGAGTATCAGACTTTTTCTCTATGGGATTTAAAATGTTCTAATAATGAATAACATTGTTGATTTCCGTTACCGTAATATATCGTAGTACCTAGGACATTAAAAAAATGAGGGTAGAAATACCCTCCATAACATAATATTATAAATTTCAGTGGCATTCGCTTCGTTTCGTGTTCTCCTCATTGTGGTGATTTGTGATTTCTGGGGCTTTAATCGGACTTCGGCAAGATGGAACAACACTGTATAAACTGTGGAATTGATATTACTCGCAATAATGCAGGCATGCATCTTTTGGAAGATGAGGCAATCCTTATACTTGTACGACAGTGGGTTGCTCCTCTTGTGGTAAATACTATGTTTATTAACTATCATGTATTGCTCATTTATTTCTTAACATAATGTCTAGTCAAACAACAATCAAATACAAAAAATATATATAAACCGCAACAAGCTTCGTCAAACAAACATAAAAATTTATTACTATTTATTTATTGTAATGTTTATTTGTTGTTTGTTTGTGTATGTTTTTATAATAATATCATGTTGCACATGCTTGACATCTATACCATTATTATTTAATGCTTCTTTGAATATAACTTATCAGAGTCTACTTACTTTGAGAACCGTCCATATGTCTGCTTCTCCAAAGACCACGCCTATAATTTTTATACTGAAAATATCCTACATAGTGATCTACAAAACGACCTAAAAATCATTAGTGTAACGGTTGGGCCCAAGACTCTATGTATGTTCGCCTATCTCCTTTATGGTTTGACATTCTCGTGCGTTACGATAAGCCACATGATCAACTGTCATCCCATACATTTTCTCTCTGGTGTTTTGTAGTCTCTACCAACCCCATTGGAAGACAGGTGTGAAGGTATTTATGTATGTGTAAAAGCCGCATTTTTATACATTTTTAATTTATTTACATAATTTAATTAAATTGGACACATATTGATTTATGTGCATTCCTATTTTAAACTGTGATAGTTGAATATTAAACATGATTAACATATTATAATTTAATCAAATCATTTGACTAATTTGTACGACATTAAAACTGTTACAAGTGAGTTCATTTTTAAAATTGCCGTCAAACGGTAGGCTACGTCATGTCTATTTCCAAATTTTCACTGGAATCGGGTGGATATTTAAACAATGAGAAACGTTAAGCAAGGCATACTTTTTAAGTAGATATTCATGAATAAAAATGGGTGAGGACCAAAAAGTTGGACCACAGTTAAACGCAGTTAACCATACAAACAACGAAGTCGAAAAAAGTTCCGTTGTGCGACGAAAACTATCTCTACAATTGTATGGCTAATTTTCGTGCCACAACGGAAAAGTTTCATAGAAAATTGAATTGATTGAGTTAACGTGACCGACTTTTTGGTCCTTACCCAAATACCTTCCGCTAATGCTAGACGGTTTGCTGCAAAGAAATGAATTGTAGTACCACGTATAATAAACTTTTTACGCGATTAAGTCCACTTTTGGATTTATTATAATAAAACCCCTCTTTTGCGTAGGGGATTAAAGACAGAAACGTTAGGACTATGACGACGCGCTACGAAGCTAGCGGTCCTGGGTTCGAATCCCGGTAAGGGCAGATATTTGTGTGATGAGCGCGAATATTTATTCCTGAGTCATGGATGTTTTCTAATGTATTTAAGTATATATTTCTCTATATAAGTATTTATATCGTTGTCTAGTACCCATAGTACAAGCCTAGAGCTTAGTTTGGGACTATGTCAATTGGTCTGAGATTGCCCCCTTATATTTATTTTATTTATTTATTTACTTATCTAGTGCCTGTGAAGTTGGTACCTAATAAAAATCATTCATTCTACTCAATGATAGACATCGCCAGTTTTGCTACCTACCTATAGCTAGATTGGAATAAATAAATCTGATACTTAATTGAATTCTCCCGAATAACAACTACTTCGATAAGCTTAGTAACGGATATCAAGTATTTCGCGGCCTTGATTGCTTTTCCTAGTGTCCTAAATAGATTATAATCTCCGTCTAGGAAGTTTGAACCAAATAAGGTGATTTTAGAGTTCCGCTCTTTAACCTATTATTGTTTCTGATTTTATTTTCTCACTTAAATCTAATCGAAAAAGTTGAGATAATATATTTTGAACTTTTACCACACTTAAGTGAAAGCCTTTTTTCAAAAGTCGAAGTACATTAGTGACCTTTTCTTTATAAGTAGGTACACTAGCTTCTGCCAGCAACTTCGTCCGCGTAAAATTCATATTTTTGTCATCACACGGGGACCGTTCATTTTTCCAGGATAAAAGCAGACTATGCAACGTTACTCTAGCACTTTTATGGTGAAAGAATTTTTGAAATTGGTTCAGTCGTTTTTAGGTTCATTTTTACAAACCATACAAAAATCCCTCCTCTTTTTAATATAAGTGTAGATAATACGTAGGCAAGAAACGACTACGTAATCAGACTAGGTAAAAAAAGTAATCAGTGCTGCTTGGAATAGGCGTTAGTTAGGCGTCGTGTCTCCATAAATTTACTGAATCGATTTAATAGGCCCTTTTCTACTCCAGGCCAAAATGGATTGAGTTATAACAGTTGTAAGCTCTATTCCTTTCTCTAAATATAACTTGGCCGGGCTTGATAAGATAACTTACAATTCTGCTTTTTACGGAGTTACAGGTTTTGATTTATCATTAAACTAGCGACCCATCCTCGCTTCGCTTCAGCTTATGTGAGTTTCCTGCAACACCTGTACACAAATCCGAATTTATTATACATAAAAACCTTCCTCTTGTTCTATCTATTGATGAAAACTGCATCAAAATCCGTTGCGTAGTTTAGAAGATCTAAGCGAACAGACGGCGGAAGCGACTTTGTTTATATGTAAAGATTTAAAAGATCACAAACCCTCCTTATTGGGTAAATTGTACTTAGCATTGCTGTATAACCTGCATACGAATTTTAAAATTATAAAAAAAAGAATTGATTTTATCCTAAATTTTAGGGTATAATTCGACTGAAATCTTAATAAAAACGGTATAAATCATATTATACTGAGTATAGGTATTCGGCTTCACTTAATCTTTAGAAAACTTAATACTGTTTTCACTAGGACCCCAGTTAATAGTTAAAGTTAGTTTACTTTGCTTCTTTTAGCTTGAAAAAGAAGCCCACTAGAATAAGATTTTTCTAAACGAATACACGTTTTTAGAAACCAATTCATCGCAAAATTTAGCCGACATTTTATCATTTTAGTTTCCACACAAAACTAAAATTTCAATGGAACCCCTTAAATTTCAGAACAGTAGCACCCACCAAACTAATCTCCAATCTTAAAAGCTAATAATCCTAGCCACATCAGAGTAGGATAGTTTATATTCATGACAAAAATTATGATAAGTCATTTTATTTTAATTTCAGAAAAAAACCAACACCACTGTCTCCAGCCACTTCACCCACCAATTTTACCACATAGTATGCATTGTCTAGAAGGACTGCAATGCAGATTAACTGGATCCGTGCACTCCGATGTTCCTGTGATGTCTGCGTTAATACAATTATGTACTTTTCCATAATTTCTGCTCAGTAAAATAATCAATTCATGTTGTCTTCATTCCTATAATACCTTCCAAATATGCTTGTTTTCCCATAATGTCGGATGTTGTAGGTCGGTTGAAGTAAATGTAAGCAACTAAAGTAGGTACGACTTTAAACACATCGCAGCAAACAAAGTGTGCAAAAATATATCAACACACTCTACATACACTGCTTAATTAATTGAGTTGAGTGCGGGTATTTTTGAACGCCTACTCCGATATTTGATGGTGACTGTACGGTCACGAGCGTTAATTTGACACCCATTTCAAGAAAAATATGCTTGAAGTCGTCAATTTCCTTTCGTCCACTTTCACAAGTAAGATTTCATAACTGGTTATGAATAATGATATTTTTTCACTGTTTCTTAACCTGTTATTAAACAAGACTTTTTTTCCATTTTCATAACCAGAAACTAGGTAGGTTTAGGTTATATTAGTTTTGCAGCAAGCCCGGAGGGCCAAACCACCCAGAAATTGGAGCTCCGCGTTAGCGGAGCTCCGTCGACACTGTCTGATTGATTTGAAATAAGAGTGTCGACGGAGCTCCGCTCAGGCGGAGCTCCTATTTCTGGGTGGTTTGGCCCTCCGGGCCTGCTGCAAAACTAACATAACCTAAACCTACCTCATTTTAAACAACTCGTTTCGTACACATCGTGTAGGTGTATGACTAGACAGAACAAAAAAGTACCATTTTACGTGTTCAAAGAAGTCATACATGGATGTAGAACTAAGCGGTTATTAATTTTATTCAGCTGAACAAACGAGAAAAAAAATCTGACTAGTTCAGTTATAACTTATTTTATTTTCAACTGAACAAACGAGTAAAAAAATCTCACTTGTTCAGTCAACTGAACTAAACAACTGAACTAGTGGGAATAGAGGAACCTGACTACAAATTTGTCAGACTGCCTGCGCACAGTGGTCGCGTTATATGCGTGTGGTATCGTTATTTTTTTATGGCGTTATGTACTTTCAACGGCCGATAGTTGTTACCAAAACAAAACGATAAGGGAAATGGCTGAATACTGTAAATAAAGTAAGTACTAGTTGTACTCATGTCCAAAATGCAAAACCTGTCAAAAATGTTGGTCACGTTATGGCGTTATATACTTTCGAAGTATCTTTAAAAGGTCCTAGTGCCCTAACGCGACCAAAATTTTGGTCAGTTTTTACATATTTGGCATGGGTACAACTAATACTTACTTTGCTCATAATATTCAACCATTTCCCTTATCGTTTTTTTTGGTAACAACTATCGGCCGTTGAAAGTACATAACGCCATAACTATTTTTGAACAGTTTTTGCATAGGTATTTGACATGAGTACTACTAGTACTTACTTTATGTACAAAATTCAGCCATTTCCTTTATCTCTTTTTTTTGGGAACGATAACACGTCTTTCAGCCGCCATATTAGTTAATGCGACCGCTGTGCGCAGGCAGAACGACATATTTGGCATCAGGGAGTTGCTCTCTATCCTGTCAGGCCAGAATAATCCATTTCCGAGATCGTAACCAAATTAGTCGTGACCTCCTGTAATAACAGTGGTGGCTAAATAATTAGGAACGCTTGCATTTTTCCCATATAATTGCCTACAAATATACTTTCAATTTTGACAACTAATCAAAAAGTTCTAGACCTATTTTATTTTTAGTTACACTTATCGTTAATTAATAAACTAAGCCTCAAATTTTTGTACAGTTTACCGCTATTAAAAACGAATATTTTTTAAAGGGATTTAAAAACTTAGTGCTGACGTATCCATACAAAGTTTTTTAACATGAAATTGATGAAATATTCGATTTTAGCAGCGACAAACTGTACATACATTTAAACAGATTATTATATAATGATAAGTGTAAACTAAAAATAAAATTGGTCAAGAAATTTTTGATTGGTGGTCAAAATTTAAGTCATAATTGTATTAAGTATATCTTACGAGAAAAACGCAAGCGTTCGGTTCCTAATTATATGGCCATCAGTGTAACTTCGAGTAATGAAACTTTACTAAAATAATGTACTTCGATTTTGTTTTGAACGTTTAATACTTGAAATCAATAATTTTTTGATTCATAGCATTTTTTGGATGAGGTTTTAAACATAATAAATTAATAGTAATTCAAACTCATTTCACCAAACAATTAAGTATAATCCTGCCTCTAATTAGTAGGGCTCATCCTGGATTTGGCTCCAATTATAAAAGGACTGCTCCGCACTACAATATAACCTAGGGGGCGACCTTTGAGACATTGAATGGAAGTTGAGATACTCCTTCCATACAGGCTGCAGGCTCCGTGTAAAAATGAAACACCGGAGTTTGTAATTCTGCGACAAGGGGTTGATAATAGTATATGGACATCCGGCATCGTCAACCAGCCGTCTGTAGGATTTTCTTTGTTGCCTAAAACACACAAAAGTTATTTTATCAATAAATTGTATGATATCGGTTAAGTATACTTACACTTGACCTCGCTATAAGTAACTCAGTACTATTTTTTTCCGAAAACCATACTACTATAGAGTTTTCAATAAAAGAAAAAACGCTCAGGGAATGAAACATCCAATACTTTCATTAAATATATGTCATAACTTACTCTTGTCTTATACGAGACCTAGCTTCATCCGATTGTAGGAAGACGATCCTCCTCTTCAAGACTGTGTCGTTGTTGAGAGCATCCCCCACTTGACGGATGCATCTACTAGCAGCGGTCCGTTGCGTTAATTGGTTGGATACCCCGTGATCCTCTGATCCGACCTTGTCGCCAGAAAGCTGAGAGCACACAGCACCTGAAATAATCGTAATAAATATCTTTATTGGTACTGACAAGTTTCATTGTAGGTAAGTATTGTTTATATAATGCACATACCAACTTATACATGTTAAAATCAAAATGATGCTTACCTTCAGTTCAAGGAGAACCTCCTTCAATCTCCTCAACGAAGTCAGGGAACGCAAAAGGCTGCAAAGAACTCTAAATGAGACCTTGCTTAACGTAAAATGTTCCTGAACAGCATTTCATGCATCCCGTCCGCGGCCTCCAGGCTCGCACGAGAGATTTCTCTGGGTCGGCGCCTGGATAAGCTCGTACTGTTGTGAGCAGCGTATATGTAAGTCTCAGCGGAAGCATTTTTAATAAGAAATCAAAGTTCAAACAATATAATTTTATGCGACCGCGAAGCAATGATGACAGTGATGACACGGACTCAGTTGACAGTTTCTTGGTCGTTACGGCCGTCCATAGATACCGCCCTTAGATACCGACGTTTATATCGCACTGCTAGATGAAAATAGTAGTAACTCAAAATACAATGCATGTCAAAATCAACTTTAATTCAACTTCTTTGAACTTAAAACCAAACTAGCCATGATTTTGAGTTAATACTGTTTTGATCTAGCAGTGCGACATGGTGATTGTGCTCGTGTTCTATTCGACCTGTCAAAAGGGCAACTTGTCTAGCCTTTGTGTCAAAATAGTACCGCGTATCGACCGTAGTCGTCAAACCTATCGAGTGATAGTGATCACTTTTCAGCGTGTCAGTTGTAACGAGTGATATATCACGTGACTTACGTCATTCCCATACATTTTTCAATGACAACACATGTCGCCAGTGATCACCTAACGCTAGCGTTCGTGAACGATGGCAACTTGTCTAGCCCCACTGTATAGACCGTTCAACATTCTATATTTGAAATTTGATTTAAATTCCATACTAGTTTTGTACACAACTACATGCAATAGCCCTTCAGCTCATGCACCTTTAACACCCATAATGATTGTTCCTAGTTTGTTTGGATCGGGACAATAATTGGATTCATTTTCAATTCTTAAATCTTGTAAGTCAAAAGAACTTATAAATAAAAAAGACAAAGTAGCGATAACCTGCTAATTTATGTACATCAATTAAGCGTTTAGTGTAATTTAAAGATGAATTCATGAATGGCTAAAGTGTCTCGTAACTCCCGTCCATTAATAAACAGTGCTATAATTTCACATTACATCGTTTGTCTTTTCATTTACGAAAAAATGTAACTTTTTAGAAGTGGTTTTATTTTGAATTTGTAATTAAATTGGAGTAGGAAGTTGAATAATAACTACAAATTTAAAAACGTAAGTCGATTACGACACTTTGTGTTACATTTTGCGGAAAGTGAAAATTGTGTCACTCGTGAGTTTCCGCAACGGCGGCGCTTCGATTGCCATCTTCGTAGTTTTTCGATGACATAAATGAACTATGAAGTTTCACCAGTCTGCTCCTTGCAACGAAGATAATGTTTAACCATAAGTACATTAAATGTATCACAATAATAACAACGAGAAAAAGTTAAAATTTAATGTAGTATCTTACAGTATTTTTTCCTAAAAGGGGTCTCCTTTTGTTGGGAAGCGCTGGTTGACCCTTGACTGGGAAACGTTCTATAAATCAGTGCGACCTTATAATATTCATTTTTCTTTCAATTTTCGCACTCATAAAGGATTTTCTAAACACTTTTTAACCGACTTCAAACAAAAACGTACGCCACAATTATTGTGCTAATAGAATTGAGTAGTCAATATTTTATACAAAGATAAATTTTTATATTTTTTGCACATTGATTCTGAATTAGTCGTGTTATCTATTACTTTCTGTATATGCGTTCTATCTCACCTAGACCCATATTTAAAAAAAGCCCAGCGCTGCACGTTTGGCAACAATAATGTTGATATTATAATTCAATATTAACGAGCATGTTTAAATTAAATGTAATAAAAAGCAGGATGTATGTATGGCCGGATTTACCATTCGGTTCCAAAAGCCCTTCAAAGTACGCTGAGCCGCCGGCTGTGGTATGCGTCGGTTCCTTTTCCGCTCTATTCGTGCTTCAAGGGTGACTCGGGCTTACGTTTCAACATTAAATTTTTATGATTAATTACAAATAATCGAATCAACAAGAACGTTTCAGTTTTTCCTTGATAGATAGATATTTATGTGTTCGCTCATCCGTAAATTTGACTGACGAGACAGCATTTAACTTGACCCGTGGGCCCGTAAGGATTACGTTACTGTACGTATCTTGACCTTGGTTCATTTAAAACACAGCTATGCCAAGGTCGTAGATGCTTAGGACGTTCACGGTATGAAGTTAGGCTTGTTGATGTACAGTCAACAGCATATTAAAGTAAGTGATCATTTATGTACCCTGGCACTTTAACGTCGTGTTTGAAATGTTATACAAAATTGTGAAACGATTGAAAGTGGCAAGATACAGAAATTATCACTCGTTTATGCTGTTGACTGTACTGTAATTAGTAGAACATCAGAAAAATCAAAGAATTGTACTGCAGCTGGTCTATTATAATGATCTTCATCGATGTAAATAAACGCGGATAAAATAAATATCCGAATCACTTTCTGACCATGTAAGTGCGGTGACGCATGCTTTATCCACCACAACAAAACCATTATACGGACCTAGGAGGGCTAGCACAAGTTGTCCGCGACTTGTTTGTCGCTCGGATCTTCCTTTTTAGTTTGTATCTTTTCTGTTTTCCTTTCTATTCTTATCTAGCCTGTAACAATAAGGACGCACTGAGCAACAAGCAAGAAAATACAAAGGCTAGTAACTAGCCTCTGCTAGTTACTAGCCTTTGTGTTCCTGTTGTACAGGAGTGAGTAAAAAATAATAAAAATAGTTAATACAAAAGGGAGAGGTAGAATCATACTATGTCGTAAATCTGAATAGGATAGTCACTTGTTGACAGCCGCAAGAACATTTCAATATTTCTGGCATGCGGGCTCTGAGATGTGACAGGCGTGATAACGATTGAGTTGAGATAAAGATATGGTCACACTGTGAAATTTCAGAACGATTTCGGCAACAGTGGGTGGGTGGGGATCAGATTGTTACGCTAAATTTACTGAGCTTAAATTTAAGGGAGAAATATTTTGAGTTCTAAGCGTACATACGACTTAACGGAACACATCCTATTCATAATTTGTATTTTAAGCTGATATTATTGGTACTTTTTCAAATCAAATCGGACAAATACTGAAAAAGGGCCGAACCTTAACTACCCGAAACCGACGTGCATGACTCGAGGTATGAACGTGGAAGAAGCGAAAGAGATTTGTCAGGATTGTAGAAAGTGGAAAGAAGTGGTCCGCCTACCTTTCGGAAACACGTGATTTAATGTATGTACAGCCGCGAGATTTAATTTGAACTTTGGACCTTAGGTCCAAAGTCAATCTGACATTCTACAACAATAAGGTTGAGTTTCCTAAAAGTTACAAATGACTTGACATCTCTAATGATATTGACGACTTCAAGCTTATTTTTCTTAAAATGGGTCCCAAATTAACGCTCGTGACCGTATGTATGTATTATTGGCTAATTAGGAATATCGTGTTCGCATTAATGACACGCGTATTAGATCTGACTTTTATTATTTAATTTTACTAAACTTTGTTTTAGTATATGTCTGTTATTGGTGTAGATTATTTTACAAATCTGTTTGTGCGATAAAGAGTTTACAAAATACAAAAACAACTTCATTTTTCACTTGAAACCACAATCGATGATTTATCTGGAAAAATAATCTTTGCCCAAATAAGCATTTTACTTAACAGTAAGTAGTGTAATGCTCTCTAGGTATGCGCCTTTAGGTCAACAAGCAAGTCTTACGATTAAATATTTATTTCAACAACCGAAGCCGAGGCGTTTATGAATTTGAATACAATGATCGCGAATACGAGCGGAGTGCGGCTTCGAGCTTAGCCCAGCTAGGAGATCGTCAAGCGTGACTGGGTCTTAAGCTAGCAGAGTTCCGTTTAAATATTAGATCGTTGCGGCGCATACAGCAATACCTTACAATACTCATAACTCATAACAAAAAACTGGCGTAATTATTTAGTAAAAACATAACGAGGAAGAAGAAGCCACACCTCATAATATCTACATAAAGTTACAGAACTAAATGTACCTATTGGTATTGCTTCTTCTTCCTCAATGACGATTGTCTTTTGATCCGAAAAACATATTAATAGGTACTTACATGTAATTGTATGCTTAAAGATTTGCCTTGTTAATCTGATAAATTAGATGTTGTGAAATGGGTGGTAAATAATTTAGTCATTTTGGCATAATACATTTGAAAGTTTCTAAGCATTTCATTATCATATTACTATCTCTTTTTTTTTAAATATACATGCAGATGCATAATGCATTTTCGTAAAAGGTTTTGATTATTGCAAATGAGAGTGTTGTTTTTTGCTAATCTGAAGGAGTAACCAATTCTTAGTGTTATTAATTTAATTCGTTTTTTTTTACCAGCTGAGCCGCTAGATGTTGTCCTGATACTTTTGTAGCACGTTTAACTTTTTCCGATTACTTTTCCATAAAAACTTTATTAGGATTGTGACCATTACAAAAAAATCAATTCTGTCCAGCCGTTTTCAAGTGATACGTATTCAAACACCACTTTTTTAAAATCCTTTTATTGAATCTATGTATTCTGTTCATGTAAAATTATTTAATTTTAATTTGAGTGTATCACATTTATGCAACAATTTAATTTCTACTAAACTCTTATCTTACGGTCTCAATGTTCTAAGGAACCCCAAAAATGTCACAGATAACATCGCTTACATGAGTTATGCATATTTACACACAATGCAGCGTGGCTCTAATGTGCAAATATAGAGAGTAAAATACGTTTTGTCACTTCGTGGGAACTGCGCGAGGGCCGAACCTTACGGCATGGAAAGGCTTAATTTGGAATGGTACTGGATTTTACTTTACTTTTTTGGAGGTTTGCGAGTATTTTGTGGAGTTAAAGTGGTACTAACATCTTATCCTTTATAAGCTATCGCAGCAAGCAGTATTCGCATTGTTGTGAGGGGATAACCACCAGTGAAATTACTAGCCCTCAGGGTTGGCAATGTTGGCAACGCAAATCCAGTCTTAGGATAATTATATTTTTTTTGTAATCGCCTGAAGGGCCAAAGACAAAAATACTTGCTTTTGTTTGCTTTCAACTTGAATTTCTTTAAGAAAAAGGGCAGAGCTGAAAATTCCTTCTGGAGACCTGGGAATGGAGGGCCCAGGTACTGTTAGGCTCACACACCGGCTAATAACACCAATGTAGTCTTAGGATTGCATTGACACGCCGTTGAGCATGACAGCACAAGTCATGGGTCCTCTCATCCAGTTACTCCCAGTCAACCTGTAGATACCGGGTTACCTTTGTTTAGGCGAAATATGTTTGCCAAGTGTATCGTTTCCCAGCTTTTCATTTGCCAAACCGCTTTGTTTTCTGTAACCTTTAATATTTCTGGATTTCTAAAACTAACCTTTGGAAAACTAACCTAACCTAACCTATAGGGTTCTATACGATGGTACTGAAACAAATCCTGAAATATCTACAGTAACAGGAAAAAATTGGATTGGCAATTAAAAAGTTGGGAAACGATACTTTTCGCAAATAATAATATATTTCGACCAAACAGCAGACTCCCGCAGATACTCCTATCCAATTCGCTTGAGCCCTTTCTTCCTCCTTTCTCCTTTCATCATTAAATTAAACAGCTGTCACCTGTTGGATCATGAAAAGCAAACGATAAAGTATTCAACGTTTTCTGGCAATGAGAAGGCATACACGGGCCACCTGGTGGCAAGTGGGAATCGAGACCCATAGATACCTATTTGAATTCTCAAGACTCAAACTTCAAGACTGCAATCCTAACACACCAAATCCGTTGCCAACCCTGAGGAGTGAGATGGAATGCCACTGTACCTACTAGTAATTTCACCAGTTGTCTTTTCCCTACACCAGTACCCTTACCATGAGTTACAATTAACGTACTCGCTAGCGGGTCGAAGCTCTGTCCCTCGCAGACCTCGCAAGTATTTTTTAAAGAGTGCAAAGGACAGAGCACTCGAACGGCTAGCGAGTACGGTAATTGAAACTCATGGTGGACACAAGAATCTGAAACACTGCTACTTGGCAAAGTTAATTCTAGCCTTTCGCCTATGATTTAATCAGTGTTTTACGATATCATCCACTTTATTTATTTCACTTTTTCCTTACACTTTTTTGCAAGGTTAATTGAAAACTGTTAGGAGGTATTGTTGTGCTTACCAAATGTCGTGATACTTTTGTTAAGTAACGGTTTTTAGGTCAAGTCCTCGTCGAGCCAGTAATGTCATCTAAGTCGTGACAACTATTATCTTAATAAAATAAAAATACGTAATCGTTATCCACTTTGAATCGGAAACGGTAACTCGGTTACCGCATTCTCGATTTAGGGTAAATCTGCGCAAATTTAATAGTTACGAAGTGTTATGAAAGAGGTATGGTGAGCGGGAGTGAGTTAGTAGAGATATCCTATAGGGGCCGCCCTCGACGGTGGTAAATTTGATCACTGTACACGCTGCATTGAATAGGAGTTAAATTAAAAGCACCCTAAACCGACGTACGTGCATGAAGGGATTGATGAATGTACAGGAAGCAAAAGAGGTATGTTTAGACCGGTGCACCTGGCGTTTCATAGTTTTTGCCTACCCTATTGAGAGACAGGCGTGAAGGTATGTACGTATGTGTATTCAACAGTCAGTGAAATGTTTATTAATAATCATACATTTTTACACAAACTGACGTTGTTTCAAACAAAACTCCATTGTAGGCTTGTAGACTTCAATACAAAAAAATTCATACTTCAATACACAGACAATAATATTTAAGACTCAGAAACAACTATTTGTGCTCATCAACCAAAAATATTTCTCCTTATATCGGTATCGAACTGAGGAATACTACTGCTTTTATACGCTGGCTCACTACCAACTTTGCTTACCGAGTATTTGTAAACATATAAACTAAGGCATAGCTAAAGCCAGATAATGATCAAAACATAGTTAGACCTTTCCAGTTCTTCCATAAGAAAATAAAATTTATCTTAAGAAAACTACAATAAAAAATGTATACCTATTTCTTGGGATTTATTTTTTAGCCGTGTGGTTTCTGGCTTAGAATAATGCCACTCCATGTCTTCCTGTGTAAGTCATAAGAGGCGAGTAAGGGAATAAAGGATTGTAGTATTGTCAGCCGATGGGATGGGATTGTGGTTTTGTCACTGAAATACACAATATGTTAAACATCTTAGCCTGATTATGCAATATGTGGTTACTGAATGAATTTTAAGTTTTTAGAGTGGTTGGTTCTGTAGCTCTGCTTACCCCACTCTGGGAAAGGCGTGAGTATATATATATGTTTTAACTGTATCGCGGTTTGGTCTAAAGCAAGTAGGTACCTAAAGAACGAAATGATACGATAAATTGCGCTCCATTTTTGTGTCAATGTTGCAATAGAACTATTTGCATACTACAAGTTGACAGTGTCAACAGCATACTAGTCCAACACTGAGACACTAGCTTGTACAATTATTTTTATTGCCTATAATTACTTTGTAAACTATCTATAGGTATTTATCTTGGTCAGGCAAGTATTTACAGGTGATTATAATTTCAATATGTCAACCATTCTCAAATGAATACTTATTTAAAACAAAATCCTACAGAGAGCGGTATGTCAAATAGTTAACGGACGTTATAATAAGACCTATTTAAAATTTAAGTTATTTTTCCCCTGAGTGTAGGTAATTATTAGGTACCTCTTAGATTTTTTGTTCTAATATATTTGTTTGTGAATGGACAAAAAAAGCAGTGAGAAAGTATTGAGTGAATATGTTGACGATATCTAAAATACATACATACATACATTAAATCACGCCTGTTTCCCAGAGGGGTAGGAAGAGACCACTTCTTTCCATTTGCTACGATCTTGGCAATTTTTTTTCGCTTCTTCCACATTCATACATCGAGTCATGCACGCACGTCGGTTTCGGGTACTTAAGATTCGGCCCTTTTCCAATATTTCTCCGATTTGACTCGAAAAAGTACGCCTAGGGCGGCCCCTTCCGACCCGTCCACTCACTTTCGATCTGTATATCTCTTTCGTCAATCTTCTTTCATCCATCCTTTCCAAATGACCGAACCATCGAAGCATGCCCTTTTCAATCTTAGTCACTACATTTTCTTTTAGTCCACATTTCTCTCTGACTTTTTCCTATGACTCTTTGACTTTTTTTTCTGATTTAAAATAATATACAAAAAAGAGTAAATCCAAAATAAATTATCTTATTTTGCTTTGTTTGCCCTTAAAACATTACTTAAGGAGTAAGTATATTAACAAATTATAACAATGACGCGCCTTGGGGTAAGGAAAAGAATAAGGTACATTAAACCCGGAAAAATACCAGATCCTTCTTTGATTTGCTACAGATGTAGCCATGGGAAACAACACGAACAAGTTTTTTTCTGCTAGCGAGCTGAATTTCATGGTGTCAAAGCATTATTTAAAATATAAGAATTCGATCAAACAGTTTAAGTTGATGACTCTCTAATACGAACGAAATCTGTCGAGTCATTTAAAAAAAACGTATCTATAATTGACAAATCAAAAAAACGAAATGAAATAGGTTTTTCACGTCGTAATATTCTAATCAACCATATTGATCCTTCCATTCACTACCGCATTCATACTTCCTGTTCTCAATATTACTAAACATATTGACATTGTTAGACCAAACATATGTTGACTATGCTTATTCGTGCCTTAATTTTAAGATTAAGGTGCGATTATCTAACTTTAACCTAATTATACTGGCACCATGGATATGACAAGCTAATACACGTGTATAAGGCCACGTGATCGATCACGGTTAGATTATGGCGTGTATTAATTATTGGTGCAAGCCACAGTAATGACGTGTGGACATTATGATCTACAACATACGTGTCCGGTTCCGACAGTAAAAATACACCTACGGTTTTGTTGACAATTTTCGAAGGTTGATGGACATTCAGTGTTGTGATGAAGTAAAATTAATGTTTTGTCGGTCTAAAGTAATTTCGCCATATTCAATCTCTAATAGCAAAGCAGAGTCATACTTAAGACCCTTTTTCAGCTTTATTACATACGTAAAACCAATTTTTAGAGTCGTTGGTTCTTTAGCTTTGCCTACCTCACCTCTAGGAATGACGACGAGAGTTTATGTATGTATGTAAAACGTAAAACTGTATACCTATGGTTATGTATGAATGAAGTGTTTCAATAACTATTCCGCATCCTGAACATAATTTTCTCCGAAGGGCTTATTCGATGGACATCCCAACCAGCAGATTATTAGTACCTACCAGAATAATAAAATGTGTCGGACACTTTAAAACGACTTATGTCTGGTTCCTATATTCAAACAGCGGATAGATAAAGCTTACTTCAGATTAATATTTGACATATTTTGTATTGTTAAATGTCAAATTTTAACCCGAAGTAAGCGTTATCTGTCCGCGGTTTGAATATAGGAACCGGACATAAGACAATTTGAAAAGTTGGAGGAGGGTAGTCCATGTTTTGTAGAAGGGTGAACAGTCAAGCCAGTCAATTTAGTTCAGCAAGCGGCTTTAGTAAAATACTTTTACTATGGCCTTATATGGCTGCGTTTATCGCGTGACAAAGTGTGGATAAGGCATCCGTCACCTTCTGACTCGTTAATAAGTACGAGAGTGACGGATGTTTTATCCATGTTTGACACGCGATATAGCCATAATACTAGGCCCGCAGGAAAGTACAGACAATTTGAAACGGATTTCCCGCAAAAGCCGCCAGACAAACACTATCAATCAATACTACTTTCAACCGCATAATTAAACAAGGATACATTATAATAATTCCGTGTTAAGGCAAACATTAAAAAACTACAGTAGAGTGGCCGGGGCAAATCTGGGTGACCTCCAGGCGGCCTTGTCACTTTCTACCAGTTAACCAATGACACTACCGGTGGAATTTTTACGTGCAAAGACAGCATTTATAAAGTCGTCAGACGTCATTAGTTGCTACTGGTACAATATTATATGTAATAGTTTTTTTTAGACGGTATGCAATCAGGATTTATAGATTGATTCAATAAGGATTGATCACTAAATCACATTTTTTTCAAGTATTTCTTTATTGATAAAACACATTAGCTTTTTCGTACTACAATATAATTGAAACTAAAATACAATATAAAGGATAAAAAAGATAAAAGACATTTATTCAGTAAGTAGGCCGTACGGGCACTTTTACACGTCAAAAATCTACCAGCGCTTCCCAAGAGGAGACACTACTGAGAAGAAACGCCGCAAGAAACTCAGCAGTCAGTCATTTTTGAAACATATTACAATGGTACTTCTTAGTTTAGCATTATATAAAGCTATTAAAATTTAATTAAATATAATATCAAATAACATGCGTAGATCAGCACATGCCAAAAATCTTACGTGAGAGATAAAGGAAGAAAAAGGAGAAAAGAAAAGAACGAACACCCACCTACTTACATTTGTTTATTATAACTTATAACACGGTGCAAGATGGCCACATAAAAGTTTCGATATGTTTTCCTACATCAACGGTGTCCCCTAGACAAGATAAAGCTTTTGCAATTGATCAAATTATTATTGACTATGTTTCGGGTTTAGACCATGCATTTTTGTCTGTTAGATAGTCCTCGACCCTATAATACTCTTTAGACATTAACGACATTAAAAACAAATGATTTATATACTTTACGGACGCGGAATTTTCGAATAGCGATTCTACTTTTATTTCTAGTATTTAAATTATGTACTTATATCAGAATTATTGGTGAAAAAATCTAAATTCTTAATAACATAAATAATATTTTCATAAATAAATTGAGACACTAGATTAGAGTTACGATATTAATTTCTTCAAAAAAACCATACTTGATTATTTAAAAATAATTTAAAGAACACAATCATAGAAAAAACTTCCTCCAGTCCGCCTGTTATTACCTATTGTTATTAGTGAAAATCCAGGCAAATTAATACAAGTGACAACCATCTACAGTTTTATTAGAATTTACTCTTTCTTTTAAAGTCTTCTTCTCACGCCTATCCTCTTTATATTATTAAATAAAACTGATCCTAATAGTTCTTAAAGTCTAGGGCAACTGTTTATTTGAAGCCGCGCTAGATCTATTCAAAGCAACTCATCATAAATACATTTTCGTGGTTAAACGCCATTTGTCCCAGTTCCCAGTTGTTCACCGTTATCTACAATTATAAATATTGCAAAAGCTTTTAGACCGCTTCCGGTTCCGGCACCAGACATCTAAATAGAGAACATGCGCCTGCTCATGTCACGGTTTATGATTCCGTTTCAATCACATTCGGAACTGACAGTTCGCTAAACCGATAGTTATCTAAAGAAATGTAACATAATAGCGTATCGTAACAAAGGCTGTTGTGGTTACTTGCGCTTAGGTCGTTTATTTACAACGCGGTAAACATAATAATGTGGTATCTATGGTGCTATTTTCAAACAAAGGCGAGTTCGGTGGCGAGTTCTATAACGGTCCAGCCGAATTTAATCTTTAAATTTAAGAACTTCGTAATGCCACTCGCGTCTACCTAACAAACTCAACGCTAGATTTTTATCATATAATATTTGACGGACTTCAACAAAAGAGAAAAATTATACATAATGTTCGGTTTTTTGTTTTTTGCGGTCACAACCAAGGACCGATTTAAAAAAAAACATTGTGTAGCTGCGCAAATATTTTAGGCATACACACATCGATTTCGGTATTTTCAGAAACAAATTCAGTATTTGCATTCTGAAAATATCATTTGGTGAAGTGGAACTGATGATGAAGACCACAAATGGCCACCGAAACTCCTCAATAGTAGCTATTTTAAGGGTGGCGATAAGATATCTCGATTAAGTTTGTTGAGCGAGTATCACGAAGCATATTTAAATGGTTAAAAAATATATGACAATGACCTTCCCGTGGCGTTGCTTGGGGCGAGCTTGAAACGTCCTAAGACTATCTTATTAATTAAGAAGTGACTATACAGCAGTGTATTCTGTTCAATTAAATAAAAAGGTATAATATAAAATAAAATATAAAAAAACAAAAAAAAATGCTTTTTTAAATGGTTTGGTAATGTCAGTCCCACTGAAGTCGTTTTTTTTTTTTACTGTAATTACATCCTTCGTTGTCTTAATCTGCTCAATTTTGAGGAGGTTCTTCTTAATGCAAAGAAGAACATCCTCAAAATGGCACAGTATTACAAAACAAAAAAAAATGCCTCATGAGCAAGGTATTTTAACCAACAGCCAGTCAGTCAGGCAGTCACAGCCATGTGCCAAAGAAATATATCACCGCGACCGTGTCGTTCGAATTAGACAGAGTTACGTCGGCGTGTGGCAATTCGCAAATTGCAGCGTCGGACGCGCGTAAAAATTGCAGATTGAACGAAACAGCTCAATATATAAGTGACTATTATAAAGGTGACATTCTAGACTTATTACGAAATTATTACGAAATAAAACCACTGTAGAACTCTACAAAGGTTCTATTGCCCCAAATGTAGCTTTCATTGCGTATTTGTTATTACGCATCCAACTGAATGTATACTTTGTTTGATAACTCTTTGTATATTAAATAATAACTTGAAATGTAATATTTGATTTTATAAATTATATATGAGTATTAGTACGATTTCCTTTATAAGATCACTGTGACTTGCTTCCATGGTGGATCAGGGTTCAATTTTACTGATAATACATACTTTAGTGTTTTCAATTAATGACTGCTCGCCCCTCCACTCAAATGGACGTTAGGCGGCTGCCTCATTAGACATCAAATTAAGAAGTGGGGCGGGACTTCATATATTAAAAACACTATGAGTATATTTGCAATCATCTACAATGACTTTGATACATTTCTAAAAATTTCACAAGTCTGAACGATTACGCACAAAAAGAAATTGATTACTGTGTTAGATCAGAGTCATTTAAATTGTGTAAAATTACATAGTCACAGGCCAATTTGCAAATTGCGTATTGAATATTACAATTACTCTAAGTCGACCCACATTGGAACGCTGGTTTCTGGTTGTCTTCCGTTACAAATATTTATAATTAGCGTAAAATGGAAAATTATAAGTAATAACATAGCTCCTAAGTGCCATAATTTTTTTATAATTCCAAAGGTTTTTCTTGGTTGAAAACTATTTATCCTATCGCTTATAAATCAAACCTAACCTAACTTACGTATGACACTTAAATTATGCATTTAATCATTTAAATAAATTTAAAAGTGTAACATAAGTTTCGCAAAAATGAAAATTCGGACAAATGAGTATTCGGAAAAAAGTAATTCGGAATTATTAGGTGTTCTTATAATTACTAGCTGTCCGATCCCGGCGCATCCCTGGTGTATTTTTTTTTACAAAGAAACCTCATGGTATACTTTTCGACCTATTCTCAGACCTACTGAATATAGGTACAGTCGACGCCATAAATATGTTTACACTTTAGTACCTCGTCACTTTACTCGCTATGACAATTTCAAATGGCAGTTTAAACATGACGCTAAACAGACAAGGTACTAAAGTGTAATCATATTTATGGCGTCGACTGTACAAAGTAAACAACAATCGGTCGACCCGTTTCGAAGGAGTTTTGTTACAAACACTGTGACACGAGAATTTTATGTATTAGAAAGAAGATTACTTGAGAATAGGCTTCCTATAAGGACTTAAGGGGTTCAGCTTAACAAAATCTCTCAGTAGTTCTCTCTTTAGTTAGTGTTTAACAAAATCTCTCAGTAGTTCTCTCTTTAGTTAGTGTTTAACAAAATCTCTCAGTAGTTCTCTCTTTAGTTAGTGTTTAACAAAATCTCTCAGTAGTTCTCTCTTTAGTTAGTGTTTAACAAAATCTCTCAGTAGTTCTCTCTTTAGTTAGTGTTTAACAAAATCTCTCAGTAGTTCTCTCTTTAGTTAGTGTTTAACAAAATCTCTCAGTAGTTCTCTCTTTAGTTAGTGTTTAATGAAAGAGATGCACTTTAGCAAGAAAATGTTGCGCTCATTAACTACAGCGATTTTTGCAGTAAGCTATTTTTTACCGCATGACCAACTCAAATCAATCACGTACTCGCCAAACTAATGCTCAACGAGTTTGTGGAGTTTACATACATACCGTCACGCCTTCAGTCCAGAGTGGGGTAGGCAGAGCTACTGAACTACCAACAACTCTAACAAACCTTTGTTAATCCTATTACCACATTTCGCACAACAGGCTAAGATGTTTACCATGTGTATATTAGTGACAGGTTGCAAGCCCCGATGCCTAACAATTCTACATCCCTGAGTCGCCTCTTACGACTTTCACAGGAAGACATGGAGTGGCACTATTCTAAGCCGTCAACCACTTTGTGGAGTATCTAGAGATATTATGGACTTGTGGTAACACGCCGGTGGTGGTTGCGCGTTGTTATTTCCAACAATATCACGTATGCATAAAAGCATTTTCGCAGTTTTAATACTTTTATTAAAGCTGGGACATTGCTTTTATGCGTACCATTCGGGTCCGGGAAGATACGGGATGGTTTTGTGAACTCGTCGACCGCCCTCAGCATCTTACCGGTCAAGTACCAGTCGGACTCCCGCCCAGTACAGTATACAGTAGGTATTATTATATTCCGATTTGAATTAGATTTCCAATGGAATCAGCACGAGTCCGATTCACGCTTGACCATTTTTTAGTGTTGGTCGCTTTTCTTCAAGATTTGTACTATAATCATACCAAATTTAACACTTGTAGGTACATAAAGCTAAAATAAAAATACGTGGAAAAAAACGTTTCATGTAAGAGGATCCTTTAATTAGTTTATTTTCTTGTTTTTTTTTTCATTTGTTACTAGATCTGCCGTAATGATACGTAGGTATTATCAAAATGAAACAACCTCAAAACCCAGAGAATACACAAAACTAGAAAAAAAAAATTTTTAATACGGAAATAAGTTTACAGGTCAAAGCAACGAATTTAACTTAAAATGTACCTGATATCTTACCCATTGACTTCCATTCAGACCGCGACCTTATGTTCCCTGTACAAAACCAATTAAATCCGAAAGGTGAGCAATTTTATTATTCTCGTGCTGATTTAATCGAGCTCAAATACTCGATCGACTACTTGACGTCTGAACTTTGAATTGACCGCAGATTATCTGCCGCAAAATTGTACTTACAGTCAAACATAGCACTGGTAGCTAGAGCATGTAGGAAACTTGCTTATTAAATTTTGAGTTCCGTGGTTTGCCAACTGTTACAGCATAAGTTTGTGACACTGCCAATACACTTTCTGTAATTTGTCGAATTGATATTGCGACTCAAATTGAGCGCTACGTGAACGTATCGCCAATACGGTAATGAAATGATTACCTATTTGCATAATGCCCTAGCTCGCAATCTAGTATTCTTGATGGCGGGCGGTATATTGCAGTGGTCTGGTTGATTAATTCATGTTCACTTGACGAACTGCGGCTATAAAATTGAGGTATTATTCAATCAAGACCACAAAACTAGTTTTTATTGGTTGAATGGTAAGTCCATGAAAGCGGGGTCGGCCTGAACAAAGTAAAAGTATTGCAATGGTCTATTCCGGTTAAGCGAAATATTATTGCCCGAATGCTTTATTTGTCAAAATTTGTATTAAATAGTTTCCCGTCGCAGTTGATTTATTATTTTGAATTTTGAATTTAAAAATTATGCGTAAAAACAGTTCGAAGTTTGAACGGGTTGAAGTTTTTTTTATATTTATTTGTCACGAGAGAATACTGCCTTCATCTTCGGTACACTACCGCGGGGGATTTTTTTGAATTTTGCTTGGTTTTATATCATACACTCGCGGTCAAATAATTCGGGTCAGAGTGCGTTTTTCATACAAACGAGGCTATTTCGAAGCCTTGGTTCCTCGCCAGGGGATGCTTGCAGTGAAATCTGATGATGGATACCCCGAGCATCGATACAGGACTTCCAGAGTGCCTAGGACACCCAACTGATTGAATCTGCGGCTAACGCCGGAATTGTGCATCTTCAGAAAAACATCTAAAATGACAATAAAATGTAAGGAAATCCAAATCTTGACCCAAACTCTCTCGCTGTGGTGTCAACTGATTGTGCTAATGCTAACAGTTAGGTATCTTAAGAACTTTTGACCTCCTCTATTGAACCTTGGAGTATCCACCATTAAACCTCACTCAAAACAACCCCTGCCTAGGGACCAAGGCTTCGAAATAGCCTCGTTTGTATGAAAAACGCACTCTGACCCGAATTATTTGACCGCGAGTGTAGTTTGCTTGGAACTCCTTCCGCGTAGTCATCATTTATCGCTATTTCCTCGCGAAACTGTTTTATTGCCCGGGATGAAAAGTACTGTGCGTTCCCGGGACTCAAGTTATCTCTATACCAAATTCAATCAAAATTGGTTCGGCAGTTTTTTTTTTCTTGATAGTGGGTTTGCTCTTGATTAACTCTTGGCCCTGGAGATCGAAGATTTGGTCGACTCGGAAATACAAATGCCGGAAACGCATTCAAGTCTATATTACAGTACTCATTATGAAGGATGATGCTTGGTTCGAAAAGATGGAATTCTAACCAGGTACGTATGGTATACGGCGGTATGGCGAAGCGTCTGGAAGTGTGATGGTAGAAAGGAGACAAATAGACGGACAAACATATTTTCGTTGCTTTTATGAAACAGTGCAGCATCTCAAAATGAGTTGCTGTTGCATTTAAATTCAGAACACTTTCTACTTTAAGTTTTCTTTAAAACATCATAATTTTTTGAGTTGTAGCAGTATTGTATAAAAGCAGCGTTTTCTCATTTGTAATTTTGCAGAGATGGATTACGTGTTGGGTAGTTACAAAAATACTTGATATTAAGGTCGTAAGGTAAGATTAAAGAGTGTCAAATCTTTAAACTTATCTTAAGCTTATTCCTCAAAATTGTATTATCCTAATCCTGTTAACAGATCGTCCACTGCGTTTTGCGTAATGCAGAACATGTTTAAAAAACAAAGTTGTCTACCGCTGTTATAGTAAAAGGTTCCGGATCAAATTCCATCGCTTCCTATTCATACACCGCTATAAGTCAATTTCTAATCGAAAGATATTACTGGGTATTCATAAATACTTCAACTTCATTCAAACCGATACTAGGAACTGATAAATCTGCTGGTTGCTTGCTACTTTAGCAAATGAAAAGCGTTTTAGAGAGTGAAATTAACGGACAAGCTCGAGTCGGATATATTATTATGTGCGAGCTTACAAAAGTGCCGTTTTTATAAATTCCCGTGAAGTTTGGAAACGAATTATTTTTTACAAATTTCAATCTGTAAATTAATATGGCTCTAACGATTCTTAACCGTTATAATAGCTAACTAACTTAATATAACCACGCTATTTGTTCTCGATAAGCGAATATGTAATTTTACTGAAAAAATTAAACGTGTCTTTAACTGTCTTTACCATCATGCAGATTTACCCTATTTTTTTGATGATAATGAGGCGACTACCGTCTACCATTTGAGTTTTCGGTTACCCTTGAACCCTGTTATTCTAACTCCAAACGTGTTATGATGCGATGGGCAACAAAATCTCATCAGTTCATCACAAAGGGTTTTGGTTATAACTTTAGAGTATCGGAACCTTAATACAATGAAGACTATTCAAAATCGCTTGCGTTCAAGTGACAATCTTTCCCTTGCTTTCCTATCAAATAAATCCAACGCTTATTCTAAATCATTTTCGGTTCACGCTGTGCGCTTGTGGAATCTATTGCCTCCTGAAATTAGGCAGTCTCAGTCTGTTGAGTCTTTTAAATCTCGACTAAAGAAGTTCTGGCTTGACACTTCTTAAACTTTTTTTTTCCTGCTTATTTTGTATATTTATTTATTATATTGAATACACATATATATGTATATGTATATATATACATATAAGATTATGTTTATGTATTTTATCTATTGATATTTATAGAAATTACTTTTAGTGTTGTACCTATTTGGCTATTCGTTGTAAATTAATCGCTCAAAGGTTAATTGGAAGAGATCCCTTAAAGGGATAAGTTCGCCTTTGTACATCCCTGTTATACTTTTGTTACTATTTTATAATTGTTATATCTTGTTTGTACAAAAAAGTGTTTACATACATACATACATACTATTACTGTTTCAGACAGTGTTATGTCTAGTTGCATATTTATATTTAAATTGGTAAATAAAACTACCGAGTAGTCAAACCAGTCTACTCTCGTAAATCAGTTTATTGATTCTAAATCGAAATCTCAATTTATTGATCCGTTTAATGTGTTATTTGATAGCATTTAATAACCTACTAGTGTGACCACGCATTTTCACGGTTCTCAAATTACTCGTTATACTTTGCAACGCCCCGCCGCCTAGCGGCCACCGGCTCAAACTGTGGTCATGCTTAAGCGATTCTCTTTTATACAAAATAATAAACAATTGACATTTGCTGAAATGCCCGTAAAGAATTACTTCAAGAACTTAAGACTTCCGATTGCGCAGTTCCATTTTGTTAGAAATAGATTTTCACAAGTTGTTTCACAAGCATGACTAAAAGGGGGTTTCACAGAAATTTTATAAATGTTATTACGGCCGCTCTACATCGCTTTAGTTTCGTCAAATATGATTTCGCGGCAAGTGTCGCATACTTTCGTGTCGCATTGACACAAAGCGTATCAAGGCCGATATAATAAAGGCGGATTCGACTTGAAAATGTAGTAATCGTTATGTAAGCCCGAGAAAGTAGCGTGTGAGCTTGAGAGTGGTTATCGCGCCGAGTGGAGCGGCGCGCGAGACTGTACGCATGCTCCTGATTAGGGTTCCGTGTCGAAGCGAGCCCGACGGAACCCTATTAATTCGCTTTTTTACTTTTAGACTGCTCCGAGTGTACGCCGGGTGTACAGTGGCGCCCTCATTACTTTTATTGTGGTTTCTAATAAACTGAAGTTATTTCTTGAAATTGGACGAAATGTTTTTGTACTACAAATGAAAACACAACTTATAAGGTATATCACATGGGTTAATAACAGTTCACCTTCGAGTTATCAACTTAACGGAAAAAAGTGGCCACCTTTTCCCGTTAAGCTGACTACTCAAAGCATAATTGTTATTAAAGTTTGTTACATATCCCATAAATTGTGTTTTTACTTGCACTACAAAAACGTTTCGTCTGATTCCAAGGAAATTATTTTGTTATTTAGAAAATACAATAATAGTAATGAGGGCGCCACTGGACGCTCGGCGTTTGCTTGGCGCAGTCTTAAACAGCTGTATCTTTTAAACCGTAATAGATAGCAGGTTGTTTTTGTCAGAACGTGTATTATAACGTCAAATTTACTGACAAATAAAAATGAAAGTTACTTAACGCATTTGTATTTTAGTTGCATCGTAAATACAGCAAAACAAGCGTCTTGGTACGATCCTTGAACAAAAACAATAAATACTGTAATTTACAAGTGTGAGCCGGGTTCGTGCTGGATTGATTTGAAATGGAATTCAAATCGAAATAATTATAATAATACATACTGTGCGGCGATACGAAACCCTCGCAGCGCGACACGCACTTGACTTTTTTTTTAAATTAATATCACCTTGCGGAAGTGTTATTTAAATTGTATAACTATTAATTATTAGCACACATTGACAGCAATCGGCCTATTATCAATCATAATAGGGTAAAAAGCTAATATTAAATTAATGATTGTGACTTTGAGTCTTAAAGCAAGTTCCGGCTTAAAATTAAGCGCCAAAACTACTTGTAAGTTAACAATGGTTTAAATCACGACAAGGACATATTTGCCGTTATCATTGTATGTCATTATCAACATTAATTTATGTTTCAACTCATAATAAAAATACCCATATCCTGTATGCATACAGGATGCGTTTTATACCTAATATAAGATCCCACGCTTTAGGAAGATACGTGAAGAAATGAATTTGGTAATTCAATGGGCTGACGGACTTTTGTCGAATACGGAATGAGAATTCAAGACGACGACAAATTCTTGAAACATTTATTGCAAACGCATCCTGTACATAACATTTGATTTTTATTGACATTGATTTAAAATTACGCTTTCTTATACAGGTGATGTCACTTACGCCACGATCGAAATACTGACATTCCAAAAACAAAACAAAAAAATACCTACCGTAGGAGTTGAGACCAAAATAATTAGTTTTCATGGATTATTCATAAGCCCCTAATTCATAAACATACTATAAACCTATTTCAGCTAAAGTGTTGATTGTCTCTTTTTGTCCAATTCAAATGTCATAATGGCATATTTCGAGCACACTTTAATTGTTGCAAGTTTGCGCGTTGTTTAATTTTACAACTGGACTCCATTATTTTTGTTGTACACGTCGGATAGTTTTTTGGGATCCGTAGTCAACAAGGAACCCTCATAGTTTCGCCATGTCCGTCTGTACACAGTTTAACTTAGAGTCTATTGCTGCTGCTGTAATTTGACATAGTTATACCTATTTATCTACATGTATGTTAATCGTTATCCAGTACCTATACCTGGTATTTACAAACGTTATGCAATATGGGGGTTTAAAGGGAGAAATAATCAATCTGTTTAGTTGTCATCTTCGGGTCAATACGTTTTCAACCCTCGCGACGCTCGGTATTCCAAGCAGGTACAGTCAACAGCAGAAGTAGCTACGCAACCGAATAGGCCAAAATGATCTACGCTCGACTCTAGAGACAGGAGAATACGTCGTGTCTAGATCATTTTGAGCATTTTATTTTGCTTAGCTACTTTTGATGCTGACTGTACTAGGTATTAACTTGAATAGTTAAAAATAAATACATCGAAAATCATAGAGTGAGGATTTTAAAACATGCTTTTTTAAACTTGTTATTTCAACCAGCATAATTGGAGCACTGTCATTTAAAGTGTAAACATATAATAAAAATGAACATTATTTGAAACCGATTTAAATGCCGCCTGTATACTTTGTAATTTGGTGTTGTAATCTCGGCAGGTCCAAATAATTGCGAGCACTTATTGTATCGATTACTCAATAGTCAATGAGTTGGTGATACTTTTTTACGAAGGAACTTAGTTGGACCTAACTGTCTACATAATTTAGCAAAAACGCTTTCAGCTGTATTGATGACTCGGTTAAGGTTACCTATTTTAAGCTTGAAAAACTTTTGACCGCTATTTTGACTGTCCAAAGTTTTCATTTGTCCAAAAATATTATTTCTCTGAAACCGTTTAACTATCCGGATTGTTAAAAAACTAACCTTACCTAACCTACAGGTTTAGGTTTACACTAAACATAACATAACATTTTGAAACTTACGTAATGGGTTCAGAGAAAATGATTTTCGAACACATAAAAGTTTCGGACAAACGAAACGGCGGACAAAATTTTATCGAAACATCATCTATAGGACCCTCAGTTTGCCTAGTTGAAAGCTGCGTACGGAGCTGAAGTTCCCAGGGTCAATTTACTTCATATTCTGCAAATGGTTTGAAATGCGCTTCCTGGCAGGTTTTTTCCATATAATTTACTAAGCAAGGTTCTTCAAACGTCTTTGAGATGGACTACGTTTAAGGTCCTTAGTTTTGCTTTTTAGCTATGGCAGCCACTTTACATCAGTTGGTCGGTCGGCCTGTTATTTACGTGTTCTAACCTTGACAAAAATATATTTTCAAGAACTATACACTTGTAAATAGTCATTACTGTCAAATCAGAACTCGAACAATATCCACAACGCCATTAAATAATTGAATTTGCCGCCAACCGTTTATCAATTCATACCAATCTCTGCGCTAAAAGATTTATATGGGACTCGGTGATTGTAACTGAACGGGTTCCTTTTATAACCATAAGCCCGCTCGACCTTACTGTTACATTATATTCAAATTCAGCTGATATAACCGATAATAACCGTTATGCAAGACTGATAGCGCTTATTGAACGTCAACACCCTGTAAAGGCGTTATATCATTTTTTTATGCTAGAGGGAGGAGCCAGCTAGCACGTAATGTATGAAACCTGTGAATTATAAATTAGAAAAAGTAATTGAATTACCCCTGTAACTTACCAATGTAATCGGGCTACTTATAGCCCTAGGGGATAATATTGCCCACTTTTAAAATTGTAACTATTTTAGTGGTAATCATTTCAATAATTTTAGAAATACGAGTATATAAGTACCTTATATCCTGATGAAACATTTAATAGAATAATTAAATTTTAAAGATGGTTTTTAGCGTGAGCAATGCTACTCCCTAGGGCAGAAGAAACCCGAGTTTACGGTACAGGATAAGATCATAGGGAAGAGCGGTGTTCCCTTAGCACAGGTGTTTATTTACTTAGAAATGGACGCCCACCAATGTTATAATGTACTTTTAGTGAATTAATAATCCATTTTTTTAAGGAGAATGTACCTAATACTAGGAGGGCAATCGTAGATGCTTTGTCATTTTTAGGAAGAGACAATGCTCGTCTCTTCACAGTCGTTCAATGAATTATTAAATAAATAAGTATCAGGTTACAAGCTCTCATAAATTTACCTAGTCCCAAACTAAGCTCAGGAGGATTATTATGACATGGCTATGCAGTAAATTTTAAGGCGAGCGTAAAGGACAGAGCTTTAGCATGTTGTACGGCACTGTCTTTTTCTCTAAGTATAGGTATACTGAACTGCATGGCCATGTCATACTAACCCCCCAGGTTTGTACTATGGTTACTAGATAACGATAAAAATACTTATATGTATATACAGATATGAATCACCCAAGAATCACGCGTATATGCTCGCGCTCACTCAAATATTTGTCCTGACCGGAAAGCGAACCCGTGACCACCGGCTTCGTAGGCAGGATTACCACCAACTAAGCCAACTGGCTCGCTGAATTACCGTGCAACCTCAAAAAGTATTTCTGGTTTGGTTAAAGTCGGTAAAGTTGCTAATAGACTTTAGCAAATGTGCTCAAGTTTATGAGCACCATTAGACGGTGTATGGGCGTATGAGAGCGAATGAAAGAGTATGAACCCGAAAGACTTTTTAAAATCTATTTTTAGGATAGAAAGAAATATGAAATTGAACTACCAATAAGTATAATTACCAAAATAAATAATCAGACTGAGAAAGCATCAAAAGTAATTGGCACATTGGACTGCGGCCAAAAAAATATATTATTTTTCATATGCTAATACAATATCATCGTACACTGTTACCTTTATTATGATTAAAAGAGACGCTCGAGATAGAAAAGAGTGGTTAAGACAAGTTAATCAGTCGTTTCCGGGGACCCGTGTAGATTGGACGAGTGACAAATAAACGCAGATAAAATACATTTGGTTTATTTCCGGAAACGGCTCAGCAAATACCCCCAACGTACTGAATGGGAAAGCTTCCAAGAAAAGAAAAAAAAATACACATATGTAAAATAGCATTATCTAGATAAGAACCAGAAAGAAGAATCACAAACTAATGGTACCTATTTCGTGTAAAACATGCAAAAGAGCAATGTCGGAAGGCAACAATAGCCCTATGGCAATGCAGAAAAGCCATAGGCAGAAGATGGGGACTAAGACCACTGATAACACAATGGATATACAAAGCAGTGGTCCTACCCAGACTGCTATATGGAGCCATAGTGTGGTGGCACAGAGCTAAAATAAAAGACATAGAGAAGGAGTTGACGAAGGTCCAGAGACTAGCATGTCTAATGACAACCGGGGCAATGAGGACAACTCCCACACAGGCCCTGGAGATAATGCTAGGACTGAACCCTGTACACCTTGAAGTGGAAAAGAGAGCCACAGAACAGTGGTATAGAATGAAAATGAGCAGAGAGTGGATCGGATCCGAGGTGGACAAGAGACACGCAAGTATACAAAGAGAGTCAATGGTGAACATGAACATGCTCATGACTAACAATGACCTAATAAAGAAAAGGAAGATCTTCAACAAGAAATACAGAATCCATATAGGAGAGAGAGATAGTTGGGAGACAGAGGTACCGGAACCCAGAGCGACATGCTATACGGATGGTTCATGGAAGTCCTCAACAAAAAGAGCGGGGGCAGGTATCTACAACCTAGAAGCGAATGAGCATACAACGATACCACTAGGAGGCTTTACCAGTGTGTTCCAGGCGGAAATGTATGCCATCATGAAATGTGCACAGGATCTCAAGGAAAGAAGCGATATAACGGGAAGCCACGTTATAATCTACTCAGACAGCCAAGCAGCACTAAAAGCACTAGACAATCCGGTCATCAAATCCTCCCTGGTACAGGAATGCAGGAACGAACTGAACAATCTAGGCACAGAATCCAATGTAACACTAGCATGGGTACCAGGGCACAGTGGAGCAATAGGAAATGAAAAGGCAGATGAACTGGCCAGAGCAGGGGAGGATCAACAGTATCTGGGCCCGGAGCCAGCCCTTCCGATATCCGCAACGGTAACGAAAGGAGTCATCGCCAGAAGAATAGAGACAAAGACAAATGAGGCATGGATAACAGCTCAGGGATGCAGACAATCCAAACTCATGATAGGAAGGGTAAACAGGAACAGAACAAGGTATTTACTAAATCTGGGTAAGTACAATCTAAGTATACTGACAGGGATACTGACTGGACACTGTCCACTCAACAGACATCTGACGGTAATAGGAGTCAAACAGGATCCTCGATGCCCACACTGCGGTAAAGAGGAAACTAGCCAACACGTCCTAACCGAGTGTGTAATGTACTCGTCACTGAGACATCGCACATTCGGGGAGGACTCATTATCAGTAGAGACACTCAAAAGCATTAACCTACAGGACGCACTTTTGTTCTGTAGGAAAACAAGAAGATGAGATCAGTGCTGGATGGGAGCGCCGCCGGGCCAATAACCTGAGGCCTGACCAAGGGGAACAGGGCGGAATGACTGGAGAGCCACTCGACCGCCCGTCTGCCTCGGCCGCGTCCCCACTCAACATCATCATCATCACCTATTTCGTAATTTAAGTTGAAAGCAAAACTGGAGATGCAGCCTGTGAAACCACTTAAAAAGAAATTCATAGGAACTAACAATCAAAACAAAAGAAACAATTAAGCATCACCATGTGAATACACGTCATTCAATTTTCGACGAAAGTAATTCCTTCTCAGCGTAAATAAATTTCGTCAAAACTTGTAGCGCGTAAAGCATGCGATCTGCTCCCACGCATCACAATGTGTCTTTGTTTTTTATAATCAGCCATTATTTAATTAAAACTTTAGTTCAGATTAATTTCGTAGAGAAATCAAGCGCTTTCTTCCGGCCATTTTCAGGTTTCGTTAGTTGTATTGTTTTATGGTGAAAGTTGGTAAGATGGTGAATGTGATCAACAAAACGTATGCAGTTAATTGTTGAATCTTTACGCAGTAATTCTCAGCATCATTATAATTTTGTCACTTTTTAGGGTCCGAAAGTCTCAAATGGACCCTAAACCTACGCTGAACATCTGTCCGTTGGAACTTTCTTAAATCTGTTTCTTTTGTCTGTTGATCTTTTAATGAATAATAATATGAACAAGCGTCAGGTTTGGTGTGATTGTAATGCAAACCTAAAGACAAACAACAAAATTATGAAACGGGTCAATTTTGGGCCGGGCGGTGCGGAAACCTCACTGAAATGAAAATTTATATGATTGCTTGTAACAAGATAAAATACATTTACCCGTCAAGAATGTCAAAAATACACCATGTCGAAAATATTACGAGGGAGACAGAGGGAGAAAATGGAAAAAGAAAAAAACACAAGACGACCACATAAAAATGTAAAAAAAATAAGATAAGAGGGGTAAGATTGATTCCTTACGAGCCTGAAAACTTGCTTTTGTTACTATGAGCTTAGGTTAAAATAACTAATTATCATAATTATTGTATTAATTTTTGTCTACTAAGTGAAAATCTATCTCAGTTGGCTCTAATTTTTAAGTGGTTTCGCCCGCACCGGTTGTTTTTACTCTAATCACAATTTCCGAAACAACGAATACAAGAACACTTTCGCACATTTAATGACTTAAAAAAAACAAGTTTTACTGTGGCACTTCGTACGAAAGTGGTCCCATAATTTGGTTCAGTGAACGTCAAGTTCCCCGCAGCGCCTGGTGATACCATCGCTTGCTCTTTGGGTGGTCGTCGTTTTACCACACTTGGGAAATGAGTTTGCATTTTACACGAAAATAACACCACATTGGCGTTTTACACGTGCTTTATGATAAGGATATTGTGGGTGACGGTAGATACCTAAGTAATTTTGTTAACAATGATCCTAAACTGATTATTTCTTCTTCTTAGTATGATTTCTAATTAAATCGTTTTACTTATAATAATGATGCAGATTTGGTGCCAAAATTAAAATTAATTTCTGATATAGTCAGTAAATTGCAAATTGTCATAGCTATGTCACGAGAAGACGCAACGACTGTTGTAACAGTCGAAACGGCGAGGTAAATGTCTATTTTATTACGCGATCAAGTCCCGTTTTATAGTTTTAGTATGTGTGAAAATCGTGTAAGTTTAAAGTAGCTTAGACATTTTTAGGGTCCCGTACCCAATGGGTGCCAAGGGAACCTTATTAAGCCTTAAAGAAGATGACTGACAGGCTGCCAAAAACATAGACGAGTAAAAATCAAAAGAGGAGGCCTATGCTTAGCAGAAACAAATATTTACACAAAATAAAAAAAAATGATCCCAAATATAATATTATTACGTACCTACCTACTCAAAGCTACCAAATTTTAAATTTATAAGAATTAAAAAAACTGCTAACAACACGAAAACGCAACTGTTCTAATCGACATACTAAGTTTTGAACCCGCGCATGAGTCAACAACAAACAACCATGTTCAAGGAAGTCATTTCACACAAAACGCAAGCTTAATCACGTCTTACAATTTTCCTGCGGCTATTACACAAACACCGTGCTACGTCACACAAAGGAACAACGCAATGACACAGTATAAACAGTAGTTTGTCTTGTAACAAAGGTATATCGCACGGTTTGCATGTGTGCGTGCCTCGTCCGTACGCGCCGCAAGCCACCACAAATCAACTCAGCAGGACGCATCAAGCCGGTTAAAATAGGGCTGCGCCGTCGCCGCGATTGGTTGCGTGCGTATTAAGTAACGAGCAACAAGCACCGAGCTAACCCTAGCGCCCAAGCCACCATACGTAATAGAAATTCCTAAATTACCGGAGATGAACTACTCTTCTCTTTATACTGTGGTAATGGCTCGAGTGATAAGGGGCAACTGTGTAACGAAATGTCAAAGCTTGACCCTGTGTTGACCCGTGGCTGAGATTGTTGAGTCAAACGCTGGGGCATTCCTTTTGTTACCGTTTGTTACACCCGACGAGGAGTTTCATATTTACCTTTAACTTGTAAGGATGACTTGTACTTGTGAATTGTAACTAATGGACCAATAGGGAAAAGTGAGGTATTTTTGTATATTATTGATGTTCATGATGGTAATAGTGATATAACTTCAAACGTCATTTAACAAAACAACTTATTTGAGTGAATCATCATGTTTAAGTGGATACATTATATTATTATTTATGTATATAGAACTTAAAATGTTCAAACAGTAATAAAAAACCGATAATAAACAGGATAAACTCCTACGCACTTAGTAAATAACTTTCGATCCAAAACTCACGGAGTCGTGACCTCAGAGCAACACGAACCATTTAATATTTTGTCAAAACTTTCTTCTGCTCATAAAAAGATGCAAACGACCAGTTACACGTAGCAACCACATAGTACCTCAACCTTACATCGATGTTAACGCAGAAATGACTCGTTAATCAATCGGTAACTATAAAATTAATTGTTCCCAGCCTAAGCCTTTGTAAGCCATTGTTCTGCATCACGCAATGCACAACGTCAAACACGGCTATTGAATCGGCAACCTTACCTAAATTAAGAGCACGACATTCGGCGAACCACCGATAGGCATTTGTTTCCACTGGACATGTCGAGACGGCATGACAAAAGACTGGGTAAATTTGTAAGTATCTAAAATAAAATGTTTCTTTTATTTAAGAATAAAAATTGAGTTCTATACCTCTAGTACCTTCTTTAACATTATGTATAATATAAAATTACAAGTTTAGTACTTAGTTACGTTTAAAAATCCGCAATATTATTATTAGACAACTGTTCCAATCCCAATTCTTAATTGCATTAAATGTATAGAAAATGAGAGGCCCAAAGTATAATGTTATGTGGAAAAGAATGTAGTTGTATTATTCAGAGTTTGCCAATTAATTTTCATGAGCTACTTACACAGAAAGCTGCACAATTTAGTTTTAAAATGAATTGTCGCTATCACCCTTTATAGTTAAAAAGGAGACAATCATTGTTATCTCAATCATCATAACAATGGTACCCCGATGCATTCCATCCAGCCAATTACATAACCCATTCTTTTCAAGAAGCTCAAGCCAACTCTACTCATGTCAAAAACTTGTTAATTTTGGTAAACTTTATTCCCAAGATAAACCGTATCACGATACGTCATGACAAGACAAAGCAAAACTAAAAGCTTCCAACGAACAGAAAGCAACGGAAACGCAGCTATAGATCCGCGGTCACCTATCTATAGCGTGAGATCAAATACCTATTTGCCTTGAAATCGTAATGGGTACCCGAGGCACAATGTCAGCCTCCGGTTAATAAGTCACTAATTCAAAGGGTTCATATCTTCGACATTAATTACTGTTTTTAGCTATTCAAAAGCATATCTTAATAATCGGGCACCTGCTACGCCAACACTTATCTATTGTCGTTAGATATATAGACAGAGGCAACCTTCGAATAAACAAAGCCGAAACGATTTTCCCGGAGATACAGTTGCGAACTAATATACAATATAATTATATATAACATACTTTTGAAATGACAAAGAACTCGTGTAAGTACTTATATAAATGGTATATTGTGCGTATACTAGTTACGGACTGACATTACTATCGTTAGCTGAACTGGCTCCCTGAAAAAAGTGAAGGGTTTTTTTGTTGGTCGGAACCCCTAGAAAAATACAGTAAAGAATTTTCAGTAAAGAAAGTATACGTAAAGTGTAAATAAACAAAAAATGATAGAATTAAATGTTTAGACACGATTTCACTACAGTGGGGCTTATGTTGTATTTATACTCGTATTGAAATGTGTCGTGTACTCGTTTTGTTATGATACAGTGCAACAAATTATATAACTATTACTATATTTACTATAGTAAAGGTAAAATTAATATTTTTTTGTACAATTTCTGAGTATTTTTCAAAACGAAAAACTTATTGTCTGTTCCTGTCGGCCAGTTGTGTTCTTATGTTTCAATCAGGATATTCTTATCACTGACTGTACCGGTAAACCACCCACTAAACACTTCACAACTGAATTGATTAGGCGGAACAGTACCCGTTTAATTAATAGTAATGATGGTTATGACTAGAAAATTCATTACCTGGGTGTGGTTTTTGGCTGATTGGGCCAAGGTTAACTTACAATATGTTCTATTGTTTTAAATCCGGCCCAGCTTTTTGTGTTACTACAACGCTCCACTCATGTTTTCCGGGTACTTTTGTCAAACTAGAAACAGTGGTGGCTGTAGAGAGAGGACCAAGCCCATGTCTATGGATCTCACAATAGATCTACCTACGACCGATGATCTTGTGTGCTTCTTTGCCTTCTCCATACCATAAAAAACGAATAATTCAAATATTTCTTTAGCTGTTAAATTCTGATTCAATATCAACAAATTTACAATAAAAAAAACACCTACAGCCGCCATTACTGTCAAGTCACATTTAAATTAATAAAATGCGAAATGTTGACTAAGTAAATAAATGGTAAAACTTTAAAAATTAAATTGAAGTCACAAATACGCTCTCACTAGCATAATGCAGTTCAGCAACATTGTTACAATTTTCCTGCAGTGATTGTAACGAGTTATTCGGGTTATTCCAGCTGAGGGGGCGTGGTGTAATACCGTGACGGAACGCACCGAAAGACGCCAGGCTTCATCATCATCTAATTAAATTGTGATCAAATATTCCAATATTTTCAATTTGCTAATGTGTTTGCGTTTATTTTTATTCTTTTACCTCGTGAGACAGTTGTTCTATTACTACTCGTACTTTTCTCCGAAATCCCCGTGTTCGAAATGCAGTTCAGCAAGAATGTTCTAATTTTCCTGCAGTGATTGTAACGAGTCATTCGGGTTATTCCAGCTAAAGAGGCGTGGTTTAACAGCGTGACGGATCGTGCCTGAAGACGCCAGGGTTCATCGTAATCTGAAAAACTATCACAAGAAATAAACAATACAACACTGCTTACTTATACCTACTAAAGAGAAAATATGTACTATTACATGCAGAAGGGGTTTTTTTTTTTTCTATTTAAACATCCTGGAAGGTAAAAAATTTGATACAAGAGAGGAAGACCCTGGGTTTAGTTACTTTGCTCAAAAAAGACGAATGGCAATGCCGTATCGCATCTTGAAGTGAAATGACCATAAGTAGTGGCTAAAAGTCTTCAGCGTTGCTCTTAAGGAAATTAAATGATTATTACAAAAAATTGGTCCATTTTGGGAGAAAATTACAAGGTGAGCTACTTAAATAAATGCATACAAGCCCAACGTCCAGTAGGTAGTGGAAAATTTTTTGAAGAAAGGGACATAGGTACTTACTTAGTTACTGTAGCAAGTAAGACAGATAGAAGGTTAATACCGTGTCTTATAAGGAGGTGAAAAGGCTGGCAGAGAATAGAGAAAAAATGGCATAGGCATCGCAATTATTGAGAAGCTGATCAATTTAAGAAGCAATAGATAGGTGAGCTAATTCAATAAATGAGGAAAGAGCTGACGTCCACCTTCCAGTGGTAGAGAATACTTAGCAGTTAGTATCGATGATAATTTCGAGAATACGTACGATACATTTAAGAATTCTTGGGGTTAGAACCCCTGTTCAGAATTTCGCTTTTCTTTATTCATGAAGTCGTTAATGATGTAGGTACTGATACTGTATTAAACAATCAATAATTCAACGTTTTTACACTCATAATAAAACTAACTTTTGATGCTATTTAAGACAACATAGGGCGAGTAAATATAAATCTTGCGGGATATACATTGAAATCGCATAAGAGTAAGAAATTAAACAACAATCTTTAGGTGTCAATGACACAAATAATTGTTTACGTCTAAAACTGATTTCTAATAACAATAAATTAGATTGGTTCCCTAGTTAAAGATTTGTTGTTGCGTCATTTCAATGTCTTTCTAAGACAAACTCGTTTATTTATTTTATGGTGCTATATATTTGGTCCAAGTAAAGTCGTAAAAGGTCTCAGTTACTTCAACTGAAATTCATTTCTAAATTACCTTTGAAGTAATTAAACTTTCCAATCAGTAATATATTTCACGATAGTTCTTCACATTTCATTTACGTATTCGACGAGTAATCTATCATCGACATCATCTTACACGTTTATCCGTCCAGTATTGTATATTATGCCTTCATAATTTCCTACATTTATAACTAGGTTCAGTATTTCACCCCCGTTTCCTAACTGCTATTGCTTTCGTCTCACAATTAATTACCAAATTTATGATTTTAAAAACATTGATATTTAAAGAAGAAACGCTTCCAGTATATTGTACCACTCACTTGCGACTTTTCTGATGTCATTTAGTTTTATTTTTCTTTATTTTAAAGAAGTTTTATGTCTTGGTTTATTTATTTGTGTAGTTTGTGTATCATTTAGGTGGTTTTTTTATGAAATCGTTATTTTCGTTTTTTATTTTTGGGACTGGGCTGGTCACATCTGCCGCATGCCGCGAGCTATGGTCCAAAGTCACCAGAGAGTGGAAGCCCAACAACTCAAGACGAAAACGCGGCAGACCTCGTCGGCGATGACGAGATCAGTTGGATACCTTTTTGAAGAACTGGCCAGAGACTGCTAAAAATAGGGAAACATGGAAAAAGTGGAGCTTTTAATGCTTTTTGATAGTTAAAGTAATAGCTAACATTTTATCTTCAAGAAACACACCCCTATATAGCCCCCAGTGGAGGTAAACACCTACTTCCTCCTAGTTGCTCAACCTGCGCCCGGATCACGGCGCACGCGATGTAGCGTGAGAGACTGCGCGTGCGCTTCATTCCTCAAATTATCGCTAATCGTACACACGTTATGACATGAGATGCAACACTGAACATTATTGAATTCATATGAAGTAATACGAAGGCGGAGAAATGTAAGGAGCTTAGCGATTTGTATAATGATTGTGATCTTACGTGTAGAATATTTCTAAATTGTTTTTTTGTCATAATTTTAAACGCAATGTACCTAGCAATTTTCCTTCGTGACTAGGTTATGAAAAAGAAATGATGACGTCCAACTGCTGTTTGGATAGTGTCGTCATTGTCATGTTCGTTATCATCTTGTCATGTACCTACAAAAAAAAAATTACGCCTATTTCACATTTAAAAAAAACCGGCCAAGTGCGAGTTGGACTCGCGCACCGAGGGTTCCGTACTAAAGATAATATGGTTGGAAAATGCAAAAAAAATATTCATTTTATTATGAACTTTATTTTTCATGCAATAAGGTCAATTTTGACAAAGCAAAATTTGTATTATGCTTTTTAAAGTTTATTGTTTTTTCTTTCCAAAACTAATAAACACAAACCAATATCTTTTAAAATTCATCTCAAACAGAATTATGAATAAATGATACCCAATTACCTACAATATTTAATTTCGTAAATGTGTAACGTCGTATTAACTTTCACGAGAAGAAAAAAAAACATTCGTTTTCAGGACGTCTAAATAATAAAAATCCTTACGGTTTGTGTAAACTCCAAGTCATTTAGATAGAAAAAGAACTACAATCGAAAACAATAAGCCAGGCCGCGACTTCATGCGCGAAGATTTCGATTGTCATTATTCCCTCAGGAACTATTATATTTTCCGAGATAGTAGCTTATATGTTAATCCAGGTTATAAGCTATCTCCATTTCAAATTTCATCCAAATCCGTCAAGCCGTTGCAGCGTGACGGAGTAACAAACTAAAACACACACACACACACACACACACACACTTTAGCATTTATAATATTAGTTGGATTTATATGAAATCTGTAGTAATTTTGTTTTCAGCTTTAGAAACGAATTTATAAGGTACAAAACTAAAATTCTAGTAAACAATGGAAGCTCGTTTTTTAAACCGAGTGAACATTAACTTAATATCGGGTATTTAGCTCGCGATAGAATTTCTAGGACATAAAAACCCAATTACACGTAAAGAGCCACAACAGAACATTACGGCGATTACGGTGAAATTACGGAGATGCGGCTAAAGTAGCCCATTAGGGGTGGTTGATAACCACTACCTTCGTAATAGCACAGATTCCTTACATTCACGGGCAGCTAGCCTTTTTTCAAAGTTACTTTTACAATTAGCATATTATTTATCATTATTATTTTCTTATGAAACTCTTCTCAATTCATAACTCATTAAGAAATTGTTTAAATCCAGATTACTTTTTTGCTACTTAACCATTACTGGTTCAACAATCATAAAGTTTCTGAGAAAACAAAGATAATAAAAATTATTTTTTATTAAGTAAGTTAAATAAATTTAGACTATTCGAAAAATGATTGGCTTAAACCCATCAAAACGTTAAACGCCGGCAGTGTTCTCTTGTGAGTTTGAAAAGCTACGCTGTCACACTTTTTGGCCAAAGTAACCTAGTATTAGTACCTACGTAGAGTACAACCGCATTACTCAAGTACCATAGTACCTCCATAGTATATCCTCCCACGAAAACTACTTAAATAAACAGTACTTAATTATTGCATACATGTTTTATCGTGTTTTTCGTAACATCATTCTTCTTTCAGTCTTTTAATTTTTTTAATTACGAATTTATGACCGAAATAAGACATTGTCAGTACGTGGGCATAGCAGGATTTCGTAACGTTCCTTAATTTGTGTCGGTAAAATCTGGTGCAGTTGTATAAGTAGTTGTAAGGGTCGTGTGGCGCAAACCAGCCTCAACTACATTCACTTACATCTCAGTTCTCACAAAGTTATCGTTAATTTGTTTGTTGCGCATTCATTAACATTGAAATTGTCATTGATCTGGGATTGGTTGCGTCACATACAGGGCTTTCTATGCGTCGGTGGATATGGAAACTTTGGAATGTTCGAATTAATTTAATTTAATTTAAATCTTACATAAATTTATCGATTAAGTCCCTTGTTCTGTAGGTTTTAAACTATGCGTACTATTACGTATACACTGGTGAAATCTACAATGGTAGCACTGCGACGAATTTTTGGCGAAAAATCAACGTAGGTACAGTATCATAGTTTTAAACCTTTCCCGAGAAATAGAGATCAGTATAAAAATATTTACTGACTCAGCGGGGAACCCTAAGTATCGTGATGAAAGAAAGAAAATACAAAAAAAAAGTTTTATAACATTACTGACGCTGCGTATTGCTGATTATTGGGTAGCGTTAAGCAGGCGTTCTATACGTAGTAAGAAATTGCCTGGCAATTTGAAACGAATTATCTTTCAATAACAGGTAAACCTTTAGAGCGAGCGTTACTTTTCAGCAGTCTTTACGGACTTGTCTTTTCTTGTCTTTTTTTTTAGTCAGGTCCTAAAATATGACATCAAAATATTTAAAGAAAAACCCGGCCCTGAAATATAAATCATTTCACGAAACGTTCACGTTCTGCTCTTTTGCGTTAGCATTAGGACTAATTTATCCAAACAGATATAATGCTTTTAAAAGAACGATCCTCTTCATAGGTGTGTTAATTTTCAACTGCGGGACATTGTTTTGGTTTTTTTATTACCTCGTCAAATGTTTAGTGAAACTTGACATTTATAATTCAACCAGAAATGTCTCGATTGGTGTAGTAATTTTGCTCTTCGTATTTAAAACGTTCTACGCTACTTGGAAAACTGATATGTTCGAGAGAATGTTAAAACAAATAACCAAAGATCTGCTGAAAGGAAATGGTGTGGACGAAGAATTCCAGAGCATCTACGATTATTACATAAAACAAGGGAAATTGGGACAGACGTGCTATGTGATAATACTTCTTATAATGAGTTGTCAGTTTCCACTTTACGCTGGAGTAGCTATGACCTACGAAAGTCTTAAGAGTGATAATTTCACAAAACACATGGTGCACGAAATGGACTTGAAGTTTCTCGAAAAGAAGCAATATAATTCGCCCTATTTTGAACTGGTTTTTGCTTATTACGCATTGTCCTGTTTCATCCTGGTTCCAAATTTTGCCGGATTCGATGGATCATTCTGTATTGCAACCAGTCACCTTAGACTAAAACTAAAACTAATGGCTCTGAATGTACAAAGGGCGTTTAGCGATTCTAAGAGTATTTCGGAATTGAAAAATAGACTGCACTATTGTGTGGAGGATCACCAAGAGGCATTGGAATTTTATGTTGATATCCAGATGTTGTACGGAACTTGGCTGTTTGTTGTGTTTTTGCTGACTTCGTTCCTGATAACTTGTAACTTGTATCAGATTTACTTGAGAGGAGTTAACCCCAAGTACACGCTTTTCGGTCTGAGTGGAGTGTTTCACATGTTTATTCCGTGTCATTTCGCCAGCTGCTTGATCGAGGTAAATCATATTGTTATTAAATATCAGATATAATTATCAGACGCATATTTTTAAAGTTTCGGGTAAAAACTAGTTAAGTCAAATTAACGTATTTTCATTCTCAGATATTCAAAAAAAAAGGTTTTCTGGAATGTGCTTGCCTATTTTTTTCTGATAACTGTTTTTTTATTATATATATTTTGTATTTTGTATTGTCAACTCTAAATTAGACAAGATTAAAAAACAAACAAACTACTTATTATTAAAAATTCGTGAATGAAAGGGAACTAAGCTGCTTCAACAATAAAAGGTAGAAATTATAATCAAACATGACTATAAATCCGGTTTTGTTCCGATACTGTAAAATGTAATAATGTAGAAATTTGTGAATGGTTATAAAATTTCCATGGTGATTTAAAACTTCCTAATAACTTTAACTTAACGATTAGTAAATATGTTATCAACATACTGGACTAGGGCTAATCCAAACAAAAAACTCCAAGAAAAGGTAATTATAAACCAATTAATGATAAGAAGTGATTTAGAAGTTTTTTCCATTTGTTTTTGTATTGTCAAGCTCTTAAAAAATGAAACTAAGTGTTAGAAATATCTCTCTCTTGCCAAAAATAGCAAAAAAATCTGATACAAACAACACGTTAACGTTCATTTGTGATTTAGACTTTTGGTTCATTGGGATCAAGATGCCTATTGACAACAATTATAATGAGTTTTGTTTTTGTATTAGCGTTCATCTAATGATAGAAGCACTTCCAGCCGGCATTTTTAATACACACAACCCACTCGTAGTGCAGAACACCATACAGACGTATTAACGTACACGCACCATACTAACGTACACGCAATCACAATCGTTTTCATTTTGAAAATCGAAAGCTTGTCTGCGTACAAAATGAAAACAATTGTTCCTCTTTGAAGCCGACTGCGATTGCAAGTGCGTTAAGCAATAGCTCCTCCGGTGTCTTTCAAAATAAGGAATACCTACCACTCTGATTAAGGTTATTCTATCGTCAACTTAGTTGATTCTTTGGTCTCGACACTCTCGACTAATGAATTGAAAATAACTTGTTTCGTTTACTGCAGTTAGGTGAAGAAATAAGCTTGGATGTCTACTGTGCTTCGTGGGAGGGATGGAATGACCCCGCCCTCCGCCGTCATCTGGCCTTCATAATTGCGCGGGCGCAGCAGAAACTGCTTCTCACCGGGATGGACCTCGTGACCTTCAACATGGGGTCCTTCGTGTCCTTGATGCAGACATCATATTCTTTCTTCACGTTGATTACCCGTTAGGGAACGAAAGTAAGATAAGGTCGAACTATTTATTTTCGCGGAAATTTTAGTTGTAAGACCGAATGTTTGCTTTGCTTTTTTAATTGTATGTATGTTGATTGATTCAATAAAGAGTATTTTATATTGTATTGTTAGAATTAGCTAGAGATCACAGTGCTGCGGAGATTCCGGCGTCATCCATAGAGCCGTAATCATGGCGATGGCACAGAAAAAACTCTGTCGTTGTTAATGCAATACCGGGTATGTAACAAATAAAATAAAATACAAAATACACCTTACTAGTTTCACGGTATTGCATTATCAACAACGTCCCTGGTAATCGGGATGGACATCGAGATCTTCAACATGGGGTCCCTTGTGTCTTTGAGTAGACGTCCTATTCTATCTTCGCGTTAATAACAAGGAACGAAGTAAAAAGTCATAAGTAGTTATTAGATCGCACATTAGTGATAAGGTAAGAAAATGATGATGAACACACTCTGTAATCATTCAAATCGTGGGATATATAAATGGGAAATTTTAATAAAATTCAGACACATTGTTGCCCCTTTTACATTTTACATTTTTAGAGCACTAGTGACTTTTTCTCCTTGTAGCGTTGAAATAACAAGCAATTTTTATTTTTTATTTTAAGCTCAGATAGAAATAATAAACTATTAATTTCTGCAATGTGTTCAACTGTGTTTTATTTCATTAGTAATAATATAGATGTTTAGTAGGTACAATATATTCTGTTAAAGACTGTAAGCATCTAAAGGACTAGCATATTATTATTTAATTATTTATTCATTAAAGACATACCTACCCACAGCAATTATTTGACATGATCTCTTCGATGTAAAAACGTTGCTTAAAAAATGGTTACGTAGTATAAGTAACTACTCATTTCTACTCTGAGCACTAGGCCACAGTTACAGACAAAGCAAAAATAGGTTTTTATGGTTTAGTAAATACCCTTTTGTATTTATTAACCCACAACGTAAAAACCAGTTAATTTCCCCGGCAATTTGGGTTAATTCTCGATCGGTATTTCCGCCATTTCCCGGCTCATCAGAAACAGTGAAACTCGCCGATGCGCGTGCGGCGTGCTTCGATAAGGAAAATGCAAGAGAATTACTTGTTAATTGGGTGCATGATGGACGAATTGTTGGTAATTCAAATGCCGCTTGCATTTGATGTCATTGGTGAAAATAACGGGAGCTTTAGCAAGTTTTGTATGTACACAGAAACAGCGCTAGAACCTTTAGTATGCTTTAGTTGAGCGTAACTTGCTTCGATATTATTATCATATTTTGAACTTTAAGACAGCTGTTATTCACCTGATAGTAATAGCAACCTATCAATATTAAATATAACGTCTAAAATTGAATATCAAAGCAAGATGTTTTTTGGTTTGCTCATCCATCCACTTTACTATTACTGTAATAGCCCTGGATTAGTTTTAATTTCATTAAAAACCTACTTCTTAATTTTATACGAATTAATACGCAAACTCGACAATGTTGGTGGTGCGGTAGTCAAAACACCAAGACATTGTCAATCATTCAATTATCAAACTATACCATTTTGTAAAATCAAACCACCACCTATGCGTGAACCAAAATCATTCATTGAAAACTCGGGTCATTCGCGTTTGACGGCACGTCGGCGCCGAAAATCAAATACGACCTATACGACGTCATAGGCAGTGCAGCCAGCAGCTATTGCACCGTCGATAGCAAAAGTGTCCGACCCTGGTCCCCACCGCCGAGGGGGGGAGCAGCTCCCTTCACCTTCGGCGCGCGCGCACCAATGGCCGCCCGCCCCGGCCCGGCGAAAGGTTTTATATACAAGTGGAATTCGCACTGCCAAATTGCTATAAGTCAAAATATAGGGTAGTCGGGCGGTTCACTCGTTCGACGGGCAAGAGCCGGCGTGCGTCGATTTCTCACGATAGTGCACGATTTTTTTGGATTTAACGCGACTTTCTGTGCCAGGCAAATGCGTAGCAGTGCCGCTATAATAATTCAGTGATATTTGCTAGGACTTTGTGTGGTTATCATGGGGTGCAGTGCGAGGTACTGTTTACTGACTGTGGCCTTGTGTCTTGTGCTGGAACACGCGGCAGGCGTGAGAGTGGTGCCCAAGAGGAAGAAAGGTAATTTTTTGAATTAAATTATACATTGTCTGTAAAAATTTACCTACACTGATAATTATAATTACCCTTGGGTTTTAATAACGAAAAGAAGTCAACATGATATTTCCTGCGTTACAGTTTGACGAAATAATGCGTTGAATTTAAACAAAAATATTTCGTGAATCTAAAATAATTATTTTAATAGAGTTCCACTGATTGACTAACCCGTATGCGGTTCGTTATTTGCAGGCGTTTAATTAGAAATTTTTGCTCATTAATCTGGCCTGCCACAATTTGTGTTAGCTATTGCAAATACTCAACATTAATGAGCTTACCAAATATTTCTCTGTTTTGGTATTTTACTTGATTATTTATTTAAATTCTGATGAAATCAAATACTAGGATATGATTCAAATATAGTTAGTTTTCCTTAATATACGTCACTGTATTGATTACCGTTAAACCTAATGGATAGACTAATTTGATCCAACACGATCGTAACCGCAGTCTTCGATAATACTCACAAAAACCCGTTAAAAGAAGTTTCTTTAAAAAAAATACTAACAGCGAACTGGCATCACGTGAAATTTGCCGGAACCACCGTGTTTAAATACCGTTAGAATATATGCATTAAATCTTGATGAATTATGTTATTAGGTCACAACAGATAGAGTAAAAAGATTTAAGATTAAATCAGATAGTAGACAATAAAGTAACAGTTTCCTTAAGACTATGTAGAACGTATTTTTTGGGAATCGTGAGTTTCTCTTTAGACACTGAATGTTCCTGATGTTTTTTTCTTTTATTTTGATTATAATGAAGTGCAGTTTTTTTTAAGGTTTTAAATGTAAAATTGATACCTGTCATAGAAAATGAAAGGTTTAATTTATTACTACAATAATATGTATGTATGTAAACACTTTATTGTACAAAAGAAAAACCATAACAATACAATTAATATAAAAATATGTACAAAGGCGAACTTATCCCTTTAAGGGATCTCTTCCAGCTAACCCTTGAGAGATTGAGAAGAGTGAACAATAATCAAGACTTAATAAAGTTTTCACGATTCTTTTTTTTAAAGCCTTAAACAGATCACAGTTCAAATTAGACTGGCGATGAGTATAAAACACGATAACAGTGCAATAAAACGAGCCCCCAATCCTTACATAGCGCTGCTCTACTATCGGCCGTATATGGAGAGTTCGCTCGAGGCAGTTTTCGCGCCTTATTCCGCTCACTAAACTCGTGAAAATATGCGCTTGCATTCGAGAAATGTCGCAATTCGATCTAAGTCAAGTTTCATAGTTCCCAGACATCCTGTCAGACGACGAGATCTGGTAATTAAACCGTATTAAAACGTCTAATTATAGTAAAAACTAAAAAAATCGGTGCCGGACGCAGCTGTACTCAAATTTTATTAATGCTTAACATTCTTTTGTTTAAATTTGAATTACTGTTATAATTGGTATTCCGCTTCCTGGTGGCTCGTGATGGTATACTCCAACGAGTTTCTGGCACAACTACAAAACGAGTTTAATAATTTCGCCCACATTTTTTGAGTCTTGTGCAAAAAGCGGTGAAGTATCGCAAGTTCTGTTTTATAATTGAAGTTGGGAAACGAGCCAAAAATCTATCCAAAACAGAATTAGTTAGCTCTTATTTTTTTTGCAAAACCATAGTTTAAACTCAAGATAAATCTTAATTTTATTATTGGACTAATAATGTCATACATATTGTATTATTATTTATTAAACTGCAATATTTGGTCAAATGCAACCTTTAATTTTTTTGCAAGTTACTACTATCTACAGCTAACAAATTCGCTAGCTACTTTATATTAGTAACGCCTTTTGAATCAAATGTCTGTAACATAACGAACTCACAGCAATTAAAACCGAAAACCTCTATTTTCGATTCATAACCTCAGCTAATCGCTATTCCAAACACGCTCCCATTGAAATAACGTAACGACTTCATCAGCAAAATGAGAGTATTTCGTATATGGCCTGCTACTGCTACAATTACAGTTAGGACGACTTTTTCAACCATTTAATAAGTCGTTTACGGGCCACGTCCGGACTAAGACTAATCGAAGACCGGTCTGCGTCATGAAAAGCAAAACCGAGAGAGCCAACCGGTCGGGATACGCGTGCCTGGGTTTCCCGACATGTTTTCCAAATAATTAGTCTCAATTGCATCTTCTCATGGTAGAAACTAGTAAATTGTCGCTTAATGCTGTCTACGTAACGACGAGCCTAGACCACAGTCTCAATTTCAGCACAAATAAAAACCTTTGAGTGTCTCTACGCCTCGAACTTTCTAGAAGGTTCATACCGTCGAAAAACAAAATATGTCTTTCAATAAGTCAATAGTGAAATGCATGTGTGCATATAGGTTAATTTTTTTATCTGATATGACTAAAGTAACCTGACGTCGCGTCGTTTATGTAGATACTCGTATGGGTTTAGCCAGAAAATTAGGCCGTATACTTCGAGAATTTCCACACGAAAGAAACGAATCTAAATCTGTGTATGACTTAGAAAACAGTTTAACCTTCAATCACGAGATATTTTTAAAACACTTCGGATCATTACCGATTTACAATCGTGAACTGGTTATTTTATTTCAGAACTGAATACTTCCCTTTTTTTATATATCGTAGTTGCAGACGAGTGAAGGGAATAATGGGGTAAAGTTTTTGTCAAACATCGACTTAACGTGCGAGTTTAAGAGGAGAAAGATCCACTTATGCCTACACGATGTCACGTTGGCGCCGCTGGTACCCAGCGTCAGCGTCAACGTGCTGAGTGGCGTCAATTCCGACGTCACAGAATCACCCATGGCAACATTATCCTACAATTGTATTTTTTTCCTTCTTTCTTGTTTAATTTTGATTACTTTACTGCCATTATTTTTTCACATGATGTTTATCTATACATCATGTGAAAAAATAATGGCTGGAATGTTCTATTTTTTTCGCTAATCGTGTAAATGTTTCTATTTCTACTTCTTCAGGCGTACCAGCCTGTTTCTCATGAGTTACTGTTCTAGCATGAGCTACAGTTCATTTTACGGTGAGCGTATAGGACAGAGCTACAGCAGTCACATACCTCTGTCCTTTTCTCTCAGTGTGAACTGAACTGTAAAGCTATGTCATTTTACGCTAGTACACCGTTGGTGACATAGACTTTCATTCTTCGAAGTATCACAGCAGAATCTTTGGTTTCTACTTGGATTTTCGATGTAAAGACGTAATAAAATTATTGATTTCAATTTAATAATTTCGTGAAAGTTCGTGGTTTCTGAATGTTATACTCGTAGTAGTCTAGTCACGTGTTTTTTTGTAAAACTATTGTTTTGATGAACTCCTTCCTGTGTTAAAGGCCGCACATGTAAGTTTTAGGCATAAAATAACTATTAACAGTGCGTTATCTTTTAACAAATTGTGCGCACTGAACTAGAGTGTAATTTATTTGTGGGGAACTGTTCATTTCACGACCTGTTAATTATGAACCTAACGGCGCACCATTATTAAGCGATTACGTTGTATAAATTTATATTTTTATATCATATAGTATGGCATCTTTTTTATAAAATAAACATTCGATAGAAGATTGATATTACCAACCACAGCTTCGCAGCATGTGGGTGGCGAGCAAACTATTACCCTTAATTACAAGCTACTCAGGCTTTAACGCGAACACGTAGAAAAAGTAAATGAGTAGTTGAACTACTATTTAACTTTAATTAAATTTTTAATTAACCACACTTGGACCTTAGTTACCGGTATGCGTCGCTACTGGGACTTGTAAAGTTGATCTAAATGTTTACAATTATACCGTTTTTGTTTAGTAATTTAAATATAACGGTGCCATTAACATTTTTAGGACATAAATTACACGGTAATTTGCCAACAAAGTTAACTACTTGAAATATTAATTCTTTAAGTTTCGTTTTTAGGGTTCCGTACCGGCCCGACCGTCCTAACTTTAAAGAGCTGTATCTTTTGAACCGCAATAAATAGCGGGTTGATTTTCATTTTCACAATAAGTAATTGAAATACTATAGGGGTCACCATATACGAAAGTTTTTCTTTTCAACGTAATTTTGTCACAGAAACGGAAAACAAGCGTCAAATTTGGTATAACTTAGTGCAAACACTAAAAAAAATGGTCAAGTGTGAGTTGCGCTCACGCTGATTCTAATTCGAAATCGAACTCAAATCAGAATATAAGAGATAGATAATAGAAGGTATTAACCTTCTTCGCGACGGTACGGAACCACGAGTGCGCGAGTTCGGCTCGCACTTCGTTTTTTCTTTCAGGCCACGTAAATAATGCGAACTTGTAACGTTCTCACAGCTCGTAGAATACGTTGTTCGAATTCATATCACAGGAATGAACTCGCCGTCGGTCGCGCGTTGCATTATTCATGCGGCACGTCGCAGCTAAGCACCGAGGCGTACCGACAACTGTGCTGTTCAAATATTTAAATAATAATCGTAATTTTGCTCATGAAAATAGTAAACACAGAAATTATTAAAAAAAAACTGTATTTGTCATGAATGACGAACCAACACAAAAAATACATTTCCTTACCAAAACACTTAAGAACTAACATTTTTAATTTATCGGTCGCTTCCACTTCCACACTAGATTGAGCTGGTATCGTGGCAGTCCGAATATACGAGAAGTAATTTTTAATATGCGGCTAAGAGAAATTCAGAAATGCAAATAGCAGTAACAGGTCATTAATAGCCTGCTTGAGTTTTATTTAGGGGGGATTATTTTTGATAAATGTACCTATAAAGAAAGGAGAGAATGAAAAAACATTTATTCGTAACAAACAGACATATCTGTTGTCACGAAATGATTCCAGCTCAGCATTATCCTGGGGTTTAAGCCAGCTTTGATCTTCCGTTGAAACCATCCAGTGAAACCACGGAATTTTACACACACACAGCACACACGCACTAAAATAACGTAAACAAAACAATAACAAAGAAAAAAACTGCCACAAAAGCCATACTGCCACAACTGTATTATTTTCTTATTTTCATTGGCCAAATTACTTAACCAGCTGTTAATTATTTTTGTAGTCGAGTGAAGCGAGGGAATTACCGAAACTATTCCAGTCAAACAGCACCCTCTTATTAAAAAACCAATCGGTCTAAGTTGCTTTGATATAAGATACAGATAACAGACTAAATCACCTAAAAAGGGCCAAGTCACGTAAATAATCAGGGCAACATATTGCACTCGATTTAGTAATTAAAACGGTGCTAAAATATCTGAGAATAAGAAAAATAACGTGTTCAGTGTTAATAACCCAACAAACAAAAATTGGTCTTGTAGTGGCTTAAACGGCTAAAAATAATATTCTTATAAGAGCCGCATTACCGCTAATAAGGGTGCGTTTGGGCACAAATTATAAGAACAATAACTTTATACCCCGCTTTTAGCTTCCTTATTGTCTGCTTTTTTTTCTTAAACGTCTCATATTATGACAGGTAACAAGGATAACTTCCTTATAATGGCAAGAAAAAATCTCGTAAAAGTCAATACATCTTATAGGAGCCATTTATAAAACGTTAATAAGGGCGATCACCCTTATACATGTTTTATTATGTTCCGATACAAGGGAGTTCAACTTATTGCGGCAAATCAAAGTCTCTTAAAAATCCGTTGGCCCTTATAGCCGTCTGTTTATGATTCTGCAATAAGTCTTTTTTTTAAAGTGATTTACATTTTCGTAACAGTTTGAAGAAGAAAGACAAACGTCAACCATTTTATTGGAAAGTGAACGGTAAGTTATTATTTTATGTAGTTTATTTACCTGACTTATGTGCTTGTGTATAGTGAAAAGTGCATGGGAATTCAAATGCATGATAAAAGGTGGTACGCTGTGTGTTATAATATCAACCCGCCCTCGAGTTTAAGCTGTTTTTGTGCTCCAAACGTTATTAATTATTTAGTCAGGTTATATACACTGCTATTATGAGGGCAAAACGATTCGCACATCCTCTACAAGGAGTCTATGAGACTGAAGACTTTATAATGGCAACGTTATATTACTTATGCTTTCGCCATTTTATACATCGTTAGGGTTCCTTAACTCACGAACAAAATCATTTACCTAGCTAGTCTTGTACCTTAGTCTTGTTTTTATAATATAAATTTATTTTTCACTTTTCTCTATAGTTCAGTTGGATGGAAGAGATCTATATAGGGATAAGCTCGGTTTGTGCACTAAATTTTCAGATTGACATACAATTTTAATTGTAAGTAGGTACACCATAAACGATGTAATAATAATGTTTATTAATGTTTGTCCGCAGACATTACAATGGTTGTGTACATATTGGCAGATATTGACAAATTTTTGAAAAGAGAAGATCTTAAATTGCATAATATTATGCGCTGGCCATGGAAGTGGACACATTTTATTCTAAGAAAGGAATGTTTTAATTGTGCACATCCGACCCATTCTACTTTTCCTTTACAATTACAATTATATTCTTCCTCACTGGATTCCTTGTCATTTTCATTTTCTGTGAAATAATATTCTACGGAACCACAGGCTGATTCGTTGGTATCGGCTTGGTCATTTTGTAGTACCATAGGCACTGAGATCATAGGAGTACAAGTGGTGGGTGTAGTGCTCACAACCATGTTTTCATAGACCTTTTTCACTTTTCTTCTGTAACTACCGCTCCTTTTCAATTTCTTCCAGTCTTTTGAATCCATTTTGAAATGTAAATTCCGCTGCGTAATAAATTCACACAATCTGCCGTTTTTCTCAAAATGGCAAATCTAGTCATATAAAACATTGTAATATAACCGAATAGAGAATAATATCTTTATAATCTCTGTATAAGGGAATATGGATTGCTTTCATCCTTGTAAAGATCATATAAAATGTTAGAATTTGTTTGTTGGATAGACGTCGTATCAAATGCTTCTATAAGTTTAAAAGCTCAATAGTTACCTTATGCATTACTTTTATAAGAATCATTGGCCATATTAAAAGCCTTTATATAACTTCGAGTTTTATACGGCTAAAAAGCAATGTAACTAGCCTCTATAAGAAGAACAGATTTCGAACCCTTATTGTACCCTTATAAGTTGGCTATATTAACGTTTACCCAGCAAAATTATAAGAATATAGGTAATATTAGCCAAATCTTCTTATAATGTGCCATTATAAGGAACATTGACATAATGAATGCTCTTTTATAACAAGTATAAGAATTTAGACCTTATAGACTTAATTTTATAAGGTTAGTTTGTTTGTTGGGAATGACGTTTAAACCAATCATAGCGTTTGCACAGTTCAAATAAAATTCTATCGAACTATTTCAGCGTGAAGGTTTTTAGCTTAGCCTTGCACAAATTACCTTTTTTCACGTATCATGGCAACAATGATCGGGTTGCGTACAATGGCGAGATCATCAGCGAAAGGTCTTGACAAAATGTCCGGTCATTAGCCCAAAACTTGCAAAACTTGTAAGATTTTTTACGGCCAACAAAATGACTCCTAAGTATCTCGCTACGCATTATTAGTGCATAATGTGTGTCAATTTCCCGTTCTTGTTGCATATTTAGATTTGTCATGGCATTGCCGCCAGCGTTACAACAACGCTGGGCCTGACCGAGTTACTGTAGCTTGCGGTTTTATTAATAACATACGCATAACTTGATTAATTCGGACGTTTCGACGTTTCACTTGAGTCAATAAAAGATTATAAGATATATTATAAAACCAACAGACTAGCTACTTTTATACATGATTAACTATAGTATATCTATGAAAGCTAGGTAAAATCAAACACGCAGCGTAGCGTGCAAAATTAACAGTCGGCATTGAAATATCGTTCGAGATATTATATCAATTATTTCCTTGCTTTAATATTAATAGTGTCTTAGTCATTGATTGGTTCAAAGATTTATAGTGATTAAGCTGATAACTATAGTAAAGTTGAATATAACTACAATTTGCTTTACGAGCTGAGGATGTTACTACACTTTTAACGTCACTTCCAACAAGATAAATATTCACGTTGGAATTTACAGCAATTAAATTGATAGCTTGGATTGAGAAATAGCTTCCGATTTTAAGTCTTCGTGTTTATATTAACTAAATTCAAAATGAAACAATCACATAAACGGGTACAGTGAGCATCAGGAGTAGGAGAACAGTCGAAGAGCTCAAAATTATCTTCACAAGCTCTTATTCCCTTGACATTAGAATCGTGTAGGTATACTTAATTACTTACATCATTTTGAGCTCTTCTGAGGATGTTACTACACTTTTAACGTCACTTCCAACAAGATAAATATTCACGTTGGAATTTACAGCAATTAAATTGATAGCTTGGATTGAGAAATAGCTTCCGATTTTAAGTCTTCATGTTTATATTAACTAAATTCAAAATGAAACAATCACATAAACGGGTACAGTGAGCATCAGGAGTAGGAGAACAGTCGAAGAGCTCAAAATTATCTTCACAAGCTCTTATTCCCTTGACCTTAGAATCGTGTAGGTATACTTAATTACTTACATCATTTTGAGCTCTTCGAATATCCTCCTACTTCTGATACCGACTGTATTTATGACAGGAACTGTCAGACCGCCAGTCATGTTTAGTCCAAAGGTATTACATTGTTAAACTTACAAGTTAATTAGTACATACTTAGATCATCGCATAAACAAGTAGCCAGTGATAACGGATCGATGTAACAACACACCCTGTAACAGACGGTAGGTACTTGCGTAAAACGGCATAAGCATAACTGATATTCGTATTCTTTCATTAGAACAGGTATAAAATAATAGGCGGATCGGATCGCGTTTTGTTTAACTCATAGTTACTACTAATAAACAATGAATTCTCAATATACCTAACCTAACCTAACCTAACCTAACCTTAAGATTGCTAATTAAGGATAAGGTGACTTTAAATATTTAAAGTACTTATTACCTTTAAAGCATAAAATGTATTGAAATATCGTGGTTTAAATTTAAAACATTGAAAACATGAGCAGGCATTACCTATAGAGTTGATTTTAATCGCCACAGTTCAGGGTATACTAACTGGGATACCTAGTATTGAGCAAGAGTTTTGTCCTCTTGCGTAGGTAACTCAAATTGAATAGGTACAAGTAATAAATTAGTAAGAAACAGGATTAAAATCTTGATTATAAAAATGTATTACAAGAAAAACTTTGTGACGGAAGCAGTTAGTTATCTTACATCTATTAACACTAACTATAGCAAAAACTAGCCCGATAGTACTAAATACCGGCGTATGTTTGTACGCACTTTTTACTCCTTTACACTCAGCAAGCATTCTACGCTAGCAAAGTAGGTCTTACTGAGGTTTCACTCTCAATAGAAAATTTACGATATTCTAAACACACGCTAAGTACAGTTTTCTTTGTGGATTTCACGAAAAAAACGATAAATAAGCTCTCTAATGGCTGTTGACGCATTTTAAGCATTCATTTATTAACATGCAGGTTCCGTATCGATTTAGGCATTTTAAGCAAGGTTATATTCAAATGTAATTGTATGTTCAAGTTGATAACCCAAGTCATGGATTTGGTTTTGTAGATATTTTTTATGCTTAGCTCAGTTTAATAAGCATTATTTTAGCAAAGTGCAAGAAGAATCTTAGCCTCGCTTTTAGATTAAATACACATAATGATTCACCGATCCACATGTTATGGCTTTTTTTTTTCAATTTCGTCATTCTTTATTAATACAGTGCCCGTCCCTAGTCAGTAGTTGCTCCAGAAAGACTATTGAGCAACGCATAACAATCGTAATATTTATAATAATCATAACATCATCCATTGTAACATCAAGCAAGTTAGCGGATCATTTATCTTGTAGATTGATCGACCGCTGCTAGCGAATGTTTGCTCGCGTGATTCATTGTGTGAAAGATGCTCCCACTCCCACATTGCACGCATCCGTTTACAACGCATCTCTTTCGTGCGCAATTAGAACAGAGTTTGCTAATATCCGCCTGAAGCACATGCCAGCATATGCCAATTACACGATACACTATCCAAGCATATTGATTGACGGGTGAAATGGCACTAATATATCAAACGATAAATTTATTCTATTTCAACATTGTGACAGGCATTCAACTTAATGCGCCTACCGTCAAATATTCATTATGAAAACTGCCCGTTTATAGATTGCGCAATAGACAATCAGACAACTAATTATCATTACTGATTCAGATACATGACATAACTTTAATATGGGTGGTTCGGAACCGAAACGAAGCAAGTTGCGTAAGGAATCTTGACTTTCGTCAGTGACATTGCAGATAGCGGGAAACTGGGTATCAGTTCCGGTAAAGTTTTACTGTTTCCGACTAGGAGCATGTAGAAGTTTCTTGTCTGTTGGTTAAAGTGGTTGAAAATTAAGCCACGTCCATACCAATGCGTTTGCGCAAAGTTTATTTCACATCCAGTTTACCAATTTAAATATATCTATTTGGTTCTACAAATATGTTAATTTAAATCAAACAACCTGTAGTACTTCATGTGACGATACGACTACAGTATTTATTATACTTGGTAACGATTTCGTTTTCATGACATTTTAATGAGCTTTTTGTTTGGCAATACCTATGATAATATTGTGTGTAGCTGGTCACCATTGCACTGTACTTAAGACATTTTAAGATATTGGGATTCTTTGTGAACAGCTTAGTGTGAACGCCGCTTTATTTTCCACCGAAGACTCGGGCTATTAAATTATGCGATGCTACAGTGTGGGCTAACTCGTCGACATTACGAGTTTACGTACGATACATAATTTAATACTTTCTCTAAAGACGCCGGAGACGGCTCCGCCATTGATCAATTTCCCTTTCCGATAGCTAACACCGACGATCCTCGGTCGTGCATTATCAATGTCTTTTTTTACGACCACCGTTCCATTGCTTTCAAACCGTTATTTAATGTATGTCAAGAAGTAATAGCTGAATTCGATGATGCGATGCCATCTGTACATAAAATAAAGCTTTTGGGAAAGTTTGCAGCGAAACTTAACCCTAAATTAAATGGCGCAAACGCATTACTTAGTATCAAGTTGCGGTTTAAAATGCGGAGTAAAAATGTGCCTTGGAGATTGACCTGGATTTTAAATTGTAACTTAATCCTTAAACAAAACAAGGATTAGCAATCAGTTCACAAACGCCTTTTAGGGCTTACTGTGGGGCTTTCGACATCATTTACATGCACGATTTGAATGAATAGATATTTACCAATACACCAGCCAGTGCTATTTAGCACAAGAAGCACAAGTCTGATGGGCGTTACTTGTATAATTTTGAAATAAAATGAAATGAAAAATGAAATGAAAAATAATTTTGAAATCTCAGTAGGTACCTACCTACTTTTATATAAAAGTAAAAAAAAAAAATTGTCACCGACTCGGAATCACCTTCAAGTCTGGTTTTGTTGAAATTTAAGAAAGCATTAAGAATCGATTGAGTTCGATTTAGGAAATTCCTAATCGATTGAACGTGATTTGCTGTTTCTTTAGAAGACGCGTCGGCGCAGAGCCTAGGTCAAGACCGTCGGCCGGCCGTGGCATCGAAATATTCAAACCACTCTCTCATCTGTCATCGGACTATTCGTAGTAAAAAATAAAAAATAGCCTACATTAGGATGGCAATTGATGCAGATACCATAGAGTTTTCTGAACGTAATTAGAGACTAAAAAAATAAACGCTACAACTCTATCAGTTTTGCCAGAAACATGTGTCTCGACGCACTAAAATTCCTCAATTACATCAATCAACATCAAAAACCTATTAAAACGCTCACATGACGAAGAATCCGTACGATTTACTTTTAATAAAGTCCCGGAGTCGGACGCAATTTCAAAGATATCTATTGCGCAATCAGCGTTAGTACAATAGTATATATATTTCTATTCGGGAATGCGATTCGGTATTTATTAACCGCTCTACTAGTTCCAGTTACAATAACTCGGCCAGCTGGTGTGCGAGAACGCTCAGTTCCCATGGCTACAGAAGTCGTACATAAAGCGTAAACACGTTACAGATAACAGTCCATTACTCTCCCAGCTTACTATGCAATAGTGTTCCCACTGTGCCGAGACGCAATGAACGCGTCGCTTAGCGTAACTTACGATACCAAACTTGGCGTGTTTAAATAGGCCCGTATGCAGCAAGCGCCTAACACAATTTGTAGGTAATCTAACTTTGTCCAGCCACAGTGATTATTACTTTCACTGTTGTGCTGTTTTACGTAACGATACTAACGATTCCGTATCTTACAGCTAAAAGCTATCAATTTATGAGAAACATGGTATTACGAGAACTATCTATTATTTAAATCAAATCAATCGCTGACAAGTTAATTCACTAAAACGGCTACGTGGGCTCGAGGGAATAAAACTGCTCTTATCTCGGACATTTCATCAGCTAATTTGAATGCAATTATTCACTTGCAATACATTCACTTTGTAGAAAAACTGTAGCGTATCCGTAGTAGTTTAGATACATAGGTATTATGTGGGGTTCAGGCGAGTGTCAGGCGCGGGATATTTGCCAATGTTTGGTATTTGAAACCGATATAATTAAGTCACGACAATATTGGACTGAAATTTGGGTGCACTTTCGAACGTGTCTTACGCAAACCAGTAAATTTTAAGGCCAGTAGGTACAATTGCATGACTGAAAACGAAACAATTACACAAAAACGGTTGGATAACGCATAAGAATTAGCAAATATTACGATAATATTTTAATGTTTTTTTTTAAACCTGTTTTCATTGTTAGGGACGTTTCCCTAATTAAATCTTCCAGTTTCATTTTCTCTGCAGGAATGGCCGTTGGCTTTCTACCGCCGTATACGACGCAGGCCCTGAGAACTGCATTTTTACGAAGCGTCTCTATAAATCAATCACTTGCGATAACTAGTCGTCAGCTTAAAGTAATCACATAATCATAATAAATTATCATAAAAGTAAATAGAACATGAGTGACGTACCCATTTACGATAATTATGTTGGCAGAAAGTTGTTAAAAATTATTTATTGGAACTGAGACATCAAACTGAATTGATGTAGTAGTCGTCAAAAAAGTCTTCATTTTGACGCAATTACCTTCGACTTAAACTAACGGTTAATAAAATGAAGAAAAAAACCTGTTTGTTAACTTTTTGTCACAGATGCATTAAGTATGCCTTCACAGGAAAAGTCACTGCAGGTCTTGACAACGGAAGAAGAAATTTAACGGCGTAATGTCGCAATGCTGTAACGTGCGTGTGTAAGTGTGCGTTTTAACCCAAGGCTCTGCACAGCTGTTTCTTTCACTTTCTCGCTACAATCGTAAAGAGGTTGAATGCATAAAAAACATTTTAAAATCGCAATTGGCTTACGTGGACATAATGCGTTTCAAAAACTTACAAGTTACGTTAAGGCTGGAGCTTTGGGACAAGAATGTGACTTATTTCATTTAGTTATTATTTATTAAAATTGCACAAAAACAAGTTCAAACGACGAACTGAATGCCTAGTGATATACTACACACTAGTCAACCAATAAATTTAAAAAATATTTTATCATAGATACATTGTTACTGGGGCACCATCAATTAATTTACACTCATTTTTGTAAATAACTAGCTTCTGCCTGCGACTCCGTCCGCGTGGCACTCGTTTATATCGTAGCTCCATACAAACTTTCACCCTCTATTTCACCTCCTTAGAGGATGATTTTCGGGATAAAAACTCTTTTATGTCCTTCTCCGGGACTCAAACTATCTCTATACCAAATTTCATCTAAATGTAATCCGCGGTTTATGCGTCAAGAGGTAACAGACAGACAGAAACACTTTCGCATTTATAATATTAGTATGGATTTGCAAATCAATTCCTTTTTATCAATTTGCCCTAGGTACCGTCATTATCGCCAGGCAAGAGCATGCGACATATCCGCTCTTAACTAATAGTGTGACTTCCGCCCGCATTTATAGTTCAAGTTCTTAATGACATCCGTAATTACATTAGAAAGAAACGGATGCATTTACGCTTAAACGTAAATTTTCGCAAACAATCTTTCATCAGTGCGTTTTTTACCATGCGTTTGAGCAATCACAACGCCTACGCTTCCGCTATCGCTCACGTCCAGGTTATTACAAAGCGCCATCTCGTGTCACTTTCGCCAAACTGGTGCAGCGACGCGGCTGGTCTCACTGGACCACTAGCGACAAGGTTGAGAAATAACTGGTTCAAACCCGGTCTTACGCACTTGTTCAATGGACTTCATTATACGCTGCATTTGCTCTATATTTTCACACGGTTTCTTGTACATATCTTAATACTAGCTTCAAATATCTATGCAAATATCTAATAGCTTTTCGAGTAGCTTATATTATTATATTGAATATTATAAGCAAAATTTATGAAATAGGAGATTTTATCTAAATACATAATAAACTGGGAGCGTCGACGATATTTTTTAATTAAAATAAAAACCTGTTATTATTAATGTCCTAATGCCTAATATGCCCACCTTATTAAATAATTACCAGCACTAATAAAATCTTCTCAAATTACCTAATTTAACTAAGACAATGCGTTTATTAATTGAATGCGCACAAATATAGCCAGAATGAACAATTCTAATCTAACTCCGACCGGTTGGGAAACAATATCTAATTCCGCGACTCCGCGACCGCAAAAACACAAAACACAATTATATTTGACTAAGTCTGCACAAAAGCTTTATAATTTCCGGACCATTAAAGGAACACCTCATTGTCGGCAAGGCCACGGTGTGAATGTGCCGGCCACGACAATTGCATTCCATATTACTTCTGTTCCAACCTTCTGTTACCGACAATCGAATTTAAGATCTCTTATATAGGTATTTAAGTATAAATTATTGCCTGTGGAATGGACTGCTATGGCTATGTTTAAGCGGATCCAATTGATTTGAAGTCGAACGGTGATCGATACGGATGCTGGGAACGCCCTTGTCACGGAATCCGCTGACATGTTAGCTCAGGAGCAGGCAGCTCTTTAGGATAATTAAATTTTAACCAATACATTTTGAAGAGTAGACTAAGAAACATGTTACGAGTAGCTAGGATCATTCATATACCATATAAAGTAAACTAAGACTATCATAATATTCATAATGTATTACTAACACTACAAAATATTACTTGACTCGTATTCTTAATATAAAAACTTGCAATATACTCATAAGCTCTAGAACTATTAAAATTGTTTTATAGTATTTTTTTATAAATAACGATTTTTCTTGTTTATAAACAAACTTATACTTTGTGGTACAACATAATTTAATAAACTACCTTAATAATCATAGGTAATCAACAAAGCAAATAATAAAGAAATTATTATAATTTTTAGAAAGTACATTTCTTATAACTTTAACTACTAGACAATTTATTATTATATATTTATTATTTATTTATCTTCAAAAAATAATAATTCACCATTCTACGTAACAAAACTAAAGAAAACACAGCGAAGGAACAACACTCAGAGGTCTAGCTTTTGTGTGGGACTTTAAACACCGTGGGAAGACCACAATTATTACAACAATCACTTTACAAAGCCATATTGAATAAAGCACTTGTTCGTTCGTTTAAATCCTTGTTGTAGGAATAAGGATATCAATTTACATGAAAACCGGAGATTAGGTATGATAATTAAAATGGTTAATGTAAGCGGATTCGGAACATTGCAACTAAACGTGACTGCGGGAAACCTTCGCACTGTTCTGAACTACTTTTGTAATGAATTGTGAATAATGATAAGGCTATAATGTCGTAAAAACAAAGTTAACCGACTTTTAATGGCAGCAATCATAGAAACTGCTACTGCTTCTATGATTGCTTCTACTCGTACCAATGTGAATGGCCTTGTAATAAGTAAATATTCATGAAATACACTTACCTATACATATAGTGCCTTTTTTGTAGCCTCATATTTATAACTTCGGACAACCAATTGAAAATTTATCCTCCAAAATACACATTCAACTGAACATTTTGATACATGGTCTTGCTGCATACAAAAAAAAACAGTACCTAAAAGTTCTTATGATCAATTATTACAATTGATTGTTTGACGGCAGAATGGCCAGAATCCAGGACTTTAGGACTTGAATCTTGCAACAGTCGCATATTTAACAATAACTATTGTACTAAAGTCAAACGTAACGCGGGAATCTTGTTACGAAACAGGGTTTGTTTGGCATAATCAGTGTTGCCATCATGACATTCGGCTGGCATTAAACACGGACAGGTGAATCGCGCGACGGCCAAAATACCACCACGTGAACTTGTCAGGAGAACAATGTGACATGTGCACTTTCTACGCAATTTTGTAATGGCAGTCTTATTTTCAAATATATATTACGACACTTTAATAGCTTAGCTGTAGAATTCAGTTCAAAGAAGACCTGACGACATGACATTAATTTTGCAATATGGGTTAAATTTGCATGCCTGGAAAAATAGTTTTGAAATTATAAAGTGGCATCACTGTAGTGTTGTCCCTTTTTTACAAGATTGATTTGAAAGAGGTGATACCACAGTGTTGCCGCTTTTTAATTTCAAGACTCTGCCTTTTGTTTAAGACTATACTTGTCATCAGCTTTATCATAATATATTATCTATCAATCATAAGTCAGTAAGCGAAGCATTGTCTTTGTCAGTTCTGGCCAAAGTATTAAAAAAACCTAAAGTATCTCAGATAGCAAAATATTGCCAGTCTAAAAAAAGGCTGCATACAAATATTAATTTTCGTTTATCGCAAACAAGGAACTAGATACCATTCGACCTGTCAATCTCGGTAATCGGCGTCACTCATACTTACTGCTACAAATGACAACTAAATCGGATCGTTTTCCACTCTGCTGGGCTGACTCAAATAGCTCGGGGCTTAGCTTCCGCAACATAATTATTGTTATCGGCAACATAAAGCTATATTTTACTTTAGACACTTGAGCAAATGAGTATGATATGGGTCACAGATCATGTTGTATAATTGAGCCTTCAGAAATAGTGACGTACGTGGATAAGTGTGGAATTCTCGTCATACCTCTCTAGTATTAGTACGATTATATTGGTTTCACTTGGCAAAGACTTTATTGAACGTGGTGATGGTGAACGGTGAAAATACAAATTTAAGGGTGACCTTGGGAACCACCATATTAAGTGCGTCGCATACATAGCTAAGTCTTTGTCTATATCCTCGATTTCTATTAACTTTATCAATAGAAGAATAAAATAGAATAGAAAAGTGCTACTCCATGACTGTCTTCCCGTCGACTAAGGGAATAAAGGCTTGTAGTACTCTTAGACGATGGGTTTGCAACCTGTCACTAATACGCTCGTAAACGTAATAATAATTATAGTACCTAATTGCCTAATTGTGAAAAACGTTGTTACAGAATTATCAACAAGTTATTAAAGTTGTAGGTAGGTAGGTAAAAAAGACCTTTTCCATAAAGAGACAAAGATAGAAGAAGCAGGGGAAGTTGAAGGAGAAATTACTTTTAGTAAATAAAATAAAAGGTTAAGGTCGAATCGTACCAGAAAGTCGAGCAGTTGACAGAAGACCGGGGCGGTTAGCGATTACCTACTCTATCGACAAGAACTTGGCTGTTAAACTAAATTATTATTAAAGCTGTGTCGGTAACGCAGTTTGAGCTGTAGCTATTGGGTTTTTTTTTTCAATTAAAATACTCCAAATAGCGCCGGTTTTTTTTTCAAACTCTTTTTTGCCAAGCTACAGTTTCAACCTCGATTTAGGATTAACTCGTGAAACGACTGACGTAAAGTCGTCAATCAAACGTCAATAAGTAAGAAAAAGCTACTTGAATAGTTTTAAAATTGCTTACGAAAAATCGTTAAAGATTTCAATTCGTTAAGTAGTTATTTCTAAACATGATCGCAAAAACTCAAGTAATTAGTAATTACTGTCCAATTAGAGTGTTTCTAGCAACATGGAATGTATAGGTCCGTATACATTTCAAGTTGTTTGATTAAATGGACAGACTCAACCTAAGTTTTTGTAAAATCAACTCTCCTTACGTCAAACCGCTTGTCAAATCTGACAGATGTCATGTGTAAAGTCATTTGAACACTGTCATGACAGGATTTGGAACCGGAAGTGTCTGAACGGATATAATTAAGATAAGAATTAGCTTTAATCACTAGGTATATATTATGAAACCAAGTTCCCCGCCGCGTGTGCCTGTCTATTATGTTCGCGATGATCTCAAAAACTATGGAACAGATTTTCATACGATTTTCACTACAGTTAGATAATGTTCCACAAAAGGTTTTTATGTATAATAAATTCTGGGCCATGTTGTCTTTGACATGTAATAAGTATTGTCGATGTTTTGACAGCTCTAATATAAAGGACAGAGCTATATAACTGCTATAGCTCTGTCCTTTATGCTCACCGTAAAATTAACTAACTGCATTGCTATGTCATAATAACCCCCCAGGTCTAAAATGGTATGGTTTTGACGGACTAGAAAAGAGGTCCTGGTTTATGTACGTGTGTACTCACATAAACCGAAGCATAGCGAGGGCGGGCCGCTAGTGATTATAAAAATTAGTTACATTAAAGGCTGTACACGACGGCTAAGATTTTACTATTAATGCGTATACATAATTAATAATATGTCAATGTTGATCAGTAAAAACACTGATTACATCACGTCAAAGTTTTCCTTACCTTCTACATATGACATAAACTTACGTAAATAACTTCCACATAAAATCATCATGTCGATAAAGAGATCTTCCGTTAGGAAATGTTCCGCGCATAATGAACGCGTTACAGAAATAATTGGGGCCGTGTGATTTTTTTTAATACTAAAACAGGTGACAAATACCTGAGGCCCTGTATTACGCAAACTAGCGTTTTTAAACCAATCGCGTCACTGGTAGATGACGTGATACGAAGAGTCACGTGATCTAACAGTGACGCGATTGGTTTAATAACGAAACGAATAGAAACGCTAGTTAGCGTAATGCATCTTCGCAATAAATAAATAAAATAAATAAATAAATATAAAAGGACAATCTCACACCAATTGACCTAGTCCCAAACTAAGCTCTAGGCTTGTACTATGGGTACTAGACAACGATATAAATACTTATATAGAGAAATATATACTTAGATACATAGGATACATCCATGACTCAGGAACAAATATAATCACACAAATATCTGCCCTTACCGGGATTTGAACCCAGGACCTCTACCTTCGTAGGCATGGTCACTACCAACTAGGCTATCGCGTCGTCAATGCGTCGGCAATGGCCTCTGAACATTATTATCATTATAGCAAATGTTGGTTTTGGTCCAAGCATTAGCTTAGTGGTGCTCTAGGGTTTCACTCTGCTCGGTAAGACGATATCGCTTTTGACATGCTATAGTTTGATTTTTAAAATCGGCCGCCATTCCTGTCAAATAAATAAGAATTATCAAAACGTTATAAATAACAATTTAGTATCTACTATTAAATGTCTTAAGCAATAGTTTTTTACCGAGTAAAACAGAGTCCTATAGTCATTTCACTGGTTGTGTTTTTCCTAAACCGGAACAAAACAACGTGAACACTGCTGCTAGCAGTTGGTTGAAGGATCAGTAGGCCTAGTCTCTTGACTATTCCTTAACTTAGTGGTAGTATGTCGGACTGATCCTGAAAAATAACCTGCCATCAAGCTAGTGTCGCACAAAATATGTAGGTATAACAAATAACAATAAACAAACAACAACAATAGGGTTATCTGGAAGAAATCCCTTTATAGAAATTAGTTCGCCTTTGGATTTGTTTTCTGTTATGTTGCCTATGTTTTGTATTTTTTTTTATTCTTATAAATACATGCAAACATAGGTACAATAAAATGAATACATTACGAAAAACTTTTTCTTTTCAACCTCTCTTTCTGAAACCATATTAGCGACATTAAATTACGTAACAGATCGTTCGGTGTACAACGATCTTCCGTCGGGAAGCACGTTATGCAAAGCACGCAAGCACGCGGCAAGGGATCGTGTGAACTTAATTGTTGCTTATTGACGCGTAATCGTTACGAGTGCTGATAACGGTTGCATAAACATTGCCATGGCTTTGCGGTTTACATGTCAATATGGCGTTATTCATATTATGAGGCACTTTCTAAATATGCTTTTATACTTAGTAACTATACTAAGTATTCTTCGGATGCTCGCTTTACGCAGTGAATTCATTTTAATATCGCTCAGTGATTTCGTTTTCGAACTCGTGTTCTAAAGAACATTCCCTGCAGTTTAACCCTTTTTCTACATAAATAATAAATAATGAAATACTTATAATGTAAGTACATTCAATTCATTAACAAGAAGTAACATTATCAATAAGTCTACGGCATCTATTCTACTGGGTAAAACAATATTGTTTAAGACGTGTTATGGTATACTAATTAACAACCAAGTCAAAGACAATTCGAAATAATGTCAAAGGCAATATAGTTTCACTCTGTAGAAAAGATCTTCAGCACAAGTGAATTGACATTAAATAAACGAGGCTCATTTGTTAAATTACGGACAATCGACAGTAACCTGTAAAGTTATGTGTCAGAGTTCAATTTCAATTCAAGCTGCATACTTATTAGTCTTATTACACTCTGCATCAGATACTATAACGTCACTTTACGTAATGATACGAACCCACCATTCGCTCTCACGAGCACACAAGACATGGTCGAGTGGTTAAGCCGAGACGCGGGGCCTATAGCACTGAGCTCCCGCGTTCGAGTCCCGCTGGGCTGTGTTTTGCCGGTCCGTTTTATTTTTTATTAGCTTTATTTTATGACAAGTTTAACAAAAAACAAGCTTTAAAAACCCGTCTGTCTGTATGTTGTATTTTGTATGCGCGATCTCTATTTTGCAGCCAGCACATGCTGGAACCCTTATCGTAACAATTTTCGCTTTTTTGACAGCGGTTAAGAATATAACTCCATTCACTAACCATTCAGTCAACAGTATTACTTTTATTACAATAATAAAAGGTTAAATATTAAAAGCTTTGTATTTATATAGCGCTAGAGTTGAATTTCCGCTGGTTATGCAATGGACGCTGCGCAACTGCAACGTCACTATAATCAATACGAACCCAACATTCGCCCTCACGAGCACACAAGACATGGTCGAGTGGTTAAGCCGAGACGCGGGGCCTATAGCACTGAGCTCCCGCGTTCGAGTCCCGCTGGGCTGTGTTTTGCCGGTCCGTTTTATTTTTTATTAGCTTTATTTTATGACAAGTTTAACAAAAAACAAGCTTTAAAAACCCGTCTGTCTGTATGTTGTATTTTGTATGCGCGATCTTTATTTTGCAGCCAGCACATGCTGGAACCCTTATTCGTAACAATTTTCGCTTTTTTGACAGCGGTTAAGAATATAACTCCATTCACTAACCATTCAGTCAACAGTATTACTTTTATTACAATAAAAAAAGGTTAAATATTAAAAGCTTTGTATTTATATAGCGCTAGAGTTGAATTTCCGCTGGTTATGCAATGGACGCTGCGCAACTGCAACGTCACTTTAATCAATACGAACCCACCATTCGCCCTCACGAGCACACAAGACATGGTCGAGTGGTTAAGCCGAGACGCGGGGCCTATAGCACTGAGCTCCCGCGTTCGAGTCCCGCTGGGCTGTGTTTTGCTAGTCCGTTTTATTTTTTATTAGCTTTGGTCACTTTTTTGTTAGCGGTTAAGAATATAACTACATTCACTAACCATTCGGTCAGCAGTATTACTTTTATTCCAAAAAAAAAATGGTCAAATATTATATGCTTTTTATTCATATAGCACTAGAGTTGAATTTCCGCTGCTTATGCAATGGACGCTGCGCCACTGCAACGTCACTTTAATCAATACGAACCCAACATTCGCCGTCACGAGTACTCAAAGTCATGGTCGAGTGGTTTAAGCCGAGACGCAGGGCCTATAGCACTGAGCTCCCGCGTTCGAGTCCCGCTGGGCTGTGATTTTGCCATTCCACTTTTTTTTTTTAGGTTTATGGCTGATTTATCCATCTCCAAATAACAGTATCAGATAGATAAAGTTTTAGCTATATACTTTTCTATCATAAATATGATAGTGAAAAGGAGAGTCAAGTGATAGTACTGATAATGTTAAATAACGATGACATATTCACCTGGTTGGTAGTAACGCGTACGAAACTAGCGGTTCCGGGTTTGAATCCCAGTAAAAGTAGATCCCACCATAACTTCCAAAACGCCTGAGCGGATTTAAATGTTGACATAACCGCGCACAGATGTAGGTAGTGAATCTTCCTTTCCCATCGTTTTTGGTCGGATAATTTCGTATTTATCTTGCTTTCTCAGTTGGCTTATTGATGGGTACTAAAGCTAATTGAGAAAGATTATAGATAAATACGAACTTATCCGACAATAAACGATAGGAAAGGATTATTCACTACATCTGTAGTTTATCAGCTGCATCGTGCATCAGACCGCCCGTCACTGCTACGTCACTTTAATGAATACGAACCCAACATTCGCCCTCACGAGCACACAAGACATGGTCGAGTGGTTAAGCCGAGACGCGGGGCCTATAGCACTGAGCTCCCGCGTTCGAGTCCCGCTGGGCTGTGTTTTGCTATTTTTTTTTTATGTGAGCTTTCGAATATCAGCGTTATGCGCATGACTAAGTAAATGCAAACAAACAAAGTTGCACCTTTCCAACTTCATGCGAAATTTATAAAACGATAAAATCAAGACAAGTGTAACGAATTCCAATGGACAATATATAACATTAAGACCCCGCCGAGCAAACGCCAAACGTCCAGTGGCGCCCTCATTACTATAAAATGAAAAAAGTAAAATAATTTATTTGGCACATAAAAAAAATAACAGTTTGCAATTATAAAAAAAGTCTTAACCTAAATAATTTTTTTTCTTTAAGGCCAAAATGGTCTCAGCTCAGCTTTATGCCTCTGAATGTGATAAACACATTCAGAGACACTGGTTTTCAGTGAGACCAGCAAGAGAATGGCAATCGAAGGTGTCAAAAATATAAAAAAAAAAAAAAAAAATAACTACAATAATATCAATATCATTTTGAGATCATACAGAGATTTATTGTGTATGTATACACGAAAAAAAAACATATCTTATACTATTCACGAGTGTGTGTGCATGTGTGTGTGTGTGTGTGTGTGTGTGTGTGTGTGTGTGTGTGTGTGTGTGTGTATGTGTGAGTGTTTGTGTGTGTGAGTGTGTGTGCGCGTCTGTGTGTGTGTGTGAGTGTGTACAACTGCTTACGATCCAGATATTTGGGAAGTCAATAAATAATTCTTGAAATGATGTTTAAAGTTAGCTAATGATTTAATGTGTTTTCTAATTAAGTAAAGAATTCTTTGGAATCAGACTATATTTTTCTGTAGCGCAAGTAAAAACACAATATATAGGATACGTAACAAACTTTAAAACAATTACCCTTTGAGTAGTCAGCTTAACGGGGAAAGGTGGCCACTTTTTTTCGTTAAGTTGATAACTCGAAGGTGAATTGTTATTAAACTATAATATATGATATACCCTGTAAGTTGTGTTTTCATTTGTAGTACAAAAACATTTCGTCCAATTTCAAGAAAATACTTTAGTTTATTAGAAAACACAATAAAAGTAATGAGGGCGCCACTGTACATCCGGCGTACGGTCGGCGCAGTCTTAAGGAATTCCTGTCATTCCAGCCATCTTCATCGTTATACCGCGAATACCAGATCGATAGTATCACGATATCGTATTGACATCTTTGGTCAGTGTACCAAAAAGTAAGTAAAACTTCAAGTAATTCACACAAGCAAAACAAACCTAAAACTGACTTCAACATACGAGCAAAACTAAATCTACCATTGGTTCTACCAATCACTTCGCTGAACGAGATCACACTAATGATGTGACAATCAAGACTATTTAATTGGTCACACAAAAATAGTCTTTATAAAAATGGAGCAGAATCTGATTTTAACTTATGCCGTTGACGCCGCTAACCGTTGCATTTGTAACCAGACGCCGCGTCACTGCTACGTCACTTTAAATGATATGAAGCTAACATTCGACCTCTCTGGTACACAAAGAAATGGTCGAGTGGGCCTATAGCACTAAGCTCCTGCGTTCGAGTCCCGCTGGGCTGTTTCTTTTTGCTTTTTTCTATTTTCTGTGGTTGAACTAGGTTTAACCACGTTTAACTGTGTCAAATTGTTTCCTATGTAACAATGACGTATGTATGTTTACTCTTCATTGCACATACGAGTACCTACTGGCTTAGCGTTTAGGTATCTCATAACATAATAATATTAGTTCTCTTCCAGTGAAACTAGAGATAGAAAATGACAAAGTACCTAACTGAACGCATTTACTTAAAAAAAATAATAAAAAAAATTCATTTGTTATCGTTATCGCACTGTGAAATCCTAAGTAATTTAAAAAAACAAAGATGTACATAACTCACAATTAACTTAAAACATTAATTTACTTGCAAGTACTGCGTTAATTTATTCCTATTTAAGGATATGGTTGGAACGGATCCCGTTATTAATGAAACTTTGATTTATTATAGACATTAATTCTATCAAACTTGTACGGACGCACGCAGCTTATCATGTTTAAATAAATGACTAACGACACCTCTTTATCTATACTAATATTATAAAGCTGAAGAGTTTGTTTGTTTGTTTGTTTGCTTGAACGCGCTAAACTCCGGAACTACTGGTCCGATTTGAAAAAATCTTTCAGTGTTAGATAGCCTATTTATCGAGGAAGGATATAGGTAAGCTATATATGTATGATACTCACATAAACCGAAGCGAAGCGAAGGCGGGTCGCTAGTTTTAATATAAGAGCCATCAGCAGATCGTCCACTCGGACAGACGACGGATTATTGATACGTTTTCTATTTGTAATGAACCAAGTGACTTACTAAGGTCATTCCTTATGCAATCTTCTAGGAGAAAGTTAAAGAAAATTCTAATAAAACGTTACGTTTCACTATTTGAATAGCTTGCGAACGAATTAAATTTGGAACGTGACGTCACCTACCTTAATCATAACAACTTATTAGTCAGTAGTGACAATACAATACAAATACGCTATATTGGTCACCGAGCAATGCAAAGACAAAAACATGAAAATTGGTTTACGGTGGACAACAGGGGTGTTATTCTCTCAAAAACAACGTACAGTCGGACGAACGAGCGAAATCGCAGCGGCCAGTTTAAGTAGTCTCGTCACAGCGAACAAAACACATTTTAGCGCGTGAATTTTAAATTGGCCGTATGGCTTCTGTCGATAAGATTGAACGTATAAGGCTGCTTAATTGGGATACACCAGTTTTTAACAATGTATAAAAATTTAAAAACCATTTCGAGGAATAGGCTTCCCAAATCGATCGATGTAATTAGATAAAAAAATATATCATAGTGAATTAATATATCATATCAAAATAAATTATAATTAGGTAAATTAAGAAATGACCTTCATTTGACCCCTTAATGCCGGTCCAAATTGCGCTATATCAACCTCTTCGTGGTTTTACATAAAACATATGAAACCTCTCCATATTCTATTATATAATATAAGTACAAGTTAGATCTCTACACGATCTCTAGCTAACACCTACGTTCAAAGACAGCTGATGTCAAGACAAAATTATTTGTTTACAAATAAAATTTGAATCCTTATGATGAAAATAATAATTATATTAATGCGACCATTTCGCTTTTGAGTAATGTGAGATGAATGTTAATAATATCTGTGGTGAGGTTTTTCAAGAGATTCAAAACGACGGCATCAACATTTATTGTAGAAACTCATGATTGGAAGTATGGAATTTCCTACTAATAAATGTATTGTGATTGTGTTCAGTGAATCTACTCTAGAAACAAGGGTCATGCAGGAAGTGCTGAATTAATTAAGTTTTAAGTAATAAGCAATGACCGAATGCTTAAAATACTCTGAAATTGTAAATGTATTGTAATGTGATTGATTGTTTACATTGTTTGAATGACGTTCGTATCTATTATTTATGACTTTATGACTTTAAAAACAGATCACAGATAGTAAAAAAACAGTCTTTCTGAATCTTACTCAAGGTATACTCAGTTTTCTTAATAAATCCACCATTTTTGCACAGTAAGTAGGCGAGGTTTTTTTTTTTCATCTATAGTTTTAAATAGCAATAATAATTTTAATCATGTAAATGTAAAAGCGAGCAGTTATTTTTTTTAGTGTATTCCAATTGTGAATGCACGCGCTAACATGTGTTTTGTTTGCTCTGAGACGGGACTACTTAAACTCGCCGCTACGATTTCGCTCGTTCGTCCGACTGTTCGTTGTTTTTTAAAAGGCGGCAGGCGGTCTTATCGCTGTAAGCCTTACAACCTAAACAACCTTAGATAGAAGAGCCGCAGCATTAATGTGTTGTTTCTAATAAAAATGTTTTCTTTTCAGGTATAACTTCGACTCCTCACCCATCACTATGCCTCGTATGCTCTGCATTACCAACATTTACAAGGTTTGATCAGACATTCAATAGAAGAGGCGTTATACCTACTGTTAAAAACTGCTTTTTGCCAAACTGTCGATCGAAGTTATTTTAACCATTTAAAATTTAGGGACCTTATTATTTACAGAGCCTGTGTTAATTCAAAGTACCTATGTACAGTCACATAACGAAAAGGTTGACAAGTATTCAAATAAATTCATTACGCGTTGCAAGCACATGTTAGCTTTTTAAACTGTGTAACAGACGAGAGAAATAATATTAACCCAATAGTGGCTGTTGTTTATACGTGACCATAGCAACCCTTTTGTAACGACCAATAAAGACTTGAGTTCAGATTACACCAATAGTGGCTGTTGTTCATACATGACCATGGTAACCATGTATCTGTGGGCCATGTAATGAAATGACATTCATTATGACGGAATGTGTCATGTTTGGTCGATAAGCAGATACTGATAACTTATACTGAGCAAGCAAAAACAGATCTTAAGGTGGTCAACCTTTTCATTCCGCGCCTGTACCTAAATATCGTATTGTTAAAGGCACGGTCGCTTCTAAAGTAAACGCTAACATATCGTTAGCAAAAAGGTTTGAAATAAAATAGCGGTCTTGCTTTATCTGTGCACTTGTGTGTAGTCGACTTTGATAGTCACTTTTACTTTTATAGGATAGGAATGTCAGCGCCGTCGTTTGCATATAGGTACATAAAATACGGTGGCAATCAGCACGTGTCCACTCGCCTTAACCGCCACGCGTCAATGTTAAACTGGTACTAATTTACATAAAACCAACACATGGTTTCCTTCCTATTTTCTAATAATATTCTAGTATTAGCAAGGTGATTTTCTCGCCGGCGCCGAACATGCACTTCTCGAGCTCCGTGGTGGTCGTTAGTTATTACAGTGCAACTACTTAAAAGGAGCTTAATACGCCGTACCCTCGGGCGTCGACTTGGAAATTTACTTTAACGACGCTAGATTATATTTATTACCCTTTAGACTCTATGCTTTCGCAAATAAAAAGGTTCCAGGGTTCATGACTAGTTAAGGCATAAAACCGCGGGTAAATTGCTCGTTCGAAGCTAGGAAGCGAAAAAGAAGCACTCAGCTAATGATATGTCTCAGTATCAAGATAGTAAATAAAGTAATAAAGTTTATAACACGTGCTAGAATATAATTTTAAATCAGATAAACCGTGTTACCAATAGCGAGTTTCGCATACCCAACCAACGTGAACGAAAAATAATTGAACGTAGTCTATCGCTTTGCAAAACTTTATTTATCTGATGCAGTGGTGTAATGAAAACTAAACGACGCCGCGTCGCTTTCAGCGAAAGTTGCTCGCTCCAGATAAGAGAATAATGTAATCTATCGAACAGAGAAACCACTTGGTAGTGAGAACGGAAAATAAACCGCGATGAGTTTGCAGGTCACGTCAGCGACGGTCTTAATCGGACCTAGAAATAGATGAAAAAGTGTTAAGTTGTAGTAGCGTATGTCGGTTAAGTGGCTTTCGCTCTCAGATGGTGTAGAGCGTGGTAATAACGATGAATCAGAAGTATACGACGACACGCTGGCCTAGTTGATAGTGACCCTGCCTACGAAGCTAGCAGTCCTGGGTTTAAATCCCGGTAAGGGCAGATATTGATGTGATGAGCGAGAATATTTGTTCTTGAGTCATGGATGTTTTCTATAGAAGTATTTATATCGTTGTCTAGTACCCATAGTACAAGCCTAGTGCTTAGTTTGGGACTAGGTCAATTGGTGTGATATTTTTTAAATTTCTATTTGGCTACGTAGAACTACAGTTCCTCCGCGTCTTTGCGAGAAGCTTGTAGGGCGCTGTAAGACTTCTGAGGGGTGTTATTCTCTCAAAAACTACGGACGGGCGGACGAACGAGCGAAATCGCACCGGCGAGTCTAGGTAGTCCGGTCAGAGCGAACAAAACACATTTAGCGCGTGCATTTTCAATTAAGCAGCATGGTGTATGCCGATGGATCGAACGTATAAGGCTGCTTAATTGCCACCCCCCATATAACACCCCAGGTCTAAAAACTAGATCACGAGCCCACATCCTTGTATGTGATAACATGAAAGTATGATATGATAACAATGACGTATTATTATAAGGCTTGATTTTTTTACGGTAATAGCTAATCTGCACGTGAGATTGAAAAAGGTACCCACATGAATAAACTGAGCGCGACTACACAAACATGGAACATTATGTATTAGAAACAAAATGCAATGAAGTTAATATTGTTGTTGCCAAGATGCGAAAGAAAGGCATGTTGTTTTGAGAGTAACGTCAACGCCCCCGAAAATATACCTGCAAGAGTGACACTACGGCGCATTTAGCTCTATGTTATATATTATAATATGCACGTCTCTTGCACTTCCACCGGTTCACAATAAGCCACGCCAGACTATGTGGCAACGCAACTGAAACGTTCATTATTTAAACTTAAGTAATATTAATTGCTATCCCGCATTATAAAGAAAAGATTTTGCTCTCGGTTGCAACCGATTAGTCTAAGACTCGTTAGACCAATTCTTGATGCAACAGTTACGAAAACCGTTATTGGCAAATTAGAAAAATAATGCTCAATTCTGGCTCTGTGATTGATGATGGCTTAAAGTACCTAATGTGAAACTCACGGTGGTTGCAACACCGTGTGTGATGTTCTATTTCTCCAGCTACATGGACTGCTACGCTCCGTACGCCATAATATGAGATTATATCAAACAAAAATTATATTGTCTGCGCTGACGTGTGGATGCTAATAGCGTAGTCCGTTCAATAGGCTTGGCTGATTCTTTACCAACAACGATGTTACGTGGTAATATATCAGTATAATAACACAGTTATTTAGTTTAACTTACATTGCAGTACGTAGAACTGTGTTAGGCATTAAGTTAATAGTGATCGTTAGTAACTACACAAACACATGAACGTCTATTAATAGGTACAAATATGCACAAGTTTCCGGCGGTACAATTTTTTTGTGCAAATGCAATTGCATTTGAATTAAGTTGTTACTAAAGGACGCCCGCGACTATTTACCCACCCCCATTTCTTCCCGTTGGGGGTCGATTTTCGGAAAATATTTTTTTAGTGCACACCTAGGGTACTCAAGGAATACTCCCTCCAAAAATCAAGTCCCTGGGTCCAGCGGTTTGAGCTGTGCGGTGTTGGTCAGTCAGTCAGTCACGGTATCTACCGACCTACCGTTTTATATATTTAGATAGCGTTATACTCGTAAAATGGGTTCTTCACTTACCATTTAGATACAACATTTAGTCACATTAAAGGTCATTATCAGAAAAAAAAAGCACGCATTACTCTTTTCCCTCTCACTTGAACTTGCGAGGTAAGACACCGTTAACAGACATGTCAAGTAAAGTGGCTCGATGGTCATTGCCACCCATCAGCACAAAAAGCCCGGTAATGACCTTACAACTGCATTAATACATTCTACGCCTGGCTCATTGACTTTCATACAAGACAGACCCCATATCGAGTATTTGGGTTCTCTGTCGTTTGCCCGAAAGTCATTTGCCATAATTCTATCACTTGCCATAATATTCATTCGCCATAAAGGCATTTTTTCTGAAATCGTGAACTATTCAGAATTGTTATAAAACAAACCTAACCTAACCTATTGGGCTCTATACGATGGCATGTAAAAATTACCTGAAAGGTTTACAGTTTCAGAAAAAATGCCTTTATGGCAAATTAACATTATGGCAAGTGCCACAATTATGGCAAATGAAATTCGGGTAAACGAAGTGATCCGGAGTATTTGGCACCGAATGCGTGAACGGTCCGGATTCGAAGGCAAACCAAGGTAGTATTTGTCGCGTACATAAAGAATCTGTCACTTTCTACCCAGTAGGCTAGTAGACTTGTGGGAAAGAAACATGTACGCTAACTAAGAATGTGTTGCGTTGCAGTGTATTTGTATTAGATTTCTCTTTAGGAACCTTAAACAAACGGAAGGTTGATCGAAAAAAATATACTGGATTGTAATAATTTAATGAAAATGTAGTAGTTTACATGGAGCATTGCACATAATTTGCCGACTGTATGTATTGCTGTTTTATTTGAGTATAATTAAATTAGTAAGTAATTGTAAAGCAGAAACTAATCAAATCATCACATTGCATACAGGCATGTACGTAAGTATAATGTAGGTACATTATTGTCTTTGCACATCGCAGTATTTTTATTGCCAATTATTATTATATTCGTAATAATGATATCATTAGTATCATTGCCATTTTATAGTTTTAAGCCCCCGACGCAAAAATGACGAGGTGTTATAAGTTTGACGTGTCTGTTTGTCTGTCTGTGGCATCGTAGCTCTCGAACGGATGATCCTATTTAGATTTTGTTTCTTTTTGTTTGAAAGGTGAATTAGTCGGGAGTGTTCTTAGACATGTTTTATCAAAATCGGTTCAGTCGCTTTTGAGATATTAAGCTTTAAAGTTTAAAAAGAGAGAAATTAAAAAAAAACCCTGACTTACAGTCGGTAAAAACACGTCAAAAAATGAAATAATAAAAAGTACCCCAGCTACTTAGCGGTCCCCGACGTGGCGACGCATGAATCAAAATATTAATACTTACCTACTACAAATGAAACTTATAGGGCCAATACTAATTATTCTTAACTTTTTAGACGTCTTTTTACCGACTGTTTAGAGTCGGGTTTTTTTTTTGTAAAACTCAACTTTATCAATATAAACTACTTAATCAGTATAAGGCCTTTGTAATAACTTATACCAGAGTTTTTATTAAGGTATATTATTTAATGTTAAGTACTATTTAACAATACATAATTTACATGCAAACATTTTAGAGCCAGTGAATTGGTTAGGGCTGAAGAACAACGCATGTCACTGTAAGTACTGTTAGCACGCTAGCTGACTCTCAAACCATTTGTCACTTTATTATTATCATCTTATTATATACTTAGGTACCTACATATATTCTAACATTCAAGATTTAATTGTCTTGTGTTAATGTGGCAATAAACAATTATTTGAAAATAGTTGAGTTCGTTAATAATATTCAGCTATCCAAAAAAAAAATTAACAACAAACCATTCGAGCTCGGGCATAACGAATGGTGAATATGCAGCATACCGAATAATTACAAATAATATATGCCATCAGTAGGTGCAGTCGACTACACAGAGATGTAGGTATCCACTTTTCAACCTTATTTCAATGCAATAAGGTGAAAAAGTGGATACATCTCTTTGTAGTGGACTGTACAAGACTTTGCAAGAGCTAAATTTGGAACTAGGAAGATTTTTATAAACTTATAGAATTTAAATTTATAAAAAAAAAATGTTCTTTACTCAATAGCAGAATTATGAAATGTGTTACTCAAAAGTCAGCTGCGCTACTTCGGTATCGCGATCGCGCTATCGAGCGAAACGAGTGTCGTGCGAGATCCGGCGATAGGACGCGGTGGTTGCACCGGCAACCACGGGAACACGATATTTCGTAATGTTAACGTAATTGTAACTCTTTCCGTTAAAAAAGAATTTAATTTATTTACCTGTTGTAAAAACGAATGTTATAAGTATTGGTAAAAATATAATTCTTTATTATTAATTACGCCTAAGACAATGAAACATAACCAATTGAAATCGGATCATATGTCAAATAACAACAGCAACATACTAACACTTTTACTTGAACAGTCTTTTCATATAATACGCAGTTAATAAAACGGATAAGGTACTTGTATCAACAAATTTCGACACCTGTAGCGTAATTGATTATTGCTGGCAGGCGGGCCTTGAATCACAGAATTATGTTCGCTTGTTATACCATATCATAATACGAAAACGTGTGAACGATTTCACAACGTATTGTTGCCGTCAAGGCAGTATTTGGGCAGTTTATAATCTTATCAATCATCTTGGACACAATGAGTGTGACATTGGAGAACATTTGAAACAAAACACTATTACGAGTAGGAATGACGATAGTTAAAATTGAACTTTAGTGATCGGATAAGCTGCCGACTTTATTGCCGAGGGAGTTTCTATTTCTATTTTCAATATAGGACTGACAGCACGCCACGCCGCCATTGAAATTTCCTTGAAACTGTTTGCACCAAAGTGCGGAAAATGGGGCAGAAACGTCGGATTTCGTGGATTGAAAACGCTATAATTTAAAGTCCAATTGCTGTTTCACCCTTAGTTCTGCTATGAATCTAGCAAATTTTATTGTTTATGTAAGGGCAATCGTAAAAACCTAAGTACGTTGGTATGCCGGTCACAATCACAAGGCTAGGAGGGAAGACGGTTGGATGACAACGGTCTTCAGATCAGAGTGGTCAGTTGACAGACCGATGGTCAGGTGATCTGGTTAGGGTATCCGGAAAAGAGGTGAATGAGGCAAGCGCTGGACTCTTTAGTGTCGAGAGAGGATTAGATGAAGAAAAATTGATTGTTGGTTTTGACTTAGATCAAAAGAGTTGACAGGCTATGGTTATTTTGGAGGCAGATATAGATCTATGTAATTTTCCATCACCACGAATAATTGAATTGCGAAGTGTTGCATGTTAAGCACTTTCTCCATCGGCCGTAAGACAAAGAGACTATAGAACTATAATCAAAATGAAAGCGTATCGAACCAATGCATACCGGTACTTATTAAACAAAATCACTGGTTTTAATAATAAGGAACTAACTCTGATATGGCAGGCTTCTTTTGTTTTGACTTAGCAATGAGTCCACGGTCGTCCGTCACGGTTTGTGACATTTGTAACGAAGGCTTGACGTTTATCCGGTTTCAAGTTTACTTGCCCGAGGTAAAGCCTGTAGTAGGGGAAGAAAGCAGTTCCATTACTAGGCCAAAGACGCTTCTTAAATATACCTTCTTCATCAGCTAAGGCTAGTATAAATACTTCTTCTAAACAAAAGAATAAATGTGTAATTTGGGAATCATTGGTAATTGAGTTCCAAAAAATACTTGTGATTGTAGTGACAATATCATCCAGTCTTTTAAGCTGCGATTTGTTTTATGCGTACCACCTGATCGCCGAGGGACCATAAGCGGTTATGTGGAGCTTACCGACCTATAGTAACTAGAAAACCCACTGAAAACCCAGCTGCAGCAGCTGCAGCTGCTGTTGGGAATGGCTGCAGGTTCCGCTTCTGCATTCTCTTGAAAATGTACCAGAAAAAGTTGAAGCGACAAAGGTTTATACTTCCATGGGCCGAACCTGATGATTTCAGAAGAGGAAAGAGTCATTACTTTAAATGTTCATTTAAATATTGTTAATTGAGGTAAACGCAGCAATATACCATGTCCGGCCGGAAAGACATAACACAACAGAAATAAAACGTTCTTTGTGCGTAATGCCCACTTCCTACGGTTTACGACTCTTCTGATTTATTTCACAGAAAATTTAAATGTAACGTAATCAAATTGCTTCAGCAAAATAAGTTTGGTGGAGTGAAATTTTGGGGTTATGAAAGGCGTTAATAATATAACTAGCGCATTAGATGCCTGCTTGTTTAATTTGCATACGAAATGGACCCCACGTCGAGTACATAGTACTGAAGCTGAACTAAATAAGCAATTCCAACCAGACTTGCATATTGTATCTACATAATGTAAATTCTGAGATTACAGCTGGTTATGTATTGCCATTACGAATATGAACCACAGATCGCATTGCAGAGAACTCAGCCTGAATGTGTTATGTGTAAAATAATCGATTATCCTCACAAGCTTATTGATTATGTAATCGAATTAGCAGTGAAAGAAATAAGCCTGCCAAGTATGACAGCAGCTATGCAGAGTAGAAGGAATTTGGGTTTGTTCAGAACACCGGCGATAATGTGTGTCGGTTCTCGGGCTTGCATTAAAATTCTATGCAGATTTACTCGATTATGAATTACATAGGCCCTTAGGCCTGTATTGACTCAAAGTGCCAGCTGTGCTAACCCTAGGCTTTATCGTGGGAATCGATTCCTGGTCGCCCGACGCCTGGCACTATTACGTCGTTACTCTAAGCCCTTCATTATTTTATTATCGAACGGACTCTGTAATTTATCGATAACCGACTAGGCTAGGGCTGTGACGTTAATACGTCGACTTATCACGACATTAGCTTTAGGCGTGCTTACGATTAAATTATAATCGAAAGGTGCGATAGGGTATGGTTACTAAGTGTTTAAATTGCTTAACTAGCGGTGTTCTAAAGAATCGAATACTACTAGAAATGTAAATAGAATTAGAAATATTTATTCGACAGGCACAAATAAAACAGAACAGAGAAAAACATAATTTAAAAAAAATAGCAAAAAAGGAATTACAATTACAATTAATCAATAAAGAAAGAAAGAAATAAAAAAAATTGTAGGATATCTAATGTTGCCATGGGTGATTCTGTGACGTCGGAATTGACATCACTCAGCACTATGTCACTGCATAAACCGCGACGCATTTTTTTTTTCTCGACTGGTAACGATGATAGTTGCTCCAGAAAGTTAAAGTAGTGCGCATGGTACTTACCCTCTTTATTCGTAGAGAAAAAAATATGAAAGGTTAGTGTGCTTTTTGTCTTAATTTTTGAGGTAAAAAAACTTCAAATGTACCTATGTTATGCAAAAACGCGTGTTATTTGAATGGTGTCTTATGACATGTTAAGCCAATCTTATTGGTAATATCGAAAAAGAACAATATCTATTCTATATTTCTTTAAATTTTACGTGCTTTTCATTGGGTTTACTTGAGATATTCATTCAAATATTTAGTGGTTTCAAAGTCCATCCGTAGTTTAACTTTGATCACAGTATTTTTCTAATTAATCAATTCGGAAAAAAAACTGATTAAGTATTGCATATTTTTATTTTATTATTTAGTCTTTTAAGTTTAAAAAAACTCGCGTTTAACTTTGATTTTGATCAAAGTAACTCCCCCGGTTTACGGTACATAAAGTAATCCTAAGTCCAACTTATATTTCGTTATTTGTGTATTTCGTCCTTTTACGTCACTCTTTCAAATTTCTACCAAAAATAAAACAGGCTGTTGTTATTACCATACTTATACATTTGATTGTTAACATAAATCAATAAAAACGGTCCATTAAAAGTAAACCTGACCGTGAGTTACGAAAGCGCGTAATGGACGCGGTGTCAAGGCCCCAGCACAATGGAGTCCAAAACGCTGATCATTTCATTAATGCATGGGATCCCGTTTATGACCTAATGGAACCTGAAAAATTGTATTGTTTCGCTGAGTGCTTTGGATAATTATATTTCGAAACAGAAGATTATGTTGTTCAAGTTCATGCTAGTCACTACAGTTTTGCCGTTCTAAGAGGCCCGATTTGAAAACTGTGACAGCCGTACAAAGTATAACCTCAAACACATATTTTCTATTAAGATGACAGCTGTCAAATCGGGCCTCATTAGAACGGCAAAACTGTAGTGTTAATAAATTTTGTTGGCGTAAAGATGCTTTTTTTTTTAACAAATCTACACTAATATTATAAAGCGGAAAGATTTGATCATTTATTTGTTTGAATTGAATAGGCTAGACTACTGGACCGATTTGAAAAAGTCTTTCATCATTAGAATTCTACATTATTTCTGATGAACATACGCTATGTTTTATTTTTCTACATGGACGGAGTCACAGGCAACAGCTAGTAAAGAAATATTTGTTAAATTCTGTTTTACTTAGGTACTAGTTTCTTACATTTGTTTTCACAGCGTGGAAAACGCGGATTCCAAAGGTCATTTCTTCTTGGAATGAACGAACTTCCTTCCACGATGTTACTAGCATGGCTTTAAAGAGTATACAATATAAAGCCAGCAGCTCGGCTCAGCCCCTGGCATTGCTCATGTTGCTCCAGTGCCCCAGTGCTCTGCTCGTATGCCTAATACTTATGGCAGAAATGGCTTGAAAAAAAACAGCACACACGCGAGTATGTGGGATTGAGGTTGCAATTCTGAAAATGTAAATGCCTTGCCAACCATACTACAAATAATGCCTCCACGCTGGTTGTTTCAATTATTTTAGCCGATAAAAAATGAAGAAGTTGGTAGTGATCTGGGGTGTTTTCTCAAAAACAACGGACGGACGGACGATCGAGCGAAATCGCAGCGGCGAGTTTAGGTAGTCCCGTCAGAGCGAACAAAACACATTTTAGCGCGTGCATTTTGAGTTAAGCAGCCTTATACGTTCGATCCATCGGCAGAAACCATGCTGCTAAATTGAAAATGCACGCTGTAAGATATGTTTTGTTCGCACTGACGGGACTACTTAAACTCACCGCTTGGACATTCACTCGTCCGTCCGTCCGACCGTCGTTGTTGAGAGAATCACTACCCTGGACGGACCCTGCACAACGTCCTACCACCACCGATATGAGCAAGGAAGGCCAGTTCAGATTAATTTGTTGCATTTTGAATGGTGAATGTTGAAGGATTCGGTAGTAATTTTAAACAACTTATTTGTTTCGACATCGTAATACACGTTGATGTTCAATCACGTAGTCGTTATTTTCAGTTCGTAATCACACAAACGATTGTTTTAAAGTGAAACACCACACGGAGGCACATTAAGGTTGAGGACAACTTTGATTGGCTTGCGAAATTTCATATCTGCACTAGTTTTTTTTTCTTAAAAAGCAGTTGGCCTCTTTCAAGGTGCTTTGGTAAATAATTATTTTAATTTGACAAGTTTTTACTGACACCTTGAATTGTTTCATTGTACGGAATGGTTATAAATTATTAAACTTTGATTTTAACTCTAGAAGGGTTACGACCTACAGAGAGATAATATGCTCAAGATTACAAATTATTGGATTGTTTTTTTTAAAGTAAATTCATAAAAAGTCTATCAATATATTTTCATTAAATCCGCATGATGCATGAACATAAAGTAAATCTACATAAGATTCAGCGTCTGCAGAGATCAGATAAAGGAATAAGGCCGCCTATGTAAATAGAGTTGCTATATTTATATTTAGTGTTACCTCTTTTGGCTATATAATATTTACGTAAACTATCGTTCGTTCACTGTTTTTATTTCCTACATATTGACAGATTTCTACAGTCAGTAGCGTTTTAACGTGTACCTTGGCTAGTCTCAGAGTGGTGGTACTCGTACTCCCTAATATTTAACAATAGCAATCCCACACCCAGAAAGTACAAATAGGTGTGGTTTTTGCGTAAGAATGTATCGATTTCCGTTATTTGTAAAGGAAACTTACTTTAAGTCAATAAAAACATTCGGGGTGTTAATGTTTCGAAACAAGCAAAAACATCATATATACGTCTTCTAAAAAAGCACGTCCCTTTGCGCAGAAGGAAACCGCTACTTGAGTTAACAACGTACCACTAACACAGTTAATAACCTCGGCTTTATCAGATCGGTTTTCTAGCACTTAATAAACACCTGTTAAACAGTTGCTCGCTGCTTAATTACTTTCAAAACCTTTATTGTAACGCGCAAGGAGTTATAATGGCGCAACACGCCCCTTTTATGTGTTTCCAAAGAGCGTTTAGTTTCGGTCTTTTGTTTATATAGAGGCTACGCAGCGCAAGTAAGAACGGTGAGCGAGTTTGTTGAGCATTATTTTATGTAGTTAGTGCTGCCAGTTAGATTTTTTTAAAACCTCCCGAAAAGATGACTCCTTGATCCTGGGTCAGCCACCTTGAATTGCCTGTACCTATGTTTTTGTTAAACATAAGATTGTCACACTCATAAATTCGTAATTAATCGCTTACATACTTACTCAAACTATATGTATAGTTTATCTTCACTAACAATTAGTGCATGTGTCTCAAAATTGAGTATTTTTTTACAAACCTCCTAAAGCATGGCTACAATCTGTCAATAAATAACTTGAAACTGTTGCATGTATGAAAATTACAACGCCATATCAAATACAAAAGTGTAATCTCACACGTTAGTGACACAGAAAACAATGCGAATTTCAAACATACACAAACACAAACGAAGGTAGGTATACTAACATAACTTTTGCGGACAAATACCTAACCTGTGGCGCGTTTATATCCAATAAAATGTTATATATGAATAGTATTACAAAATTGAATTTTAACGTTAGCGCTTTTAACTTGCACCACGTCAATGTCACAGAATTGTCATATTTACTATGGGGCAATGCGCACGCGGCGATTACACGCGGATTACACACGCGAGACAATTACTCGCCCATTAGACGATCTTACACCACCGCTATGTGACAAACTATATCACAGTAGCGTAGTGAACTTTTGCCTTTATAATAGAACACAAACTTTGTCCTTAATAACCAGCGTTCGTTATCGTTATCCAAAATGTAGGATTGACGTAAGTTGACAGACGGTCGCGTCTACGTCAATTCCAAACACTTTGTCAGCTCTCGAAAATCATATACGTTAGCGTTAAGATGGTTAAGTTTGTCTAGCCTCACTGTACAGTCTGCGTCAATAAATCGATGCTTATGTTGAGGCCAAAAGTTCCGAACACAATCTAACGAATAATATTCGAAGATCCACTGAGAATTAGCACAGTGGGGGTCAATGGTCTTTATTATTTTTCATCACACTTGCTCGTAAATGGTGTTATTCCATGCCTGTATACAGAAGGACAATGGCCCAAATTGTTCCCGCGGGAATTATGGCGAGTTTGTCATCCCAAGGGAGTAATGACTTTCTTTTTAAAATTTGCAACTCTTTCGTACATCATTTCTGACTAAGGAGGCTTAATTTTCAGCCAAAAATTAAATCGGTTTCTAATTTCATCTTTAAAAATTAGCTATAGACTAACTTACATTACACAAAACCTATACGCTTCATTAAACTTCATTATTTTTATACCTATTTCAAGTTTATATCAACATTTATCATTAATTTTAGTAATTATACATTTTTATCAAATTGGCTAAATCTGGCTCGAATCCAGGTCGAAACTAAACGCAGTTATTATCTGTGGTAGAGGTCACAAAAAAAATATCGTTTCCATTTACGTTCCCGTTCGTCAAAAGTTATTTCTTTATATTTTGCAGAGTTAAAGTGTTTTTTCCTCGCAAATGTGATGAAAACCATTGTGTGTATCACAGGCAGTAAGGGGATTACTAACTCGAGTCATTAAAAGCCCTCCGCCTTCGGCGTCGGGCTTCTAACACTCTCGTTAGTAATTCCCTTCTTACTACCCTTGATGCACAATGTACTATTTGTACTGCCATTTTGAATTATGTGCTCACTATAATGGTGTGTCAATTGTTGCCTGTGTTAATCCAGCTATCTCCATTTCAAATTTCATGTGAATCTCTTTGGCCATTTTAGCGTTGAGGAGCTACAAACATACAAATTTTCAGACGAACACAGCAACTTTCGCGTTTGTATTATGAGTGTGATAAAGAGACATACAAATTTTTATTTAAATAACTGGTGAAGGACACACGTACATTTCAAGTTTAATCGACAACGAAGAATATTGCATTGATAAAAAATAAACTAATTCAATTTTACGCCTTAATCCAATTATATACCTAACAGGAAATGAACTGCCTATATTTAGTTAAGGTACCTACTTATAAGTATAGCTATCCAAACTTGGATTTAGCAATCATAATAACAAAGCATAAAATTCTGAACAAGCTAATAACATGTCCAAGGTTGCTATTAAACAAAATTGACAGTTGCTAGATTTAGTTAGTCATGCTTCATTCAAGAAATGTAACCTTATCTAGATCTCTGTATTTAGTGGTGCAAAATTGCTCACGAGTTATGATATTTCTTAACTCTGTGATACTCGTAAGAAAAATGTTAATAGTGTCGTGTCAATGTAAGTTTAAAGTGAGTACCTATGTGCTCTAATAAGTATACCTACTTAATTAAAAAATAGAATTGTACATACTTACCTACTTTTTGAACTTTCATTCAAAGGCTTACTTACGTAATTTTAATATACCAAAATAATAATTATTGTATGTGGAGAAGTTAATCAATTATTTAAAAATGATCAATCGCAAGTGAGAAGGGCCGAGCCGGACATAAGAGAAAATTAATGATTAAACTAACATTTCTCTAACTTTATAATATGTATATTTAGCAATAAAAACCGTAATCCTCGCAATGGTTAACAATTACAAAACATGTTCAATCTAATAAATAATTAAATGTTTTACTTGTTGAATAGATCTATTCCGGTGAATTGAAAATAGAACTGATTATTTAACTACCAGTCCGTTCCATTACCAACCAGTCCTAATAAATCTATATCATCTATACCTATCAGACCTAGAATTCACCGCCTAAAGGAACATAGGTATTTGCTACTCATTATACAGAGAAATTAATATCTTGTTATGATAATCATTACTTGCATGATTACAGAGCAGCAATCATGCAAGTTTACTACCGAGTAATTAGTAATTATGCGTATTTATAAAATTTCCGCTTTGATTATGCTCGTCGATAGACAAATGCTTTCCAAATATTATTGTAACGCTTTCTCGAATCGAAAAAGACATTGTATTTAGATTTAGTTCCCGCAATTCAAAAAGTTAGACAAGATAATAAATCCATCGTTTGCATGTACTATCAGCCCAATGGAACCCTGACCCACCATAGAACGGTGTCACTGTGACATTATAAAACAATTTGTTTGACACTTCTTATGACTTGAATCATAACGTCTCTGTGACACAGTTCTATGGTGGGTCAAGGTTCCTATGGTCTATATTCGGCGTAAGGTACTATACCTTACGCCGAATTCGAATTCACAAGACTAGGCTGTAAGAGTTGGATATGGTTACAGGTGTAGGTTCAATATTCACAGTTTGCAACCACTTTAACGTTTTTCATGAGAATACTTGTACCTAAATGGATTCCTATTCAGCGTGTTATTATCGAGAAATCCGACGGTCAAACTTTGGGTTTAAGTCAACTTGTTTTGTCAAAGTGGCATAGTCTATTTAGAAGTAAAAATCAAGCTCTTAAGTCATGTCATGGGATAGCAATTAACAGATATTACGTCTACAATTAGAAAAATATGAATAATCAGACAGCGTGTGAACTGCTTGCTCTTGGAAAGAAACTCCGTAATGATACCTCGTTCACACACAAACACCGAAATTAGCGGACAAGCAACACTGCGCGTACGCCGACGATTTCTAAAGCAACAGAAACAGGCTCTTGTTGTCTTGGGTTTCAGTGGTCTAGATAACTACTAAACATGTTAACAAAATTATACCAAATAAAAAGCATTAATTGCAAAAAGAAATGAACATTATTCTAACGATTCGGAATACTTGCTCAAACTCTAAAATGAATATGTAATTTTTAATTTGTTTTTTTCATCAGGATTATCTATTTAAATAAACATGAATCGTAGACGTACGCGCATAACTTCTAAAGGACCAAAACTAATTATGCTTTTGTTTTCCCAAAATCCACCTGGAAAGTCCAAAATTTGCAGCGGAATTAAAGCTGCTGGCGGGCCGCTCGTGGCTAATAATAATATCAAGGGTCTCTGCGCAGAACCCAACTTCAATTTCGCCTCAAGACCTTTAGTCCGTAGCGCTATTTACTTTTTTTTTAATAAATTACATAAAGGCTATAGTTACAACCAGAGAAGAGACTGTACATTATTCTAGTAACTTCCCCGACGTTTTATCATTACTATGCAACGAGAAAATGCTGCCAGCACCTGAGGTAATATGTCGCGATAGCCCTCCATATTTTTAATCTTGCTTATTATTCAAGTTCAGTAGGTACCTCTATCTTAAGAAGTATATAATCATTATCAAAGATTGACGTAAATCTGCTACCTACTCTAATATTTTCAATCAGTGTTCACCGTGGCATTACAATGGCTTTAGATTTATGGTATACGTCACGCAACGAATGTGTTATGGCCACATCTTGATCACACATTAACTTTGGTTGTTTCCGCCTATTCTCAATTTAACGCTTTCGTTTTATTTTTATGAGTATCAAACCATTAATATTTATATCTAAACAATTCAGTAAAATTAACATGAGTTTCATCACGCTCATATACAAAACCTGGGGAGAAAAACACGAAAAAGAGAATGAACAAGGAATCACAAATCAATTTAAACGAGAAACGAGCTATATCTTACACGCATCTCGTGTTACGGGGCCAAGCGCACTTCCTAAGAGCGATCACATGCACTCTTGCGCAACAAACAATGCTCAACAAGAAGCCTGCCAGAGAAAGTTCCCGAGCAACAGACACCTGAAGATGTAATTAAACACTGTAGCACACATAATTGAGGCAATTAATGCGCCAACCCCTATCCTTTGTGAATATTCGGTTAAGTAATAAGTTTACATAAGATTGCTTTTTTTTTAAATGAAATTACCGCAAATGCTCAACATAATTCCTCATTTCTGCTAAATACGTGGTGGATGAAAGTTAATTAGTGAATTGTGGGGTGCGTACAAAATATGAAGTGTATACCTGTAAGCATTCTAGTATAAATTACTAGTTAGAATCGTTGAACAATGATGCGGAAAAGGTGGGGCAGTGAATAAAGAAAGCGGGAGAATATTAGAATAATTTAAAAGTGCCCTAAAACTCTGAGAAGGTCTGCTACAACTTCTCAGCCAGTTCTGATCTAACTAACTCACTCATTGCAATGCGTTATCAAGACTGTCACTATCGAAAGTAATATATTTGGATACGTGTTTTAACTAAAACTATCGACTCTGCGAAGAAAGTTATTGCGTTACGCCTAAAAATATTCAAATACGTTCCACGATCGTTTTTTGTCTCTTTTATTATTTGTACAAACCAATTTGGGACCCAACGAGCGTTAAATTAGGTTTGTAATTAATTCGTTTCGCTGTTACTTTAAACGAAGCTCTTACTTTCGCTTTGAGATGTGTCACGTTATAGTTATTAGTAAATTTATTATCAGATATTGTTTTATTATGTTTTTAAATTTCACTTTAAATTTCAACTTTAGCTGTATCTTTATCATTAGGAATTTCACCTGCAAAGATAGACAAAGTTGTCAAGTAGGTAACTTAACAACACGTTTACAATGACATTGACGCCACAACAATGACATTGACACGCAAGCTTTGACTGCGCTGGAACCTGCCATTCTATAAAAAATATCGAAAATATCAACTTTATTAGAACGTGAAAGGTCTAGATCGCGAGGCTTATAAAGCATTTATGCACGGGTCAGGTCACAAGGTTGGCGGCGTGATTACAACCGGCAGGACAGTAGTTGACTCACGCAGTTACAAGCACTAACATGCTCTCGATTCGCGCACGTCAATTGGCACGAGTGTTTAATGTTCTAGCAATTACCTATTAAACTTATTATTAACTCGTTGAAATACGTTTTATATAGGCATAGATTGACAAAATTCATTTATAATAGCAGGGTGTCAAATTTCAATCAAAATGGTCTTTGAGGTGTAAATGACTTATGCATTATGTAGATGAAATTGACAATCACCTCGCGTATAGCAGTAGCATGTCATTAATAGTAATCGAATATGCATTAAATCAGTCGGTAATGAGTCATGTTGAAACTGATATGGAGGACAAGCACCATTCACAAACAGTGACAGGCAACAATAAGCAGAACGAACATTAAACTGACGTAGTAAACATTGAATATGTACTAATTTAAATCCATAAATGACTTGATATGATCCGAAGTGAATAAATTAGAACTCAAAGTTATGCTCCTTTCATTCCATTACACATTGGGCCAGCCATGGTGCTTCGAATACCACCACAACTCAAACCGTCAACTTAACCATCCGTTAGAATTGACACTTTCTCTCTTTTCCGCTTGAATACCCGTGGTCGTCTCGTCCACTTTACTTATACTCTGGTCTTCTATAGAACAAATATTTTCCAGAATGTTCACGCTTGCCTGCTCTTTAAATAAATTTGGTGTCGTAAAGTGGATATCATGACGCGTTTCTGCACTTTCTCAGTGTATTGCATCACATTTCACTTTGTATTTTTTTTTACGTTATTTTGGCTAAAGACTGAATGTTTTAGTAAAGAGATGTTTTAAGATTCTGATTTTATAAATATATCTTAGTCGCCTCTGTTTGATCATCCTCAGCGTCATTGACTTCCCTATGTTGAGGGCTCATAATGATACAGACCACATTTTCTTTTGGCCTTAATGGCGCTTGACAAGACGATCCTCCGGTGATGAATTACGAGGAACTTCTTAAATTTTTGACGCTCTTCTAAACTAGCCCTTATTTATAGCGTTACACAACCATTCAAATCCCGACTTAAGTAAATTATTTATTTATTACCTTATTTAGCTGTTACCATTAAATCTACTTTACCCAGATCGTATTTTAGGGCATGCCTCATAAATAAAATTTACTTCAGTTCAAATATTAACATGACTTTAAAGGCTAGCCGTGGGGGTTTCCGATTACAATCGCGTAATAAATTGAAGTTTGATTGATATACTGCATAAGCGCACGGCATTGTCCTCGCCGACAGGTGGGAATCGTTAACTAACGATACTGTGCAAAGTATCTTTGATAACGATCGTTGTATCATAAAGTATAATTCGCCAATGACCTCTAGAGATAGGTATGGGTTGAACAATCGGCCCGTGCTCATGACCTACTGGTGAGGTTCATTAATTAATGTCCTCGTTGTTTTTAATTAATATGGGTGAGGACCAAAAAGTTGGACCACAGTTAAGCGCAGTTAACCATACAAACGACGAAGACGAAAAAAGTTCCGTTGTGCGACGAAAAGTATCCCTACAATTTGTATGGCTAATTTTCGTGTCACAACGGAAAAGTTTAATAGAAAATTTAATTGATTGAGTTAGCGTGGACAACTTTTTGGTCCTTACCCATATATCAGTAACTACTTACTACGATGCCGTTGCAAAGCCAGTGAATTATGTCACATACGCACATTTTAAAATTCACCTTTAAAATATTTTCCGTAACCAGGAATTTCCTCTTTCTCCAAAGTTTAAAAAAGTTGACAATCGGGCTTATTTTTATTTTTGGTTCTGTTTTAATTGCTTTGATTATTTATTGCTCAAGAAATGGGAAGAAGATTGCGGTTTAAACTGAAAGTATGGTTTCTATCTCTTTCGTTCACCTGTTAAATCTGATTTAACTCGTAGTCTCGTATGTTATAATAAATAACTGTCATTTTTTAAGACATTTCTACAATCATAATATCCTGGCTACCATTAAAAGGTCACAATTTTATTCTTAGTTTACATTCATCAAACTTTTTGATTAGATTTACCGTACAGTGTCTACAAATCATTATATCTTGTCATGTATCTAATTTATTTCTACAAGGTAGTCCTCTTTTTCCTATTAATTAGCAACTAAGCTGTCAAGAGTGTCAAGTTGATCGATAAACCGGTAAGTTATTGCCAAAGTATATTCCAACTAATCTTTCAACATGACCAGTAAGCTTTCTAAACTGTTTATGCGCATTTTCAAAAGGATATTAGAATACTAAATGACGTCATTACTGAGATATAAAATCACACCTATCTAGCGATTACTGTGGCTATATATTCAAGTGTAGTGTTACCTTAATAAGGTAATAATTTGAACACGTAACAATATAACTAATGCAAAATATAATTTCTACTATCCACACATGATATATCAAAGATCTCTTGAGTTTTTCTCAAGTCTGACCACGATGAGTGTTAACTATATTAAATAAAATAACGTTAATTTAAATGTAGAGTGGCCCTAACAACGTTTGTCCTAACACATCGTACCTATGTCCGAATTTAAATTCGCCCTAAACTGGTTTTCAGCTGAGTCATGCAACTTTTAGGTTTTCCAATAAGATCTGCGGTTTGGTTAAGTTAGGATTGTATTATAACAACACTTATTTTATTTAAGCAAAAATGTGTTTATGATAAACGAAAATTCGGACAAACGATGCATTAGGACAAATGATGATTAGGGATTTCATAGGGGAACCCATTTTTACCGATTGTAGGTTTTAAACCTGCTAATTATTAAACCATTATATTATATTTAGTTTCAAATCTTCTATTTTAAAATATGCTGCAAGCATGTAAGAAGATTGAGAACGGCTCAATTGATTTTGGTCATTTTTATTTTGATGTCATGACGAGGTTTGTATGAAAGAGGAAATTCAACCGAGTGACGCCGGGCACAAAGAGCTAGAGTCTAATAAATAATAGTTTATTCTTTAATTAACTTCACCCAGCACACCAGGAGTACATAATACAATACAACACAACACACTTTATTGTACACCAAACAAAATATTACAGGGAGACAACACAAAAATAAATAAAACAAGTAAACATCAGGCAGTCAACAGCCACAATATGTCGATAAATTTCTCGTAAATGTTGAAACGTCGGTAGTTTGTCGCAATGTCGCTTGATTTCGTCGTAATCTGACTTTATTGTTGCGCCTACGCACATAACACTTACACTTCCCCGTGATCAATTTAAAACCCAGGAAGCTGTTGAAACTGTCGCGATTACAAAAACCACACAAGCACGTAACGCGGGCCTAATTGGTAGTTACCTAAGGCATAGTTAAGAAGTTCTCTGATAAATCGTTAATTGATTTTGAATAATGGCAACGATTTATCGGAATTTCATCACAGAAAGGGCTAGTTTTGCATAAAGTTACAGGGCCAGTTGGAATAGTTTAAACTTGTTTGATTGACGTTAATATTGATAGACAACCGTCGATAATGTGTAGGCTGCGTGCATAAGAAGTATGAAGGCAAAATAGCTAAATATTGTAAATTTCAAATCTCCTATTAACAGGTGAACACTGCAACCATGAACCATTGTGCCAGGAGTATATTTTTAGTTTCTTACTCGTCAAATGCTAAAGAACAAGCACCTAGCGACGCGTTTACAGGTGTCAAGCACGCTTATACATATATTAGGCATGTTTTAGAGGTATATTTCGATATTATTAACATTCAGTTTTATCGAAATAGTACTGGTGTATTATTGTACCCCTTCCTTGTATCAATCTCACTCCCCCTTATTATAAATAAAACATCTCATTTTTTTTATGAAAACCTTTGAAAAGTAGACATTTTATTTATTTACCTCGGATTCAAAGTAATTCAAATCCTTTTAATCAAATCAAATCAAATCATTTATTCTGTAAGTAGGCCCTGTAGGCACTTTTACAAGTCTGAGTCTACCAGCGCTTCCAAAGAGACCACTGTTGAGAAGAAGCGCCGCAAGAAACTCAACAGTAAGCCGTTTTTTAAAAATAAATCACTTATTACAATACTAAACTTAAGCTACATAATTTAAATGTCATAGGGATGTACAGGTCCCAGTAGTAATAATAATTAAATACATCAAAATGTTTATGTGGCTGCAGTCATTTAATGATCTAGATTCATATGCGTTTGGCCTTCGATCACTTTGGTCCTTTCAAGTGCAGATATACCTACTCGTAATAATTTCATGACACAGCACCACACGTAGTACCTAATCGTTTTTTAACATTAATAAATAAGACTGCAAAATTAACAAATCAATTTCAACGTGCTAAAAAATAATTGTTCCGCAATTACATTTAAAAAGGCAGTTAAACACAAAAGTCATGAAATTGATTAATAATCGCTAGCTTATTACCTCACTGAAATATAGGAAGTGACAGTGTTTTATTTCAAGGTCGTGAACCATACCGTGTCTGAATGGCCACCACTTACAAATCGTTTTTTGCAGCTTGACATGTACCAAGAATTAGATTTATGTAACCTAAACAAAATTTAAACTTATCGAAGCGTAGAGACCGCCTAGACATGCGAATTAACATTCCTTTTTGATTACAAAATATGCAACTCAAAAACCACAGTCTGTGAAAACTTATTCGAGAATTCCTTTTTACGGACACGTACTTTAACAGCCAGTAAAGACTCTACCGCTACCATACAAGAGATCGTGAAATACGACAATGTATGTCCGGCCTTTATTCACGTTTACACGTCCGGCTTTTTATCACGTCGACAGCCGCACTCACTTCCCTGCCGGCAGTGCACCATTACCCCGATGCCTCTGGCTCACGAGGGACTTTAATTAAAAGTTACGAAAACAGTCGTGACAAGTTAAACGGTGGTCGCTTTATTGTGCGCTTGCGCCTACACAGGTTGCAGCGGAATTTGCATTAACGCACCTGTCGAGCGGCTTATCTTATGGTCTAATCAGAGAATACGTTAACTGTACGCTTCTTGGCGAAAACCCACGAGATATCTCGGGATGATAACCGTTTACGTACGTACACAGCGTAGACTAGTTACCTACTTAGCAAGTGAAAATAAAATTGTAGTAGGTAATAGTCATCCATACATAAGTAGTTCACACGATTTAGTTGCATGGTTTACATTTAAATTCTAATGTACTATTTTTTTCTTTTGCAGAAGCAATCAGCGTTCCAGACGACCAGTCCACATCAGCATCATGGTGGCAGGCGGGCACAGCGACGCCGTTCCGCGACAGTTCCAGCAGCAGCGTGTTCTCCGCCACTCACGGCCTCGTCCAGACCCACCCGTCTAGCAGCGATCCCTTCGGATCCTTTGGAAGTATCGGCAGCACCGCAGGGCCTTCCTCAAATCCGTTTGCCCAAGCGAGCGGCAGCGGTCCGCTCAGTGGTGGCATCAGGAACAGCCCTCTGCCTCCTCTAGCGAGAAGCGCTAACGGCAAACCCAGCCTCAAACATCTTGACTACACAAGCAGTGCCACGGCTGAGCTGAGGAGGAACCCTTCCCTTTCGGCACCCGATGAGTGCGCCAGGGCGTGCAGGGAGAACGAACCGCCCAGGATCTGCTACTACCACTTCACCCTCGAGTTGTACACTGTATTGGGAGCGTAAGTATATCAGAATATAAATTTACTTTTACGCAATAGTTACGCTGCTCTTGCAATTAAAGCAAAGCAAAAAAGTACGTTTTCGCATACGCAAGCTGTCGAGTCTAGTAATTTACGAGACAACCCGTGCGTTAGATTGAGCTTGTTGGATCATCAATAAGTATAAGTTATTCCTGTGTGCATAAGGTTGAGTGAAGTGCGTAGACAAATAATAACTATAAAAACTTTTATAAGGTTACACGTAAAGCCCAGTTTTTAACAATGTTCCATTGTACACAACTTGTATTGTCTTCACTCGACGGAAATGAATTCGCACGACACTTAACATAACTAGTGGTTATGACAGATCACCCAGTGACATTGCACGACATGGCTTAGTTTTCGGTTCTAAGAACCACTTCCCAAACACAAGGTTCATTTTAAAACTAAATCATGGCAGTATCAAAATAACACGATTGTTTACAATAGTAGTCAGGAATAAAAAGGTTTATAACGTACTTAAACGATTTGAACTGCCTTTTTTACCTTCAACTTGATTTAAAGTGCCTTCAAAATACAAAGATCAATTAAAGCTACACAACCAAGACTTAACCGTGTACAAATTTGCGCCTGGCTAAGCTGACGACTCACCGACCGACATTTTCTTTTTACACACTTCACGCTTTGTTTCGCATGAACTGCTAACTACTAGTAGGTATATGGTTTCAATGCCGAACTTGAGTATACGCCAAGTGATCCAAATTCCACTGGGTTGGTCGTAATTGATAGGTGACGACAGAGGTTATGCAAACATCGATGTTTAATGATTATTACTGAGGAAATTCTGGTGTAATCAATTGATAAGGAAACTGTTTTCCCGACTTACGCATGTGCATTTTAATTTCAGGGCGTGCCAGGTATGCACTCCGAACGCGACCAACGTCGTTTGGTCCCATTGCCAGTGTGTACTAGCTGATGGCGTGGAGCGAGGAATTTTGACCGTCAACAGAATGTTACCCGGACCTTCTATCCAAGTCTGTGAAAACGACAAAGTTGTCATCGACGTTGAGAACCACATGGAGGGCATGGAAGTGACCATTCACTGGCATGGAATTTGGCAGAGAGGAACACAATACTACGATGGCGTGCCTTTCGTGACGCAATGTCCTATTCAACAAGGAAACACGTTCAGGTAATAATAACTAAGCCGTTAAGTCAATGAGTTTCATTAGTTCGATTCAATATATGTATTAACATGCAATTTTACAAATTTTAGATATCAATGGCAAGGTAACGCTGGTACCCACTTCTGGCATGCTCACACCGGCTTGCAGAAACTCGATGGTCTATACGGCAGCATCGTCGTTCGTCAACCACCTTCCAAGGATCCCAACAGTCATTTATACGACTACGATCTGACTACCCACGTCATGCTGATCAGCGATTGGCTCCATGAAGACGCAGCTGAGAGATACCCTGGTCGTCTCGCTGTGAACACCGGCCAAGACCCCGAGTCTGTGCTGATTAACGGAAAGGGACAATTCCGTGATCCCAACACTGGATTCATGACCAACACTCCCCTGGAAGTGTTCACAATTACCCCTGGAAGGAGATACAGATTCAGAATGATCAACGCGTTTGCGTCAGTTTGCCCCGCGCAGGTCACCTTTGAAGGACATAATTTAACTGTCATTGCGACCGATGGAGAGCCCGTACAACCTGTACAAGTTAATACCATTATCTCGTTCTCAGGTAAATAACTGTTGACTAATGCAATTACTTAGAAATTAATTATATTTTCCAGCCATATGCTTGTTTGCGCGATATGATAATAAGTAAGTATACCTAAGCTTGCTCAAGCGAAAACCGTTGGATAACATTGCGCCAATTTCCTCAACACGCCCAATTATCTGCTTAATCAATTCATTGCGGGCTACTTTCAGGTGAACGTTATGACTTTGTTATCGAGGCCAACAACATCCCTGGCGCGTACTGGATCCAAGTGCGAGGACTTGGAGAGTGCGGCACTAAGAGGGCGCAACAACTCGGTATCCTGCGTTATGCCAGAGGACCCTACCAACCCTCCAGCCAGCCCCCCACCTACGATGTCGGAGTTCCCCAGGGTGTGGTAAGTTAAAAACTGGTGTAAATATACAAAACTATGTAAGGAATGTAGATCTTGAATGAACACATGTTCGTGAAACTTCGTATTGTACACCAAATGTATACTGCACAAGAGGTTGCACCTGTTACATACTTTGCTGATTGAAAATATATTTTGCTACCGCAAAAAGCCAGCACCTTGAGTCTGTGAGAAGTTCATTGTGTTGTCGATGCCGTATCACTGGTAGTTTCCGCTCTTGACATTCGCTTGTAAATAAGTTTTACCTTAGTTAGCAGTGGTCTCGGAAGAAAAAACTGAGGGATATTTCCTCTGTACAAATGACATTAGCGAAACATCCGTTAAACTGACGCAGACCTCGTTTCATGGTACTACTAGCCGTGGTTATTAATTGGCGGATATTGCTCACTGGATTCCTGCAGCCAGTGCCAGCCAGCCTCGATTAAGCTCAGTCAAACTGTTTGCTATATGTTGCAGATTATTGCTCAAACTTTTTTAAGTACTACCTATAATTGAAATTTTAAACATCAGCCTTAAGAGTATTTGTTTATGGATTTGGCTGAACAGTTAATAGCACACGGACACCGACAAATGAACTGCAATGCAACTGTAAATATTACTAGTAGCTATCAATTCCTTGTAACTAGATTACCTTAGTAAATTGAATGCACCACATTATCAAACGGGTTCCTATCCCTAGTAGTAAATAGTGAATGAAATAACTGGTAGTTTAACTACATAATCTACCACTAGTTAAAATTACAGTAGACAAAATGTAGTATTATAAGTATAAGTAGTATGCACGTAATGTACCTAGTAATTGCACGTAAATACCTCTTTCCCCACTAACCATCTAGGTGATGAATCCGTTGGATGCCAGATGTAATAACCCAAGGAACGACGCGATCTGCGTCAGCCAGCTCAAGAATGCCAAGAACATCGACCCAGCAATCCTGCAGGAGAGACCCGACGTCAAGATTTTCTTGCCCTTCCGTTTCTTCGTATACAGACCAGAAATGCTGTTCCAACCCAACACCTACAACAGATATTTAGGTATGAACCATCTAATATCTTCTTTGTTCTCACTAACCACTGACATCACTTAATATTATTACTTTTACTCCTACAGTTGCGCCACAAGGAGATCATGTAATCAGTTTGATTGACGAAATTTCGTACATGGCGCCACCTACTCCTCTAATCAGTCAGTACGATGACATCAACCCTGAACAGTTCTGCAACGGAGACAACCGGCCCGCAGACTGCGGTCAGAATTGCATGTGCACCCATAAGGTCGACATTCCGCTGAACGCTGTAGTGGAAATTGTTCTAGTCGACGAAGGTACAATAAAATTTTGATTGGCTCAGTTATTATATCCGCTGAGTTATAAAATGCAAATGTTATAATTACATATTTTTTTACTTTCAGTTCAAATCGCTAACTTATCCCATCCGTTCCACTTACACGGATACTCTTACAACGTGATCGGTATTGGCCGCTCTCCCGACCAGAACGTAAAGAAAATCAACTTGAAACACGCTCTAGATCTCGATAGGAGAGGTTTACTTGAGCGTCATCTTAAGCAAGGAGATTTACCTCCGCAGAAGGACACAATCGCCGTCCCGAACAACGGCTATGTTATCCTTCGTTTCCGAGCAAACAACCCTGGCTTCTGGCTCCTCCATTGCCACTTCCTCTTCCACATCGTCATCGGTATGAGCCTGACCCTCCAAGTCGGCACCCACGCTGACCTGCCTCCCATCCCTCCCAACTTCCCCACGTGCGGAGACCACCTACCTCCCATCAACTAGATCGGTTCCTAGTACCAGTTTCAGTTTACGTGCAAAAGTATAGCAGTTGATTTTTTATGTTGCCTAAGTGTAAATTTATGTTTGTATGGTGTGATGTGTTCGGTAGATTCGAAGTGCTCGATTCTACCGTTGTGTTTTTTATGTATTCGAATGATTCAACGATTCATGACGGTTCGTGATTTTATTTAAAGGTGATATCTATTTATGTTTTTTTTTCAGTTTCATCTGCCATAATAGTTGGTGATATTTCTAGATTATTTAATTGCGTCTTTGTGCTAATTGAGGCTCTATTTTCTTTGTTTCGACTCGCCTTTGGATATAATTTCATTTTTAATTGAAACGTTCGTTCTGTATCTAACAACTTGCCATTATACGTTTCACCAAGGATATTTATTACGTGTATATAATAACAACATGTATTTCTTTTAAAATTAGGTGTTTAAGGTTCTTCTAGTTACTAACCCACACCCAAAATTGTAGGACATGTAAATACCGCTAGCGACTCCAACACTTCTTGTAAATACACGAAAACTATCTGTATAGTAGCCACCGCGCCCAGTCCCGTCGACGCGGCGCGCCTGGGCGTCACCTCGCCCCCGTAATCCATAAACAACGAAGACTGTTCTTTAAAATAAACCTATCTCTAGCTATGATAACATAGGTATCCACAAAAGTTACCATTTCGCTAGTTACCACTAAATTTAAGTATTTTGTGTCTATTCATGTGTTTTTGTATCAGTGCCAAGTGCCAATACCAAGTCCTGTCCCCAGGCGACGATACATCGACTAATTCACGGGAATTTCTCAACTGCTTAAGCAGAGATGTAACATCTTTTAATAACTAAAATAAGTAAAGTGTAAATTTTTATACTCTTTAATAAAATTGAAAAATAAGGTGTTATTTTATTTCATCATTTTTGTTGTGTGTCATAACTTTAGTGAATAACCTGACATATGTATTTTCTTTATGAAAGCAAACAACTAGATTGTCATTGTGTAGATAATTACAGGTGACTAGAAGCCCTATTTTGAGTCTCTCGTGCTCCAAAGTGCTTTGAAGTACAATTTAACCTTCTAATTGAATTATAAATATGATGTATTTTCCACTTTTGGGGCACGATTTCGTGTGAAATACCTCAAAATAGCCCTTCTACAACTAATATACATTTTCTTGACAGTATTGTTTGTAACATTTTAACTTGTTTTTATCACACCGTAATGTACATAATATGCATTAGTTTGATCACTAATTATATAATTGCACCTGTAGACATATACCCAGTAATGTAGTTATTTGAACAAATCCCTATTCCTTTTTGATTACTCCGGTGAAGTGTATACTGTGGAGGTGTATATTAGAAATCATCACCAGAATCAACGGGTAAAGGTTGTACATTTTTGTATTTTATTATGAAATTTGCTATTGAAAATATTAGCAGCAATGAAATTTTGAAAAAAATTCGCTATTTGCAGAAACAATTGGCTGTTGCTTTGGCTTTGGTCCCATAGCGTGAATGTAACATCCAAGTTGAATTTCCACTTCTAGGTTATGAATCCTCTGGACGCTATTTGCAATGTCAAAAGAAATGACGCTGTGTGCGTGAGCAACCTCAAGTCGGCGAAGCCCACCGACCGGGCTATCCTGCAGGAGCGCCCTGATGTGAAGATCTTCTTGCCTTTCCGGTTCCACTTCTATAAACCACAGGACCTGTTCAAGGAAAACACTTACAAGAACTTTTTAGGTACGGAAATTATCATTTTTAAGCTGGACTCTCTTGATCAATTGTTAATATGTACAGAAAACATACAAAATTAAACAGTTCTCTTGCTCACTGTCAGTCCTTGGCTTAACAGTACAGGAACAGTAAACACAACTTAAGCAGATATTCTCGAATACAGTTAAACCCCTAGTTTCAATAGTACTGCAATCTGACTACAGAGCGTAATTTCGTGGGCTTAAAATAAAGGAGCAATTTTACTGTTAACTTACTTGGTTACTTTTGATGTATCCAATATTTGCACATTTATCTACCCTCAGTTTTCTAACGTGCCACCAGACGACACAGTCAATTTGTTTCGGTGTGGGGGTAAAACAACCGTTGAAATGACAAGCATAAAGGCAATTCATCTAAGGTCTTTAGGCTGGCAACTTTATTTAAATCTTGAAATGGTCTATGCCCATGATACTCGGAGCCCAACTTACCTGTATGCTCGTTTGCCTTCTCCATGTCATAAACAAAATTCCCTAAACTTGCAGTGCAGTGTGTTTGCCGCAAAAATAGCAAGTCGCAACTAAACGGGTGAGATGGAAATACGTCATGCTCACTTTAACATAATATAGTAGCATCCCGCAGTGTCTGCCGCAAACAACAAGCATGTGAATCCGGTTTAACCCCTTCCATCTCACTTACAGTGGCAGGAGGACAAGGTGACCACGTGCTCAGTCTCGTGGACGAGATATCGTACAGCGCGCCGCCTGCGCCGCCGCTCTCGCAGATGCACGAGCTGTCTCCTGAGCTGTTCTGCAACGGAGACAACCGGCCCGCCAACTGCCCGGTCGACTGTCGCTGCACCCACATGATCGACGTACCCCTCAACTCCGTTGTTGAGATTGTGCTGGTCGATGAAGGTGTGTAAATTATGTTGTTAATTTTTTTAAATCCAAATCATCATTAGTTAACGACTTTAGTCCACAACAATAGTTAATAATATTATTTGAGCCTGAAGTCGAATAAGATATTATTGGTGGTGACCGTGCCAAGTAAAAAAATTATTGAAAGAAAGCTTTCTTTAAGTTTATGTAGAAAAAGAAGCATATAATGAACCTCAATTCGGTGCATGCAAACTCAAATTGTTTTTTTACCAGTCTAATTCAGTAGATATCGTTAGCCATCCAGAGCGGGACAATGCTTGATGAAATGATGAGTGTTGAAACCTTTATTTATTTAAACGTCTTTGCACCACAAAAAATATATTTGCACAAATGACGGACTTTAAGGTCTTTAGGCGTTCTCTTTTAGTTCACCACATTGATAGGCATTGTAGGCTTAGGTAATTCTGACAACATGACGAAGTTGCGGATTTTAACCTAGCTTTGACATTGTGTATAAAATAATGTTAATGCATCTTCCATAAACACAAATTCTTCATATTTTTTTCAGTTCAATCACCCAACCTTTCTCATCCATTTCACCTACATGGAACCGGTTACAGTGTTATTGGGATGGGTCGTTCCCCAGACAAGAATATCAAGAAGATCAACCTGAAGCATGCTTTGGACCTTGACCGAAAAGGGCTGCTGCACAGGCAGTACAACGACCCGCCTATAAAGGACACGATCGCCGTTCCCAACAACGGCTATGTGGTTCTCAGGCTGAAGGCTGATAATCCAGGTATATACCACCTTGGTCTACATTCTCTAAGCTTAGAATATGTTGAGTCTAGCGATTTGTTGGCCAAGATTCTCTGCCAAACCTAGCTAAGAATGAAGGTGGAATTAGATGCTTGATTTTACTGTTGTTGAAGTTCGTTTTCTAGGTTTCTGCAGTACCTCAATTAAACACTTACAGAATGCGATTAAGGTATTCTTCTATATTTTTATAGATTGGGTCAAAGATCAGAATCGAACATAGTACAACTTACAAGCTAAAGACGGGGTTTTTACTAAGGTCCTTTTCTCATCGTTAGAACAACGGGAAAATATAACCCGTCAACAGCACTGCAGCCATTGCCTTTACTTACAAATCTTACAATGTCAGTTATTTATTTTCAGGGTATTGGCTGTTCCACTGCCACTTTATCTACCATATAGTGATCGGGATGGGCCTGGTGCTGCACGTGGGAACGCAGCACGACCTGCCCCCCGTGCCCCCCAGCTTCCCCCGCTGCGGGCACCACCTCCCCTCCATCACACCCCCCCTCTTCCCGATACACTGACGACGGCCACCATCGCTGTTCGATCTCACTCTTAAGAGAATGGTTCCTCGAGGAACCACAACACTCGTTTCCGAAAAGCATCATATCGAATGAGTACTGCCATATTTTATTCTTGTTCTTAGAGAAATATGAACGACGTGCAACATTATTTTGTGGATCACCGACGCACGAACGATGTTAGATTGTAAAACAATGGTGCTGTTTGTTTGGAACAACTATCTTTGTTACGAATGTTAATTCTTACTTAGGGAGACCAAAGTTTTGTTATCAGTTATAGGTTTATTATATTTCTTTTATGTTTTTGATGATCATCAACATAAAAAAAACACATTAAGTACAGTAAAGTTTGTCAACGTTCACTGACACTGATTTACCTATCACTGGTAAAACTAAAATGAGTATGACATATTTATATAAAATGTTATCCGCATTATTGTTGGCTAATTAGACTGTACTTAGTTACTAACGTTTACTATTATATTAAAGAATGTTATTTAAATGAAAATAGAACGAACGATTTGTCATCGGTAGCTTACTTTAAAAGTGGATTGAAATGCACAAGTTCGGTCACACAGTGACTTTAAATGCAGTTTCTCGACTACCGTTGGTATATAGCTACTGCATCGCGACTGAGTTGTTAAGGAAGCACTAAATAAAGTCACCTTGTGTTATCAGCAAGATGCAGAGTTTTTTAAAGTCATGAGCATATTTATTTAACTCAATTTTGCGAATGGACGTTTTTAAAACTGGGTAGTTATCGGTATAGTATTGGGAAACTGTAGCTAACTTTGGTCTTTGACAACGTTTTAAAACCACTAGAACATTTAGATACTAAATAAATCCGATTCTGTAGAACTGGAACTTTGCTGCCACTTTAATGTCACTATTAGTGATACCAATAAATAAAATATTTGCATCTACACTATGCCGGAAACTGACTTAGTGTGAAAAGGCATCATTTTGGTTTCGTAGTGTAAATAAATGGGATTCCCTTGAATCACCAACACTCATTTGTTCGAATATATCATATGTATATCATCGAAAGCTAAATTCTGTTGAAACCTTATTGTTTTTAGGTTATCTTAAGCATGGGTTAGAGGTGTTACCACCAAAAATAAACTACTGCACTTCATTGATGCTTGTCGATAAAATGAAAATTTGACGAAGTAAAAGATTCTATGAAATGAGTGTCAGTGATTCAAAGGTAAACCGTTCGTAAAGAAATACTTGTTTAACCTTACTTATTTCAGTAAGGTAGGGCGGGGTGAAATGTCAAAGAAGTTTTGTAATACCTTTGTAAAGTTTGTTTTGTAAATATGCTTCGCTTAGTTATGTTTTATGATAGTTATAAGTATGAAGAGTTATTCGTTAAATGAAAATTCATTCCTGATAGACATTTTTAATTAAAGTGCAAAAAATATAACCAATAACGAGATAAATAGATTCAAATATTAACATTAAAGTACACGCACATTAAGAAGAAGCAAAAATGTGTAAATATTTTGAATGTTTTCGACTAGACTCAAGTTTCTAATGACTTGAGACCGTAACGGCTGCTACGGTTAATCACATTTCCTTTGCAACTTGATTAATATAGTCAATACTGCTTTAGTTGAGTTTGCACTGCAACTTATCTCTTTGAATGAACCTCATGAAGCGCTTGAAGTTGGAAGATGTTAAGCTTAACTGACTCAATGAACTTAGTCCTGAAATCATATATATTGTTCGTTTTAGGTATTATTATTGTTGATAGTCTTTTGGGTGAATTGCAAAAATATTGTACATATTTAAAGACTTAATTGAGACAACGTTAACTTTCTTCCATTGATTTTCCTTTGTGTAACGAAAGTTATCCATATGGTTATATGACTAATCTTCGTTGCACAAAGGAAAATGTTAAGGATTTTCTAATTGAGCCCTTAACTATGTAATTGAATATTTTTGCAATTCACCCATTTTCTGACAGTGATTTGATTTCCTTTGAAACGCAGATGTCCCACTTTTTCTGCGTTCATCGAAGTTTTGTCCTGAATAATTGTGCTAATGTTTTATGATATACTTAATCAAGTTCTCTTAGTTGTAAGCTAAATTAAAACCAATCATCCGAACACTTTAGTGAATAAAATATAACTACTTTTTTATATTGATTGTTGAATTTGAGTTAAGCTTAGATATTCCGACTTCTAGCCTTATAATATTTTGACACAGAGTACTATTTTTTCGAAAAATATACTCCTGTGGTAAGACTGATCACATAGACGGATCACATTTCTTTTCTTAATTAATATTAACTTATAGTTTACTACCGCTCACGTTGTCTTTTTGTACTTTTATATTTACCTATTAGTAACTTTTGTATATGTCTAAGTAAACTGATCATACCTGTTAAAAGTAAGTCGTTGGAGGAATAAGTCATTTTGTAAAATAAATGTTAAAATATCCTTTTGTTGTTTTACTTACGAGTAGGTCATATTTCTCTACCTCTTTTTTTACCTCATCGTATTTAACTAACCTAATTAAGTTGAAGGCACTAGCTTGATAACATGCTTTGCTATCCATTTTTCTGTCTGTGGACATGTACCTACACGATATAGCCATATCAAATTTTGAAATTGACCGCAATTTTTCTACGACTGACCAGCAACATATGGATAACAAAAATAAATTAGGCATTGATTGAGCATTTCAAGGTTTTGAGTGGTTGTCAAAAATACAAAACTAAAAGATTTTGACTGCTTATAAACCTCGTTATTTATTTATACCTTATCGGTGTTCTAAAATTATAATTAGGTACCCGCATTTTCGATACTAGGGCAACTGCATACAGCGTAGTTCGTCAATCGGAACACCGCGAAATATTTCTGCATTAACACGAGCAGCAGTGGTCGACCTTTTTATCTTTCATTTCGGATGTAATACATCACATTTTTACCGAACTAACCAAAAACAGGAAAATGTATTTAGCTGTATGTATGTATCATGTTTCTTTGTGAGATCCTGTAGGCGCCTTGAGGGATTTTTGAGGGCTACCTATATCGTTGATTTTTGATAGAAGTGCAATCTGTGCAATCAGGCACTTTATAGATACCAAAACTTTACTTTTACAACCTTCCATAAGTACCCTTACCATGAGTTACAATTACCGTACTCGCTAGCGACTCGAATGCTCTGTCCCTGGCAATCTATAAGAATACTGCCTTCGACTGGCTACCGAGTATGGTAATTGTAACTCGTGGTAAGGGTACAGGGGGGTTATTATGACATGGCTATGCAGTTCATTTTGCGGTGAGCGTAAAGGACGGAGCTATAGCAGTGACATAAGTCTGTCCTTTTCTCTCAGAGTAAAATGAATTGCGCAAGTACGTCATAATAACCCCACAGAACATGAAAAATAACGGTTTAATATTAGAATATTACTAAAGTGACGAAATCACATCGTTTACTAAGCCACCGGAATTTCGGTCACCGAAAGGGCTTCCATTCACTGGTCGTTAAATTCCTTAAAAGCCGTGTTAACCGCTGTGATGCGATCTTTATGGCTACCGGTTTGTTTCTTCATAATCATGTAACCCTTATAGCCCTTGATAATCTTGAAAAATGATTTTACTGCAGCTTAGTTTCTAAGTTAGTTTGATATTGTTCTTTTCTACTAAATATGACAATTGTATGTGTGGGATTGAAGCATCAAATAAACGTTCTATCTATCTAGTCATGTCTTTTTTATGATAACTTTGACTAGTTAGGCAATCGGATGTGTGCGTCGCAGCAGTACAAAAAGGTCATGGCACAGTGTATAGTAGTAGCGAAGCGTCCATACAACCCGATTCCCAGCGGCTTCCCTAAAAATTCCTATGCATAGAGTAGGTACCACTAGGTATACAAACAACAAAACGTAAAACCGAAAGTAACCCGGTGTACTATAGCTTTACCTTGCTTCATAATACGATGCATGAACAAAACGCAATAACGCCGCAATTCAAATTTATTTATTTACCAAGCCGAGATCTATCACTCGCTCGCACCCATTCAATAACCTATACTGTATAGCATTCCTTTAGTGAGCAAAACAATGGTATTCTGCACAACCCCGACATAGCCGAAAAATAGGCATTAAATTTAGGTATGCATGAACTATAAGTTACCTCATTTTACATTGGTTGGTGAGTAATGAAAACAATGAGTAAAATTTAAAAAGTTAAAGAAATGAAAGTGAAGTCAGAATTATCGAGTTAGTGGCCAGCAATTTTGACATGTTTGAATAGCACAGAAATGTCATAATTTATTCGGAATTTATTATTTATTAAATAAACCAAAGGTTGTTGCTAGCTACTTAAAGTGCTCTCAAATTTAACCTACACGAATTCCAACACCGATAAACAAAGTGGTAGGTATGCCATCATCACTTCATTACCTGGGATAAAACCACAATGTTATTGGGTTGTTGATGCTCTTTTCCCAACGATGAAGTTACACGTGTGCCTCTTGACGCTTGCGCATTGCTCATCAATATTTGGAGGTACGTTGAAATCTGGAAAAGGTGCTGAAGAGAAAGTATTTTTTACTGTTGGCGACTTATATTATAAACTAGCTTCTACCTGCGACTCCGTCCGCGTGGAACTCATTTATATCGTAGCTCCATACAAATTTTCACCCTCTATTTCACCCCCTTAAGGGATGAATTTCGGGAAAAAAACTATCTTATGTCCTTTCCCAGGATTCAAACTATCTTTGGACCAAATTTCACCTAAATCGGTTCAGCGGTTTAAGCGTGAAGAGGTAACAGACAGACAGACACACTTTCGCATTTATAAGTTGTTTTCAGGATGTCTTAAATGTTAATTACGGAGCTTAGGTTAGGTAAGACTAAACTTCTGTGGGGTTATTATGACCTATCTGTGCCATTCATTTTTCGCTGAGAGAAAAGGACAGAGTTATGTAACTGCCATAGCTCCGTCCTTTACGCTGACCGTAAAATGAACTGCATAGCTATGTCATAATAACCCCCCTGCACGTAATAAAGCCTGTCGATGAAATGGAAATTCTAGGAAATTATATGTTCTATGAAAATGTTCAATTTGTTTACTTAAAGTCAATGTAGAATAAGGATTGATTGATTGAGTATCATTTAAGCAAATTATTGTTGTTTTAGCGCATACAAATATCCGGGATTTACCGGATGCTAAGGTGATCGGAGGACAAAGCTCAAGTCCTTCCCGTCATCCTTACCTCGTCTCTCTGCAGACCAGGTTCTTCATAATACGCGCCCATGTCTGTGGAGGCACACTCCTCAATGAGAACTGGGTTAGTATGGAAAATCAGGGTTATACAGTGTGTCCCTGACGTTCGGGGTTTAAATGCAACGATTGATGCTACTCGCTAAACTGAACTACTTTTGTTCTGCAATATTTAATAATAACTTAAGTTTAGATGACTAATTCGTGTTAAAGTCTATTAGTGTATTAAATCATGGCCATATAATCACTATCTCAAGGTACGGGGGCAACAATTCCTTGGTTGGAGGGCAAAAGAAGTTCAGTTTGAGGAGTAGAAATGACCCATGCATTTAAAATCCCAAGGTCAGAGGCACCCTGTATAAATAAATATTAAACCGGCACTAAATGACAAAAATGTTATTACGCCTACTTATTTCTTAAAAGCAAAAAACATGCAGTAGTAGGTCTATGTGAAGACAAGTGTCTTATGAGTTTCACTCAGTTTTGATTAAAAAAGCATGATTCAACCCAACTTGTAGCACAATTACTAATCTAGTTGTGGTGTTAATTACTTTGAGTTGTGCCAAAATATAAGAGCCTCTTTTAACACGAAACATTTATTTATCTTCATGGCGCAAGTGGCCCTAATTTTTTTTAGTTACTATACAATACAATACAATACAATACAATACAAATACTCTTTATGGAACACCAAAAGAAAACAAAACACGGAACAGTACATTTTAACTATAGGTATACAACAGGCGGTCTTACCGCTAAATGGGTCATACACAGATTTAGGTTCCCGTCTTTTCTGTGGACATACCTGAAGTTAACGTGTTTAAGGCCTAATTTTCTGGCTGAACCCACATCCGCATAAATGGCGTCACGTCTACTTTAGTCCTATCAAATAAAAACTTAACTTATATGAACACAAGCCCTTAACTATTGACCACAGGAGAGACAACTTTTGTTTTTGCGATTGTGTATGACCCAAATACTACTGACACACTATCTATTTTTGACATATACCGCTTTGAAAACTCTTGTTTTCCAGATCCTCTCGGCTGCCCACTGCGTAACAGGATCGTATTTGGTGAAGTGGTTGCCGCTCGACGCCATTGTAGGTGCATCAAGGGCGCATGAAGCGCAGGCCACCCGGTTTGGACCAGGCACGCAAATCGGCACTGTAGACCAGCGCATACCGCACCCAAACTATGTTTAGTAAGTTACGCTGTAACCCTAACGTCACTTTAAGACCATCCCAGTTAGCAACCACCGGTTATTGAGCGTTTTTGTATTGGTTAAAACCGGTTATAACCGGATATTTGCATTCCCGAATCCCAGTCGTCATGACACGATAGGGTTGTCTGTAAAATAAAACAGGTTAATTGCAAATGGGACTCCCTCACCGAGGTTTCCGTGCCGTCTGACTTGTACTAGGCCGGTTTTTATTATTTGTTGATTTTCTATAGGGTTTGTACTTTAATCACAATGTACAGTTTGAAAAGAAAGAACCAAAAAAACTTTGAAAAACAACGTTTCATGTATGTAAGCACCCTCATATTTTGATTGTGATTTGTTATTTTAGGATAACCGCCATTAGGTACACCTATTACATATCTTCTTCTAAATATATAAATTAGTAACGTCGCATAGCGTCGGTTATCTTGCAACACCGTGTAAGTCAAAAATTCAATAAATTGTAAAATGTACCTTACTGACTTACGTGCTAAGGCGTACTTTGCAACTTGTTTAATTTGTTAGTTACGGTATTGGTGGATTACTGACGATAGCCTAAACCACTCGACCTAGGTTAGGTACTTGAGGGGTTTGTTACCCTCCTCGGAGTGTACGGGGTGTCCCGTTTCCATACGGAACCCTAAAAAAAAACTCCGATATAAGAAACAACGATCGCAAAACAGAACGTAATATTTAACACAAAATATTAACTTACATTTTTGTTTTAATTTCCCAAAATGAATTTTACTTTTTATTTTATTCCAGTGGGATTGGACCAAATGATATCGCCGTGCTACATTCCAGTACTTCATTTAAATTTACCAAAGACGTAAGGCCCGCGTTACTCCCGATACAATTCAAAACGAATTTCGAGCAGCCCCTGCAGTTAGTTGGTTGGGGTATTCTGAGGACCACCCCTTTTTTTCCTGATCTGCCAAACTATTTGCAAGAAGTGAACGTCACTTACATTAATTACCCTGGTAAGCAAGTACCATACACACCATACTTTGTACAATGGCTTCATCATTATTCTTATTCAGTAAAGGAATCTTAACTATTTACAAATAGAAGTGGTCAGTGCGCAGGTTGTATTATAGTGCACATGCGTACGAGAAAGACACAGGTGCACATACACCTCCTCGATCTTCTGAACCCCAGTGGAACGGGAACCGTTACCATTGTAGAAGAGTTTGAACTGCTCGAACAGTATAGCAGGATAAATGGTCTTGTGAGCGGGAAACAATGTGATCAGGGGGGTTATAATGACATGGCTCTGCAGTTCATTTTACGGCGAGTGTAAATGACAGAGCTATAGATGTTACATAGCTCTGTCCCTTTCTCTCAGCGTAAAATGAATTGCACAGATACGTCATAATACTGTTCCGTTTTCACGCTTCCTTAATCGCCTTCTGCGATACCCTCGGGAAGGTATGGGGTACCGCTATTCTACTCTGCCGGCACTACACCACAGAAATAAGCAATGTGTTAAAGATGGTATTTTATCATAAAAGGAATTATTATGTCGGTGTCAATTTTCCGTGTTTTTACAGATTGCTACAAAGCCGTTGATGATATTAAAGACACTGGTGAAGTAAACCCGCTCGTTGAGCAATCCAATATTTGTACGGGACCAATCAGCGGTGGCGTTTCAGCTTGCAGCGGCGACTCTGGCGGGCCACTGATTCAGCTTACACCCAAACATGAAGCGTATAACAACATCGATGATGATACCATTGAAGACGACTATCCTTTATTACCGAAACCAAAAACTGGAAAAGAAATAGAGAGTAAAGTAACTCCCGTAGTTATAGGCGTGGTGTCATGGGGTTCATCTCCCTGCGGTGATTTCGGCGCACCAACCGTTTACACTAAAGTAGAAAACTTTATTGATTTTATTAATAAACATGTTACTTTTTCTTCTTAGTTTTATTTTATAACATACAAAATAACTTACGAATCACAATTATTATTTACAAATGATTTAAACTCATGCAGCTTACAACTGACGGATTAGATCTTGCAATTTGATTAGTACATTTTTCATTAATTGAATTTTTGCGATCAACGCTTTAAAACTTGTAATGCAGTAATACTTACCGCAATATTCAAGACTAATCAACCACTCAAACACATTTCATTTAATAACCTGCCCTTGACTCGTTTCATAACAGCCTAATGCATTACAAAATTGCAAAATCTAAAAATAACAATTTGGTATAACATCTACGCAATCAATAGTTGAGCATCACTTAACACCTTCAAAACGTTTGTACAACATACAGTCAGTCTTTTGTTCACTAATTTAAAAGTACATCTGGAGGCTTGTAGTTTCCGCATTTTGGAATTGAGTCTACAAGTGACTTGGGCAACGTCTCTGGGGCGTTGATGACCACAGCTGTGGGCAAGGAGGCCAGTCCGCAAGATCTACACTCCAGAAGCCAGCTCCCGCCTCGGTCAACCTTTATTCGAACAATTGCAAATCCCTTATTCGGTACTGTGATGGTATCTTTTAAGGGTGGCGTCAGGAGATTTCTGTAACCGAGACATTAATTTATTAGCTGGTCATTTGAATGTAGAATTTTACCTAAAATGTAAAAAACATGAGTAGGTACCTACGTAACCAAATTAAACAATATTTTTGTATCGAAAGGGACGAAAAGAATGCGTTTACTTTTTCTTACCTCTGAATACGACCTTCTTTATCAAATTTCATGAATTCTTCTTTTGAAATTGGTACTCCGTTATTTCTCTGCCATGTTGCTACCACCTGCATTCCATATCCATGCATGTGAAAAGTGTAAGATTTATTGCATCCAAAACCTGTAATCGAAATGTAGCAATTAACATTTAGAAAGTTTATTCTTTTTTTATCACGACAAAAGAGCATACAAATATCGCTAAATTTGTTACGTAACGAATGGGAGATTTCATTTTAATTCTGATAATTTTATGACTTACATATCGACCCCTTACTTTCTCAACGTCGTATCTGATCAAATAGATAGGAAAGTAGTCTTTATTATTTAGGACACATGAGTGATTTTCCTATCTAACTATTCGATCAGATAAGACATTGAGAAAGTCAAGGGTTGATATGGTAGATACCATAATGGTAACGTATGGTAGTTTATGCATAATGAACTAGACTACTAGAAACATCTGTCGACATTTCCTATGCTGATTACAAGAAATAAATTTAATTATTGTCGATTTGTGACAAGATTTTATTCTGGCTCAGCAAGAAAAATCTATGATACGAGTACCTATTAGATTTAATGTCAATTTTAAAACCAAAAGTTATTGTTTTTAATTACCTTCGTTCAAAAGCACCAGCTCTAAAACTTCTCCTAACTGGGCATCGAGAACGAGCATGCATTGTGGCTCCTGGTTCTTTACTTCTTCGCCAACCGTGCACTTGATCTCTTTGCGGATGTCTTCAGGCCTTATAAGTAAAGGTGCATTGGGATAGAGAAAGCTCTTTTTGTTTATCTGAACAACACCTTTGTTTAGGGCTAAAACGGAAACAGAAACAAACATAAATTTACATATATACATAATAATTCGTCTCAATCTTTAAGACTGCGCCGTGCGTACTTCGGGTGTACAGTGGCGCCCTCATTACTATTATTATGTTTCCTAATAAACTAAAGTATTCTCTTGAAATTGGTCGGTAGAGTTTTGTACTACAAATGAAAATACAATTTATAATTCTTTACAATTCTTTAGTTAATTAGAAAATGTAATAATAGTAAAGAGGGTCCCGCCACTGGACGCTCGACGTTTGATCAGTGCAGTATTAATTTTAGCAATTGTTGAAGATACACTCATGACCAATTAAATTGTAGAAAATCACCTGTATATAAAGTATATATTCATGCAATAACACTAATAAATAATTGTAAAACATGTCACTGGTTAATTGTAAACAACTATTTGTAACGATATCTGGGTCAACACACTCTACCTATACAGAAAATAGATAATTAACTGCTTCATCCATTACTCTTATGGCTCATAATTACATGCAATATAGAAAGAGAAAAGATGTGGGACACGTATTCTCAGCAGATCAATGGTTAAACCACGATGTATTTGTCACGATGCTACCATTAGGTGGATACAATGTCATTCGTCATGCCAAGGTTCCAAAACATAGTGTGTTGTTCTTACATAATGAGGCTGGGAAGAACGGCTTCTTCGGTATTGCGTCACTGATGTATCGGAAGTCATTGTCGGTATCTTTGAACTGTACTTGATTTCTGTCTATGCTCAAGACAACTGATCTAGCAGCTACGCTACTGGTTGCTTCTTGCAGAGATTCCAACTTCTGACCGTGGACATCTTGACGAGATCCCTTGTTATCGACTGCTACCTCCTTCTGAAAGTGTGCAACGGTATTATTTCAACATGATAACTAAAAACTCACGACTGTGTTGCCAAATAAGCCAACCAATGAAGTGTCAATTAGCAAATATTTAAAAATGGCACGTGGTTTATACAAAGGCCATCTCATAATTATTATCCCTTCCTGCGTCCCTGCTGTGTGTGCTTATTAATTTGTCCTTTGCATTATTTCCATACAATCGAAAAAATACTTTTACATTTTAACATAAATTAAAAAGATCCTTACGAATTTTATTTCGTGTTTCATTTATCGTTAGCTAATGAACTGAGTTCTAATAGAATATACAATTTATTTCTGTCGAAAGCGAAGCTTTCAGTCTAAAACGAGTTATACAATTTGTATGACCACATTCAAAATGTAAGGTTTGTTTTTAACAGAGGTGGTTAGAGAAGGTTCGTTTTATATCAGTTTAGTAAGAACTTAGTTAATGTTTTAAAGCAAATAGTTACAATTATAAAATTGGTCAAGTACGTAAGCAAGTGTTTCTTATTATGTGACCACTTTTGAATATTCAACAGCCAAGTCGTAATGTTACAATAGCACATAAAACTAACCTCCGTCTTATTGCAAAATCTGAACGATTATTTTATTTCCCTTGAACATTATCTCTTACTTAGCAGTAAACAAGTACGGCTTAAATATGTTAAACCATATCTGGCTTAACAATCGACATTAACACTAATTGACCAACTTTCATACAGTTTTATTAACAGTTACCTTTCCCTCGTGCAGCATTGCAGTGTAATTGAAGCCTGAGTACAGGAGCATGGCGCTAGCGCCCAGATCGGCGCAGGCGCCGCCACCACTCACGCGCACCCAATAGCCCCCCGTCTCCTCACCCGCCCGCACTACAACATCCATGCGCTCCCCTGTAATAGAATTACTAGAATTAAGAGATGTTAAACCAGTCACTTCGTCTAAAAATAACTCTAAATGTAATCTACCCCGTAGAAAAGTAAGATTTTTCATACGAAACATGGCGATATAAATGATCGTTAGCGATAGCGTTTAGCGATAATTTCGCTAACGCAATGTCGGATAGTTATCAATCTTATACAAGAAATCAAACTCAAGGCGTAATAAAAAAACAAAATCGGCAAATTTCGAATGTTTGCATGTATCAAACCACGTGTGCGACGTTACGCAAGTTAAAAATAAAGTTTCCGTTAGGAAGTAACGTACAGTCGGCCATAACAATTTGATGCTATTTTTGGAAACACGCAATTTTGGTATTGCGCAAGTAACAATTTTAGCATAATTGAAGATTTGTCGTGATTTAGGATACGAACAATGTTAGTATTACTACGGACGCAGTAACCATTTAGCAGACACTATAGAAAGTGAATCGAAAACGAACGGAACTCGTTCTTAGGGTGACCTTAACTCTTGAGACGGGCAAACCGGCACACCAAGCAGCACCTTTCTCCTCTCACTGAGTAATATAGTGAAAACCACCAAGACTCTCCGTCATTTGAGATACTTTATCGACTTTCTCCGTTAATATCGCGCATTATACAAACAAATTGGTTGGCTGAGTCTGTGTTAATTTTGCTTTGGTTTTGTTAGATTAAAAAACCAGTCGATTTATTTTGTTTGCTATATTTTAGAGAGTTTTCAGTTATATTTATTACAGGGTAACTGTGAATACCACCGCGGCTATCCTATTGATTGTATATTTTTTGAGTTCGTTGTATTTTGTTGCCTTTCTTTCTCTCCAATTCAATTTAATGTTTTTAATGTTATACAGCAATCACTTTATCAAATTATGTGACATTGGGTCACCAAATTGATTCCCGGTCACGTCACAGCCTAATCAAATATGTTTGAGAGTATAACGACTATATGGAAATCTTGACAATGAGTTATCTAATGCTACTAATGATAGAAAACACTTTTCAATCTTATCACTGTATAAGAATGGGTCAGATTTCGTAACATGACAGGTAGGTAGCGTGACTTTGTATTTTTATTGTGTTTTGGTCTTTTCGTCTTATTTTGGATCAAAATATTGATTAGTCAGTAATTATTACAATTGCTATCTTCTATTGGGCCTTTACATATGAAATTGGCGTTTTGTTGAACTGGCCACTTTGGTTCAAAATATCTGGTGTTGGCTAAGAATTCTAAATTCAAATTTATTTTAAATTCTAGCTCATGTCATGTATTTGCGCTTCTTTAGCGATTCATTTGCTATCGCGTCATGTGGTTTTTCTTTGGTATCATTCTGGCTCAGCAAGAAAAGTCTATGATATTAGATTTAATGTCAATTTTAAAACCAAAAATTATTGTTTTTAACTACCTTCGTTCAAAAGCACCAGCTCTAACACTTCTCCTAACTGGGCATCCAGAACGAGCATGCATTTGCGCTTCAAATTTAGCGATTCATTTGCAATAGCGTCATTTGGTTTTTCTTTGGTATCATTCTGTTCACAATATGGAGAACTTAAAATATCGTGTTATTTACGAATACGCTATACAGTGGGCCTTATAAGTAGCTGCACACTGCACTGCTGCTTTAGTGCTTCGTCACTTTGACGTCATGACGTTAAACTGTGTAGCGTTAATCTGTCAAAGGCGTTTAAACGACAAGGTACAAAAAGTCATCCGCAGGTTGACTGTACAGTCAACCGCATAAATAAATGATCACTTATGTACCTTATCACTTTAACGTCGTGTTTGAAACGTTATACATAATTGTGAAACAATTGAAAGCGACAAGGTACAGAAATGATCACTTATTTATGCTGTCGACTGTACCTATAATTGACCTCGATGCTATTTTTCACACACTTACATTAGCTTCATTTTACGTGCAGCTATGTACCTACGTATGTGTTTAAACAAATCTAGGAACTCGATTTCAATTGTTACTTATAAATTCTAACCAAGACATAAGAATAAATATCCCACAAGGGTGTAGCATACCTATATGTAACTAAAAGCTGTATAGGTACTTACGATAAGTATAATAGAATTTGATTTAATCATTTTTTACAACGTAAAAAATTCCTTCTCGTAATCATCGGATTGGCTTGAGATATTGCATAGTTATGTAATTTTAATGATAATACAATCATGATAGTGCCATCACTCTAGTATGATGACCCTGAAGGTAGCTATAGAAACTTCTCAATATGTAAAAGTGAGACAATCTAGCTAAGAGATATTTAACTTTAATAAAGAGTTATCTAATGCTACTAATGATAGAAAACACTTTTCAATCTTATCACTGTATAAGAATGGGTCAGATTTCGTAACATGACAGGTAGGTAGCGTGACTTTGTATTTTTATTGTGTTTTGGTCTTTTCGTCTTATTTTGGATCAAAATATTGATTAGTCAGTAATTATTACAATTGCTATCTTCTATTGGGCCTTTACATATGAAATTGGCGTTTTGTTGAACTGGCCACTTTGGTTCAAAATATCTGGTGTTGGCTAAGAATTCTAAATTCAAATTTATTTTAAATTCTAGCTCATGTCATGTATTTGCGCTTCTTTAGCGATTCATTTGCTATCGCGTCATGTGGTTTTTCTTTGGTATCATTCTGGCTCAGCAAGAAAAGTCTATGATATTAGATTTAATGTCAATTTTAAAACCAAAAATTATTGTTTTTAACTACCTTCGTTCAAAAGCACCAGCTCTAACACTTCTCCTAACTGGGCATCCAGAACGAGCATGCATTTGCGCTTCAAATTTAGCGATTCATTTGCAATAGCGTCATTTGGTTTTTCTTTGGTATCATTCTGTTCACAATATGGAGAACTTAAAATATCGTGTTATTTACGAATACGCTATACAGTGGGCCTTATAAGTAGCTGCACACTGCACTGCTGCTTTAGTGCTTCGTCACTTTGACGTCATGACGTTAAACTGTGTAGCGTTAATCTGTCAAAGGCGTTTAAACGACAAGGTACAAAAAGTCATCCGCAGGTTGACTGTACAGTCAACCGCATAAATAAATGATCACTTATGTACCTTATCACTTTAACGTCGTGTTTGAAACGTTATACATAATTGTGAAACAATTGAAAGCGACAAGGTACAGAAATGATCACTTATTTATGCTGTCGACTGTACCTATAATTGACCTCGATGCTATTTTTCACACACTTACATTAGCTTCATTTTACGTGCAGCTATGTACCTACGTATGTGTTTAAACAAATCTAGGAACTCGATTTCAATTGTTACTTATAAATTCTAACCAAGACATAAGAATAAATATCCCACAAGGGTGTAGCATACCTATATGTAACTAAAAGCTGTATAGGTACTTACGATAAGTATAATAGAATTTGATTTAATCATTTTTTACAACGTAAAAAATTCCTTCTCGTAATCATCGGATTGGCTTGAGATATTGCATAGTTATGTAATTTTAATGATAATACAATCATGATAGTGCCATCACTCTAGTATGATGACCCTGAAGGTAGCTATAGAAACTTCTCAATATGTAAAAGTGAGACAATCTAGCTAAGAGATATTTAACTTTAATAAAGAGTTAATCATCAGTGTAAGAAGTACTGTTAAACACAAAATTTATTAATAAATACGTGCAACTAAGCAAGTTCAAACATGGTGCAAACAATAAACCGGTAAAGTTCTAAATCCTTTTCAACCCCACACAGCAAATTTACCAATCCTAGTCCGTGGCGCATAGCTTATGTCGACTCGACCAGAATGTTACAATTATTAAAAAGTGCTTAAAGAACTCGCTCATCGACCATGTCGTTGTGTCTAAGTGGACACTCACAATAATATGAAATTTCAGACTTTCACTAATTATAGTGGGGCGCTGGATCAAGAGTTTGGAATTCGTCAATTTAATTTTCTTTTTTACAAAACTGGTTAGAGTTAGACTTTCTCATTTAGTGTCTCTATGCAATTGATAATGAAGCATGTTTTGACCGTTTAATTATTTTCAAAATTCAAGTTTGTCATCGAAACTTTGGAAAATAATTATAATACCTGGATAAAGTTGAACTCTGCTGGTCGACAAGGGCTTGACAGGCTTGCCGTCGGTTGAAATGACGACCATCTCATGTTGGTCAATGGTGGCGACCACTGGACAGTCGATGGCAATGGCGTTGATCAACCGCAGTCTATACGCAAAGCCTGGCAGCACGAAAACTCTGGAAAGTAAAACAAACGAACCTTGTCAAATCTGGGTTCTTAAACCACTTTGTCTTTATCTATATCGTTATTATTTTTAACGCTATGGAAGCTAGGAAATGCGGCTGTATTAACCCTTTATGTTATAACAATATAATTTGCTTGTTTCAATCGCAAATCTTTACATATAGCGTTATGCAATAACGTTAAATACCGCCTTTTAATTACTGGTTAATAACGAAGTCTCCGAAGACGCGAGAACCGCAAGCTTATATTGCTGGCTGAGGTGTTTTTGCTTTCAAATGCTCGAAGAGATCAGAATAACGTACGTATTTGGTCGTAAAAGTTCGTATTTATCTTGCTTCCTCAGTCGGCTTCTGTTTCATTACATTTGTTTTCTCTATCAGCTTATAGATGCATAAGCAATAGAGGAAGCAAGACGAATAAGAACTTAAGTATGTGACGAAATACAATTTCGTACTAATAGGGTACCAACTACATCTGTAAATAGCTTACGTTGGAGCACACCTAAGCTATCCTTTCTAATATCGTCTTCGATTTTGGACCAAATACTTGCATAAGCGCAGATTTCCTGAGAAAATATAATTTTTTGAAGGACACACCAATTGACTTACTTAAAATCATCTTCAACGCCGTTAATTAATAATGAACTTGGCTTTAGTTGACTGATATCTTCTAAGTTGGCCGTCATCAGTTCCGGAAATTTGGCGGCCACGACCAGTGTGTTCTCCTGGCTCCTGTCGTAGTCATACAGCGAAGAATGGGGCTCCATGGGCTGCGGCTGGTTCACAATCAACGATCCATACACGCCATCGCTTTGATGACTAACTGAAATTTACGAAAAATAATAGGTTGGAACGAGTAGTTCAAAATCTGAATCTAAAATATTTAGTTATAGCATGATTGTACATGTATAGCTAAATACATAGAGGTGTAAAAGCAGTATTTAGCAAACTTGTAAAAACAACCAACCACAAAAACAACAACAACAACAACCAACAATTGTTACCTTTATTATAACTATTACAGAGAAAATAAAAAACATTAAGTGGTATTTTTTATTTTTTACTGTATTGAAATTGACTACAGACTACAGATAAATAAATAAAAAATTAAAATGAAATAAAAGTAAAATGGGCAGGCTCCTGACATTTATTATTTAGTTTTATACAAAAATAGTAAGAAAAAACTTTTAAAATAATCGACTTAAGAATCTTCTAGCAAATGCATTTTTTTTGACGCAATTTAACATTGATCCAAATACATACTGCCGAATATTTATTACTTACCTTTAAAATATGTTTAACTAACAGATCAAGGCTCTAATTTTAGTACCTACATTAAACTATTTTAATGGCCTTTGAGTTAAGGCTATTGCGGCATAAATTACAATGTAGCGCGGTCTCATTGCCAAAGCACCAAAACAAAACAACAAAGCGATCACGAACTGAGACTTGCACTCAAAGTGCAAGCTGTCCTCGTTTTGTCAAACCTAAAACGTTAACAATGTCTACATAGAAAGTTACTGTTTTCGTCATTCATAAACAAGAGAAAGTTATTTTTAGTTTTTCTTTTACGAACGTCATTTCTTTTTCGTCACCCTTTTAAAATTTCCACTTAAGCATCGGTAGAATCATCACGGTGTTCTCGTAAACTACTTTCATTTTCATTGAACGCCTTCTTGACATCAAACGTCAGTCATTTCCCTATTATTTCTAATGCACTCTAAATTATAACACTGTAAAACGATTTCTTTTACCATTATGTACTTTTCCACTCGTAGAAATAATTGGACTGAACAAAACTTTCACTAGTTAGTAGCTAGAGTCATGTGTTAAATTTAGCTTAGGATTAAGAACTAATGTGAAGACTGTGAAAGTTCCTTTTACTTTGCGTAATATTAAGGCTTTTAATTTATTCTGTTTAATTTTACTCCTAATGTTATCAGTAAAATGAAAGGTAAATTACCTGAGTCAGCATGATAGAAGAAAGTACCCGGGGTAGATGCCCTAAAAGCATACTTGTAGGTCGATCCATAGCTGATGGGGCACTGCGTGATCATAGGAACTCCATCCATGTAGGGTGTTCCACTTTGATCGAGTCCGTGCCAATGGAGAGCCAAATCCTGTCCAGGTACTTTGTTTTTTACCACTACGACTATAATATCATTAACACAGACGTGTATTGGTGGCCCTGGGGTCAGTCCATTGACTGTAATCGCTGGTTTCCCATCTTCTTGGATCGTGGGCTCGATTTGAAAATCGTAGTGGCATCTCCGAGGTTTGACGTTGAATTTGCAAGGCCTGTAGCACGATTTGTCTGCAATGTAAGTTTTGAGTGTTATTAAGCGACTAGGTAACCTTGGTTATGAGTCTTGGCCTTCGGTCATATTTGCCCTTGCTTGAGTACGTAGAACTACGTATATGTTAATTGAATAGAAACCTCATCTTCTAATAACAATAACAATGCTGTTTGATTATTACTGTGTTATTACTTTACAGTAAATAATGGACCTAGGTCAGACGTTCACATCAACCTTTTGATGAAAATTCTGTGTACTCAAAGTAAAATCCCTCAAACATCAAACTTTAAAATACATCTCTCAAAGATGATGTACCCTATTTTTAGTTTAGTTTTTTACTCACATATTTTATCTCTCTTGTTCTTTACCATAACTGTCACTAGTGCCATACGAGTGAATATTATCATTCATCAGAGCAAATATCAAACAAAACCAACCTGCATACTTAGTAGTATCTTCGAAGAGTATATTAGTGCTCATCGGCACAAAACTATCCAGCGACGCCTTGCCGTTGTAGCTTATGTTGGCCACCACCATTAAGAAACAAACTATTAACTTCATTTTGGAACGTAAACAAAAGAATATCGTGTGTCGATGCGCGTTTGTTATCGCTTTATCATGGCGGCGGGAACGACGCGAGGCTGCCGCGGCTAGCCGGAGACTGGCCGGCGAAGCCTTTCGTCCAGCGAAGCGTCTGATGCATAAAGAATGTCCGGTTGCTTAAACCTTCCGTTCTAGTCATAATTAACAAAATGTATTATTAAAGTAGAGTAAGTTTTAGGCTTGTGCTAAAGATACGTCGTGAATTTAAAGGCACAACTTAGCAAGGACGCCAATATATTCTTAGTGTTGTTTTTAAGGCTAGAATATTTTTCAATGGAAGCGCTACTGCTTAGAAATATAGCCGTAGAAACCATAAAAATACCAATAAACACATGCAGGCTAATTTAATGAAAAAAAAAGACATGATGCCTTGACCACCTACCTACAAACTCTTTTAATAAAATCGAAAATCGTAAAGGACGTTATACGCTCAAACGGGTTCATACATAATTATCACTTTCCATTTCTATCGCATAACCCACGTAATTTAATCTTAGTCCTATCTTAGCACGTCTAGATCTAGGCTCCTCCTTTTACTTATATTATAAGCCAGGTTGTATAATACTTGTCGGAAACGACCACAGGTTTATCGAGAAATCTACCACAATATCGCATCGCGTGACGGTGTCTACCGTAATAGGTAACCTAAGAACTGAGTCGTTGTAAATAATATAGTATATTAATACACTGATGAGTGCTATCATTTCCACTAATTTGACTTTAGTCATCAAATCAAGGTATTTTTAACCAATTTAATGTTTTTTGAGATTAATGTAAAAAGTACAAACACTCCTGGTGAATCCTCACATTAAGACATGTATTTATTTGTTTTAAACGTGGTTATAAATATCGTTAAGTGCCCCTACTTACTCGTATAGTCAGCTTCCCGTTGTAAATCCCTTTATTTTAAAGACTGAATTTTTGTAAGCACTTTTTATCGGGTGAATTATTGATGCCGATGTAACAGTTTTTGAATCTTTTTTTAAAAGTTTTATTGGAAAAAAAAGGAAATCACATTATTCGTTTTAAATTTTAAAACATTGTTTTTCTTTTCGACTTGCGCAATAACAACAGCTGGTTAACGTAGAAATATCGGTCAAGTGCGAACTGGATTCGAGAACTGAGGGATTTCATACTTACTTTAGAAGCCCCATCACATCATATTGGAGATATCTTTGTGAACTAAACAGACTACGTAACTTCACTAACTTTAATACTAAGGTTAAGCTAAGATAGTAATACCTTTTTTAGGGTTCCGTAGTCAAACTAGGAACCCTTATAGTTTCGCCATGTCCGTCCGTCCGTCCGTCCCCAGTCTAGCTCAGAGACTCATAGTACTAGAAAGCTGTAATTTGGCATGAATATACATATTAGTCACGCCAACAAAGCGGTAAAATAAAATTTTAAAAAATATTTTTTTTTAATGCACCTCCCCTACACGTAACGTGGGGATGCCTTTTTTTTTTTTCTTGCCTACCCCATAGTGCGGGGTGTCGTTGGATAGGTCTTTCAAAAATATTGCGTGTTTATGAAAACAATTTTTCGATTATTAAAATATTTATGAAATTTCGATTATTATATTTATGAAATATTAAGCTTTAAAGCGCTATTTTTTGTTAGAGTCAAGTGTCCCCCCCCCCACCCTACAGTCAAAACTACAAATACTAAAAATCTGAAAAATATCTTCAACGAAAGCGCATATAACGAATTTTAAAGGAAAACTATCACGGCTAAGTAGACATGATTAGTTCCTGAGATACAGGCGACTAAAGTGTTTATACCTATCAAAATCGCCTATGATAACTTTGATAGAAAATTTGTTAACGGGGGGGGGCCTGCACGCGCGGGGGGAGTCGGACTGTCCATGTAACAAATCAAGCGACAGCCGCGCTCATCATAAGCGCGAGCGCCTAGATGCTGTTCGGACGTGCCCCGAAATGCTATTTGCGATCCGAAAGTTTACAAATAATTGATTAGATTATTGATTTGAGTCGAGTATCGTTTGGAAAACTTAAAATTATATTTACTGGCCCTTGTTTTTTTTTCAATTTCTATTAATTACTTTATAAAAGATTAAACTTTTATTGTAATTTAAAGTCGGTTTGAAGCAGTTTAGATACCTAACTACCTACATAGGTAGGTATACTGATCTCACACTTAAAAGCTTGGCTCTTGTTTGAGATTATATACGAATTTATAAGAAAAAGAATCATTACTTAGTAGACTTAATTAGTTCCTGAGATACAGGCGACTAACGGGTTTATACCTACTAAAAATCATCTAAGACAGCGCCAAATAACTTTAAATAGAAAATTGGTTCATACATGTTGATATTTGAGATAGTTTTTTGTGTTTGTCGTTACGGCTTCGGAACCCTACACTGAGCATGGTCCGACATGCTCTTGCCCGGTTTTTTACATATTTTACCTGAAATGAATAGATTGATTCCTTGTTTTGTGATTTTTATCTTCAGTAGTTTGTGAAATAGTTGGGGCGTGGAGGGTATTTTCCCGTGAAGTTCATCAGACCTTCAGGTGTTCCTCAAGGGTCAGTTCTTTCCGCAACGCTGTTTCTGCTTCATATAAACGACATGCTCAGACCCGGCGTTGGTCAGTTACAACGCTGCCTATTCACCCCATTAACTTTGGCTCCTACTGTCCAAAAAGTAACTTCTGATCGCCTTGAGCAACTTGCTACGAACTTAAGTTCTAACCTGGAACTTTGCTAGCTACATAGAATCCAAGGCAAGCTGGCCTTTAAAAAGTTACATATCCTATAAATTTTGATTCCCTTGAGAGTGTCGAAATATACATTTTTTGCGGCAAAAACAGCCGTATCTTTTTTTTACGTTAACAATGTTAACATAGAAGTTTGATTTTTTTCATAACTTCAATGGACTGTAGACAGGAGTATAATTATGGTTTTAATTTCAACTCGATACTTCCAAGCGTTTTTGAGATAAAGGGTCCATACAGACGGACGGAAGGACGAACAACAAAGTGATCCTATAAAGAGTCTTGACAGGCAGACGGACATCGAAGATCGTATAAGGGTTCCGTTTTTTCCTTTTGAGGTACGGAACCCTAAAAACAGTATGCTTTTGAGACAAACATGATAAGCATGATATTTACCAGAATACATTTAAAAAAAAATGCTGTTGTCAATTGCCAACTTTCCAGATTGCATAATATACCGTAGTTATAAACTACAGTTTCCGCTGTAGCTTAATAGTGGAAATGGAAAGTCATTAGATTGAAGTTCAGCTGTTGCAATTTCGTTCCGCACTAAGTTCGATGGACTTAATAATTTCAAAACATACGCCAACACTGTATTTGTGTTAAGGTCACCGTGAAACATTAGAGTTGTGAAATCGGAGACAGAAAACTTTTCAGCGAACACTAATGCGGTGCGAGAACGTGTGGCCGCCATCTGCAGCAAGCACTTAAAGTATTCACATTGCTTGTTTTTGGTATTTCCATTCGTGCGCAATATTTTGTTTGATGTAAAAATAATTGTATTGTCGTTCGCAAAACTTCACCTAAATGCTGTCAGCAAAAATGGACCTTGGTCAAGTAAGTTTGCAAGATTACCATTAAAAGGAACAGAAATAAAAAAGCCTTCATGAATAATTTTATTATATTTCTACACCTATCAAAGCGGTGAAAAGGGTTGCCTAATTTAAACAACTATCTAAAATCTTTTAAAGTTAATCACCACGTTGTTTTGCTGAAAAAAACGTGACAATAAAGGAATCCTCAAAGAGCCTTAACAAATAGTCTTGAACTGCCAGCCAGTTGCAAAATCGCAGTTTGTATGCAGTATTTCTGCGGTTGGCATAAGTGTATGGAAACTGCAAACTGATTGTGAAGTCCGTTTGCCTACGGCGTGCAAAACTTACGACTGCACATCAGCTGCAGGCTAGCTGCGCATTATAATGCAGTCCTGTCACGATTGAAACAACTGCATCGTAGATATTTAGTGCTCATGTTCTGCTATCCCAGTTACTCGTGGAAGTTGATGGATTGTACACGCATTCCAACATGAGAGTATTTGATGAAGTTTTACAGCTGCTTCTTTTGCTTCGGCAAGGTGAGCGGGTGACACGTGATGGTGGGGGATATTTCTATTGTAGTTATAATGCAATTGTAATAAAGTTTGGATGCAAAGTTAGTGCGGTTGGCGTAACTGCATTACAATTACGCAGCTAGCTTGCAGTCGGTGTGCATTAGTCAAAACTGCACGCCGACGGCTAGCAGAACGCACAGTCGGTTTGCATTTTCGATGCAGCTAAAAAAAACTGCATCCGAACTGCAATTTAGCAGCTGGCTAGCAGTTTAAATGCAGACCGTCTTTTCTGGCCCTAAATGTAACCAAATATTTCGTTAGAGTTTTACAACTGTAGTAAACTTATAAATAGCTTGACTAGTGCTTGCAAAGGTATACATATTGACTGGTATCAAGTCCGCCGCTAACAACACCACTGGTTTCTGCGCCTGGAGCAGCATTATGTAAATCACCTTCTGCTCTTTATGCCTCATCTTCTCCCAGCCACAGCTGTAGACGGCTCGAGCAAAGTTCTCCGCAGCATTAGTTAGTCTCTGACAAAGGAAACAGTACAAGAAAAATACTAGGATACAATAGACCATCACTGGCATAAAGCTAAGGTATTCCTCCGAAGTCATGAAGAAAAATAGGCACATAGAAACCGTGTTGGATCCAAAGTTGACTCCCATGGGCATGCTGTACAAATCCTTGAGGTTGTCAGTCACCTGCAGAGTCAACGTGTGGCGATTTATAATGCCATGCAGTCGATCTTTAACCAATTCGTAGTGGTTGGGGTCGTTGAGAAGAGTGTTGAGCGTCATTATTTCGTCGGAGAGTATTTGATAAATAATCGCGTTATGCGCTATGAGTAGCAGCATCATTGTTTGGAAATTGAGGACCACAGCGACGATGGTTAACTCTTGCACACCCAGAATAGCTCTACATATTTCCCGGTTTGGAGACAACGATAGTGGCTCGATCCCTTAAAACAAATTAAATTATGTTTTAAGAAAAAGTTAATAATATCCTTTTAATAATCATATTTAGAATCTGTCTTATCAATAGGTACAATCCAAAAAGTTGAAAAGAATACACAGCGCATTAATACATTTATGTCAAATATTTTATTATCTTTTCCATTGGCGACTTAACTCTAGCATAAGTCATTGACCATAATCTATCTATCTTTAAGTACATATAATGACGTTGTAGTCTATAGGTACAATAGGTACATACATAAATACCTTCACGCCTGTAGTCCCAAAGTGGCGTAGGCTACTACTTTAAAAAGGCTCCAGGGTTACCGGAATATTGGCTGTGCCGAGAGAACGTTTGACAACTGAACTGAGTCTAAAAATGCAGCGAGCATTTAGGTGGCAAAAGAGACCATCCCGCCCCGACGTCAGTTGACGACGTCGACGTGTTGATCACAAAGGCAACAGAGGTAAATAGTAGGGTTGTAGTACAAGACGGTATTACTAGCCAAATTTCATAATTTTAGGTCAACGGAAAATACCCTATAAATTTTGATTCCCTTAAGTGTGTCGAAATATACGTTTTTTGCGGCATAAACAGCCGTATCTTTTTTTAACGTTAACTTAGAAGTTTGTTTTTTTCACATCTTCAAGGGACTGTAAACCTGACTATATGGTTGTAATTTCAACTCAACACCTCCAAGCGTTTTTGAGATAAAGGGTCCATACAGACGGACGGAAGGACGAACAACAAAGTGATCCTATAAGGGTTCCGGTTTTTCCTTTTGAGGTACGGAACTCTAAAAATATCACTACGAAATAAAACATCTTACCAACACAAGGCGTCATAGAAAATATATTATTGTCCACATCAATACGTTGCCAAAAATATGAAGTAACTTCATTCGTTAAATTAAACCCATAGAAAATTAATAAGATGCGCTTTATCATGGAAAGTAATCGTTTGTACTTTTTCACAAACAATCCGGACTGGATAGTTCGGATGTCACTGTCTTTGGCGTTCTTTATCACTTCTTTTAACATTTGCCTGAGAAGAAAAGTTAAAGTTAGAAGTGTAAATGTAAGCGAATTCAATATCTGTATTATGCACTTTTTAATTAAAATCATAAAATAATCTAACACTCATTTTATTGACGTCTTTAAAAATCGACTTGTAAAAAGAAACATGGGGAATTAGGAGTGATAGGTTTCATGCAATATGGAAAAATTACGAAATTGTAACCTTTACCTATTCGCCAAGAACCAGTAGCTGTTATTTGCTGTGAGGATCAGGATTGAAACGTTGACGTAACTCTTAATGAAGTCACTAGTGGCGTCAGCATGATTTGCTTGGTAAACGATGCATCCCACCAAATACACGTAGAATAGGAGAATTAAGTGAACGATCCAGAATGGCACTGTTAATGATGTACACGTTAACATTAACAAGACAAAATATTGAACAAGCTATGAAGATAATGATTACACGGATTAGAAGTTAAAATGTAATGTAAGCAAATGTGTGTCATTGTAGAAGACTCGGCGACAAAAAATAGCGTTTACATTATACTAGGTGACACGTAAGACGTAATACAAAATGTTATTTTCCGAATCTACTCATGATTACGATCAACTATTAATATGGGACCAACTTCGAAAACGTAAACATAAAATCGACGTCTCCATACAAATTGTGAAACCAGCTGATTGCTTTTAGTATGGGAGATTCAATTTTTTTCTGCCGATTTCGATATTAGTCCCATAGTAAAAGTTGATCGTACTCATGAGAAGATCCAGAAAATAAAATTTTGTATTACGTCTTAGGTGTCACCCTGTATAAAACATACATTTAAGTTGTGAAAATAAAATGCATAAAACACAACGTATAAAGCCCGGCCAAAATATAAAACGAAATTTTCGTACTCGATATCTTCTCCCTGCTGGTGTTAAACCCGACGATACTAGGGATGATATTGACCAACCACAAAAGGCTGTCAAAACTGTTCTCTAGCAGTTTCTCTTTCATATGCACGAGTTTCGATTTTACATATTTGAAACACTCCATGTTTCTGTAGGTAACAAACTATGGTATACTGAAAATACTGTTTTATTTAGTCATCATTGTCATCAATCAGGTAGGTCTACGTTTTTAGCACGACGAAAATTTTGGATCAATGTCCTGGCTCCATCATCAGACTAGCGAAAGCGAAAGGGACGGGTCGGCGACAGGACGGCGACAGGACGCCGACAGATTCTGAATACAACACATTTACAATTACATCCACTTTTGATTTAGAAGTTATGGAAACATTGAAAACGAAACTTTTGGGATCAAACCTCAATAATAATTTGTTCACATTTCATCTTATCTTACAAGTACAAAGTCGGAAGCTCAACGCCATCAACATCACTGTAATAAATTACCTAGGTTCGTTTTAAATTATATAAGTAACGGTGGACTTACAAGTCTTACAACGGTCCGTACTGTTGACGGGCAATTAATTGAGCAATTAAGTAATTGCCCGTCAACAGTACGGACCTCTCATTCTATTACACCAAATTAGACAAAGACAGCTAATGGCGTCGGGTAATTAATTGTCCATGTTCATTAAGTTACATTCACATAAAATCAAGAGTCAACTTCGGGAGATGACCTGAACTAACTTCTAATCTAGTAGAAATAAAATCTATAGAAAGTATATTTCTTACCGTTTCGTTTCGTACCAACCTACCTACTCAATATTATAGCAATAACTCCTTCCGTGCTCTTGAGAAAGTTTATTTGCTGTTAGCTTGCCTGGTAGCTAAAGCAGGAGTGGTTTTGCTTTTCAGTTGATCGCGTTTTACATACATTCAATAAGCGTGACTTTATAGTTAAGTTTGGGTTCTGCAGCACTCATGCGATGTTTTGTTTAGTTTGATAAATAAAACAAAGAATAATATGGAAGAAGAACACTATAATATCTATCCCTATGCGTGCATTCTCTTACGTATAACGTGTGCCTAAATGAAAAAGGAAAAGAGGTGGGTCAACTATGGATCCTTGAGGAACTCGGATTTCTTAGGAGGATAATTTTTAACTTTTATTTAATTGTTGTTTTGGTAATCTTAAACTAACATAAGCTGGCTGCTAGAGTTTTGCTGCCTCTTTTTATTGCTAACTGCTGAAGAGTGGAATTCCCTTCAGGAAAGATATAATTTAGGTATTAGGTAATGCTTCTATGGAACCAGCGAGTTTCATCCTAGCCTTCATCATAATTTACCATCAGGTGAGATAGCAGTTAGTCACTGGTCAGTCCAAAGTATAAAAACAGTTTGTTTTCATTATCGATACTGTGACAGTGTGTCATGATTATATGCAAAGTTTTTACTCAATCGGTCGTAGGCTGCGTATGTACGCATTGCTCCTGCGTTTACGCCGAGAATTGTGGTGAATGGTGAATGAAAGTTGATGACAATCGAATAGGGAACGGTACGGTCACGAGCGTTAATTTGGGACCCATTTTAAGAAAAATATGCTTGAAGTCGTCAATGTCATTAGAGATGTCAAGTCATTTGTAACATTTAGGAAACTCAACCTTTTTGTTGTAGTTGTTTTTGGTGGGTACCAAATTAAATCTTGTGACTCATTCAATAATTTATATGGTAATGGTGAAATGGCTAATTTAGGATTGCCTTAATCTCAGATATGGACCGGATGCATTTGTGCCTATTCACGCAGATAGATTTGGTTAGGTGCAGTCAATAAATGTACTTTTGGAAACTATGGAACTATGTGAAAGTGATGTACCTTATCATCACAAAGTTTGGATAAGACATCCTTCACCTTCTGCCACGTAAATAAGTACGAGAGTGACGGATGCTTTATCCCCATTTGACACGCGATATAGACGCAGCCATAGTAGGCCCGCAGAAATCCATTTGTTTGACTGTAATAAGTCACATTTTGTGCGTATACCATACCAAATCTATCCGTAGTTTAAATACTGGGAACTAGCTTTACAGGACGCTCTTCATTTGTGAAGTAATATTTCGAAGATGTATTATCTGTTGGTAATCCTTAATAAATAAATAAATAAATATTTCTGAGGCAGAATAGAATAATATATTTCACTGTCTACCGAACCCAAACCAGAGCCATCCTTCTTTCTTATTTAATTATAACTTAGCACACTACCCTACGTTTATCGCCTGTCATTAAAAATATCACACATTTCCAACCTGTGTTTAATACAATGGTGGGTAATTATACAAATCAAAAGGAGTGCTAATCTACACTTATACTTGTATTATAATAAAACAATGGTTTTGTTAAATTCCGTGTAAATAGCAAGTCCTATATTCATGTATATTTTTTGTTTAAGTCGTATTTTAGCTCTAAAAACCAATCATTCTCTTAGTGTGATATTTATACGCCCAACAAAAAAATACCTGGACCCTAAATAAACTGAACTGCACAGAAAAAAACTAACTGCCGCATTCAGATACGTCAATTCAATTTAATTTTTAGTGACGTATTGTCTTATTCAATTGCTATAGCAAAGAAAGTGTTAGGAGCAACTTTAATCAAGCATTAAATTTAATTGATGTCTCTGAGTGCAGTAGAAAATGCTTATCAATAGCGTAATTTGGTGTGCGTTTAGTTTTTCGCTGTGCAGCTCAGTATTTTTTAGTGGGGCGTTTTTAACTTTTTGCTACGCAATTAAATATTTATCATTTTATTATAATAAAGTAAGCATCATCCATCATATAATAGTAGTTTATGCAATAGTTGTATAAGAGAGGTCAAAAAATATGAGTGGCGTGTGTTACGATGTGAGCCGAAGGCGAACATCGTAAAGGTAAGCGCCACGAGTGTTTTTTGACTTAGTTATACACCGTTGCATACAATACTTTTTCTACGACTAGGTTTCAAATGAAATGCAAAACTAAGGGAAAAAACTTACAAACGAACGAACGAAGTAAAGAACAACAAACGAGCGGGAAACAAGAAAATGACAAAATATGTGTCTATGGTTTACTTTGTTTTTAAATTGACGGAATGGAAAATATAATTATTTATTTTTAATTTGACCAATCAGAATACTTCACCAAATTAAATCCACCAATCACAATACACACCGACTGTCAAACGGAACGATAGGTTCTTTTAGGTACGTGTTTCTCTTTAACTAATTTAAATCTTTTAAAAAAACTGTATTTCGTATCAACCAACCAGAATACAGCTATTTTAAAATCGACCAATCAGGTAACTGAAATCATTTCTCAAAACATTAGGTGATTTATAGTCCCTATTTCACAATCGTTAAAATATGATTAAATCGATTGTGCAACGCTAAGCTTTGGCAGCTGGCCGTATCGTTTTGTCTCAAAAACGCACAAGTGCTGTTTTGGGGCATAGACAAGATAGACTTTTCTCTGTATTATTCTGCGGACATATTATGTATGTTCTTATATTAGTGTTCGTGACTATATAAATGACAGATAAAAGTACAGGAGTAGGAAAAAACATTAAACTATTCTGAAGCAAAAATTACATTTTGAATGTCTCATTCACCTTTTAAGAAAAGTTAACTTCAAACTTCATGTTGTCTAAAATTCATTGATTAGAATACAAAATTATATTGGAATTTTTGTCTGTCTTTCCGTCAGAAGGTTTTATAAATTGTGATTCGATCACTCAAAAACTACCAAGCCTAATCAGATGAAGATTGGTGATAGTATATAATTATGTATACCTACTCGTTGAAGTTGCATACGATACTGAAATTGATAGGGTAACTAATAGGTTGCAAGCTCTGTTGTTACACGGAAAGGTACCTACTGACAATGAAACTCGGCGATGCCTTAAAGACAATGTTGTTGCGACTTCGTTCCACGCGGAAGTTAATTTAACTTTTCAGTATCGTATGCAACTTCAACGAGTATACATAATTATATACTATCACCAATCTTCATCATATTAGGTTTGGTAGTTTTTGAGTGATCGAATCACAAATAAACATACCTTCTGAGAGAAAGACAGACAAAAATTCCAAAAACAATCAATAGGTACCTAATCCTGTTGTTGACTATTTAATTTTAGCCCCTGAAGTATTTTTTCCAATGGTTTCTAATTCTAATGGTGAAAGAATTATTCGAATCGGTCCAGTATTTTCGGTTCCTATTCAATTCAAACATAGTGAAGATGGACAGAATTGTTCTTTCTACAGTTATTCTGTTTACTGTATAGTTTTTTTTTACTTAAAAAGCTATAACGATGATGAACGCTGAATGTCTCCGATGGTTTCACATATTCTATTTGGCATCTGTAATTTTATCTACTAATATTAATATGAATGTATTTATTTACAGATGATTTGAATGCACCTCGTCAATAGCTCCCACTGTGTTTCTTGTATTTTAGTTCATTGAAAGTAGGTACCTATTGAAACATTGAACTGTTTAAAATAGCTGTTTGTTTATGCTGCTACTGGTGAAATGTGCGCGTTTATGATAATGTAACTACCATCCTTTGTACCACATTTTAAGCAAATAAAGAATTTTTTTGATTGAATTTGATTTAATATATACTTTTTCGTTGACAGTAGCGCCGTTGCAAAAAAGCTATAGTCGTCAGTGAGCTGCCATCTTTAGCTACGTGCTAAGATTAGCTCGTCGGATACTAAGTAAGCACTTGCAGTCCTCTAGAACTGACAACAGATGGCGTCTGCTTACTGTGTTACCGATGTTCCAACAGATGGCGCTGATATCAATTAAACGCTTAGTAAACAAACGAGTAGTGAAGCAATCACATGACCTAGCTAGAGAGACAGGTCATCATCATTAATTCGGTGAAAAACAATATGCCAGCTTATACCAATTTCGATTTTACCGCCTCTACGTCCGATGCGAAGTTATACAGAGATTTCCTTATGCTTATAAGTAAGGTGCATTCTGAATATAGCACACTATCCTCTTATATGCACTTACAGTACCTTTCGCTCGTCATTCGTACTTTTAACGTATCCTTTCTTGATTAATTTAAAATTATTTCGTCATCAAGTTTCGATTCTGTTACTTATTCTACCCATACGGAAAAATGTCGAATAGGCAGGTACATCGATCCATACTTTCACATACATTATTTACACACTTTCCTGCGTTGACACTGCATTTAGATAATTGCTATTCGTTATCGGCGGTGGACGCAGCGTACCCCTGAGGTTTCAAGATGCATTGCTTTTTAAACTAGTGGGCTAGTCTAGGAATCAGGATATAAATAGAACCGTACACAACTTGCGCTAGATAAAACTATTTAGGGAACTGAATGAACTGTTGGCGCTAGTCAAATTTCTTATCAAAGTGCTGTAAGGGATACTTATATTTTATTACTTTTAGAAAGGGGTAATTATTTTTTACTGGAACACTTTTCTACGCTTTGTCAATTAATCGCAAAGTACATAAATGGGCTTACGTGCATTGTACTCTTTGCAGACGAGATACGTGAACAAAGGATGTTTGACATCGTAGCGTAGGAACTTAGAATAATAAAACATAGAATCATATTATTATACAGGTACAGCCGATCGGTCAAACGTGAAGCAGAAAATGGTTGACCTTCAAGTAGTAGGTACTGCTGTGTTTATATAACTTTCAATTTAATTTCTTGCGGGTCTTCTTCTCAGCTGTGGTCTCGTCTTGGAAAGCGCTGGTAGATTTTGATAAGTAACTGGGCCCATGCGGCTTGTTTACTGAATAAACATAGTTCTGATTTATTCAAGAAACTGAGGGTAAATTAGAAATAAATGAAATGCCAACCAGATTTACTGACTGCATGTTTAATTTATAACAAGCAACAATTGACAGACTCGCTGGACAAGCATACCACCAGGAAGCGCATCCTCATTCTCACGCTGCAACATTAAATTATAACATCTATATTATACTTAGTAATTAATAACATCTCTTACTTATTGAAAAATCTCATTTATCTTTAAAAATATGAATTCAGCTAAGAGTAAAATGTTTACAAATATATGTAATATAACTAACAGGGTGTTAATGCTAATGTCAAGCTGCTCATAGCAGTCGTATTCTTTGGAATAGGCATGCCGGTTTGGCATTTTAAAGCTTTGGTTTCAGGAGACGCTGTAGGCCGGGCACTCCCGGCGCGGCTCGTGTCAGCTGTGGTCGGAGTTGACGCTTCGCACCCGGCGAAGGAACTCCTCGACTCGCCTATAGGGGCTCTGACATCTCTCCGGGTTCTGCTCTATGAGGTAAGGATTGCCATCGCACTCTCGCCCCTCGGGCGTGTGGCGTCCACTTGAGCTATCTACACCCGCCCTATTTAAAAACGGCTCCAAATCCGCTGCCACCGGCGGGGCCGTCACTGCTTTGTTTCCTTGTTGAGTCGCTGCCATCTCTGCTTCCTTTTCTCGTAGCCACACTGGCGAATTGACGTAAATCCTCGGCCTCTCTCTTAAAGCGTTGCATCTCTCCAATGCCGGTCGTCTAATAGGAACCGGTGGTCTGTACGCAGCTGGAATAGGCACGCCTCTGCCAAGTACAGTGCAGATAAGACCTTTCAGCGCCGCCCGGAAATCTTTGAGATGGTAGGCGTATAGAAGGGGATTAATGGCAGAGTTGAGGTGGGAAAGGATGATGCAGAAGTCAGTGAGAGGGTTTGGAATGTCGAGTTGTGGCATGAAGGCTTTGAGGGCGTTGATGGTATAGAGTGGGATCCAGCAGACCATGAAGAAGAAGACGATAACGGCGAGGTTCTGCGTGGCCTTGACCTCGCGTTTCTGAGCCGCGCCGAGCACGCGCAGCATGGTGCCGCCGGTCACGCGCCCGTGGGACCCCTCCACTGTCATCACCTCGCTCATCTGAAAGCAAAACATAGGTGTCCTTAGTTGGAACAGATTTTACAATATTTTTGTGAAGGGTATTGGATATAAAATCGGTAATAAACATTTACGGAGTCTTTGGAATCTCACTGATGAGTGTGTAAGAACACAAATTAAATCACTTCCAATTGTTTTAAATCTTTTTAATGTTTGCACTGTTAACTCTACCCTAGCAATCTTCCTTTTCTCTTGGTTTTATAACTATGTATTTTATAGGTTATGCGTACGAGTAAAGATTTCATTTATTTAAATATGTATATTTTTTTGTATGTTTGGCTTTTTTATTCCAGTTATTATTTTAGTTTGCACCGTCTGCCAGTTTATTTTTGTTTATCCTTAACTTCTCTTCTTTGTAAGATTGTCTAAAAGAGCTATTTAACGATAAGATCACTTGTTGACTCACTTTGTAAGTATTTTTAACTATTCTTGCTGTTATGATATGTATTCAATAAATAATAATCTACATTATATTTTATTGTATTAAGTCACGTGGTGATGTCGTTTACGAGTTTCTTGTACATATGAGTGCGTATTATACACTACTTACACAAGAAGTGTGATAATTTTAGTTAGCCAGGGAATAAATACTTATGAGAGTGCTAAAAATTTTCATTATTGCTATGTGGATAGATAAAGTGGATTGTAAACTATTTTGAATAAAATAGAAGTTTTACGGCTGCGCTTTAGGTATTTAGTAATATTGCGTGTTTTTGCTGTCATTTTGTTACACTATAAAAAGAATAACTACTTGCACTAGACACATGAGCTACTTGCACTACGACCGACACTGCCAAGGCACTCATGTTTATAAATTGTGAATCCTTTGCGATATCAATATTATTCAACTTCCAACCATTATTTTGATGATACGATCCTACTCGTACGCCTAGCATACACAGTACTTGTTATGAGTTTTGACATTGAAACGCTATCGACAATCATTTTTTAGGGTTCCGTAGTCAAACTAGGAACTCTTATAGTTTCGTCATATTCCTCCGTCCATCCGCAGCTTAGCTCAGAGACTCTTAGTTCTAGAAAGCCGTTATTATTTGCCATGAATATACATATTAGCCACGCGTAAAGTGGTAAAATATAATCTTGTTTTTTTATGGTACCTCCCCTACACCAAAAATCTCCCCTGGTGTGGGGTGTCATTGGATAGGTCTTTCAAAAACATTGCAAATCTGATTAAAGGATCCGTCTGTAAAATATTAAGATTTCAAGTGCTATTTTTTGTTAGAGGCAAGTGCCTCCCTACCCCTTACAGCCTTAATTACGAATCTGAAAAATGTATTCAATGAAAGCACATATAACAAAATTTAAAGGAAAACTATCACTATACTACGAGTAAAGTAGACATGAATAGTTCCTGAGATACAGGCGACTAAAGTGTTTACATACATACATAAACTCACGCCTTTATTCCCAGAGTGGGGTAGGCAGAGCTATAGAATTTCCAACAACTATAAATTTTTTTTGAAAAACTAAAGTGTTTATACCTACTAAAATCATCTAAGACAGCACCAAATACATTTACATAGAGAATTAGCTCATACTTGTTGTTTATGTTGTGTTTTTTCTGTAGTAAACGCCTTCGGAACCCTACACTGAGTAGGTATAGTCAGACATGCTTTTACCCGGTTTTTGTTATTTTTTTAGTGATATCTAAACGAGTTCACGAAAGAAAAACACCGGTCGTATGAGTTATAGATATGAAATACCGATTTCATATCTATAACTCCAAATGGATCACCGGATCCATTTGGAGGTTTTATATCATTACGGTTTTATATAAGTATGTAAAATAGTTTAACTTAAAGACATTTGAATACAAGTCATTGAAAACTAAAATTGGGATACGATATTTCGTAAACCATTTGAAGCCTAGCAAATTAAGAAACAGAGTTTATAGAATACAATACTTACTCTTTATTTTATTTATTTATTTATTTATTTATTTATTACACGCTTCAGAAAGTTACAATTTGAAACAAGTACCTAATAACAATTTAATGTATACCGCGACCCGTAACTTCGCCTGTGCTACCCAACTTCGCCTAATTTTATATAAGTTGAAATTCCCAGAATATTTGAAGGACAAGCTACTAAACTAAACTACTAAATAGTAAGTATTTTTCATTTATGGCAATATTTTGTGAATAATTCGTGGCTAACTTCACATTTTTGGTCACCAGTGCATTTATTCCGCCGGATGAATTGATAGGTTTTTTGGTTTTGTGTTTAACTTCAGTTGGTGGCGATACTACAGAGCAGGTAATGCTAAGCTTTTTATTTGATTATATTATAACCTACAACTAATATCCTATCATATGACATTGTTGTTTTATATCTAAGTTACGTTTAGAAGCTATAAATGAAAAAAACGTTGCTGAGGGTACAGTATCAGCCATCTTGTTGCCAAACTTCGCCTACCCCTAGGGTTGTCAATTCTGTTGTGGGTGAATTTCAAATATATTATACGTACCTAGTTAACAACTTAATTGAGACGTTAACTTTCTTCCATTGTGTAACCGAAATTTGTTTTTTTTTTTATAAAAATGTTTATCTCTATTATTACCAAAGAGGTATTTTTTTTATGTACGTAAGCGAAATGAGTGAAGCCTAAATATTTTGTTACGTTTTTTGTTCGAAACTTATTATTTAGCTTTTAATATTAAATAATACCTACAACAATTTACGGATTTTTTACTGTACTTAATCCATTAACTCCCTTTATTTCAAAGTCAAGTAAGTTAACATGATTTTTGGCAACCTTATCAGCATTATAGCAAATGTATGGAACCAACTTCAGACTGCTTGAAACTGTTACCTAACTTCGCCTACCGCATGTTTTTTTAAAATGTAACCTATTATCCTAAATGTAAGATTCATATTCCTCTGTTATTCTAAATTGATTAGACTAGATGTAGGTATGCCAAACAAATGTAAATGTTTGAGGCTTCGGCATAGTGTAGGCGAAGTTAGGCAACAAGCCCCTAACTTCGCCTACTACTTTAAAGGCAATTTTAAGACAGTTAAGCTATGAAATTTAAAGCGTTAATTGCCTGTAACGATAGCCTAAGATATGTAAAATATTTTTTTAATCATGAAGATTCAAAATAACTTGGAACCTGGATGATTTTTTGCAAAAGGTGTCAAAACCAAGGCGAAGTAAGGGGTCTCGACGGTAGTTTAAACTTTTCGATCATTTTTTGTACATTTTTGGCTATAAATAAAAAAGTCCAAATCACAGAAAATTCAAAAAAATGTGTAAATTGATATGACATCATTATGTCACCCCATTTGCTAAAATCAAAGCACTTTCATTTTTCAACCCCCATTCTAGACCGCTTTTCAACTTTATAACATTAATTTCATATTTTTTTACTAAAATCGGATGCGGGCAAGCAAGTTGTACAACTATGCAAAATAAGCAGTGACATACAGACAGACACTCAGACAACCAAGTCTCACCATAAGGGTTTCTTTTTTACCATTTTGGTACGGAACCCTAAAAAGTGATAGGGATCAATGAAATAAACGACGAACAAAACGTGAACTTATTATGACGATAACAGTAACTGTCATCGGAGAAGGTTACAATAATAAATTATAAATTGTTCTGAGATATAGAAATTTAGAATCGACTTCTCATCTTAATGATGTACCTAAATATTATTTATTTAACCCTATTAAGATCCCCCTCTTCCCCTGACCCCTCCCTGGTGACCCTAAGATTTCTGTCTTTGAAACCGTCAACATCTAGCAAATTCATATTCTGGAAATTCCATATTGTACTTTGGAACTGTTCTTCTACGTATGAATAAACGCCTTGGGTTTGTTAAAGATACAAGGAAAACCGCCAGAGAACACGTTACGCACACACAACTTCCTACCTGCTTAACGACCACGCGATATATGTGTGCGTAGAATGCAGCGAGGAGCACACTGGGCGTCATGATGGTCGCGAAATACAGGAACAGCAGGAAGTTGTAGTCCATGACCTCGACGAAGTAGCAGTCAGGGGCTGGGTCCACGGCCGCGTGCCACCCGAACAGGGGGAGGAACCCCACCCCCGCGCCGGCCACCCAGCACACCGAAATTATAACTACAAAGAGAAAAACCACGGGTCAGGAGGTGTTTAAGAGGTGGTAGGATCATCTCGGTGTCGAACCGATCAGGTCTACGACCATCTTATAATTTAACGTACCACCTAGCAGTATTGTTCGGTTTGCTGTATTCCGGTGATAGGACAAGACAATCGGGGAAATTACTAGCATAGATAGATGCATAATATTCTACTTTATCCCCAAGGTTGGCAACGCATTTGCAGACTTGAGATTGGAGTTTTGTGATTGTAGTCTTAATTGAGAATTAAAAATGTATTGGTCTTAGATTCTACTTATGGCACCAACTTAACTACTATAGTAAATACTACTCAATAACAGAAGTGAATTATATGTATTATAACGTCATTAATGCTTGTTGAAAGAGGTTGAGGAAACTCAATATTATTGTGTATCTGATATGTATCTTGTAATTATTACTTACTGACTTACTTTATTACTTTTTTAGATCTTAAAGTTAAGTTACCTTATAAACTATTGTATGTCCGAAATGGGCACTCTGTTGAGTCTAATGTATTACATATAACACCGATCGTACCTACACAGTTTTGACAGTAAATATATGTTTATCTTTATCTATATTAGAAAGAGAGAGCCAGGTGAAGTTCTCAAATGAGTTTAATTATTATCCATTGAAGATAACTAAACATTTGTCAGGGTTTCTAAAGAACATCGAACTAAATAAATATGTAAAAATGTCACATAACTTAATAATGTTGTTAAGAAAATATATTCGTGAGAACTCTGTCTTTATTCTATGACGTAAAACGTCACATTCGTCACACAAGACGTCACGTCGAGCTCCACGGGTACACGAATATTTCCTTGACTGTTTCGAAACAACACTGGCGTATCGACTAGCTTAATTCAGCCTTGAGTATTACTTAGGTAGACTAATGACAAAGAAAATAGGTAATACATTCAATTTTCATAGCTAAACTGGCACAAACCCAAACTACTCGGTTTCCAGTTACTAGATCACCTATTTACTTATATAAAATTTTGGCTCAATAAGGCATCTTGAGACATAATTCCTTTTTGAACGCATTTAGTATTCATACTCAAATCGGTTCAAGATCATTTCCGTGTGCTGTGCCGTGCCATTCGGGCCAGCCTTGGTTAAAACCCAAAAGAACCGGTTTTGCTTTAGCCTGGTTTGTCCCGTAGTTGTTAAAGTTTCGCCTGTTTACAACCATCTGTTGCTGGTTGAACCAATTACTTGCGCTTCTACACAAACAACTCAATTTGGTGGGGCTGTACTACATCTAACGACGCGGCGTGTCACCTATCAACATTAAATCTATCTCTTGTATATGGCTACTAAAGATACATCGCTGCTTAAATGCAAAAGTGCCACAAAACAAGAAAAGGAATACTTTGTTTTAAAACTTAAAGTATACTTATAGCATTCCGAATTTAAATGCAACACAAACACATTGATTTGTGGCCCTTTTGCATTTAAGCAACGACATGTCCTTTTCATTTAAATCGCCGTATTTGATTGATACTTTGGAGTATAATTTAACAATTGTACGTGCGGAAAATGGCTATATTTGACCCAAATGAGGTAATTTAATTGGAAATTGGAAAAATTGGAAACTAATGATATGACGTTATTGATGTCTTTCATTGAACGTCTTTTCTGTTCCCAAACAAACCGCGGAGACATTAGGTTACATACTTTAAAATATAATTACTTACACATATTTTGTACGTGGCAAATTTAAAATTTTAACTCGATGTATTCCCTATCCCCTATCCCTATCGCTATCTAACTGTAGTTTGATTATTGGGAAGTGCCATTATGACAATGGAAATGACTATAAGTATCTTGACCTGTGGTTGAGAGAAACCGAATATAGGAACCCACCGGAAGTCATAAATGGTAATTCTATATCGACTATATCGAGAAACAGTAACCATATAAATAACTACCGATCGTAATAAAGCTTAAAATTTTTCGTAAAGTACAAAACTAGTAATCTTTTTTTTCAATTACCTACCGTGTTCTCGAACGTCAGTGGCGATATTAACTCGTAAGGCGTGGTAAATATGTTTTTTTTTCACGACATTTACAACTGAGCTAATAATGACGTGTTTAACAAGCGCTCGCGGTCACATCGGAAAATGCTACAATGTAATTTAAATGAAACTTTTCAGCTGCCATTTATTCTGAAACTGCATGTTTTGCGCACAGATTCTATAAGCCACTGGGGGAATAATATTTAGTAGTTCGTGCTTTCTTTTTTAACACTTTATTTAATTATAATACAATTATATTGAACATTGTTAAAGCCAAGTTTAATGTGATATGTAAAGTCGGGGTCAATAGAAATAACAAAAGATATACTTAAACAAAACAAAACTGACCTATTTCTATTTACCATTTTTATACCAAATCTAATCTCCAAAGATCTCCTCGCGCGATGTCCAAAAGTACGTGACTTTTGGACATCGCGCGAGGTATTTTTAATGATGTACACACAGCAACACATCTAGCTATACACTTCAGAAATCTAAAATCGAATGTTGTTGACATAATACACAATATATATACATCTCTTTCTTTTTCTCTCTGCTCCGTCTTTAATGGTTAGTTAGGTGTGTTGTTGTGTGTACACGCTTGATTGTTACTTTTACTTATATTATCATATTTAATATTGAATAACTTTTAACTATTCGTTTTTTAAAAATCAAAACTCTTTTGCAGAAATATTGACGTTATGTGTCAAACAGTACTGATTTGTTTACATCTTTTGCCATTTCAATAGACCCCAACTTTACTTACACTTTTACAATTTACAGTAACACCAAGGTATTAGTAATACCTACTCGCCTGTCTATTGCTTTCACTCTCTCCAGCATAATAGAATTACTGACGTGACAGAAACGCGAGGAGCTAACCCCGAGTGCTTCAGTTTAGTCCACTAGAGTAAAAACTCTATAACCGATCGAACACACATCGAATTAATAATAAGTTAGTTAAGTTTCTCTAATAAGTCCGTGGAGATTGTCTAAAATCAAAAACTCGACATTTAAGTAAGGAAATAATTAGAAGTAGAGAAATGCCTGAAAGTGTGTGACAGCGATGATGGGTCACACTCGAAAAAACAAAGCAGCTGATATCGTTATGGTAGTTGCTGTCACTATAGTAGTTGTGTTCAAAACTAGTAAGGAATTTACGTCAAATTTCAAATATAGAATGTTGAAGGGTCTATACAGATGTGTTACAACTACATGCAAGAGGTCCTTTACTTAAGTTTCTCACGTATAGTTGACTGCAATTAAGGACTAAAATTAAGGAACTTTAAATTTGACAGTTTTGTGACGAAAATACATTGACGGCCGCATTGCATGGCCAATTTTCGGAAACTATAAAAATTACTTATAAACAAAAAGTTAGTTACATAAATATATGGTGGAATGAAAATGCCATCAACCTTCGCTTTCTCGTTTGAAAAGCGCAGATGCAATAAACAATTGCATTGTAATTTCCGATAAGCTGAAGCAATTCTGTAGTTAAACAATTGCATCTTGCATAACTATTGTTCGTTTGTTTTACAATTGCACTGGAATACGCAAAATCTCGTGAAAACTCACCACCTGAAAAATTGTAATTAATAAATAAAGTCGTTAATTATTGATGTTGCCTCGATTTTTATTTTATTTGTGAAACTAGTGACCCGCCCTCGGTTCGGTTCGGTTTATGTGAGTTTTCTGTAACAACCGTACACAATCCAGAATTTATTATACACTAGCTTCTGCCCGCGACTTCGTCCGCGTAGATTTCGATTATCGTTAGTCCCTAGTGAAGTTTTTTTTCCGGGATTAAAAGTAGCCATATTTCATCCAAATCCATCCAATCGTTGCAGCGTGAAGGAGTAACGAACATACACACACATACAAACTTTCGCATTTATAATATTAGTAGGAAGTAGGATTGTAGAATAAACCCCTTCCGCTTGAATCACTATCTATTCATGAAAACTGCACTAAAACGGTTGCGTAAAGATGGTATAACTTTGTGGTCATAGTGAGTGTGGTATTCAGAGGTTCAAGTAAAAAAGTCTAGTGCTCTGTGTATATTTTTTACTTTTTTAGTACGAGCTAACTACTAGTATCAGTTTTCATTAAATGAGTAAACTTAGGATTGAAAAATAACAGTACAAAATAAGCGAGTGCGTTGGGCCTCAATCCCACTCCGTTTTTTCTCCTTATTGCTTGCGAATCTTGCGATATGATTGCAATAGTAGTAAAAACAAAAAAGAATAGAGGCATTAGGTCGGGATTTTACACTTTATTGCTTTTGACGTGTTATCGTATTGTCGACGTTTTGATATTTCTTATATTAATAATACTTGACAGTAATGACGGCTGAGTTAAAAACGATACCATAACGCGGGCTATTCCCAGCTGTCCACACCCCTTTGTCTACACCCTCGAAACTATGTAAACATTTCACACTCTTGAATTTGACTCAATTTTGTTAGTTTTTAGTTCGTTTTTATTAAGGTTTTTACTAAAAAAAAGATATTATACTGACACAGTTGAGTCAAATTAAAGAGTTTCAAATGTCCACATAATCTCGAGGGTGTGGACAACTGGGTTTTTTTTCCCAATTCTCCACAGCGCAGCGTGGAAAACTGGGAATAGCCCCTTTAAAATATGAAAGCTCCAACTGACACGTCAAAACTTTTAACAAGTTATTGGAAGCTGTTGTGCATAAACTTTAAGGTTCGAGAATGTAATAAATGCGTAAGTTGAATGCCAGGCCCGATAAGACGAGAGCTACATTTAGTTCAACGACGTATTTACCTACCTATTAACCTAATTTCAATTGTTACCGTAGCTTTTTACCTGACTGCCCAAGGAAGAGGGTAATGTGTTTATCAGTATTATGTACGAGTATGTAGGTATGTATTTATATGTTTGTTCCTTTGTAGTGCTCTACACCTTAAAAATATTTCTTTCCTAATTCAATATTTTACGAAAACAACTTAAAACCAAATGGATTAAATGTCAAAATTTTAAATTCAAAAGTGTCTAAAATCTTTTTTTTGTCTAAGAATATGAATTGTATGATGTCCTTTTTTCCTTTCGTACTGATATTATATTTATTTATATAGTTAGTACCTAATGTGTTTAAGTATAATTATACTAGCGTATACGAGTTTATACATATACATATATTCGTTTAATAAAATTGTCATATTTAATATAATATTATGTGTGTTACTACGTATTTATTCGCGATATTTATTGATGTCTTCCTGCATATTTAATTGTTGTACGTTTAGCCATCCGTTTTTATTGAATTCCCGATCGCTCAAAGGTAACCTAGATGAGATCCCTTATAGGGATAAGTTTGCCTTTGTACATACCTTTTGTGTTTCTGTTTCTTTTTAAATTTGTTATTTTCTGTTTGTACAATAAAAAATTTACAGTGCAGAAGTTATCAGTAAGCATATTCTTCGATTTTCGTATGGCGTCACTATACTTGATAAAAATTGTGTACTATAAGTACCTTTATTCTACATTAAATTCCTGCCTAATGATATGCCATGAACCATATCTATATCACAAACAAGTATTCAATTAATAAAAAATACTTGTGTTATTGCAACAACAAACCGGTCTTATACAAAGTATTACGCGGCTTTTCCGATTTGCATTTCAATCGAGTTAAGCGATTGAGACGATAACTCGATATTGTTGAACCTATTCAGTACTAACCTGTGTAGACTGGAATCTTACATTTATGAACACAAGACTCAAAATGTTAGAATAAGATGTATTCAGCACGAGTTTTTTATTTCCCTACTAACAAGAACTGCTTGATCCTATGACGCCCGACGTCGGCGGCCATATTTCGCACCTTCGGTAGAAAAAGGGCACAATGTACCATATGACAACAAGGGCAAATTGTGCTCTTGTCCTACCGAAGGTGCGATTTGGTGTCCACAGATGAGGGGAAGTAGCTACTTGATCTTTTAGAAAGATACAAGCCAATTTGAAACAAATCAAATCAAATAAAGACAGGTAATATAAAAAAATCCTCGCAACCGTGTCTGCTTGTTTATGAAACAGACTGAATAGCATTCACCACGGTCTGAAATAAAGTTAACTCACACTTGAGCAAAGTACGAACAAAAGCATTTTTCACACATACGTAAATGAATGAATACCACTCGTAAATGAGTAAGCGACAAGAGGCGTAAGTATCTAGTTTGAAGAGGAGTCGATTTATAAAATCTTTCAAAAAGGGTATTGATACGTAAGCAGAATACTCGTATACTTATTTATTTATTTAATAATTGTCATGCATAAAGGGAAAATAAACAATAATAACAAACTAACTTACAAACTTACTTAAAACCACATTCTTTTATCAAACCACCAGTAGTCATTTTTCCCTAAATGCTGGCAGCATTGCCACATTGAATAGCATTAAATTAGCAATGCCTAATCTTTGTGCCAAGTAAAGTCCATAATTTTCATCACAAATTGCGTCAAGCAGGAGTTTTAAAAATACGGTGAGCTCCTCACGATCCTAAAGATTGGACCCCAAAATGTAAACTTACTTCAAACTACATTCATCTAATAAACCGATACCAGTAGTCATCTTTCCGTAAATGCTGGCAGCATAGCCACATAAATCATCATCATCGTCATTGTATTGATTTCAATATTGCATAAGTACCTAAAATAGGTAGAACATGTAAGCACGCATACCCTGTAACACTAAGAACAGTCTGTAACCTACTGTGTTCTTGCAATAAACGCCTTTGTCTTTTTTTTGTCGTTGAATAGCAATGGCAATGCCATCAATCCATGCAATCTTTGTGCCGAGAAAAGGCTGTAATTTTGGCCAAGAGTTGCATCGACCAGACGTTTTGAAAGATCTTTAAAAATACAATAAGCGAGGCGAGGTATGACATAACTTCCATAAAGTTGTCTGTATTTGTGCCTTTTGAAGGTCTCCACTGATTCCAGCTCAAAACTAGCCCTAATACTTGTTCCGGGAAGGTGTGACAAGAGTGTCCACGCAAGTGGCATCCCTAACCAACGGCTCGCCCTTCCGCGAAACAAGAGCCATTTGTTCCCAAAATAGCCGCACAATTGGCGCTGAATCTTCAATTATAAAACTGTTTCATTACACGAAGCACTTTGAAAACGTTAGTCATAATCATAAACGTAAAGTTTAAATAAGTGAGTACATAATTTATTCCTCGAAGTCGTGGGCAACTCTAGTCTTTAGTCTGTAATAAAATTAGTACTAAACGTTGTCTCAATAGAATAACTGTATCCTTGGTTTCAACAATTTGCCTCTTTTTTAGGGTTCTGTAGTCAAACTACGAACCCTTATAGTATCGCCATGTCAGTCCGTCCGTCCGTCCATCCGTCCGCAGCCTAGCTCAGAGACTCTTAGTACTAGAAAGCTGTAATTTGGCATGAATACATATTAGTAATACATATTAGTCACGCCAACAAAGTGTAAAATAAAAAGTTAAAATAAAAAGTGTACCTTCCCTACGCGTAACGCGGGAATGTGTTTATTTTTTGTTAGAGTCAAGTGTCCCCCCCATACAAAAAATCTGAAAAATATCTAAAATCTAAGCGCATATAACGCATTGAAAAGGAAAACTTTCACGACTAAAGAGACGTAGGTAATTAGTTCCCGAGATACAGGCGACTAAAGTGTTTATACCTACTAAAAATCATCGAAGACAGCATCAAATGAGTTTAAATAGAAAGTTTGTTCATTCATGGTCGGACCCGTTTTTACCCTAAAATCTTGAAAAAATGGACTGAAAAAACTTGGAAACTACCGTTAAACACCAGTCATATTAGACAAATAAAGTGCGTGGAAGTTATTTTATTAAAATGTGTCCGTGTTATCGTGTTACGTATATTCGTGTATTAAGGATATTTAACAGTATATTGTATGTATTATAAAGTTTTAATACTTATTTTACGTTACGCCTGGTTTAGATGTAAATTCAATTGTCTTATTTAGCGAGACACGGTGTACTAGTGTGGGACGCTGTGGGACGTGAACAAAACCAAACAGCAGCCCCCTATTTCACCATCTTGCACAATGACACGTGACTTGTGACAATTCGTTATACATTGCAAAGTTAACACGCTGACACATCACTGGGTATCATATAAACTGCGCCATGTACACTGAAATGTCATCTGATTTTTATGTTTACCACTGCGGTTAGGATCTCGAATATGGTGCCCTAACAGAACTTTTTCCTTATATCGAGTACTGTTGTTTTATCAGAAATCAGAACACTTGAGACGTTTGTACAGTCGTCACCGTCGTCGGCATTATAAATAGTCGCACACTTTAGTACCTTGTCACTATTACGCCTTGGGCAGATTAGTGCAGCAGTTCAAATATGACGTTAAAGTGACGTCTGCAGTTACTTACGTAGAAGACCGTACTCACTCCGCGGATGTCGCCAATCGAAAGCAACCAATAAGAATCATCTTAAGAAACACCCAACAACCAATCAAGAGGTGTCAAAAACAAAGTTTTCCGGTTAAGCAGTAAATGCAAGTTCGTCGAAGGTCTTTGTCTTTTTTATAGTGAAAAATGTTATTACGCATATGCTAGGCCTGAAGAGACCAAAGTGAATAGTAATATGTAGGGTTATTTAATGACACTGTTCCTGTAAAGTGACACAGAGCAGTGAGGTAAAGGATGGGTTTTTTGCATTAATAAACATATACAGTGACAAATCGTCGTGCTGTCAAATCGCTTACTCATGCCAATTTAACCCATTTATATAGTCCCCAGGGTTGGCAGCGCATTTGCAGTCTAACTATTGCAGTCTTAAGATTATAGTCTCGTGAAGGTGGCCTGTGTACTCATCTGCCTTCTAAATGGCATAAAAAATACAAAATGAGCAGTTTTTTTGCCCAACGCAATATTTAAGCTTTGAGCAGTCAAATCTGCCCCCAAACACTTTCAGGATGTTTAAGAAAAGAGATTTAACTGAACCAACGTCGCATTAAGATTGCATCATTGCACCGACCGAGCAAACGTCGACCGTCAAGTTTATTAGAAAACACAATCATAGTAATGAGGGCGCCACTGTACATCCGGCGTACGCTCGGCGCAGTCTTAACAACCGACATGAAAGATGAACGTCACTAGATCTGTGTGACATGTGTTAATTGAGAAGAGTTTTAAAGGCTGGATCAGTCCAAGGTCTGTGTTTGACGATCGTGTAGTTCACACGCCATTATATTAAACAGTCATGCAAGTTCATAGACTTTGAGGCAATGGAAGTAATATATAGTCAACTAACCTATGATTTATTAATATTACAAATGCAAGCCTAACTCCTAGACATTGAGGCACCAATTACAATGGTCGCGGTTGTGACTTTGGTCCCTTTTGCTCTCACAGCATCATTAAATAGCTCTGTTGTCATGTTAGATAGTTAGTATTACCTCGTCTGTGTTCTTTAAGAAGAACTAATTAGTTTTAGTACATTCTGCTCAGTTGTTACAATTATCCATACAAAGATGGCGTTCATAGAGAACAGTAGGCAGGAATCGGAAACTGCTTAAGAATGGTTGGGCAGTGTGCAGGATGACGATATAAGTACACGTTATTGCTAGTGACTGGACATTGACACTATTTGACACCAATCAGCTAATGTTTCTTTTTTTTAACCACTTTGTGTTTTTCGATCTGAAAAAGAATGGTCGGTGGGTGGAGTGTTTATTTTTTACCATGGCATGAAGGACGCAAACAAAGCACAGGATACATCATGGTTACTGAGCCATTCCAATCACTGGAACCAGTTTAAAATTGTCTTGTAAGTTTTTAACTACATACAAACATACCGTCACGCCTTCATCCCAGAGGCAGAGCTACAGAATTATTTTACTTACCGACAACTCTGACAACTAGTTGTTAATTCGATAACGACATTTAGCACAAACAGGCTGAGATGTTTACCAGTTTAAAAACTAAACGTTGAAAAAATACAATTGCTTCGCGCAAGAAATCTTAAACCAAGGTTCTAAAATGAGTCAGATTATCAGTTTGTTTTCGAAAAAATCTAGTTTACATAATTCGTCGTTCTCAATTAAGTCAAGCGTTTATAAACAGCTCGGATTGAACCGCAACCACCCGTGACGGATTCTGCTTCAACATTGTTCGCCGTGTCCGTAGACTGCGGTGTTTTCAAAACACTTCGACTGAAATCTAAAGTGCTCGTATTGAAAGAAAGACTCAAGTGGCACTTCAGGCAATTCCCGCTAGCTATAAGCAGATCATGAGAAAACACTAAAAGTTATACACAAAAGATCTACGAACAAAAGAATAAAGATCAGACTATGGCTGGTGGGTTGCAATCTGCTTGTCAAAATTAATTTATAAATGTTATTAGTTTGAGTATCATTTCCGTCTTTTAAAAATGCTGGTTGTATGTACTGTCAAGCCTTAAATGAAGCTGCATGCTTTAGTACTTTGTCAATTTAACGTCATATTGGAAGTGCTCCATTAATCTGTCAAGGACTAAAGCGACAAGGTACAAAAATGTGCAGCTACCTACTTATAAGGCCGACTGTACCTGGGGGCTTAGCATGCAAGGCGACGCGTATACGTCAAACGCGCGGTAGTGTCAAATATGTAAAGTTGCTAATAAAATAATAATAGTTAGGTACTTACGAGGGGCGGCTGAAAAGTTCTAAGCCTAAGGTATTTTGAGGTTGCATATGCGTTAGCGATACTGGCCACTAAAAAGACCATTTAAAAAGTTAATAAATAAAAGAAAAAAATGTCGTCTTTTGTTTATTACATCTCGAGATATCCGACGCTAAAAGTCATCATGTTGAAAAGTTCTAAGCCTAAGGTAGAAAAAAAATGTTCAGATTTTTTTTACTATTTTTATTTTTCAATATAATCTCCCTCTAATTCAATGCATTTATTAAATTTTTTAAATAATGCTTTTAGACCGTTAAAAAAATAAGTTTTATTTTGGTTGTCGAAATGTTCCTGTACAGCCGCCTTCATCTCTTCATCACTGCCAAATCGCTTTCCCCTTAAATCTTTCTTCAAATTGCTGAATAGAAAATAATCACTAGGGGCCAGATCTGGACTGTAAGGTGGATGATCAATTTCCTCGAAGCCAGTTTCCTTCAGAGCAAGCTTGGAAACACGAGCGGTGTGAACGGGGGCGTTGTCTTGCAAAAACAAAATGCCTTTGCTCAGTTTGCCCCTTCGTTTCTAGACTATGGCTTGTCGCACTTTTCTTAATAGCTCAGCATAATAAACTGCATTTATTGTAGAGCCTTTCGCCAAATAGTCTATTAAAAGAATGCCATCGCAATCCCAGAACACGGTGGCCATTAGCTTAGACGCCGATCTTCGAACCTTGAACTTCTTTGGCGGCCTTTCACCCTTTTCGATCCACTGCATAGATTCAGACTTCGACTCTGGATCATACTGTCTGATCCATGTTTCATCAACAGTTACTATGCGGGAACAAACTTCATCTAAACCTTCTTCACATTATTCTAAAAATGCCTGAGAAGTTTGAACACGACGTTCTCTATCGAAAGCTGTGAGCATTTTCGGCACCCAACGAGCACTTACTTTTGTCATATGCAAATGTTGATGCAAAATCTCTCCAACTCTTTCCTTACTAATACCTAAGGCTTCAGCTATTTGCCAAACCTTAATTCTCCGATCCTCTAATACTAACTTTTTGACTTTTTCAGTATTTTCTTCAGTCACAACCGATATTGGCCTTCCTGAGCGAGGATCGTCTTCGATCGACTCCCGTCCAAGTTTAAAAAGTCGACTCCATTTTTTAACAGTGGCATGAGAAGGGCCAGATTCACCGTAAATACTAGACATTTCTTCAAAAATTCTTTTCGGCGATTTGTCACTTTTCGTGAGGAACTTAATGACTGCACGGTGCTCAATTTTCGTGATATGCGTTGATAATTCACACATGATGACTTTTAGCGTCGGATATCTCGAGATGTAATAAACAAAAGACGACATTTTTTTCTTTTATTTATTAACTTTTTAAATGGTCTTTTTAGTGGCCAGTATCGCTAACGCATATGCAACCTCAAAATACCTTAGGCTTAGAACTTTTCAGCCGCCCCTCGTACATGTATTTTCATTATTTCAGTGACAGATCGATTATTCGTGAATAAATCGTAGCATAGTAGGTAAACAGGCGATCAACAATATACCAATCAAGGGCAAAGATTATTTTTTATCTTATTCCAACGGAATTGAATAACAACAACTTCAATTGTTTGAACTATAGTAGAACCATTTCGAAGAACACTAACTATTAATTTTGATGTAATATCATTCTCGTGACTTCACGCTCTTAAAATGACTGGGTTCGATTTAACAATTGAAGTTATCGATGTGCAAACTAACGATTATTCTATAAACACAACAAATATGCGGAGCACGTAAGTGTGTGTGAGTGAAGTGAAACTGGCACGCAATGCAAACAAAAATCCAATCGGTTTTGTTCGTGCCCTGTGAATGGTCATTATAACTTGGTTTTCACGCCGCGGGTCATTGTTCAGGTTGTAAACGAGAAGTTGAACAGTTGAACTGAACTTCATGCATGGTCCGACAGTAGGGCACTCAAAACATCATTGAGTGTTCTGTGTACCGTTACTTTTTCATAACACTCGGTTTAACACGTTAACAGTCTCCACACAAAATGTTAGCTCGTAAGTCCAGCAGTTTCAAACAGGTGGACAAACGACGAGAAAAAAAATCGGGATCCTGACTTTAAGACCAAATCAACGTTTGACAAACTTTATCATTTTACAAACTTTCATTACGCAAAAACGTGGGTTACAAAGGTTAGGTACATGGGATTAAATAAAAATGTTAGGTTAGACTTTAGACCACAAAAAAATATAAGACAATGCGGCGGGAAGTATTCCTTTGCGAAATGAAAGTTTGGAAAAATAAGTTTGTCAAATGATGATTTGGTAAAACATACATGAACCCGAAAGATCGTCAGCTCACGTCAATCCTATATAAGCACATTTTGTTATCGAAAATGGTTAACGTTAGCGATATGCGTCTTGGCCAGTGCCCGAAAGAAAATGATTAATATACTACTATGTGGAGGAAGTCGCGGGTAAAACCTAGTCACTTAATATAACACATGATGTTTACTTCGTAAACATTCTGACAGTTAAGGTCATGCTATAATACAGTCTTCAAATAGTAGCCTATATTTACTTAATTACATTACTATGTTAAGTTGCACGCAAACTATAACAATGCGATGAGGTGATATTTTTGATAAGCTAGGCTTCCACTGGAATTGCATTGGCATTGAAATTAAACATCGGGATTCACCTCGAATAAATTAGCTATTATTTATATTTTGCGACGTTCGGACGCAAAAAAAACGATATGTATTTTAATAAATCTGGCAATTTACTTTTACATACGTCTCGCCCGCAGATTAGCGCTCTCGCTTGGAGAGAATATCTCGACACGGGCACTTGTACTGCCGAAATTGAGAAAAGTGACAGTGGATACAGAGATTTCTCGTCTCTCGAGCTATGTCGCTTGGGCACATGTGCTAGCCGTGCAGTTACACTATTCTTAGAAATGCTTTAAATGACCATACGTTAAAAAATATGTTGTATTTCAAATCACTTTTATTAGGAAAGTATTCTATCTTCATAATACATAGAAAAGAGGTTTACTTATACATTTTTTTAAATATAGGACCTTCGACTGGCTAGAATTGATGCCGTCAAAACTTTTTTTTCTCGTATTTGTTAAATTTTACTGTCATAACTGACGTGTAATAAAAATCAGTCGTAGGAACGCTGTGACGAAATTATTAAATTGTAACTGTTTATCAATCACCTATCCAAAATGCCTATGCCCCCAACGATAGGCCATGTAGTGAAGTTTCCTAACACTTTCGTTGGTCTTATCAAAAGAGGATTCTGGGAAATACCGGAAATCATGTGTTCTTCCGGTTTAGCGCTTGTAGGGATCGGGCTTGCAGTGCTGGGAGTCCGCAACTACATCAAGGACGACGGCTCGAACCCGCAGTACTACAAGACTTATGTGATAATGCGGCCCTGCGACCCCCGAGCCTGCCGGATCAAGGATCCTGTTTTCACTAATTATGAATGTTAATTCAGTAAATAGACATTTGTTAATGATGAAACTGACTCTTATTAAAATAGCCGGCATTAGAATTGATACATAATGATGCCATCATGCCGTTTTCGGTAACAGCGACGCTTCACGTACTCTCAAAAGGCGCAAAACCAGATTCTGCGGGTATGTCCCATTTGTTCCATGGAACTACGAATTTTGTATTGAGCATTACGTCACAGCTTAATACAAAATGCGAAGTTCCATGGAACAAATGGGACATACCCGATTCTGCGGGTCTCTGGTGTGCCCTCCAGTGCTGCCGTGATGCCAAAGAAGGCAGCTAAATGCATAGTAATATTATAATTTTAAATCTAACATGGTAACTAATAGAGCATAGAATGCTTCGACTACTACCTATACATTGCAGATAGCCACCTTCTTTGGTATCAAGGCAGAGTGGCTTGTGCAAATTGTGCAGCCATTTTTTGCTGAGAAAGCACGCTAAGCGAACACCCTTATGTTATGGAAACACACTAATTCAAATACAATAATAATAATAACGGTATAGGAATGTACAAAGGCGAACTTATCCCTTTAAGGGATCTCTTCATTCAAATGGCCTTCAAAGTTAACGGCACTAAAAGCAGGAGTTTTACTATAACAGGTTATCAGGCTTGAGGTTACATTAACATGCTCGTGATATGTTTAAAAGTTGATAATTAATAATTATACACCGGGTTGACGGGGACAAAAATGTACCAGTGATAGTGGTTCATTAAATATCGACTAAGTTTATCGACAACTTTTTCGTGACATATGGATCTTACAAAGAAGTATGCACATAAAATAAAAGGTATTAGAACTTGGCCATTACTTATGATAATTATGAATAAAAATTGCCTTTTATCAATGTCGATAAACTTATGTCGGGTTCCTATATTCAAACCGCGGATAGATAAGGCTTACTTCAGGTTAAAATTTGACATTAGACCATACAAAATGTGTCAAATTTTAATCCGAAGTCAGCATCTGTCCCCGGTTTGAATATAGGAACCGGACATTAGTCGACATTTAATGAATCACTAGCACTGGTATATTTTTAGTGACGGGGCAGTGGTCCAACTGCTTTGTCCAACTGACCAAAATTAGTATCATAAATATGAGGTAGGTTTAGGTTATGTTAGTTCTTCAGCTGGCCCGGAGGGCCAAACCACCCAGAAGTAGGAGCTCCGCGATAGCGGAGCTCCGTCGAGCCGGTTAATTTGATATTCAAATGAAAATTATTTGTCAGTTGGACAAAGCAGTTGGACCACTGCCCCGGAAGGATATTTTTACTCCCGTCAATCCGGTGTTTGTTGATAATATAATTATGTGATTGCGAAAATGGCGGTTGGTATGAGTCTGGTGACGCTGAGTTAGATTTAAACAATATTAAAGTTGATTGTTTTTGGCGTATACTTTCTGGACCATTTGACTTTAATGCATAAGTTTGTCATATTAGGTGTTTGTTTTTTACCCATTATAAATACTAATGTACGCCATGGTTACATACTGGCGCTAAGTCAGTGTGCACTGGACTAAAATGATACAAACTCAGTTTGCATACCACGCAAGCTATCCTAGATAAGATCCTGTCATATTCTTTATCTTTAATTTTATTTTGATAATAATTATTATAATTTTAAATTAAAAAAAAACAAGAAAAAAAATATTCGAGTATAGGTACACAATATGCAAAAATAATCGAACTTACTTTTTGTAACTTATAACCTCGGGTGCAGACTCGTGGTCACCCCAGTTTGTCACCCCAGTGCCTTTCGACGGAGCCCTGCCTATGGCAGGGCTCCTATTTCTGAGCGATTTGCCCTTCGGGCATCTTAAGATACCTAACGAACCTAACCTACCTACTTTTGCGGAATAAAAATTATTTCTGACGAATAACCGACTAAAGCGAATAGCACTGGGGTGACAAACTGGTGTGACCACGAGTCATCCGCTATAACCTCAAAATATGCCAGCGCCGCCGGCCTGACTATATCAATAAGCCAGAAAAAAATTTAGCATTCAAAATTCCAAACGATACATGTTTAAAACTACGCAGACAATGATCCCTTTAAAACAGATGTATCCTGACTGAGTCATACTTCAACGTGGGGGGGGACTGCAATGGATGAATCACTTCGTGCGTGCGTACGAAGTAGCTGCACATGCACCTTGTCGCAGCTATTGATATACTTTAATTCAAACCACTCTCACTCTATGTTACTGCGATAAGGTACTCGAATGTACCGCTACTAAAGTCTATACTTTTAGGTATTTAAAAAAATGTAAACATTCCAAACCACGTGACATTGTTAAACAGCCAATCGAAACTATTTTATCGAACTTTGACGTACGACGACTTTGACGTGAGCCAATAGAAGCAGAACACTGTCTGCTTCTATTGGCTGACGATACATACCACGTGGTTGTTTTGTTTACATGTTTTTAAATGCCTAAAAGTATAGACTATACCTGCGTAATTTCTAGATCCAGAATAAATTCTAAGGAATATACGTTTTCACGCTTAATAACGATTCAATTCATCGTAATGTTGTGAAACAGCTGTGTTTACTTTATGACAGTGTTAACAAGCTGCTGGGCCTCTAACTAGACACACTCTTGATACTAAACATACTTTACAAAACATCTCACTATCTCGTCTGTGTGTGTGTTAGTTTGTTACTCCTTCAAGCTGCAACGGCTGGACGGATTGGGATGAAATTCAAAATGGAGATAGCTAATATAAGCGCCTTTTCATCCCGTTTCCGTAACAAATTCTACGCGGATGAAGTCGCGGGGAGAAGCTAGTAAGGAATAGATATATTTTATCACTTATACCACATAGAAGAAAGCCATTATTATCCTTAAAAGGGGGACATAAGTGTTCAATTTGTGTTAAACATTTGTATGAATTTGACAGTAAGTTTACTTTTCTCCTTGATAAAACTCAAGTTTATTGTTAAAAATATTTGCATTTAAATACAATGGGTCACGAACCCTCAGGGTAGCAAAACAATTTTTGTCTTACTCGAAGTCATATGAATAGGATTGTTTCAAATCCTGCTTTAAGAATTATTACTTTGTCTCCTGATTCAATAAAGTATGTACCTACGAGTAGGTACAGAAATACAGATAACCTACACACATACTGTATTTGGGGCATACACAGATATAGGTTACCGTCTTTTTTGTGGACATACCGGAAGTTAACGTTTTTAGGGCCTCATTTTCTGGCTGAACCCACATCCTCATGAACGGCGTCAGGTCTTTAGTCCATACAACCTATAACTTATATGCACACAAGCCTTTAACTATTGACTACAGGAGAGACAGCTTTGGTTTTTGCAAAATGCAATGTAACAAGAAAATGGGTTACATTTGCTATGCCTATCGTAATTTATTAATTTTGCTTCTTTGCTTTTGTCTTTTTCTCTCACACACGCACACACTTCTCCTGCTAAATACTTCGCACGCTATCCAGGCTCGCATCTTTGCGGCGCGTTGCCATGCCAGTCCTCGCATCCTCGCATACATCCATTCCTTGCTTACGTCTCGCTCTCATTTTATTATAACAGATGTTTTACTACTACTAATACTACTATTAAAACACAATCATTTTATTTATATTCGTATTGCCTAATAGGTTTCCTAAAAAAAAACATTAGGTGACTTAATTTCTGTCCCTCATTGATGTAAAAATGTTTTTCATCCTCGTGTTTTAAACATATTTTAATGAGTGTAATGTAAATGTTATTTTGTATTTGTTTCAAAACTGAAAATGGCAGTTAAGAGCAAAGATAATGGAACTTTATTTCCTTGCTGGTAGGTTCAAATTGCTACTCACAAAATTCTCCGTTTGTGGTATGGTGGGCCTGACAAGGATATAGCATTTTATCTTCAAACCCAATACACATAAGATATAAAATGCAATACTAGCATTTTTTTATCACTCGTGACATGTTAGATACTGCTATCACATAGTAAACAAATATGAACATTCTAGAACATAAAAATAGTAAGGGAAATAATAACTTATTTCCATTGTAATTCTGGGAATTTCTAGACCACTGAGTATATCATATCAGTCTGACAGCTGGAAAGTGGTTGCGTTTGGACAGGAAAACGAAAATAAATAAACCAACATCAAGGTTCAATTTGTTTTCCTTTTGTTCATTAAATAAATGAATAAATGATTAAAAAGCGTTCAAACAGATTGCATTCAAATTATTAATTAAGGATAGGTAAAGGAACAAAATGGTCCAAAAACCAACAAAGATCTACTTCATTTCGTTCAATGGGCAACAAATCGAATTCCTGAGACCTGAGATATTCATATTTTAGTCAGAGTGAATACGATCTACGAGAAAACGGCTTTCATTTGGAGAATGACAAACTTTGACATGTGTCTGAAATTATAAAGGGTGTTTTTTTTAGAGGTATAGAACTTTGAAATGGAATAAAACAAAGATGTTCTTTTTAAATTGACATGAAATTAACTTTATTCGATAGACAATTTTCTGGCATTATAATTTAAATATGACTTCTGGCATATGACCGCCACGGCTGGCTCGGACGTAGTCTAATCCTGGAGGACCAATTTTCGATTACTTTTTCCAACATTTGTGGCCGTATATCGGCAAGAACGCGGCGAATGTTGTCCTCCAAGTGGTCAATGGTTTCGGGCTTATCGGCGTAGACTAGCGATTTCACATATCCCCACAGAAAATAGTCAAGTGGCGTTAAATCGCACGATCTTGGAGGCCAATTCACGGGTCCGAAACGTGAAACAATGCGATCACCAAACGTTTCCTTCAATAAATTAATTGTGGCACGAGCTGTGTGGCATGTTGCCCCGTCTTGTTGAAACCACAGCTCCTGCACATCATGATTGTTCAATTGTTGAACAAGAAAGTCAGTAATCATGGCCCTATAGCGGTCACCATTGACTGTAACGTTCTGGCCAGCAACGTTTTTAAAGAAGTACGGACCAATTATTCCACCAGCCCATAAAGCACACCAAACAGTCAGTTTTTCTGGATGTAACGGTGTCTCAACATACGCTTGAGGATTATCATCACTCCAAAGCCCGAAACCATTGACCACTTGGAGGACAACATTCGCCGCGTTCTTGCCGATATACGGCCACAAATGTTGGAAAAAGTAATCGAAAATTGGTCCTCCAGATTAGACTACGTCCGAGCCAGCCGTGGCGGTCATATGCCAGAAGTCATATTTAAATTATAATGCCAGAAAATTGTCTATCGAATAAAGTTAATTTCATGTCAATTTAAAAAGAACATCTTTGTTTTATTCCATTTCAAAGTTCTATACCTCTAAAAAAAACACCCTTTATAAATATGAAGACAAGACTAGAATTATTAAATAAAGTAATACACATCATTAATAAATCCATTAACACACTTCGGTACCCTAATAATAATGATCTGTATTCTCTAATGCCCGGTTCCTATATTCAAGAAACGAATCGTTTTCCTTACGCTCGTTAAAATTTGACACATTTTGTACGTAGCAAATGTCAAAATTTAAAGAGATGTAAGGAAAACGATTCGTTTCTTGAATATAGGAACTGGGCATAAGAGAGAGATTTCTCATAGATCGTATTCACTCTGAATAAAATATGAATATCTCAATTCGACTTGGTGCCCGGTTCTCAGATTTGATTTTTCTAAAGGACTTTAAAGGAGTCAACAAAATTTCCAGAAAACAATAAAAGTATGTAGGCAGCCATTTGCTTTACAAAATGCCCTAGTTATTAAAGCGATCCAGTCACACGTTTTTCACTATTGAGAAGCGCTCAATCTTGGTCGTCCGTCGCCATAGAATGTTGACTCTGTCAACACCAACCGGTGAGGCTGATACCGTGTGAAGTCCCAACGCAACGCTAAGACGTTAGTAGAAAAAGCATCGGTTCAATTTTATATGTGATGCGAGTTGATGTCACACAATATTGCACCTTATTTGCTCTGGTAGTTACGTGGCATGCAATGTATCTTTGACGATAGGCTCGATAATTTCTTAGAATTAGAACGAGATCCCGGCCGGATACATGAATGTCTGATATTAGTTCAGTGGCATTGCTTGCCAACTCTGCAATTGCATAGATGTTTAAGATCTAGGTACACAGGTGTGTATGAATTAACACATCTATAAGTCGTATTTACAGGAAATGCTCGTTTGGAATTAGATCAATGTGTTAGAGAGACGGCACCAATGATGGACACTTCACATACATACATACAGGGTAGGTAGAGATCACTCCTTTCCACTTTACTTCACTGTTAATTAAAATTCCATACGGTCCTAAATTGATTGTTGCAAAACAAATGAATAACCCTTATCTTCTGTAGAATAAGAATCAAGAATCTATCATTGGTCCTTGGCCATTACTGATTCCGTCACCCTATGTGTAAATAAACAAATGTCGGAAAAAGTCATACAAAGTGACTAGATAAGTTCAAGACTAAGCACTTTTGTACAGTTGCGGTATAAGTGTTTAAAAACAACACCCTCTACGGCCTGGGTGAATATTTCGCGTTTCAACCGCCGTCATTATTGTTTTCGCTTATTATTCAATTTAACTTAATAACTTTCTTGTTATTTTAAATGGAATGGATACTACCCCCGGGTCCGCTGATTTCGACATCAAAAGTTGCTGGAAGCTATCGTTATTTTCGTCAATGTATTAAAGAGAATAATGACGGCGGTTAGAACGCCCGAATATTCACCCGCCTATGCAAAAGATTCAAGTACCACTGCGGTAACAAAAAAACAATGTTACTGAAGTACGTACTTATAAAAAGAACTATAAACTTAATTACACTCATCAAAAATGTCTCAGTAGCAATTTCGATAGCAACATCCAAGACTCGGAAACAAATATTCCTGCATATTTTAAAACTACCGCCTTGGCAGGATTCATACGAACTGGGGTGTCTGGACAATGGAATATTAATGTCGTCACGTCATAATTAAAATGTCTGCACGCGATGTTTAACATACATGTGGTGAGTAATACTTTCAGGTGAAGGGTGTAAGGCACGCACGATGGGGTGGGTATATTTAGATTTGTTAATTCCACATTATTTTTGGAATCAAAACAAGGCCGCTTTTTCGTTGTATTTTAACATGTTACAGGATCAATCGTTTAAAAACAATATTGTTTCGAATGCGAGATAGTTGAAATAGTGACTTACGATAGTAGTTTTGAGAGGACCTAACTCCATTATTGCTCAAGCGTCAACAGTGGTTGAAATACGTAGGTATGTAGAATACTTTGTGCAATATACAGTCGAGTATAAAGATATGTATACGCTTTTGCACATTAATCCATTGAAATAAGGTGCAAAAGTGTATACATATCTTAGTCCTCGACTGTACCTAGCACAATACATTCTATGAGTTATATTTCTCCTACGTTCCTATATGAATTCATCTCAACACGAATTTTGAGGGATGGTCCTTAATGGAAATAAAACGTTATTCACGACAAACTATTTGGCATTCAATTGACCTTGATATAAGAACTGTTTTCACACAACCAATTTGTGTGATACCCAAACAAATACCGGCGCTGATGATACCGATGCAGCAGCGAAACGCTATTACTATCTCCCTCCCCATTTAAAAAAAATCACAAAGCAGTAACGGTAAAAGGTATTTTTATTGAACAAAATACAGTTTTGGGTCCCACGGATATCACAATTAATTTCGAACGGAAACGTCAATGAGATCACACACAAGCGTACATCATACACACACTAAAATTTTGTTCAAATGTAACAGTCAGAAAGAAAGGTACTGTGATAAATCCGTCAAATATTCGAACGTAAACATTGCGTGATAATATTAGATTAGATTAGTAATAAACACGCCTGTATAAAACTAGGTTATAAAAGGTAGTTGACCCAAGTTTAGAAGGCACTGCCTGCTATAATAATTATAATAAATCTCTGAGGAAAGATCTATAAAGTTACCTAGGTATATAACGAACATTAATACGATGGATTTTTTTAATCTGTGCTGTGAGCGAAATTTGACGTAGGTACTTAAATATTTAAGAAGAGCAAACTTAAGAATAAGTATAAAATACATCAGTAACCAAGCATCAGATTAAAAATGGATTAATAAGTACATTTTCATAATAAATAACCTATAACTTACATTTTGACGATATAGTTACAATAATTTTCTCCTCAAAAAACACGAAATGCTGTAGCTACATATTAACAGGTTAAGTACCGAAATAGCTTGCAATTATCGAAGAGCTTTAGCTTGTTGGTAATTAGGTATTAAGTATAGTAAAAATATCAAACAACATGCTTATCAATAAATCGTAGCAAAATCTTATTAGGTATTTAATACATAACGAAGACAGCACATAGTATAGCCGTAATCGTAAATGCTGGCACATTACGCGCAGCGGAATTCGGTTTTCTTTGTAACGATTTATCCGCGTAAGTTTGCAGTAAACCGCAAGGGACGGTTTTCTTCATTGTCGAGAGATTACTACTTTTCCTGATGACAAAGCACTCCATTCCAGGCGTGACTTGGACGGGGGAGCCCTTGACGTCCAGCGCGCTCACGGTCGTAGTGTTCGTGACGGTCGTCACCGACACCGACGACGCGCCGCCGGCTGGCGCTGAAGACCCCCCACTCGTCACATTAGCCGTGTCATTAGCGGTCACACTCACCGGTATTACTGTGCCGTTTGGTAACATAGTGAAACTAACAGTCATATTAACGGCCCCTGGCGCTTGAGGCGTTTCGGGCACAGGACTTGTCGTGTTTACAATAGTCGTGTTCGTCACGGTCGTTGTCACCGTCGTAGTGTTCGTCGGTTGACTTTGTCTCTTAGCCATGTCGTCGTAAATAAAGCTACTAATCAACTGGCAATCGATCCTCGTTTGATCATAGTCTCCGTTGTCTTTCTTTATTCCGAATAAGCATACTTCACCCGGTTGAGCCTGGTAGTTGTTGTTTTTGTTGTGGTTCTGGCTGAGACTGTAGGCTCCAACACCCAACGCTCCGAGGTTCAACAATGCTAATCCGGCTAGCAACGTACCGTACTTGCTTCCTGAATCTTTGTATTGATACACGTAAGAGGGCGGAGCGCCTCGGTACACCGGGTAGTGCATCGATGCTCCATGAGGTGATGCATAACTAATTTGCTGAGGTGGATTGTAGTTGTAATGATGATGTATATTCGTTGTTCCTCCGCTGGGGCGATTGTTTGCATTAGAAGCAGGATATCTTGCATTATTGGTTCCTGACATGCCACTTGACGCAGGATATCCGTGGCCTCCCGTATTTCCACTGTTGGCGGGGTACCCGTGACTTCCGCTGCCACCTCCAGCGGGGTACCCGTGACTTCCGCTGCCACCTCCAGCGGGGTACCCATGACTTCCACCTCCTCCAGCGGGGTATCCGTGACTCCCACCACTACTAGCAGGATAACCGCCGTGACCTCCTCCGTGACTTCCGCCGCCAGAAAGGCCACCAGATGGTGGATAGCCATGGCTGCCTCCGCCTGATAAACCCGGAGATTTTGGATAGGTGTGCGAGTGCCTAGAACCTCCTCCGCCGTAGTTTTTTCTAGCGTCGATCGACGCTACGTTAGATAACACTAACACCGCACAAAGGAACACAAACGCGTAGCGAAACATGACGCTGGCTCTCTAATTTCGCAACAACATAAATATACGCGTGCACTCAAGCGCACTACACTGAAGTTAGTCGTTGACTGACTGAGCTAGCGAATGATTCGCCGCCACTCACTCGATTTCCCCACGAACGTTAAATCTGATCGCGTGTTGCCACACTATTACTACAGTCACCCGAGACCTGCAAAAATAATTAGTCATAACAACAGAAGCTTGCCGCTGGATACTTTTTTATCCACTCTCCTTTTATACAATTAATTATGCCTACGGTTAAGAAACTATATTTAGGTAAACAACGCGCATTTTCTTGGACGCTCTTTATTTGTTTAAATTATCTGTTGTGGAGTGTTCAACAAGTTTAGTGGCAACACCGCGCACCGTTCGGAATGTTTACCTTCGGCCGCCATTGTTAAAAAAGGTGACATTCCACAATACGAAGCCACTAAATGTGGTATTGTTATTGTTTTAAGATTATAGGTTATTGTTTTACAATAGTTGTTATTACGGGTAGTAGGTATATTTTAATTTTTGAACGAGTTTATTTATTTAAACATTGTGTTTTTTTAGTACCTATCAAGGGTAATTCCATAGCATTTTTATTTAGGCGAACTAGTTGATAAAGTTTTGCCAGATATACAGAATGTCTTAAAACTTGGCTGCCTTGGCTAAGAATAGCTAGAATTTGTGGTTCCAAAACTTAATACGTATTAAACATTATTTTTCCTAAATAACGAAAAATTGAGCTGAATTATAGCATGATTCCTAAATAACAAAACATTTCAAAAAAAACATACTTTCTTAGCCACTAAAACGTGTTGTGTCAATTTTCATTCTAAAACCGAAATTTGTATACCGAAAAAAAAATGTAAGCCACGGTGACATGTTATTTCTAAAATTGGCGCAGTTGATCAAGATTTTAAAATTGTGAAACCAGTAGGTATGTAGTCCTAACGCATCGCGAATGAGTTTATCCATAACCCTAAAGTGGCTTTCAGCTCAGTGTGACCATTTTTTTGGGTATTCATACCCAAAAGGCGTCCAACGGGACCCTATTACTAAGCCTACACTGTTCGTTCGTGCATCCTACCGTCCGCCAGTCCGTCCGTCTTTCCGTTCGTCCGCCCCTCCCATCTGTCTGTCTGTCTGTCCGTCTGTCCTAACTTTAAAGAGTGTTAATATGTGTCATTACGGAGGATTTACTAACAAATAAGAAAGTGAAATAATAAAGGAGTGCCCCATACACAAGTTTTTTTTTTTCAACATATTTTTACAAGCGTCAAGTTGTATAATTATGGTATAAACCCTGAAGAAGAACAACAAATACTAAAAACGTCCATGTGTGAGTTGGGCTAGCGCTAATTCGATTCGAAATAAGATTCAAACCTCATGCATTTTGCCAACGGCAGAGGCTACTGCAGCCGTCGGCACCTGTCGGCGGGAGCCCCCAACACAGTTCAACACACTATAGGTTGTTGACGTTGACGGCTGACGGCTGCCGCCGACGTGTTGACGGATGTCGCCGACAGGTGGCGCGGGCTACAGTAGCCTCTGCCGTTGGCATAATGCCGCTCGTCTGTTTTTAAGCCGCACTTTTACTATGTCTGAGGACAATTTTGCACAAGTTGACCTAGTCCCAAACTCATGAGGATCAGACACCAATACTCATGCTCATCACTTCCGGGAATCGCACCCGGGACCGCTAGCTTCGTAGGGTCACTACCGACTAGGCTAACAGTTTGAAACAGGTTTCATCAAAAGGGTTAAACTAAAAACCAGCGTTGTGCCATCTATTTTCAATTTTTCTTCTCCGAGCCAACCGTCTGTTGTTTTCTAATGAAGTTAAAGTATTTTCTTGACATTGAATAGAGTGGTCATCAGTCTGTTGAAACTATTAAATAAACACAGGATTTATTTACATGGTCGTCAAAATATTCGTCCTCCAAAGGCAAGAGATAGTCAAGAACAACCCATATCAATAAACAAAGCTGCACTTCCGGCGTATAAGTACTCGGCGCGGTCTTAAGGAAAATCTGAGCACATATTATGTAGACACATACAATACATGCAACGATGTGTGTATGTCCCCAACCCGTATAAGGGTCACGTGAGAATTGTGGAATGAACTTGTAATGGTTCTGGATCCGCCCGTGGGATAAAAATAGACTGAATTGATTAAGAGCTACTACTTATATAATGTTTAAACGCCTACATTATGCATTCGTAATCAGCCGAGCTGACAGGCTTCACATAAATGGATTTAAGACTATTGTCGAGACATAATCAGCACCCATAATTGCCCTTTGTATTGATTTGTGACTCACTCTATACGTCTTGGGTTTACTTTACAGAAGTAATTGAACACGTAGTCACTTTCCTTGTGCTTTTGCTATCTGGGTTATTATATTTTAACTGCGGGACATAAATGAAATAGGTAGTTCAATCCACCATTAACTTTCATTTCACAGCCAATACATTGCGATTTTATTTATCTTCGCCTGGAAAAAAATGTTAATGCAAGTTATCTGTGAAAAAAGGTTACTAAAATAACTAAATATCAACACTATTTTATGAAACAACCATTTATATAATAAAACTTACAGCGTAATTTACCACTGCATTTGCTCGTGCTTCTTTAACGTATATTGCCTTCACCTTTCAACTTTCAACTTTTGGTGATAAGATTAAACATTTGGTTATACCTCGATAATAACAGGCTATTACGCGCAATTTTAGAGCCAACAAATACAATATAATACAGTATTTAGAATAACTGTAGGATTTTACCGAACAATTCAACAGATGAGCATTTCTAAAAAAGTTTGTACATTTCATTTACGACTCCGATTTGCGAAAAATTTTGCAGTTAGGTAGGGTAAATGATACTGAGCCTAAATAACATAGTCTCCCAAAATGTCCCAATTAATTTGTATGGAAACTTCCTTTTTTGTTACCAAAATTCTTCCGTTCGTGGTAACAAAAAAGGAAGTTTCCATACAAATTAATTGGGACATTTTGGGAGATTATGTTATTTAGGCTCAGTATCATTTACCCTACCTACCTGCAATTTTTTTCGCAAATCGGAGTCGTAAATGAAATGTACAAACTTTTTTAGAAATGCTCAGATAAGTCTTTCATGGCCACCTGTTATTCTGTAAATGTCATTTTGACAAGCAGCAAACAGATTATAATTGGTAGACCTTTAAGTAACGTGTGTTATCACTATTAAACTATTTTAAACTGCTATGAACAAAGACATCCACCACGGAGGGTTGCTTATGAGTGACTTAAGCTTTTTCCGCTCAGGTAAAAATATGCTGTCCTTCTTGGGTTCCGGCAACTTGGAGTAACGAAGTAGGGTATTGCAGTCCACGACATTGCTGGTGTAATAGTCTCTAGTCCTGATCTCGACAGCACACTGCATGTTCGATGGATTCAATGGCGGGCCCGTCGCGCTTAGCGGATCGGTCGCATTGACTGTCGAGGTGCAAGAAGTCGAGTTGACCATCGTCACATTTGACGACAGCGTTGCATTCGGTGAGGACGCATTCAAGGGCAAAGTGTTGTTGATCATCGTTGAGTTGATCACGCAAACTGTCGTATTCACTTGATTAACAGGAACCGGGGTCTGCTTACCCTGAGTGAAGGTTGACACTATTTCACAAGGTATTTTTAATGTCTCCATGCGACCATTCTCCTGTATCTTCATTGTGCAAACTGCTGCGTTTTGAGTCGAATAAATTGCATTCTGGCTTCCACCTGAATTGTATCTTCGTCTATAGTAATCATCGGAGTAGTAGTGCTCGTGGTAGTTGCTGTGAGAGCGACCCAAATTATACAATGCCAACCCTGTAAGTATGTCTCCAAAACGGCTTCCAGAATTTCTATATTCATTGACATACACGTATTGGGGTGCGGAGTAATAATTATTGTAATTATGTACAGTATGCGTACTGTGACTTCCGTGCGGTATACCATAATTATTATTATACTTTGAATTTGTGTTATAGGAATTGCTAGGGTGGTACGTATTGACTGATGACGGGTGGTTTGATCCCCATCCTGAATTTCCAGTGCCCGTATTTATCCCTGTTGTGGGGAACTTTGAATTACCAGTACCGGAAATCCCTGAAGATGGTGGGTAGCTTGGTCTTGAATTACTTCCAGACGCGGTGCCAGATAGTCCTAAACCAGACGTTGGATAGGTAACCCTTCCAGATCCGGTCGATCCCCCTCCATTAGCACTGTTGGATCCGGACAGACTTGAGCCAGAAGTTGGGTAGCTGGGTTTTCCTGATCCAGAACCGGAAATTCCCGATGATGATGGAGGATAACTTGGTTTATTTGAACCACTAGAGCCCCATGGTGACCACGCATTGCCACTGTTGGACCCAGATAGCCCTGACCCAGATGATGGGTAGCTGGGGTTTCTTGATCCAGAACCAGATAATCCCGATGTAGAAGCTGGATAACTTGGTCTATTTGAACCACTAGATCCCCATGGTGACCACGCATTGCCACTGTTTGACCCAGATAGCCCTGACCCAGATGATGGGTAGCTGGGGTTTCTTGATCCAGAACCAGATAATCCCGATGATGAAGCAGGATAACTTGGTCTATTTGAACCGCTAGACCCCCATGACCACGAACTGCCACTATGGGACCCGGATAATCCAGACCCAGACGATGGATAGCTATGTGTGTTAGATCCTCCTGAGTGACTAGGTCTACTTGAACCCGACGGTCTTCCTGATGAACTTCCTCTTCCTGAACTCCAGCCTCTTTTACCATAAGCACTGTCAATGAAGACTGTTAAAGATATTGAAAGCAAAAGGCACAACAGAAACGTTCTGTTGGCCATATTTAATACAAAATAAACACTTGAACGCGTATCTCTGAGTTAATCTGTGCGTGTGCACCCTCGGCGAGTCGAGTTTACTATACGTGCTGAACTTGTTTGTATCTCTTAATTAGGTTGACGTCATGTTGAAACATTCTGGGAACGGGAGCGATCGTTCCATCCCGCTTTAACTAGTCTCGAGCTGTGTAGTAGCTGATAACAGTGTAAACTATTAATTGAACAGTTGGTCCCGCATGGTTTTATTAGAACGAGCGTGGGGATTCACTATTACATGCAATTCTATTTGACGCATGTTTCCTCATTGCTTAGTTATATTTTGTTGGCGGTGTATAATACAGCTGAGACTAGAAGACGTTTACAGTTTGGGGGAGAAACAGTGTACCTACACAGTTTGACAAAGCTTTTTGTTCCCGTCAGCCTCATGAGCCTGAAACGTTGAAATATTTTGGTTTTTGTAAAGATCTTCACTCTTTATTTGCTTCAAAGTTTTTGCGATTAACATGTTCATTATATAATATGAAATGATTCTGTGAACATGTTGATCTAAACGTTGATAAAGCAAATGACTGTGACCTTAGATTTTCGTTTGATATTAATCAAACCAACTTCAGAGGCCTTGGCGAATGCGACAGAAAAAAATTGTACTAAGTAACCCGTCCACGAAAAAATATGGCAAGAACAGGCAGGATATTAGCGTCATCACGTTAACAAAACTGGACAAGAGCATGTCAGACTCTGCTCAGTTTAGGGTTCCGTTACCGTTACTATAAACACAAAGAAGCTATCTCCGAAAACCATATGAGCAAGTTTTTTATTTTATGTAATTTGGTGCGTAAATAATTTAGAGGCCTGTAAACTAAACGAAGAACTCAAGAACGAGATTTCATTCGTCATAATTTTCCTTTCAATTACGCTATATTATAGGTATGTTCGTAAATTTAAACAAGAGATTTTTAGTATGTAAATTAGTAGTAATTTTTTTTGTTTGGCTGTAGGGTTTAGAGACGCGTAACTTTAGCGAAAATGTCATATTTCCTACACGGTCCTCCAAAACGAAAAATGCAATGCAATCCAAAATGTAATACAATTTTTCAAAAGCACTGCGTACGTAAAAAAATAAAACGAAGTAGTTTGACATTTTTTTAACTTATTTTTTACTTATATGCCCAAAGTTTCACCTATGATTTTGATAGCTTCTGGGTAAAAGGGAGTGTGACAAACAGATAGACAGACAGTCCGCCGGACATAGCATAATTATATTTTTAGTAGTGCTTAATTACAGAACCCTAAGAATATACTTTGGTTTACGCATATACATTATTTTGCTTACTCAGTTCAGTTTCAAGTCTCAAGAGCATTTTTTACCGAACAGACGAACAAAAAGTCGAGTCAATGAAAACAAGGCAATTCTAGGTTTAGCTTCTATTTTTGTTCCCAATACTCAAAATTAAGTTGCTCCGGATTAAATTTACATTTTCCACATACAATGTGCCTTTTTTATACTCGGCGTAACCCAAAACCCAGTCTACTGCAGTTTGAATATTGGGAACGGACGTAGGGCACTTGCCCCACCGCTGACGATGAGCGGGAACCAACTAGAGCCCGCGATCAACTATTATATATGTGTCTCTTTTATTGTCACGGGATTTAAATCTTTGGTTTCGACAAGCCAGTGGAGAGAGTTCTCTTTTCGCCTGCAGTGTTAACAGGCAGCGATCAACTATTAATATGTGTCTCTTTTATTGACACAGGATCTATATTTTTTTCATCACACTTGCTCGGAAAGGGTTTTATAACACGCAGGCGTTTAGGGCAGTTATAGCCGACTTAGCTCCCGCGGGAGTTATAGATTTTCATAACTCCCTAGGGAGTTATGAGTTTAGTTTTAAAATATAGAATCCACTTGTACATCATTTCAGACCAAGGAGGTGTAAAATCAGCCAAGGTTTATTTCCTATATTCAAAACTTGGCTACAAACCAATTTTACTGTTTAATTAAACTTATACGGCACATTTGTCTGCATTATATTTATATTTTACCATTATTTCAGAGACATTCGCAATTATTTTATTAAATTTCATTTTGAAAATTTGTACAATCTGGCAGAATGGCCTGTATTTGTCAAGTTAAAAAAAAACAATTCTAAGCATTATCTGTGGAAGACTAAAAAAAAGTTGTCAAACTCTTTTAGCTTAGCGAATCGAGTTCGTTTAATTTTGTTTGATTGTTTTTTCCGAAGCGTATTTTGTTTAAAGGTACGAAAAAAACAAACTAAATATGACTTCCTCATCGGAAGAATCTGTAGTGACATCAACACCACCTGATTTGTTAAATGCGGCTCAACTACTCAACAATGATTTGCTGCCAGCGAAATCTAAAGAAAAGGTTTTTTTTCTATTTGTTTTTATTTCCTCGCTAATGTGATGAAAATCATTGTGTGTATCATGGGCAGTAAGGAGATTGCAAACTCGAGTCATTAAAAACCCTCCGCCTTCGGCGTCGGGCTTCTAATAGTCTCTCGTTAGCAATCCTCTTCTTACCGCCCTTGATGCACAATGTACTATTGTTCGTGGCTTGAGCGAGAAAATTGTCGATAGCTAATTGCTTCCTAGCCGGTATCGGCAGTGGGACAAGTGCCTTAAGCCCAAAAGGCCGGTGACGATGACACTCGTCTTTTAATCCGCATGATCAATCGGGCTTAAGGTCAACGGCGATTTCACTGGATCAATTATCTTATTAATTTCAGTATTAATATATATTGTTATTATATTTGGGTTTGCCTAATCTTAAGTTCGGTGGCCAATGGTCTTTAGCTCGGACGTGCTCTACGGAAGCTTATTATAACGATTTCGCTTCTCATCAGTCATTAGAATATTTATTGCGTAATTTGTATGCACAAATATTTTTCTTATAAAAGTTTCTTTCTTTGGCATCACAGTAAAAAAATTCATTGACAGTAGGTATAGTGTAGTAGTAGGGGATAAAGCACCGCTTTATGTCACGGGCGCGATATTGAATCCTGAGAAAAAGAGGGACTCCAGATTTAACTCCCGAGCGCAGCGAGGGAATTAAAACGGATTCCTGAGTGCAGCAAGGGATTTAAGCTCGCCCAAGACGATAACAGCTTTATCCCAAGGGAGAATATACCTACTCTACTTTTTTTACCTTTTCTTTGTTTTGCGGATATGGCTTGTAGTGGCCAGTTTGATTTTCAAATAAGTTCTTTTTGCTATAGGTTTCTATGGTTTTTTTTTTAATACGAATTCAAATCTCATTATTAACCAGCGGGTTATAATGAGATTCAGTTCCATACTATAACCCGCTGGTTCATAGTATTGTACAGATCTCATTATAACCCGTTGGTTAGCTGATGGCTATAATGACTAACTTTAGGTGAGGTTTGCATGATATATAATTGGGCAATTTCAGACATGTGATGTAAAAACAGTTTAATAGTTGACGACAAACCACATAGTAAATGGACATGGATGGGTGTTCGGTATTTAATCAATGAAATTGAGCCTGAACATTTTTGAGTTAGTGTTTTAATGTGATCTTTATTTTTATTTTGTAATGACTTGTGTATTTTTGACATTAAATAATTTGATTTGATTCAATTTAGATTGACGCAGTAGGGAATGAGCTAAGCAAATCGGCCAAGAAATACAAATACGAATAATACAAGCATTTTAAACTGCTAATTAAACAACGATTAGGCACAGAGATGCGATACGCCGTGTGACGTCATGTAACACGGCGGTCATATAAACTCAATGTTAAAGTCTGTTTTGCTAGTTAACGCATTCACTGCCAGGGGGCGTGGCCTAGGAACAAACTTGTATGACAGTATGACAGTGAACGCATATATGCGTCGGTGGCAGTGAATGCGATATACGAGAGCCGTACTAATAAACAAACAGACACGCGACATGTCCTCAAATTGGTGATACGGGTGATGCGTGTGTATGACATGTATATTTTAAGTCCAATGCCCGGTTACAAGGGCGTTAGTGTCATTGGATATTCCAAGATGATAACCCGCTGCAACCATGCCCACAGTGCATGCGTATGCAAATAAATGCAATTCTTGTTGCTAATGCAGATTACCGGCCGAACATTCGTGGCATCTCCTTCTTTACCGTCGTCGTAGCGAAAGTCTCTCTTTCTTTCGTTTTTCTTGTCTTTTTATTTGTGTAAAACAAAGAAAGAGACTTTAACATGTTTCGTCAGTTCCCGCTAATGACACATTTGCATGCTCTCATTTAAAACTTTAACGGTTATTATTTCTGAGACGCCATATTTTTTATCTGTTGTATCATTTAGATTGCACGCCCTGCCCTGTTGACCCCATGCTGCACTTCGTTTTTCGAGTTGCTTATTTATTCATATTCTTCATGTAGTACTAGCGTAGCTATAGCGAGCCGTCCCAACTTCACCCGGGTGTTTACATTATATGTATATATAAGTACAGAGTGTCCGGGTAAGTAGTGAAACAATTCAGTTTGTTTACTAAAACAAAAAAGTTATAAATACTTACCTTTCATATGGTGAAAGATTTTTTCTAATGTTCCGCAGATTATAACCCTTCACCACATTTACAAAATTCCCACTTTCTCTTTATGATATTGGTTAAAATTAAGGACAGTATTTGAACTGCAATCCAGCTGCAAAATGGCAGTGTGTACGCCAACTTCAAATGGACTGCGCAGTTGGTTTGCAGTTTCGATTCAGGAACGTTAACTGCATCAGAACTGCCCTGGCTGCTACACACTAGTGTACTATTAAAAACCTCGCCTAGCGGCTCGGTTCTTAAACACACACTGTGTTTTATTTAATTCACACTCATTATGCAACAATTTCGTAAAAACTACTATTTCAGTCGAGGTTTTCTTGCCTACTCTACCTTTTCTTGCAGTCATTATCTGGTTATCAAGACCAAACTAATGAACCTGACACGGTGGATCTACGTTACATATAGCGGATATCCCTTCGCCAACCTGCGACTCCATCACCAGATCAGCTCTTAAATACTAATATTGCATGGTCATCTTACATCATTTGGTGCAAATTTCAGCCCATTCCACTAACGGAAACTTTTTCAATATTGAACCACACTTGCAAGATTTGACCTAATTAGTAAAAAGGTTGTAAAAAGTAGTTGAATTAAAAACATCCTTAATATCATTTATTATTTATCATAACTACGCAAGAGAAGCTGTCATAAAAGTGAAATCGGTGTCCATTTGGTATTTCAAACTTGTAAGTATACTCGTATATATTGACCGTCCAGAAATCGATTGTCGTTAAAAATAGCCTATGACACCGTTCAGTCCTCAGACTATCTCCGCCCAAATCAAATCGATTTTTCCACAATTTGTGGTCGCGTTGTTTTGGAAAAAACGTCCGTCACTCGAAAAAAGTGACAGATGTTTTATCCAAATTTACTCGAAGTTATAAATCCAAACATAATAGGCACGCGGGTCATGACTTGAGGGAAGGATAGACAAATAAGAATAAATAAAGACAAGTTAAGATTGTAGCTTCAAGATGAGAGAAACTTATTCTACCGTCCGTGATTCCGTTCGTTATACATCCGACTAACAAACCTTTAGCATTCTTTCTCATACTAAAAGTGAAGATTACGTTGCAATTTATGACATTAGTAGTGAGATGTAGCGTTTGCAATAAATGGATACTCAGATCGCCTAAACTACCGCAAGTTTTGTGCGACACGCATTTGCTAGGGGGGGGTTACCATGACATTGTTATCATAACAACATCGTAAAGTGAACTGCATTTAAAATGCATTTACGATGACCGAAATGGACAGAGACATATAACTGATGTAGCTCTGTCCCTTACACTCATATAACTGAATTCCTTAACCATGTCACGGTAAACCCCCTGTTACGTTTGTAAGAGCATACTTGATCACTAAAGTGTCCCACTATTCGCACTGTTATATCAAAACACCAACAACTGAAAATACAACTGTATTTTAAAATCAACTTTAATACAACTTCTATGAACCTAAACATAACTAGCAAGTTTTTGAGTTGTTACTATTTCGATTTAGCAGTTCGTATCGTGCTGTCTTACCTGTGGTCTTAGGGCTCGTACACATAACTGCGATGAGATGCGATACGACGCCGCATTTGTTGGAACCCACTAGGAATAGCTCGCAGATATTTGCGATGCGATGCGAATTCGCAGTTATGTGTACGGGCTCTTACACAACACCGTCTCCCAACGGGTACAGATCTGCAGTACCCTTACCATGAGTTACAATTAACGTACTCGCTAGCGAGTCGAAGCTCTGGCCCTCGGAGTCCCCGCAAGTATTCTTATAGCATGCGAGGGACAGAGCATTCGACTCACTAGCGAGTACGGTAATTGTAACTCATGGTAAGGGTACAGGACTCCCCAGGCCCAGGTATTTATTACCATAGTTTACTCATTTGAACTTTAAATATACTTTACATACTTTATATACTTTACCTTTTTTTATACTTTACTTAATATTATAAATGCGAAAGTTTGGATGTTTGTGACGTAATCACGCCAAAACGGCGGAAAGGATCAGGGTGAATATTGGCACAGAGATTGATTCATGTCTGAAATAGCACATATAGATTACTCTTTATACCGGAAAATTGGGAAGTTCCCGACAGAATTGCACTAAACAATTTTAAAGTAAAAGTGAAAAACAATATTGCTTTTTAAATGTTATAATATTGATTTTAACTCGCCCATTACTTTCAAGTGAATACCTAAGATCTATCGTTAAGTTTAAAATAAATACTATAAGACTATAGCATGTCCAAAGAAATAATTATGGATTTAACGAGTCTAATAGAGCCCCTGATCGAAAGAGTATCATATTTATTATAGGTATTATTAATAAGACATAATAGCGTATTAAAATAATAATACTAAAGGATAAACTGTTACGAGTATAAAAAATAAAGGTAGAAATATTGATCAAATGGTCACCAACAGTTACTACAGCTGAAAACTCTCTAAACAAACGTCACAAGACTGCACCGAGGAAACGTAGAGCGTCCAGTGGCGCCCTCATTACTATTATTATGTTTTCTGATTAACTAAAGAATTTCCTTGCAATCAGACGATACGTTTTTGTAGCGCAAGTAAAAACACAATTTATGGAATACGTAAAAAACTTTAATAACAATTAAGTACCCTTTGAATAGTCAGCTTAACGAGAAAAGGTGGCCACTTGTTCCGTTAAGTTGATAACTCGAAGGTGAATTGTTATTAAACTATGTGATATACCCTATACGTTGCGTTTTTATTTGTAGTACAAAAACCTACCGACCAATTTCAAGAAAATACTTCAGTTTATTAGAAGACACAATAATAGTAATGAGGGCGCAACTGTACATCCGGCGTACGTTCGGAGCAGTCGTAATTGAATGTGGTAAGTATTTTTAGACTCAATCAATAACCACACTACTACGAACGAATATAAGTCAAGTGCCATTAAATACGGTCTACATAATTTAACCACGTGGTTGCCTGGTAGAATAGTAGGTACACGGAGTGTCTTCCCGTGGATGTCGTAAGAGGCAACTAAGGGAATAAAGGCTGGTAGTACTCTTAGGCGATGACCTTGCAACCTGTCACTTATCCAAAGGTCACCGAATAAACATCAGAAGCTTTTTTTCGGCTTTAGTGACCCGCAACCATACTAATCCATACTAATATTATAAATGCGAAAGTGTGTCGGTCTGTCTGTCACCTCTTCTCGCTTAAACCGCTGAACCGATTTAAGTGACATTTGGTGCAAAGATAGTTTGAATCCTGGGAAAGGACATAGGATAGTTTTTTTCCCGAAATTCATCCCCTAAGGCGATGAAATGGGGGGTTAAAATTTGTATGGAGCTACGATATAAACGAGTTCCACGCGGACGGAGTCGCGGGCAGAAGCTATTTGTGGGTTCTCTGCCGTTTCGCCGAATTATGTTTCGTCAAATGATTCATTTCGTCAAATGTTTCATTTGGGCAAATGCATTTTTTTCTAAAACTGTAAATATTTCAGGATTTTTTAAAAAGTAACCTAACCTAACCTATAGGGTTCTACACGATGGTCCTGAAATAAATCCTGAAATATTTACAGTTTTAGAAAAAAAAGCATTTGCCCAAATGAAACATTTGACGAAATGAATCATTTGACGAAACATAATTCGGCGAAACGGCAGTACACCGCTATTTGTCATATTTCTGTGATAAAGGAAATGATAATACTTTAATTAATCATAAATCATATTTTTTTTATTGCGTATGGAATTCAGGTAGGAATGCAGTTACATTTTCTATCAAAGTTTCACCAAACCCTGTCTTTTCTGACTTACACACAATACATGCAACTTAGGTTCTAACTAAAACAACTAATAAGGATTCAATATAATTTGATATACAAAATTAATAATTAAAACTATCACACTAATTTCCACAGATTAAAACAAAGTCACTATTATGACTAAATATTATGTCAACTGATAAAGTAATCATTTTTTCATCACACTTGCTCGTAAATAGTGTCCTAACATGCTAGAAAAATCAACCGTAAATCCAAAATAATACCCGGGGGCCTTTTTTTACCATTACGCCCTAACGTCCGTAATAGCTTTTTATTTAATATTATACGTGGACTCAAACTATCACAATATGTCAGCACCCCAATTCTTGTGCCATTCGATATGAAGTTTCATTCGAGATGAAATGTCAGTTGAATACTATTTCCTAAAAATCTCGCATAATAAACTATTGATCTCATATGTCACTAGAATCGGACTCCGAACACGTTTGACATTATCTGTGGTAAGTCACGGACAATGATGTAGTCTGCCGCTAATAAGTTAAAAATATGATCTTTTGTCTGATTTTATTTGATTTCCTCACAATAGTGATGAAAAAAATTGTATGTTACACGGGTGGTAAAGGAAAATACAAAGTAGAGTCATTAAACACTCTCTAACAGACTCTCGTTTGTAATTCTTTCTTTACCACCCTTAAATACACAATGTACTATTAACATACTACCTAATTACTGAAACTCTTTAAATTCCTTCAAACTATAATAACAATTATCCAAAAGCCAAGACTTCAAAGCGTCTTTAAGTTATACAGTAGTCTGTTAAATAAGTATTCGCCAACAAGAGCGTAGTAAAAAAAAGTGTCGATACCTTAATGTATTGACTATCGTCGTTCCGCACTTTATTATCTCATCAATTCTCATTAGACGTTTTGATTTATTTAACTAATAACTACGCTCACCTCGTCGTACGGTCGGCCAAGACAGTGGTCTACCAGTTTTGACAAAAGTTTCCGTGAAATCTAATTTTATTACTAAGCTTGACACCTGTCACTGTCATATTATTATTGCAAGGGAAACTTGTACCATGACGTGCAAATAAACTTCAACCGTGGGGTGGTAGACCACATATTTGACAGACGGTAACACTTTTTGCGAATGTCGTTACCATTTAACTGCACATGGTATCTTTAACACTTTCTTCTCACTTTATTTTATTCTTATTTACTAGACACGCAGCTTAGTCCTTGCCACCGATCTAAATTTTATCGTCTGTAGTAAAACTAAACGAATCATATAGTTAGTGGTGATTAATGTGATTATAAATAACGTTCATCCAGCCCATGTTGTCAATCCAATAAGAAGGTTGATGTGACGACGACACGTATATAAGTATTTATTTCTCTATATGAGCATGTTTTTCGTTTCCTAGTACAGTCAAGGGCAAAAATATGTATACACTTTAGTACCTTGTCTATTTTCATCATATTTGAATGGCCATATGTGAACTGTCACAGTGGTTAAAGTGACAAGGTACTAAAGTGTATACATATTTTTGCCCTTGACTGTACAAGCCTAAGGCTTACTTTGGGACTAGATTAATTTGTGTAAGATGGTCTCCCGAAATTTATTTATTATTTATTTACCTTCCGAATTCCTGTACTGCGACGACTAAGTACTTCCTTTGATTATCACGGCATTGGTAAGCTCTGTAAGTCTGTTTATTTTATATGGTCTATGGAAGTGTGTTCCATTTCCAAAAAGATCCGTTCGAAGCAGTGTAGCTACGCATTCTTCCGGAGCCGGAATATCCTGAAGACGGGTAAGAATGGGATTTCAAAGCGGAAATTGCAAAAAGGCCGTCAAGCCAGAGCTTCTCCCACTGATAAAGGTTCCTCTGCTGCTGCTACCTGGACTTCCTCCTCGGCCTCCTCCTCCTCGCCCACCACCACCTTTACTTTCAACAATGTTTACGATAAATATTGTAAGTACAAGGCTTAGCCAAAACATTTTAGCCATAGTGTAACGATGGGGAAGCTTGGTTCGACACCGACAGCTTGGACGCGTCTGTGAAGTATTCCAGGCCATATTTGTAGGGGAGCCTATTAGGACCACAGGCAGGGATTGTAACCGGTTACAAATAAACCGGTATTTATTTAGGTTAAACCGGTTAATTATTTGGGTTACGTTCCAACGGATTACGGTTACGGTTACGCTCACAGGGAGCGAAATGCATTTACCGGTTATAACCGGTTAGAGAGCGCTTCCGTCATTCACCCTTGTCTCAGCTCACACGGAAGGAGCGCTCTCTAACCGGTAAATGCATTTTGCTCCCTGTGAGCGTAACCTTTATTATGGGTTAGGCTCTCATAGTGTGGCTTTAACCGCTACGGAAAATAAACCGGTTTTCAATCCCTGACCACAGGCGATATTATAATATTATTAGAATGGCGTCGTGCAAGATGGCAATGGCTCTCACGTGTACGCTGACGATCAACAGATTAATTATATAGATTGAATACGTCGTGGATAACCATTTCTGGTCAGGATAGGTAATGATAGTTCGTTTGAATGAAAACCATAAATTTAATGCCACTAGTATTAAAGAACGTATGTTTTCCCTGTGTGTTTTGCATGACGGTTTTATATGTAGGTTTCCAAGCATTTAAAGTAAAAAATAAGCAAGTAGGGGCTGTCACTGGCAACTCTACTTGCACAAAGCACGTGAGCGGTTAAGGGTGATAATTATAAAGTAGAGGAGTGAGTGTATTTAGAACATGCCATATCGAAAAATTATATACTTAATGGCTAACAGTTTAATCCCACTTTGTCAATTTTATTTTTATTCCAAATAATAATAATTTACAACGTGGTTGATTAACCGTTGTTTATGTGTAGGTAACCGATGCACAGTGGTGCGGATATATTCGTTTTTGACGGTAAAATGGTTAATTTCATATTAAATAGTTACGATTATTTTTATCACAATATTTTGTATGCCAAGACACTGGTATAGCTATAAATGTATTTTATTTCTTTTTTTCCTTGTGTAACGAAGCGCTGAAATACATTTCACAAGACCCGATTATCTACAGCGTAAATACGTGTAAGTAAGTAGACATATTACCTATAATATTGAGAATTTAAGTGTTTTCTAATTAACTAAAGAATTCACAACAAGCTTAACGGGAAAAAAGGTGGCCACTTTTTTCGGTTAAGTTGATAACTCGAAGGTGAATTGTATTAAACTATACTATACCCTGTAAGTTGTCTTTTCATTTGTAGTACAAAAAACTACCGACCAATTTCAAGAAAATACTTTAGTTTATTAGAAAACACAATAAAAGTAATGAGGCCGCCACTGTACATCCAGCGAACGCTCGGCGCAGTCTTAACTTTCTCTGCAACGGTGTGTGTGCGGGAATAATTTTGTCTTATTGGAAATCCCAACGGACTTTGCGTGTATTGGTTTGTGCGAGCGGTGTGTGCGTCCTGCGAGTACACTGCACTGGGGCAAGGGCGGAGATAAAAAACAATTACTTAATTGAAAATTAAACTTATCTTAAACAACCGATTGAGCTTTTTGGGGGAGTTTAAAGTTCAGCAGTTTCATTAGTTCAGCTTACTGTTATCGTTATCGTATGAAGATAAGAAATTAAGAAGACAACTGAATTAAAATAATGGAAATCCGTAATTGGCCTATGATTGGTACTTATGTCTGAATAAGCTTTCATGCAGATGCTTTTTTGTGCTTTTGGAGCAGGGGCAGACCAAAAATGAGATGGCGGAACGACTAAGTAGGATGCGTTTCGAAGTGAATTGCGGAAGTATGCACTTAATAGGGACGAATGGCGGAAAGGAGAGGAGGGGAGGCCATTGCCCAGCAGTGGAATATAAAGCAGGCTGAAAAAAACTACTATTCTTTGTAAATATATCTTCAGTCAAAAAAAGTTAAACTAGATCGCGCAAAATTTCAATTTAAAAATAATTAAAATAGAAAATGGTGTTATGGATATACCTAAGTAATAATTTATAAATGAAAAATTTAGACCTCTTTCCATAAAAAAATATTGATTTTCCAACCAAATTATCTTAAATATGGAACCCTCGGTGCGCGTGTCCGACTTGCACTTGACCGGCTTTTTTCGTTAAGTTGGCTACATGAAGCTATTAATTAGTGCGGTTAATACGAAGTGGTTATTTAATTACGACATAAAGCCTAAAAGCTCGGGCACACCAAACGCGTAGGTATCGTGAGGATTCGTGAGCGTCGGCGTCGCGTCGCGGGGCGTAAGCGACGCGGCACCCGGCGCACTGCAAGCGGGCGGCTCCTGCAACGCGTGCCCGCGCGCGCCCACGCGTTTTGTTTCTAGAGCGCCACAAAAGTAACTAACATACATGTATAGAGTGATAAACACATTACCCTCCTCCTTCGGCAGTCGGGTAAAAATACAACCACTAGCACCGCGTCGACGCCGCACTGACGCATCGCTTTCGTGACGCGCGCGCCGTACCCCACTTTCACGCTAAACATGGCGGTCATCGACACAAATTCGAAATCTCTCCATATTCTCTTTCTTCATAACTTGAGATTGAGAACCGTTTCAAGTCTAATGCTAGTCTTCAATATGGCCTGAGAAAAGAGGTATCAAAATATGAAAACTAAATTTCCTTTTTTTATAAAATATTTATTTTAACCACTATCAAAAACTGAAATTAGCAGAAAAAACTATGAGTGTTTCTGACGATTGTGTTAATTTTAAAAAATCGTTTCATATATTGAGGCAACCATTTGAAATGAAAGATATTTCTCAAAATGGTTATTTAATTAATATAAACTTTATTGTAAAAAAGTATCCGTAAATTAGTTTTATTTCACTAAACCTTGGGGACAGAACTTATGGCAGGACTATCACTACATAGTATAAAACAAAGTATCTTCCTGCCGTCTGTCTGTCTGTCCCTATGTATGCTTAGATCTTTAAAACTATGCAACGGATTTTGATGCGGTCTTTTTTTCAATAGATAGAGTGATTCAAGAGGAAGGTTTTTTTTATAACTCTGTTTTATGTACGGGTGTTACAGATTACGCATGCCAAAGCGCGTCGCTCCTGATACGCGTTTGGTGTGCCCAAGGCTACTCGTCGCGGTCTGAACGCAAATTATTTTCCCTTATCGAGGCTCGAACCAGGGACCGCTAGTTTCAAAGGCAGGGTCGTTACAGTCGCTGCCAACTAGGCCAGTTTACTTAGAAATTAGCCCAAAAAAATATAATTATATCTTCGAACTCACCAACAATTTACAATTGGATTTTATTTTACAGCATAAGATGGATTGGCAATTTTAAAATAAATTATTTACTTTAATAATCCTTGAATATCCATAATTATACCGTGGTGGATAAGCACCCGTCACTCTCGCACTTACGAAATAATCAGAAAGGGACAGATGTTTTATCCACGTTTAACCACATAAATAACAATCAGGACTAGATTTAAATAAAATTCACTTTCAAAGTCACGTTTAATGACAAAAAAATATGCTTTTCCAAAAAAGATAACAGAAAGTTGCAGATGCAATACCAAGATTGTAGGAAAACAAAGCCTACTTAATATCAAACTAAAACAAATTTAAGTTTACAATTTATGACGCTATTTTGAACAGTTTTAAATGTCTAACCATCGATTTTACAAAACTGGAATAACACTTAGGTACTCCGAGATTAGTCTATGTGTATACAAATTCCCGTTTGGTGGAATGCGCTCTAATAATCCTAGATGCCTGAACAAATAACAACATAAAATTGTTAATATTTTTAATTATATGTACATATATTTCCGCAAACTAGTTTCAAACACTGAAATTATTAGCCTCGTTTCAATTTACAATACTTCATTAGAGGCAAGGACATATTGTAGTTATTACCCTACAGGCTACAGGCCTATCGTGGTCGAGTTTATCGATGTGAATAAAACATCTGTCACTTTCTGAGCTCTAAGTAAGTGCGAAAGTAACGGATGCCTTATCCACCGCGATAAAGGTGACGATAATACAGTCCCAGAGCGCAGAGACGTGCGCTTGCATTTTTGTCCGCTGCCACCTTGTTGCTATTCTACAATTTATCCCAGGAAATAAATCATCGACGCTGGGGACAACAAAACTATGAGTACCATGACTAAGTTATGGCACCTAAATGGCAATAATCATTGACGTTGGCGTTGGTACGTAATGGCACAAAAATGTCACGAATAAAATAAATATTCACTTAGGCAGCAATAAACAGAGATAACCACCATGGTGCTTTATCTAACCAAGCCTTTAGTGTCTCTCGCCGTGGCAACACACCAGTGACTTTCTTTTCCGAAACCGGCATTACCGCATACTTCAAAAGAATTTTGCAGTCCAAAGTATTTTGTATAACTCCTCTTTCTGTAAGAATCGCAACTATGCACTCCATATTCGTGGTGTCTATAGGTCTGGCCTTCACAGACAAAGGATCTTCTACAATGATCATGCCATTAGCGCAGGATATCGAATTATAATTATTAATAAAAAAAAGTTCATCAAACCCGTTCCACAAAATGGTGTCCTCACTTGAACATTTTCTTGATAAACTGCCATTGTGTAGATTCAAATTGGAAGGAATATTTATTCCTGTACTAAAGGTTGACACTATAGCGCACGGAACTTTCACTACTTCATCGTGCCCAATTGTCCTCATTTTCAAAAAACAAGTAGCTTCATCCTTGTTAAGGTCATCAACTGCTTTTCCTGAACTAATCGCAGAGCGTCTGAAGTAGGAATCATGATAGTAATAACTGTGGTGAGTGTGAGATCGGACCACGTCGTACAACGCCAGCCCGATGAGGATATCATTATAGCGACTGTTAGATCGTTTATGTAGTTTGTATCCTGTCACGTAAATATGCTGCAGTGATGAATAGTACGACGGTTCGTAATACCCTCTACTCGTAGATGCACTTCCTGTCCCAAAATGTCCTTTTGACGGAGGGTAGGTGAGCGAGCCACCTGTGCCGTGCCCTAAGTATGTCGTAGAGACCGGATAAGTTTGGCTACTTCCTGAGATTGAGGACCCTACTGAGGGCTGCTACTTCCATGGCTCCCATGGCTGCTTCTCGAGGCTGAAGATCCCCGACTGGAGCTACTGCTGCTTCTTGAGCCTGACGATCCACGACTGCCGCTGCTACTTCCATGGCTCCGTGAACTCGCCGACCCGCGACTAGAGGGTACACGGCCCCCAATGAATGCGGAACAGCCCACAAAAACTGTCAGAGTTATAGTAAAAAAAGTTAGATTCATTTGTGAATAAATGTTGGTAACGAGACGTTTGCTATCGCCAGCAAACCGAGCGCGTCTACTCTTATTCCTAGTTCACAAAATAAATTACACGATCGGTGAGTGCGAGAATATTTTTATCCTACGGGAAATCCCAACGGGACGAGAGTGTTTTTGTTTGCGCGAGCGCCGAGCGGTGTATGCGTCATGCGAGTACACTGCACTGACCCAAGGCCGGAGATGAAACACAAATGCTTATCCCTGTGATAAACTGATCCAGCTTTTAGGGAGAATCTAAAGCACAGTAGTAGCGTTAGCTCGGTTCAATGCTATCGTTATCTTATGAAGATAATAAATATAGCAGATAACGATATGCCCAGCTGATAAGAAGTAAATCCTGACTGCGTCTCTATTCGAGGCGTCAAAATCCAAATCGTATTTGACCTGTTATGATATTGTCCTTGCTAGGCGCAGTGTTAAACTGATACGCCCTTTGTACACCCCTACTAATACAATAAAAGATTAAATCTAAATATCGTTCTCATTTCGTGTATGAGAAAATAAACTTTAAATCCTAAATAATTGACATAGCTTGAGAAGTGATTTTTCATTGATTTTGGAGAAATATAATTATTAAACTATATTAATTATTAACTATATTCTTGTCACCTATCCTACTACATTTGGGTTGCCAAGGCATATCTAACGATACCTTAATTTTAGAAATCCGTCCCGCTGTTTGGATAGTAGAAGGTAATAAATAATATAATATACATACAAGTACTTACATACATACACGCCATCTTGGCAGTCGGGTACAAATATTTTTTAGGCAGCAATAAACAGAGATAACCACCACGGCGGATTGTTTAACATAGCCTTTAGTTTCTCTCTTCTTGGCAATACAGTATTGACTTTCTTTTCCGGGACCGGCATTTTCGCATACTTTAAAAGAATCTCACAGTCCACATTATTTTGTATAACGTTTTCCTTTGTTTGAATCTCAACTAAACATTCCATGTTTTCTGCGTCTATAGATTCACCCTTCACCGACAAAGGATCTTCAACTTTCGTCGTGCTATTAACGCAATTATTAATATTATTTAAAGTATTATTTTCCTCTAGCCGGTGCAACAATACATTTTCCACACTTGAACAATTTTGTACTGAAGATACATTGTTTTGATTCATATTTGATGTGACATTCTTTTCATTACTGAACGTTGACACTATGGCGCACGGAACTTTCACTACTTCTTCTTGCCTATTTTTCCACATTTTCAAGAAACAAGTGGCGTCTTCATTGGGGTCATCAGTTGTGTCTTCTGGATAACCGCTCTCAGTGCGAGATGCCGTAGAATCTCTGTAGTAAGAATCATGGTAGTAATGATGATAGTGACTGTGAGAGCGGCCGAGGTTGTACATCGTCAAGCCAGTAAGAATATTATCGTAGCGACTGCCAGAGTCTCTGTACTGTGTCACGTAAACATGCTGCGGTGATGAGTAGTAGGATGGGGCGTTGTAAACTGTACCCCAAGGTTGTTTTGGGGCTGAAGGGTGTGGTGATTTCGGGTAGGGAAGTGATCCTCCTGAACCGTGTTCCTGGGAGGACCCGCGGCTGGAGCCGCCGCTGCTGCCGTGGCTGCTTGGTTTGGATGTGTCTTGTTTTCCTGATCCAGAGATTCCAGGCGATGGAGGGTAGCCGTGCGTGCCGCCTGTGCCGGGAGATTTCCGAGGCTGGGGGGACCTTCCAGAAACGAGCCTTGAGCTTGAAGAACCGCGGCTGGACCCGCCGCTGCTGCCGTGGCTACTGTGGGTACCGCGACTACTTCCCGCACTCCTACGGCTGCCTCCACTACTTCTGCTTTTACATTGTATCACATGGATAGTTGAAACCACAAGCGCGAAGCAAATCAGCCAATTTGCATTCATTTCAATTTTTTTAAATAGGCGTAGCTAGACTTTTGTCCTCGCCCGCTGGTGGATCGCGTCTGCGCCGACCGCGTTAACTATAGTTACGCGTTAGCGGCAGCGGCTCGTTTGGGAAACACCCAATGCATTCCCGCCTTTTCGGACAATTATCCCAAAATATTACATTTGAACAACACAGTTTCAAGGTCGTGCACAATACGATAGTTCATTTCGTATCATGGTTTATATTAATTTCGATGCGTTAGGTGTAAAGAGTACATTACACTGGGCTTATACCTGCTGGGAGTGCCACCATCGTTAATTGAATGTGTGTGTAAAATCTGTTCATTTTTATATAATTCCATAACTATTGTTATTCTAAAAAAAAAAGTATCAGAATGATGTATATATTAACAAGATCAAATTGTGAACACTTTGTGCATACTTTCATGTTATTTGTGTTTACAAGCAGCGGAAAAATATATTTTACAAAAATCCGTCTCATCGGCCATTCATTTTATGCGGGCCTTGCCTTTACACTGGTCTTGTAAAAACTGACTGAATGGTGTTGTAAAAATCGAATCGCCACCTCATTTACACAGGTCGATAAAAATCGCAGAGGACTTGTTGATACTATAAGGGATCGCCTGAGCATTTGCACGGTCGGTTTTAGTCACAAGCCTCATACACCCGGTCGCCGCACAGCCTTTGTAATAAATTTTCAAGATATCCTGAAAATGTCATGGTTTCAGCGGAATATACGGTTCGATATAATGAAATTCTATGAAACGATACAGTCGATGAAGTGAATCTCGATGTAATGATGGGTTACCATGCAAGAGTAGGTATATAATTACACACCTTCGCCTTTGTACATTCTAACTCTGTATTGTATTAGATTTTCTGTTTTTTTTTTGTGTACAATAAAGTGTTTACATACATACATACATACATAATTATGTTTATTTCTTTGGCAAGCTCTGTAGCCTATACGGCTTGGTGGATTTGATCTTATGAGGTGTCATTAGATTTGTCTTGCCTGTGGGAGTGACGAACTATAAATAATATTTAATCAAAGTAATGAGGGGTCTGTTGAGGAGGTCTTGTTGGGAGCGGTTAGATGAGGGTTATAGTCGTAATGGCTGAGGTCATGGAGGACCTCAGTGTGATGCTCGATGACCTCAGTGGAGCCCCCGATCAAGTCGGTTTGAAAATGAACATGGAAAAGACGAAGGTCATGTCTAATGCCCATGTCGTGCCAACACCCGTATTGATCGGACACTCAACACTCCAGTCCTGGGCCAGTTTCAAGAAAGAGGTCACTCGTCGAATTCGACTCGGCTGGGCAGCGTTCGGGGAGCTCCGCAACATCTTCTCGTCCAACATATAAGTCTTTGATTAGTGTATGTTGCAAGTGATGACTTATGGTGCTGAGACGTGATCGTTTACAATGGACTTCATAAGAAAGCTCAAGGTACTCAAACGGCGGTGGAGAGGGCTATGCTCGGAATATCTCTGCATGATAGAATCAGGAATGAGGAAATCCGCAGGAGAACTAGGGTCACCGACATAACCCGAAGAATTGCCAAACTGAAGTAACAGTGGGCGGAACACATTACTCGTAGAACTGATGGGCGATGGGGCCACAAGCTTCTCGAATGGCGACCACGTGTCGGAACACGTGACCGGTCATTGTGGCGATCCTCGCCTATGAGGCCTATCGTCAGTGGATGTCGTTTGGCTGAAATGATGATGATGATGATGAGATGAGGAAGGACCAGGGTCGAGCCAATTAGCGAGCCATGTTAGAGGCCTATGTCCAGCACTGGACTGCTATAGGCTGATGATAGTGATGATGATGATGATGATGAATGTACCACTTTTAGTTGCAGCTAAAATTTGGGATAGAGACAAATGTAAACTGTACAATTAAGAGGATTACAAAGCCAAATTATAAATTAATTTCCATACAAAATTCTGTAACGTTTCTCTTCACTTAAACGTAGTCAGATTTGAACGATTTTTGAATATTTTGTAATAGATATTATGATAAATCAAGGTTTGTTCGTTTTCCTTTACAATAATATATTACTTGGAAAGCAACAAAAATAAAAATAAGAAACCGAAAACGTACAAACCTAGTTTTTCATAATAACTACAACATATTCGAAAGTCGGACTTAATTTAGTGGGTGGGAAACGTTATTGCCTGAAGTTAAATTTGTAAGAACTTTTTTGACAACTCCCTTCATCACTTCACAATCCTCTGAAATAATTATTAGGGGGTACGTTGTATGTTAGAGCGAGACGCTCATATTTCTAACCGCCCCTTAGTAACGCCGTGTATTTTATTGACGTTTTGTTTGTTTACCCCTTCTTCTTACCCTCCATTCCAACTTGACCTTACAGCAGGGTAAGTAACCACGGTTATGGTTTTAATTTGCTATATGGTCTATCCAGTTACTCGCTAAGCGAATCCCACTTTTACTCCACCATATAATCAGTTGACCCAATCAAAAAATCAAAATCATGGGTATTTTAAAATTTATTATCCTTTTTTCTTCGTCGTCTGTCCGTCTGTATGTCAGAGCAGGTTTTCTCAGCAACTACAAATGCCATCAACTTGAAATTTGGCATAGTTGTACAACTTGCTTGCTCGCATTTGTTGTAGTGAAAATAATATGAAATTAATTTTATAAATAATTGAAAAGGAGTCTAGAATGAGGGGTTACAAAATTAAAGAGGTTTGATTATAGCAAATGGAGTGTTATAATGATAGGGCTCAATCTGCACTTTTATAAACAACTTTTTTCGAAATTTTTAGTGAGTAATTTTTGATTTATAGCCAAAAGTGTACATAACACCCCTTATCTCCGAAGTTTATAAACCAAAAAATCTAAAAAAATCTTGGCGTATAGGTAATTATTTATATTTGGACAAATAAAGTAAAGTGTTAATTATTTACAGTTATTGAGACAAAACAAAAATACTTTGAAAATCTGTATTAAAATTTAGCTAATCAAAGTGAACCTTATTGCATGAACAATAAAGTTCACAACAATATTAGTATTTTCTTTTCCGATTACCTAATAATACAGAACCCTCGGTGATCGAGTCCGACTTGCACTTGACCGGTTTTTTGGTTAGGTACAGTCGACGCCATAAATATGTTTTCACTTTAGTACCTCGTCACTTACCCGCTATGACAATTTCAAATGGCAGTTTAAACATGACGCTATATAGACAAGGCACTAAAGTGTAAACGTATTTATGGCGTCGACTGTACTACTTTTTGCCAGCAATTTTTGGTAGATTCAAAACAGAGCCTCTATTCAACACAGTAAAATAAGTTTTCTTGCTTTTGCCATGTTATCGTATCGTCAACGTTACGATAGCTCTTTATTTTTTAACAGTAATGACGGCCGAGTTAAAAACAATACGATAACACGTCAAAAGCAATATTGTTTTACCGCCCTAGTACAGTTTATTACAATTACACTAAATTACCGTACAAAAACCAAGCTTTATCATCACTACATAGTATAAAACAAAGTCGCTTCCCGCTGTCTGTCCCTATGTATGCTTAGATCTTTAAAACTACGCAACGGATTTTGATACGGTTTTTTTTAATAGATAGAGTGATTCAAGAGGAAGGTTTTTGTGTATAATAAACTCTGTTTTATGTTACGGGTGTTACAGAAAACTCACATAAACCGAAGCGAAGCGAGGGCGGGTCGCTAGTATAGAATATTTTTCAAAATAAATCGTAAGTGGGCTGGGCTAGCTAAATGCTCGTAATAAAGGAATAAAATTCACTTTCGAAGTCACTTTTATTACAAAAAATATACTTTTCATATTGTAAAAGATAACAAAAAGTAAATGCAGTACAAATAGAGGAATAAAAACACCCTAAAAGAAACCTAAACAAAACAAACGTTTATAATCTATGACGCTATTATGAACAGTTCTTACACCCGTATTTATAGTGAAGAAAAGTAATTACTTGAGTATTAATAGTGTCAAAAGTCATATAAAAATCGTTGCTCATTACTTTTACTCAAGTAATTACTTTTCTTGACTATAAATACGGGTGTTAATGTCTAAGTAGGTATTCCTAGATACCTAATCAAAATGTAATAGCGACAAGAGAGTATATACATTTTTACTTATGTATTTCTACATAACACTGACATTCTTAGCATCGGTTGAATGTATAAGTATGCCTAATTAGAGACAAGGACAAATGGGAGCAAATGAATTCTTAAAAATACTAACAAGACTCGATTGCCTTAAGTGCAGAAACGTGCGGTTGTATTTTGAGAACTCGTCCGCTGTCGCCTTGTATTTATACCCAAAAAAATAATCATTGACGTTGGCGTTGGTACGTAATAGCACAAAAATGTCACGAATAAATATTCACTTAGGCAGCAATAAACAGAGATAACCACCATGGTGGTTTTTCTAACATAGCCTTAAGTGTCTCTCTCCGTGGCAACACACCAGTGGCTTTCTTTGCCGGAACCGGCATTTTCGCATACTTTAAAAGAGTCTCACAGTCCACTTTATTTTGTATTACATTTTCCTTTGTTCGGATTTCAACAAAACATTCCATGTTTTCTGCATCTATAGGTTCACCCTTTACTACCAGAGGGTCTTCAACTCTCCTCGTGCTATTAACACAATTATTGACATTATTTAAAGTATTATTTTCATCTAGCCGGTTCAACAACACATTTCCCACACTTGAACAATTTGATACTGAAGTTGCATTGTTTTGATTCATGTCTGATGTGACATTGTTTTCATTACTGAACGTTGACACTATGGCGCACGGAACTTTCACTAATTCTTCTTGCCTATTTTTAATCATTTTTAAGAAACAAGTGGCGTCTTCTTTAGGGTCATAAACTATGTCTCCTGGATATTGGCTCTCAGTGTGAGTGGCCGTAGAACTTCTGTAGTAGGAATCGTGATAGTAATGATGATGGTAATGACTGTGAGAGCGGCCGAGGTTGTACATGGTCAAGCCAGTAAGAATATTATTATAGCGACTGCCAGAGTCTCTGTACTGTGTCACGTAAACATGCTGCGGTGATGAGTAGTACGACGGAGCGTGGTACGCTGTACCCCAAGGTTGACTTCCTGTTCCAGAAAATCCACGTGATGAAGGGTAGTTGTGCGAGCCTCCATTTCCGTGACCCGAGTAACCTGGAGATTGAGGGTAGGTGTGCGAGCCTCCTGTGCCTTGTCCCGAGTAACCTGGAGATTGAGGGTAGGTGTGCGATCCTCCTGAGCTGGACCCGTGGCTGGACCCGCGGCTGGAGCCGCCGCTACTGCCGTGGCTGCTGTGGCTGCTGCTGCTTCCACGACTACTTCCATGGCCCCCATGGCTGTGGGAACGGCCTCCACCACGGCCTCCACCACGGCCGCCTTTACACTCTATCACATGGATAGTTGAAATCACAAGCGCGAAGCAAATCAACCAATTTGTATTCATTTGTTATTTTTATAAATGACCGGAACGAGACGTTCACCCTCGCCCGCGGGAGGATCGCGTCTGCGCCCGGTGTGCTCGCCGAGCGCGTTAACTATCGCGACCGCGGTGCTGTGTGTGTGTGTGTGTGCAAATATTTTTATCGTTTTGAGAACACCCAATGAGACCCTGCCTCACCGGCTATTAGTCCGAATTTACATTTGAACAACAAAATACTCAAGGATGTGCACAATACCGACATATATTTATTCGTTTATATTACATTTGTTGCGTCGCTTCGTAAGAGACCATTGCGCTGGGCACTAAGTACTACAAACACTACAACGAATTCTCGTGACATAATTTAAAAATTACTGTTGTTTTTGTTTTAGTCCATAGCTTTGTTGAATGCCCTGATAGAATAATGGCAGAAAAACCACGGACATTACCTCAGTACATTATAAAGGCGGCAAGCACCTCTTGTGACTAAAAGTGCGCCGCCCTTTAAATTACAAATTCTTGTTAGAACTTTTTATTCCTTTTGTTATAATAAATGATAGCTCGATCTCCGTGTTTTTTTTAAATTTGAATGTACCTTAACAAAAATTTAACTTTATGCAACGTCTCTCCAACCTACTTTCTTTACTTTCTACGACACAGACACTTGCATTATGTCCAACAAGCTAGCTTGCAAGATACAATTTAGGTACACTCGTTAAAGCTTATTTTTTATGTGTTATTAATTTCAATCAATTATATACCTACTTACCCCCTTACTAATAAACTTTGACTAATACAATGTTTTGTCCTTATCTGTCACTGTGACATTTTAATTTGACAGATAAGGACAAAACATTGTATAGCTATACTACCGTTACTCAACGTTTATTAGTAAGGGGGTTAGAGAAGAGCTGGCAGTTTCCTCGCTCAACTTGTTTTACTATCCAGTGAGGAAATGCTGCCAGCATCTGCGGGACAATGCCGCAGGGGCCTTTTTAGTGTTCCGTAGTCAAACTGCGAACCCTTATAGTTTTGTCATGTCCGTCCGTTTATCCGGCCGTCCGCAGCCTAGCTCAGAGACCCTTACTCACGCGCCAACAAAGTGGCAAAATAAAATCTTGAAAAAAATATTGTTTTCCTTGTCATTCGAGTTGATTTTCATTAAATTTCTGACTCTGAGTGTGACTGTTTATGAGACACTTGCACAAAACATTATAACGGATTATAATTTTGCTATAAATGGGCCGAATACTATTTTTTAGGGTTCCGTAGGCAAACTTGGATCCCTTATACTTTCGCCATTTCCATCCGTCCGTCCATGCGCAGCGTAGATCAGAGACTCTTTTTTCTAGAACGCTGTTACTTGGCATGAATATACATAATATTATTCACGCCGACAAAGTGGTAAAATAAAGTCCCCTAGACTTAACGTGAGGAAGTTTTTTTCTTTTTTCGCCAACCCTATGGTATGCAATGGTGTGTCGTTAGATAGGTTTTATTTTAAAGGGTTCCGCTTGTGCAATATTTATGTTATAGTCAAGTGTCACCATGTACAACTAAAACTACAAATACATACTAAAAATCGAACCCCGCAGGACAGCGCAGCGGTTTGACAAATTAAATGTACCTAGCCCAACAGTTGGTGAATGTGGGCTAAGTTAGCTTGAGCTCACCACAAGACCACAGAGCCCAACTATACATATTTTGCACTTATACTCAATCCAAGCTGCCGTAAATGAAGGAATAATAAAGAATGAAGGAACTTGGGACTTGTGGAGTTTAATTTAACACCTTTTTAAGGTACATATCTCAAGTTTCTCCGTGTCACCTTGTAATTTTTATTTGTGAATGGTTACGTCAAAAAAACCTTTTAAACGTAAACAAAACCAACTTATAATGTATAGGTTATCAAGTGTCACACCGAATTACACTACTACGGTTACTTATAGGTAATTGACGCGATCTATTACACCAAGTATTCAGTTATCTACTTACCTAATCTCCTTAATACGAAATATTACGTGTGATTTGTAATCGACTCTCTTATTAGATGACGTCTTTGTTTTATCCGCCGAGACAATCCATGAATATTATTAGCAAGTTTTCCCGTTCATCGCGACTGTAACAATGCGTTGTAAATCGCAATCAAATAATCGTTCAACCTGTAATCACCGCTAGCGAAGGCAACGCTATTCTAGTGCTCTTTTTTCGTAACGACACCGAGCAGTCACGACAGTCGCTTAGTTCCCATCATGACACCGCGACGGCGGCACATTTAAAATGTTTACAATCCTCTTATGGGTCCACCTTTTGATAACACAGGTGTTTTGTGACAGCGAAAATGTCAAGGACATTAAGCCTTATATAGTATACCCGCTACCGCTGGAAATGCCTAATCGGAACGACCGCTCAGACCAGTGCTGGGTGAGGATCGAAGATATCGAGTTGACCCATATGATAACAGTATACTGCTACATCGCCCACCAGTTCCTCCGAAATTACATCCACGACTACAATACCAGGAAGATGACGGAAGATCACGTGGACGTCAGCCTTTGGAGCGAAGAACGCAGGACCTTGGAACATGAACTGCTACCACCAAAGCCTGAAGAAGGTTCTGTCAAGGATTGGAAGACTACGACGATAATGGATTCTATAACGCACATGAGGATCTACGTCAGTTTAAAAGCAGATTGCAGGCTCATTATGTACAGCAGAGAGGGAACCTCGAATTATAAAGTGGACTGTGAAAGACTTCTGTATTATGTGAACACCCGAACGAGCGACAGCTGTGTGCCGTATTTGAAGACAAGTTTGATCTTCGCCGCTGTCCTGTTTGTCTGGTTTGTGAGTTTGTAAAGTCATATTTATTAATAAATCTTAAAACTATTTACTTATTTCCGTATTATGTTTAGGAATTTTATTTAGCGCGTGTCATCATTAAGAAGCTAATAAAATAACAGGTAATGAATACGTAATAGTAATTTTCTCTGAAGGTCGTCACGACAATAGTGACTTACATCCTATTCTTTGTGCATAAAACGAAATTTATGACCAACATGTTATTGTTAAAAGTCCGCACGTGAGAGAAGTGAGACAACAGAATAATGGCATGAAAGAAACAAATGCTCCTGCCACAATAACTCGTAATTTATAATAGTGTAACCAGGTAGCGCAGTTTTAGTTGAAGTAAAATGTACAATTTATTTAATGTACCTAAAGACATTCAGTTGTTTGACCATGACGCCGGCGCAATCAACCGTTGAACTGATTGGTAAAGCTGCCTGGCTGGAGATAGCAATATCCCCGTTCAGTTTTTTTAATAAGGAAACCAACAAACCATTTTATGCTTTTGCATAATGTAGGGTATTTTTTTTGCATTTTTACCAATATTATTTTATTTCTAATTTCACCATTTTGGGAATCAAATGCTCCTTTTAACTTTACACATGTTTTAAGAGGTATTCGCTCTTTCTCACAATGTTGTTACAGTAATTATAAATAAATGCTGCTATTACAATGGTAAACTTAACAAAAAGTATATTTTCAAATAAGCTAAGCATGCATCTAGCTGTAGGTTAGGTTAGGTTAGGTTAGGTTAGGTTAGGTACATTTTTTTTTTTTTTTTTTTTTTTTTTTTTTTATGTCATAGACTAGGCAAACGAGCACATAGGCCACCTGATGGTAAGTGGAAACTGTGACCCATAGACATTCGCATTCACAAGAATGCAATGCAATCTTAAGACTGCAAATGCGTTTCCAACCCTGAGGACTAAGATGGAATGCCTCTATGCTAGTCATTTCACCGGCTCACTTATCCCCAAACCGGAACACAACAATGCGAACACTGCTATTTGGCGGTAGGTTAATGGATAAGATGGTGGTAGCGATCCGGACGGACCCTGCACAAGGTCCTACCACCCATTACTTGACAGTTCGTGTAAAAGTAATTCTGTTTCGTTATACTCCTTTTCGTTTAGTCACGACACGATGTCATGTGCTTTTTAGATTCCCAAACGTAAAAACCACGTAACATCATGGCTACTTTACTAGCTTTTAGAAAAAAATAGCCCACCCTATATTTACTGAAACTCAATACATCTTATGTAAGGTCAGGGCGTCTGATCTGAGGGGCTATTGTAACTTTTCATACTAATTTTAAAAGTGGAACACGACTTAGTTTGAAAAGCCCCTCAGACGCAATAGCCTTGGCAAACCTTACTGATAAGGTTATATCAAAGAATTTGAATTTTATGATGATAAATTGTCCGCACGGAACTCTTTTAAAGAGCGAAACTGTAGATGGATAATAGTTTTTTATTGAATAGTTGCTTTAATTGTTAATCAATTGGTATTTGATTGCTACAGGAATAACCATTGTTTTAATCCGCTGAATGCACCACTTTTTATCGTAAAAATGTAAGTTTTGTTAATGCCATACTATCAACAAAACCAAACTGCAGTTTGGCAACAAGAACACGCATCAACTGGTCTCCCAGACTGCTGACGTCGTTATTTATATGCTGACTTCGTCATACATAGTGACGTCAAAACGTAAACGTTTTCTATACATCATATGTATGCGTTATTTTAAATTGTTTGCTTACACTTTCTACCTCATGTTATGGATGGGAAGGTTGAGTTTCTACTCCAGGCAGCCCAGCAGACTCATTACACGGACGTATTTCGTCGTTATTGCACGCCGTTGATGCGAGACGGCAAAGCAGACATCTATCGAGTTATTCTGCACATTTATTACAGTTTCGGGGTCACAGGGATATGGAAATGTTGTTGCCTATTTTATCGGGAAAGGGAACAGTAAGTAAGGGAATACTCGTAGTTCGTCGTTAATAGATTGGTACGGTTATCGGGAGGTAACCCACAATGAGAGACCCTTAGAGGCATTCCATCTTAGCCTCAGGGTTGGCAACGCATTTGCAGTCTTAGGATTGCATTGCAGTCTTGTGATTGCGAATGTCTATGGGTCACAGTTTCCACTTACCATCAGGTGGCCTGTGTGCTCGTTTGTTTACTCGATGCCATAAAAAAAATAAAAAAATAATTTTACCGCTTTATCGGCGTGGCTAATAGTATATTTATGCCACATCACAGCTTTTTACAACTAAAGTCTCTGAGCTGAGCTGCGGACGGACGGACGAAACTATAAGGGTTCCCAGTTTGACTACGGACCCTAACAAGTCTGATAAAGTAATAAAACGAAAGTGATGTTTCAACGAATATTATTTTATTTCAATTACTTAATAACTTATTAATAAAAATATTTGAAATGAAACGAAATAAAACGAAATGAAATAAAATTTATTGCATATGGAATTTGGGTTCAAAATCATGCAGATATATTTGCCAGAGAGTTGTATAGTCTCACCAAACCCTACTTTTGCTGCCTTTTTATAAATATAATGACAATGCATTTTAAAACAGGTTAAGCATACGATACTTTTTTTGTTAAATAAAAGAACTTACAACTATAAATATTACTTAGTATAACAAATTAAAACTAGAAACAAAACTATGATATAATAGAAATTATTTTGATTAAGTACTGAAATATTAATAAAATAAAATGATTGTTTTGTTAAAATATATTTTGTCTTCCAAGAAAAACGAACGATAAATATTAATACTGTCAGATATATGAGTGATAGCGTTAAGACAAACAAAAATTAGGTATTTAGCATAGCCTTTCTTTTCCTGAATAAAAAGAGTGTAAATAATCGTTTTTTACCGAAATTTGATTCATAAAAATAAAATCATGGAATTTTCAAAAAAATATGATTACTTATCGTATTAAGAAATAGCACAATCTCAGAACCGTCCGTCTCGGTAAGTTCTTGTTGGAATTAAGGGTACCAAAAGTAGACCTTTTGTGCTGCCTAATGGCAGATTTATTTGCTATTATTTATCCCTAAAACATAAATGATTCACCCCGGGAATAAAACTACAGAACAAAAACGTTTGTTATAAAAACATCTTAGACTGCAATAAACAGAGATAGCCACCACGGTGGTTTCTCTAACATAGCCCTTAGTGTCTCTCTCTCAGGCAACAGAACAGTGACTATCGTTGGCGGTACCGGGTCTTTAGAATACTTCAAAAGAACCTTGCAATCCATATTATTTTCTATTAGTCTGTCCTTTGTTCGAATCTCAACTACACATTCCTTGTTTTCTGCATCTATTGGCTGACCCTTCACCGACAACGGATCTTCAATAATAACACAAGATGTACTATTACTTTCATCGACCAACAAAACGTCTTTCGCACTTGAACAATTTTTAACTGAAGTTGCATGGCTTTGACTCATATCTGATGTCATATTGTTTACATTACTGAACGTTGACACTATGGCGCACGGAATCTTTATTACTTCTTCTTGCCAATTTTTCCTTATTTTCAAGAAACAAGTAGCTTCATCCATTTTTAGGTTATCACCTGGGTCGTGAGTACGAGGCGCCGTAGAACTTCCGTAGTAGGAATCTTGATAGTAATGATGATGATGACTTTGAGCCCGGCCGAGGTTGTACATCGTCAAACCAGTAAGAATATCATTATAGCGACTGCCAGAGTCTCTGTACTGAGTCACGTAAACATGCTGCGGTGATGCTGGATCTGTACCCCAAGATTGACTTCCTGTTCCAGAAGATCCACGTAACGGAGGGTGCGAGCCTCCATTTCCGTGACTCGAGTAACCAGGAGATTGGGGGTAGGTGTACGAGCCTCCTGTGCCGTGACCCGAGTAGCCTGGAGATTGAGGGTAGCTATGCGAGCCTCCTGCGCCGTGTCCCGAGTAACCTGTAGATTGAGGGTAGGTGTGCGAGCCTCCTGTGCCTTGTCCCGAGTAACCTGTAGATTGAGGGTAGGTGTGCGATCCTCCTGAGCTGGACCCGTGGCTGGACCCGCGGCTGGAGCCGCCGCTACTGCCGTGGCTGCTGTGGCTGCTGCTGCTTCCACGACTACTTCCATGGCCCCCATGGCTGTGGGAATGGCCCCCATGGCTGTGGGAATGGCCTCCACCATGGCCGCCTCTACACTCTATCACATGGATAGTTGAAATCACTAGCGCAAAGCAAATTAACAAATTTGCATTCATTTGTTATCTTTACAAATGATCGGAACGAGACGTTCGCCCTCACCTGCGGGAGGCTCGCGTCTGCGCTCGGTACGCTCGCCGAACGCGTTAACTATTGCGACCGCGATATTTTATCGTATTTATCATTTTGCAAACACCCAATGCGTTCCTGCCTCTCCGGGCAATAGTCCGAAATTACATTTGAACAACAAAATACTCAAGGACGTGCACAATACCGACGTATTCCTTTACATTAAATTTGTTGCGTCGCTTCGTAAGAGTGCATTGCACTGGGCATTATGTACTAACCACTACAAGAAATTTTCGTGACGCAATTGGCAGAATAATGGCAGAAAAAGACGGTACATTCCCACAGACGGCGAGCGCCTCTTGTATCTAAAAAGGCGCCGCCCTTTAAATTACTTTTTATTCCTTTTGTTATAATCAATGATAGCTCGATCTACGACTTATATAATTTCGCTGCATACGAGTCAACGGTATCTTCCATTGATATCATTAAATTCTACCTGCCAATACCCGATTACATGTTGCCCTTCTTATCTTAAAATGCAATTTATCTAATCTAGCAAGCACCATAATTTATCTAAAGCAAATGTACTTAAATAAAAATGTAACTTTATGCAACATTGACTCTCTCTCTCTCTAACCTAGTTTAATATTTTGATGACACAGACATTTGCATTATGTTCAACAAGCTAGCTTGCAAGATACAATGTATGTACCTACTTAGAAAATTTAAATTAATCAATACTGAGGAGCTGGCAGTTTCCTCGCTCAACGCATAAGTTTTAGAATCCAGCGAGGTAATGCTGCCAGCATCTTCGGAACAGGCTTCGGAATAATTAAGTTGTAAAAATGTAACTTATGTTTCGTAAAAATGTATGACTACCTATAACTAACTATATTTTGCATGTAATTGTTTTAAGTTAGACTAAGTCCTTACACGCCTGAGATATGGAACATCCTGTAGTTCAGGCACGTTATTCATGAGTCTCTGTTTTTATTTAGTACAAAGTTATAATCTCAGAACCGTCCGTCGCGGTACGTTCTCGTTGGAATAAGCCCACCAAAAGTAGACCTTTGCTGCTGCCATTTGATTATTTTGCTATTATTTATTCATGAAAAATAAATAATTGGCCGTGGGAATAAAACTATAGAACCAAAACGTCTGTAATAAAAACCTCTTAGACTGCAATAAACAGAGATAGCCACCACGGTGGTTTCTCTAACATAGCGGTTAGTTTCTCCCTATGAGGCAACAGAACAGTGACTATCATTGGCGGTACCGGCATTTTAGAATACTTCAAAAGAACCTTGCAATCCATATTATTTTTGATTAGTCTATCCTTTGTTCGAATCTCAACTAAACATTCCTTGTTTTGTGGATTTATTGGCTGACCCTTCACCGACAACGGATCTTCAATAATAACACAAGATGTACTATTACTTTCATCGACCAACAAAACGTCTTTGTCACTTGAACAATTTTGAACTGAAGTTGCATGGCTTTGACTCATATCTGATGTCATATTGTTTTCATTACTGAACGTTGACACTATGGCGCATGGAATCGTCATTACTTCTTCATGCCAATTTTGCCTTATTTTCAAGAAACAAGTAGCTTCATCCATTTTTAGGTTATCACCTGGGTCCTGAGTACGAGTCGCCGTAGAACTTCTGTAGTAGGAATCTTGATAGTAATGATGACGATAATGACTGTGAGAGCGGCCGAGGTTGTACATCGTCAACCCACTAAGAATATCATCGTAGCGACTGCCAGAGTCTCTGTACTGAGTCACGTAAACATGCTGCGGTGATGAATAGTAAGATCCATAATACCCGCCACCGCCTGGGCCATGACCTGAGAGGTGTGGTGATTTCGGGTAGGAGTGCCATCCATATGACTCGTGTCCCTGTGAGGACCCGCGGCTGGAGCCGCCACTACTGCCGTGGCTGCTACTGTGGCTGTTTTGGGTACCACGACTACTTCCATGGCCCCCATTTCTGTTGTGGGTGCCTCGACTACTTCCATGGCCCCGATTTCTGCTGTGGGAGCCGCGACTGCTTCGAGCACGGAAGCCTTTTGATTCTATTACATGGATACTAACAACCACAACCGCAAAGCAAATCAACCAATTTGCATTCATTTCTTATTTTTATTTCAAAATGTGCGTAATAAGACGATCGTCTTCGCGTCGCCCGCAGGTACAACCCGTCTGCGCTATCGCGATTCGGCGAGGCGTTCATATGCAAAAATGTTATCACTTTGCAAACACTAAAACTTTTTCCTTTAATTTTATCATTTATTATTGTTTCACGCAAGAAAACAAGAAGAAGAAGAGAGTTGCAAGTTTAATATAAAAATCTGAAATTAAGTATTTTCTAAATTTACTAAATGTACGACATCTCATTGCCCTTGAAGAGGCATTTGCCCAGCACTAGGTGTATTTGAGCTAGATTGGCTAAAGCAAAGTCTAACAATCAAGCTTTTGATTTCAGAGTGGTTGTTTTGTTCGTCCAGTTGAAATCCGTCTACGCAACTATGATAAAAATATAATCAGATAAAATAATAAAATTTGATTTAGTAAAACACAGTTAGATTTTAAAATGGTTGTCTTTTTATCTTGTGTTCATGTTATAAGAGCTCAGTGAATACCAAAATGAATAAGTCAAAAACCAAAGCCATGACTGACCCTCCCGACAAGGGATCGAGGTGGATGGGCAAGCAATAGACTACGTTGACGAGTACATTTATTTGGGCCAGCTAGTCTCTTTTTCCAACAGGCAAGACATGGAAGTAGAGAGACATGTCAACAATGACTAGAAGAGTCCATGAAGCAACTTATAAAGGAAAAATTTAATGGATAGCGAGGTGCGGAAATCCAGGGAGGAGGCCACAGCCCATAAGTGGGAAAAAAAATCATATGTAAGTATGCCTATTTAACTATGAATAGTCACGTTAAGGAACCAAACGTACAGTACTCCCAGCTTCTACTATAGCTGGCATCCTTGCACTCCAATCTGACATTGGTCACTCTTGTTCAATTGAAGACTAAAATTGCCGATCGTAAAATAAATCATCCACGTAGGAATGACTAAAACGGAAGCACAATAACATTGGAAAAAATGCATTTCAGGGCATTTCTCATACAGCAATAAACAGAGATAACCACCACGGTGGTTTATCTAACATGGCCTTTAGTGTTTCTCTCTGTGGCAACACACCAGTGGCATCCATTGGCGGTTCCGGCATTTTTGCATACTCAAGAGAATCTCGCAGTCTATATTATTTTGGATCACTCTTTCCTCTGTTCGAATCTCGACTATACATTCCATGTTTTCTATATCTATGGGTGCGCCCCTCAACGACAAAGGATTTTCAATGTTAACACAAGATATTTTATTATAATTATTTTCTCAAAAATGCTATGTAATCTTGTCATAACATCATCAAATAGGAAGTAGGTTAAAGTTCCTGGAGCACTCTCAAAAGTGTCCAGTAAGTAGAGTGATATTGAATTAGGAAACCAAAAAGTGTCCAGTAAGTAAGTATGGAAAATCCATAACATACCATATTATTTGAATTTGGAACTATCTGTACAGACCTGTGACAGCATTTGAAAAGACTAAAGAAGTAGCAAGATAAAGCCACATGAAATAAAAATTAATATTTTCTCAATAAGGATTTTCACAAAAACAACCATTCAATAAAAAACGCTTTATAGTTTAAGTTTCATATTTATATTACATTTTTAATTTATATGAAAAACTGAACATTCAGCTCTACAGAGGTAATTGATACTACAACAAGGTATTTTAAAAAAAATAAAGAAACGAGGTCAGTGTTACCAGTATGTACAACCAAGGTATGCTGCCAGGTAAAATAAGTTCAATCGTTCCGTGTTTTTTTGTAGACTTGTAGGAATGTACTATTTTTTAAATACAATATACTTGTTTTATTTTTGAGAAAAGCACTATACATGCTTCGCCCATTAAGAGCCATCCTGGACTCGTATCTATAAAAGGACTCTGAACTCGTATCTATTATTTTAACTCCTACTCGTCCAGGAAGGCTCACTTACTGGTCTTTGCAGTAATGTACTATTAAAATATTTTTCTCATCAAGCCGGTTCAACCAAACATCTTTCACACTGGAACAATTTTGAACTGACGTTACATTATTTTTATTTATATCTGATGTGATATTGTTATCATTACTGGATGTTGAAACTATAGCGCAGGGAACTTTCACTATTTCTTCTTGTCTTTTTTTTCTTATTTTTAACTAACAAGTGGCTTTATCCATGTTTCGGTCATCAACTGTATCTCCTGAATATTGGTCTGCTGAGAGCGATTGGCCATAGGATTTTTGTAGGAATCATTTTAGTAATGATGATGGTTATGACTATGAGACCGGCCGAGGTTGTACATCGTCAAGCCATTGAGAATGTGATCGAAGTGACTGCTAGATATTTTTAGTGTTTGTAGTGTGTCAAGTAAACATGTTGCGGTGATGAGTAATACCACAGTGACCGGTGGTAAGCTGTTCCAAAAAGTTGACTTCCTGATCCAGAGTATCCGCCACCATCCGGGCCATGACCTGAGAGGATTTGTGTGTTCGGGTAGGGGTGCGATCCTCCTGAACCGTGTCCATGTGAGGACCCACGGCTGGAGCCGCCGCTGCTGCTATTTTTGTGGCCCCTACTACTTCTATGGCTCCCATGACTGATGTGGGTGCCGCGGCTACTGCTATGGCTCCCATGGCTGGTGTTAGATTCCCCTTAGATTCTATTACATGGATACTTGAAATTACAAGCAAGAAGCAAATGAGCCAATTTTCATTCATTTATTACTTTTCAAATATTTTTTTATCAATATCCATCATACGATTAGATAAACGCACACGCTTTGCAGACTACAATAATTATTATCGACTCCCAGTCACCGCATGATGTGGGTTTTACTATATTTATTTTTAAGCCTACCGCTATTGAAGCTGCATTTAGGTTTTCGGGCTTTCCTTTTAGTTGGTCTAGGGATTCTGCTATTAGGATGATGTCGTCTGCAAATCTCAAATGTTACAATTTCAACTTCTCAAAACGTCCTCCAGTGCTGACTGAAACGGGTTTAAAGACATTGTATTCCCCTGTTTGTACTTTGACAGGTCTCGTAAACTCGTGCAGTTTGATCTGGAGCGTTGCTCTGCTATAAATATTATAATAATCTGGTTATATCTATCATCCTCTTGAGTGTGTTTCAGGGCTTGGAGTACTGCTTAGTAGGTAGTGCTGTAAGAAGGTTCGTATACTCCAGGCATTTCTCAATAAGAAACAATAATTACTGCCCTCAAATGTCTGAAGAAGGGTATATCAAGGTTTGGAACTTTGGAAGACCACATCGGTACTGGACACTCTAACGCACGTGAGGATCTATGTCAGCATAAAAGCAGTTTACAGGCTCGTGATGTGCAGTAAAGAGGAAACATCGAATTACAAAGTGGATGGTAAAATCATTATGTATAATTTGAACGGCTGTACAGCGACGTCAGCGACAGCTATTTAGTTGCATGCCGTATTTGAAGAAACTGTATTTTGCCCAGCAATTAAATTAAGCGCAGCATTAGGAAGTTAATAACAGATAATGAGTACGTTGCTGTCATGTCCTGAAGGTCATCACGACAGTAGTGGTTGACATCCTATTCCTTGTGCATAAAATGACTGTTATTACCAACATTTCACTGTGAAAAATCCATAGGTACGTAAGAGAAGTGAGACAACAGAATAATGGCATCAAAGAAAAAATGTTACTCCCACAATACGTTGTAATTAATAATATTGTAAATCAAGCTAGATAGCTGATTTAATAAGAGTTAAATATGCAATTTATTCAATGTAGGTACGTGAAGACATGCAGTATGTATGTATGTATGTATGTAAACTCTTTATTGCACATAAACAATTACAGGACATGATTGCATCAATATAAATAATGTACATGTGCAGTTCGCTGAGGATGACCAGGGTTAGTTTACGGGTTAATGTAAGTATTGTACTTTATTTTCGCCGCTTTTAGAATATAATTTACAAAACACATCTAAGTGTTGAAAGTGTTGGAAGTAAAAAATGATTTGTCAAGTAATTTATTATTAAAGTGTGTTCTTTTTGCTTATACCAACAAATACTATATTTCTTGAAAAGAAAGGTGAAAACCCTAATCGTCATGCCAGTTCAGTCCACCGTCGTAGTGATTGGCGAGGCTGTTAAGAGATAGCAATATCTCTGTCCTGGTTTTTTTAATGCAAGAACTAACAAAACAAATAAATTCTCGGTAATGATAAAGTTATATCAAAACAATAACAAGCTTAATAACAAAATGTAGCTGGATAGAAAGTAGTTACTCTAATTGGGATAGATCAAAAGAAATAAGTCACGGTTTTTACATTCTAATTCATAAGAATAAGTAATGTTAAAAGACGAATTTCTTTAATCTTGTTCAGATGTAGATGTTTCTCAGTTGGCTTATTGATGGTTAGCTAATTGAGAAAGCTAGATAAATACGAACTAATCCGACAAAAAACGATGGGAAAGGATTATTCTCTATACATCTGTATTTGACCCAATAGTTTTGTTTTAATATTTTTATTTATTTAGTAGACATTTTATGGATGACATGATTATTTTAAATTTGGGTTAGAATTTCCTTTTAAATTACAACAATTAAAGGATATGTTATGATAAAAAGTGAGTTGTTATTTAAACGTACCTACTATTCCAAGCGGTTTTCGTCTAACCCGTCAACGAAAACGAAAGTCAAAGGTTAAATATACTTTAATCGAAATATCCGAATTAGATAAATACTTACTTTAGAATCGAATTAGACTAATTATAAAAATATGAACAATCCCAATTGTTAATTAGTTACGTTACATTACAGTATTTAATTGCTACAGGCATCACCAGTATTTTTATCCTGCAACTTTTTATTGTATCACAACTTAGTTGAAACAACAAATAAACCCGATTGCAGTTTCGCAACAAAACAGTCTCGCTATGACGTCAGCAGTCTGGGGAGAGACTGCTGACGTCATTTTATGTTGACGTGACATTATGCCGATGTCGTATTTCTGTGACGTCAGTCGCTACGTATGTTTCTATGTCTTGCTTGGCGTTGGTATAAATTTATACCTGAATCATTATATTGATTGAGTCTCCAAACCCGTTCAAGCGAGATCGGACAATCTTGGTGACTCATTCCGCGGATGTATTTCATCTTTATTGCACGCCGGTGGCGCAAAACATAAAAAACAGGCTTAATTTATTGTATAGCTTTGTTTGGAAAGTCCAGCACACACTGGGTTAGTCCGTATGTACTAATTAGCCGTACGCGGCCTACATGCGGGGCTTTCCGGTGTCTTAAATAGAAAAATAACCTGTGTATGAGACATACAATTTTATAAGAAATATCTTGGACTTTCACAACACGATAACATTATCGTAGATAAACATTATTATGAATGACAAATATACGACTAGCTAGTGGTAGCGTCAGACAAACGAAAACTATTTATAGCTTTGCCGTACTTTACGCCCATGAGCCTTACGATAATGCTAATGAGGTAAACAAATGATAGTAAAACTGTAAACAATGTAATTCAACGGAATTTGACAACACGAATTCTTTTGAAAAGGCTTTCTGGTAAAAACGATGTTTATAAAATAGAGGTATTAGAGGTTAGTGTTTGCTACGCCCACTTTGGGCTAGTGGCCGGAATGACGTCCTTTTGTTTGTATAAAATTGTGTATTTATTATAAAGTATCATAACTTCATAAGTATTATGAACGTGTTTTATTTAAGATCATTGTGGCGTTTAAGCTTAACAATTAGCGACATTAATTGTTAAATCTATTTTTTAAGTAATTAAAGAATTTAAAAAAAAAAACTTTCGAGATAAAACTCTATACTTAAGCAAGATTTTTCAGGACACGTTTTAAAAAAGTTACTCGCTGTGCTTGTGTAGTCAATTTACTTGTTGCGTACTCATAGATATTGTGCCATTTGTGTAAATAAATGCTGAACTAACAGCAGAATCTCTTAGAACGGTCTGTCCGCACGATCTCGCCGGAATATTGTTATCGAAAGCAATTAACTTTGGCTCTAATTAAATAACAAATTAGGTCAATAAGATATAGATAGGACGGAACCGCTGTGTATTGTTTGCGTTAATCATATTAACGTGAACGCTATGACGGCTAATTCGCCACAGTGATTTTGATGAAATGTATTAAGGTATTACAGAATTAGCCTGTTATAATTTCCAAATGCTGGGCTAAGGCCTCTATTTTCAATCCAACCCTGTCGGAACATAGCAATCTCTAACCAGAGGCCCTTGCCAATATGTTCTACGCTAACTAGCGTTTCTATTCGTTTCGCGTCACTGGTTGATGACGTGATACGAAGAGTCACGTGATCTACCAGTGACGAGATTGGTTAAAAATTAACCGCATAGGAACGCTAGTTACCTAGCGTACGTATATCGTGGCTAGGGCCTCAGTCCCTCCGAAATGCATCTAGGTCATCCTGTCACCTTCTCTTCGCCTTGGTATACCACGGCGCTGGTAAACATTTGGTACAAATAATAATTGTATAAAATTTAAAAAGGATAAAGATGGACGAGCTTTGATATTTATGTATCGCCCACTCTAACCTGGCCGTTGCTAAACTGCGTGTAATTTACTTACATGCCTAATTCGTGTCAATTACCATAATAACGATAATTAATGACGTAGAGGTTTGTTTAATGTCTGGGCCAGCTGATCTCAAAATATGTTGACGGAGACCTGGGACTCTGTAACGCAACGGCCCTGCCAATAAACGACTGTATGTAATGTTAAGTAACTTTTATATAATAACTAACACAACATCAGATTTTGCTTACTTTGAAGTTCCGGAATATATTATGCGTTTTAAATGGGTATAGTCGCTAAAAAGTTTGAGAACCGCTGGTCCAGGCCAACTATGTGTCCCAGACATTTAACATGGCTGTACAAAGAGAAGCCAAAAATCAGGAAAGTGTTCGTTTTCTTAAAAAAAAACTCGCTGACGGAATAAGTATTAACCAGCGTTCGTCACTGTTATGCATAGGAGATTCAACACTTTATTGTTAATCTAATCTAGGAAATTCAGTGGTTTGAAATGGAAATAATCTTTGACACTTTTACGTAGATGGCGGCACCGCTGTCATGTGGTTGTGCGTTGATATAACATTCATTCATTCATTTTAATTCATACTAGGTACCGTTACACTACACAACTATGGTCCTAGCCTGCAACAATAGTCCAATTTTCCTCATTACATTATTCTAAAGTATGATAGGTACCTTACTGCTATTATTGCTGAGTAGGTATATGTACTGTTTGGCCTGGGGGGTTATTATGACATAGCTATGCAGTTCATTTTACGGTGAGTGTAAAGGACGGAGTTATAGCAGTTACATAACTCTGTCCTTTTCTTTCACCTTAAAATGAATGGCACAGATAGGTCATAATAACCCCACTGAAATCGATTGCTCTAAACTCTAGCTATACCTAGCTAAAGCTATCATATTTATAGAATAATGTGATTAGTAATATTGGACTATTGTTGTAGGCCAGGACATAGTTGTGTAGTTTTACGGCACCTCTATACAGTTACTACAGGGCCGAGGGCGGTAAAAGCCATATCGACTTTGACCTGTCATCGGATTGTCACCGTTTTGACAGCTCTTATGTACTTGACAGTAATGGCCGACGAGTTAAAATCTATACTTGCCATATCATAAAATAGGTTAAGGACATTATGGTTTTAATCGCCTAGAAAAAGGACTATTGACTATTTACTTTGCTGAAACTGTGTGCTTTTTAAAATCCTTTGAGTAGTTGATATGGTAACTAAGAAGAAATACCCCAATTTCTGATTGGTATAATCACGGTAAAAAAAAGGTTCGTCAAAGTCAAGGTATTTCCACGGACCTATCATTTTTCACCAAACAAAAGAATAGGTACATAATATCCGGTACGTTCACTTTATCCAATCGCAGGAACTTAAATGGTTACTAAATCGAAATACATCCGTTTCAATTTTGTTCACGGACATCAGAACCTGTCTGAGAGAAAGCTGTTGAACACCAGGAAAAAAGGAAAGTAAAGTTGCGGCGAAGGAGAGCAAATTCTTCCCTTCGATAAGTATGAGTTAGCCGGAGTGAAAAAATCTTTAAAATAAAGCAATAATGCATTAATAAATACAACTACTTAGTTAAAAACTAAGTAGTTTGCGTTTTGGAAAGGTTCCACAGTGGTTCCACATCTTGGTTTTAAAACATATTTTATTGCTTTTGTTTAATAATTAGGGCACCATCTTTTATGCATTGACGGTCTGGAAATAAATAGTCGTCATTAGTTAGTTTCACAGAAAAAGCTGTTTACAAAATGTAACACGCCATTTTATTTATACGATAATGTTTCACGTCTGAATATTGCCGTTTTATTATGACAGGCGCTAAAACGACAATGTTGTATTATGAGATGCTCAGGCTCTTCAATAGTATTGGCCCCTGGCCTCTGGGGCCCGTCGGCTAGATTGTTGATAGTCCAACCAATTTATTGCCTCTAAAGGCATATTGAGCGCTAACTTGAAAGTTTTCTTCGATACTTAACAGATACATGATTTTGTCCTACTTAAGTTCTTACTGTATAGTAAACTGCCAATTAAGGGCTAAAGGCTACTCTGAGTCTCCATCGTCAGACCAGTTCGATGATTCTATATTATTGTATTGTCATCAAAACTAAAGGCGTATGCAAGTTTTCAGCTTCATCGGAGACTGGGAAGTGGGTCACATTTATCTTGCAAGATTTGACCCTTACATACATACATACAGACATACATTGCAAGTTAAATAAAAGTTTTAAAATACTTAGTCTTAATTGGTAATCAATTAGTTTGACTATCTACAGTAATAATAGTGCCTAACTTGCTACCTTTATAGATACCAAGGTATCACAACTTTCGTTAGCACGTGAGAACTTCGCCCATTCTTTACATTTATATTCATATTTTTATTTTTATTTTTTTAGGTATGTTTCTGGTGGGATTATTTTTCCCATGGTACTATTTTTTAAATTTCATTTAAGATGTTTGTGCTGCCACCTAGCGCGGCGCGGCGTTAACTGTTCGCCACGACAGTGGCTACCGCATTGTTCGGTATGGATGAAAGCCCTGAATACACGTAGTGCTTAATCCAATTATGTTCTATTAGCGTTAGATGGCGCTAGACGTTCTGTTATACAAACCTTTTTCTGACAATAATAGACAACAAAAAAGTAATTATCCAATTTGGTGTAGTCGTTCAAAAGTTATGCGAGTAGGTTCAGTCAACAGCATAAATAATTGATATTTTTATACCTTGTCACTGACGTTAACGTCGTGTTTGAAATGTTATCCAAAATTGTGAAACGATTGAAAGCGACAAAGTGCAGAAATGATCACTTATTTATGCTGTTGACTATGACTGTACATACATCGGCGATTAATTTTTTATTTATAGACATTAAGAGGGAGAAAGGTGATGTTTTTTGACTTGTATGTACAGTATGTACAGTAACTAACGACAGTTAGCTGTATTGGCTGGATGGATTTGGGTGAAATTGAAAAGGACCATAAATTAACAAAGATATTTCTTATCATCACAAAAACTAAAAGTCCCCTGGCAATAACGATAACGATGAAGTCGCTAGCAATTTTACTATTATTATTATAAATTATAATAAATAAAGCAAAATATCTACATACAGGGTTTATAAAGCATGCTTTTTGTTAAAATTATGATAAAATAAAGCTAATAAAAAATAAAACGAACTGGTAAAATCACAGCCCAGCGGGACTCGAACGCAGGAGCTTAATGCTATAGGCCCCGCGTCTCGGCTTAACCACTCGACCATGACTCTGTGTACCAGAGAGGGCGAATGTTAGCTTCATATCGTTTAAAGTGACGTAGCAGTGACGCGGCGTCTGGTTACAAATGCAACGGTTAGCGGCGTCAACGGCATAAGTTAAAATCAGATTATGCTCCATTTTTATAAAGACTATTTTTGTGTGACCAATTAAATAGTCCTGATTGTCACATCATTAGTGTGATCTCGTTCAGCGAAGTGATTAGTATCACCAATGGTAGATATAGTTTTGCTCGTATGTGATCATCAAATTGTTGAAGTCAGTTTTAGGTTTGTTTTGCTTGTGTGAATTACTTGAAGTTTTACTTACTTTTTGGTACACTGACCAAAGATGTCAATACGATATCGTGATACTATCGATCTGGTATACGCGGTATAACGATGAAGATGGCTGGAATGACAGGAATTCCTTAAGACTGCGCCGACCGTACGCCGGATGTACAGTGGCGCCCTCATTACTTTTATTGTGTTTTCTAATAAACTAAAGTATTTTCTTGAAATTGGACGAAATGTTTTTGTACTACAAATGAAAACACAACTTACAGGGTATATTATCATAATATAGTTTAATAACAATTCACCTTCGAGTTATCAACTTAACGAAAAAAAGTGGCCACCTTTCCCCGTTAAGCTGACTACTCAAAGGGTAATTGTTATTAAAGTTTGTTACGTATCCTATATATTGTGTTTGTTTAATTAGAAAACCCAATAATAGTAATGAGGGCGCCACTGGACGCTCGGCGTTTGCTCGGCGCAGTCTTAAACTTGTGATAAAATAAAGCTAATAAAAAATAAAACGGACCGGCAAAACACAGCCCAGCGGGACTCGACCGCGGGAGCTCGGTGCTACAGGCCCCGCGGCTCGGCTTAACCACTCGACCGTGTCTTGTGTGCTCGTGAGGGCGAATGTTGGGTTCGTATTCATTATAGAGAAGTGCATAATGCAGCGGAAACCCAACTCTACCCTTAAAGAAATAAAAATGTAATATTATTGAACCAAATGCTTTTTCTGATAAAACTACCGTCCGAACAAAAAACGCAGTAACTAAGATAAACCTCCTGTAGTAATATCAACCTTATTTTAACGACATAGAATTGAATCTGCTTTGGTGATTGAATTGAGGATACTGCTTATTGCCTTAGGAGGGTAGAAAAGTAATCCTACTGATGGATGACCGAATATAAAGTTTCTGATTGTACTTAGTTATATTCTTAACCGACGTCAAAGAAAGGAGGTTTTAATTCACCGGGATGTTTTTTTTTTACAAATTCAAATGCGTGTTTGTTTGTCCTGTTTTTCGTAAAGATAGACATAAAAGTGGCGCACTGTATGAACATAGGTAATTGATTACTCGGGGAGTGACAGGCTAGTACCCCGGGGGTTTCATTGAAGGAGTGACTGTCACCCTACTAATTTGTAAATGCAAAAGTTTGTGTGTTGGTTCGTTACTCCTTCACGCTATATTGGCTGAATGGATTTGGGTGAAATTGAAAAGGACCATAGATTAACAAAGATATTTCTCTTCATCACAATAATAAAAAGTCTCCAGGCAATAACGATAACGATGAAGTCGCTAGCAATTTTACTATTATTATTATAAACTATAATAAATAAAGCAAAATATCTACATACAGGAAGACGGGTTTATAAAGCATGCTTTTTGTTCTTTTTGGGTCTACCAAAAACATTGTTAAAAGATTTCTTATGTCTTATAATTAATTCTTATAAATAGTGTCCTCACTAACTTAGCCAAATAATCTTAAAAAGATAAAGATTTTAGCTAAGTAAAAATTGTAAACTTAACACAAATATTGAAATAAACAGATGTTTATTATTATTTTTATTTTTTTATTTTTAAAATTATGATAAAATAAAGCTAATAAAAAATAAAACGAACTGGTAAAATCACAGCCCAGCGGGACTCGAACGCGGGAGCTCAGTGCTATAGGCCCCGCGTCTCGGCTTAACCACTCGACCATGTCTTGGTGTACTCGTGAGGGCGAATGTTGGGTTCGTATTGATTATAGTGAAGTGCATAATGCAGCGGAAACCCGACTCTACCCTTAAAGAAATAAAAATGTAATATTATTGAACCAAATGCTTTTTCTGATAAAACTACCGTCCGAACAAAAAACGCAGTAACTAAGATAAACCTCTTGTAGTAATATCAACCTTATTCTTAACGACATAGAATTGAATCTGCTTTGGTGATTGAATTGAGGATACTGCTTATTGGCTTAGGAAGGTAGAAAAGTAATCCTACTGATGGATGACCGAATTGAAAGTTTCTGATTGTAGTTATATTCTTAACCGACGTCAAAGATAGGAGGTTTTAATTCACTGGGATGTTTTTATTTTACAAATTCCAATGCGTGTTTGTTTGTCCTGTTTTTCGTAAAGATAGACATAAAAGTGGCGCACTGTTTGAACATACGTAATTGATTACTCGGGGAGTGACAGGCTAGTACCCCGAGGGTTTCATTGAAGGAGTGACTGTCACCCTACTAATTTGTAAATGCAAAAGTTTGTGTGTTGGTTTGTTACTCCTTCACGCTGTATTGGCTGGATGGATTTGGGTGAAATTGAAAAGGACCATAGATTAACAAAGATATTTCTTTTCATCACAAAAATACAAGGTGGCGCAAAAGTAATCACCCGATGTTCTTTGGCTGTATTTTTTTTTTGAAATCAAAAACTTGGGTTTTGCTTTTGGATTGTGTTTATTTGATGTCTTATTTTTTTTCCCATTAAGGCGCGAAAATGATTTCGGCCAAGTGGCCGCCGCCAGAATTGATGACCATGCGGGCCCGATTTATGGCATTTTTCATCACTCTTGCCAGAACATCCGGCGATAGGTTCTCGCATTCTTGTCGGATATTCTCTTTGAGGGCTTCAAGAGTCTGAGGTTTGTTGACATAAACCCGTGACTTCAAGAAACCCCACAGAAAGAAGTCTAGAACGGATAAATCGGGCGACCTTGCCGCCCAGTGCAAATCACCAAAACGAGAGATTAGGCGACCTGGAAATGCAGTCCTCAGAATTTCGGTTGTGGCTCGTGCAGTATGCGCCGTTGCTCCATCCTGTTGGAACCACATGTTCTCCAGTCCCAATTCATCCATTTGAGGAAGAAAAAAGTCGTTGAGCATGGCTCTGTAACGCTCGCCGTTCACAGTAGTTGTTTGGCCCGCGGCGTTTTCGAAAAAATAAGGCCCGATAACGCCTTCAGCGTAAACAGCACACCATGCAGTAACTTTTAGCGGGTGCAATGGCTTTTCGTGGGTTAGACGCGGATTTTCGGTGCCCCAGAAGCGATAATTCTGCTTGTTCACGTATCCACAGAGATGGAAATGGGCCTCGTCACTCATGATAATTTTCGATGAAAAGTTATCTTCCTCGTGGTCGAGATTCAGGATGGCGTGAGCGTAGGTTACTCGCGTTTGGCGGTCAACTGCTAACAACTGATGAACTGTCTGCACTTTGTAAGGGAACATCTTCAAGTCTTTTACCAAAATTCTCTGTAAAGATCGCCGATTGATGCCCAATTGCGTGGCACGTCGTCTGGTCGATACTCCGGGGTCCTCTGCGACATCTTCAGCAACAGCCGCAATATTCTCAGCAGAACGACTGCTTCGGGGACGGCCAGACCTGGCAGCATCTTGTGATGTCCCATACTCTTCTAGGCGAGTGGCTAAACGCCGTAGTGTTTGCCCAGTTGGCGTCGGACGACCGGGAAATCTGCGCCTAAATTCACGCTGCGCCAACACCACCGACGAATTATTCCGCAAAAAAAACGAAGTAATTATTCCGCGTTCTTGAAGAGTAAAGCGATTCATGTTTTGTTGACGTGTATTTTGTAACTATTTACTTTACAAATGTCAAAGCAAAACTGACGGTTTACCTTTGTTTCGCCGAAAATTATTTAGTAAATTCTTAACTCCCCAAACTACGTATTCCATATTTTCATTTGGGCAAATTTTTATTTCCCAACTCAACGTTTCGTATTGATATCATTTCCCAACTAATGATTTGATAAATTATTGTTAGACAAATTAATACCTCGGTTTTTTTTAAGATGTCAATTATGTTTTCGTCAAATGTATTGATTGGCATCTCTAGGAGCAGTTTAGTTTTTAGGGTCATTAAAAAAAATAACCATAACCTACATATCTCTGGGAGCAGTTTATTTTTTAGGGTCACAAAAAAAATAACCCTAACCTACCTATCTCTGGGAGCAGTTTCCACATAAAATTTGACAATATGTTATTTGCCTTAGCAAATCATTTGCTACACAATTATTTACCTCAGAAAATTTGACGTAATAAAATTTTGCAATATAAAAATGTAGCGAAATAAAAAAAATACGATGTAAAATTATGCCAAGGATTGATTTGCCAAATAAAACTTCGGCGAAAAGTTGATTGCTAAACGAAATTTGACGAAACATAATTCGGCAAAAAGGCAGTACACCAAAACTGACATTTGCCGCAATTTTTTTAAATTATAGCATCTTCCGATAGGGTGATTACTTTTGCGCCACCTTGTAAAAAGTCCCCAGGCAATAACGATAACGATGAAGTCGCTAGCAATTTTACTATTATTATTATAAATTTATAATAAATAAAGTAAAATATCTACTTCCTGGAAGACGGGTTTATAAAGAATGCTTTTTGTTAAAATTATGATAAAATAAAGCTAATAAAAAATTAAACGAACTGGTAAAATCACAGCCCAGCGGGACTCGAACGCGGGAGCTCAGTGCTATAGGCCCCGCGTCTCGGCTTAACCACTCGACCATGACTTTGAGTACTCGTGAGGGCGAATGTTGGGTTCGTATTGATTAAAGTGACGTTGCAGTGGCGCAGCGTCCAATGCATAAGCAGCGGAAATTCAACTCTAGCGCCATATAAATAAAAAGCTTATAATATTTGACCATTTTTTTTTTGTGATAAAAGTAATACTGCTGTCTGATTGTTTGGTGAATGTAGTTATATTCTTTACCACTGTTAAAAAATGGTGGATGTTTTTCAATTTGTCGGTTTTTTTTTACAAATTCAAATGCATGTTTGTTTAACAGCACTGCAGACACTCCATAAAAAACCTGATTTAAAAAAACGGACCGGCAAAACACAGCCCAGCGGGACTCGAACGCGGGAGCTCAGTGCTATAGGCCCCGCGTCTCGGCTTAACCACTCGACCATGTCTTGGTGTACTCGTGAGGGCGAATGTTGGGTTCGTATTGATTATAGTGAAGTGCATAATGCAGCGGAAACCCGACTCTACCCTTAAAGAAATAAAAATGTAATATTATTGAACCAAATGCTTTTTCTGATAAAACTACCGTCCGAACAAAAAACGCAGTAACTAAGATAAACCTCTTGTAGTAATATCAACCTTATTCTTAACGACATCGAATTGAATCTGCTTTGGTGATTGAATTGAGGATACTGCTTATTGGCTTAGGAAGGTAGAAAAGTAATCCTACTGATGGATGACCGAATGGAAAGTTTTTGATTGTAGTTATATTCTTAACCGACGTCAAAGATAGGAGGTTTTAATTCACTGGGATGTTTTTATTTTACAAATTCCAATGCGTGTTTGTTTGTCCTGTTTTTCGTAAAGATAGACATAAAAGTGGCGCACTGTTTGAACATACGTAATTGATTAAGTACTCGGGGAGTGACAGGCTAGTACCCCGAGGGTTTCATTGAAGGAGTGACTGTCACCCTACTAATTTGTAAATGCAAAAGTTTGTGTGTTGGTTTGTTACTCCTTCATGCTATATTGGCTGGATGGATTTGGGTGAAATTGAAAAGGACCATAGATTAACAAAGATATTTCTTTTCATCACAAAAATAAAAAGTCCCCAGGCAATATCGATAACGATGAAGTCGCTAGCAATTTTACTATTATTATTATAAATTATAATAAATAAAGCAAAATATCTACATACAGGAAGACGGGTTTATAAAGCATGCTTTTTGTTCTTTTTGGGTCTACCAAAAACATAGTTAAAAGATTTCTTATGTCTTATAATTAATTCTTATAAATAGTGTCCCCACTAACTTAGCCAAATAATCTTACCCATTCGCTGCCACCAACTGGTAATAGTATGTAATTTGAACACACATACGTGTCACAGGCAGTGAACGTGTATAGATAAAGATTTTAGCTAAGTAAAAATTGTAAACTTAACACAAATATTGAAAAAAACAGATATTTATAATTTTTTTTATTTTTAAAATTATGATAAAATAAAGCTAATAAAAAATAAAACGAACTGGTAAAATCACAGCCCAGCGGGACTCGAACGCGGGAGCTCAGTGCTATAGGCCCCGCGCCTCGGCTTAACCACTCGACCATGACTTTGAGTGCTCGTGAGGGCGAATGTTGGGTTCGTATTGATGAAAGTGACGTTGCAGTGGCGCAGCGTCCATTGCATAAGCAGCGGAAATTCATCTCTAGCGCCATATAAATAAAAAGCTTATAATATTTGACCATTTTTTTTTTTGTGATAAAAGTAATACTGCTGACTGATTGTTTGGTGAATGTAGTTATATTATTAACCACTGTTAAAAAATGGTGGATGTTTTTCAATTTGTCGGTTTTTTTTTACAAATTCAAATGCATGTTTGTTTAACAGCAGACACTCCATAAAAAACCTGATTTAAAAAAACGGACCGGCAAAACACAGCCCAGCGGGACTCGAACGCGGGAGCTCAGTGCTATAGGCCCCGCGTCTCGGCTTAACCACTCGACCATGTCTTGGTGTACTCGTGAGGGCGAATGTTGGGTTCGTATTGATTATAGTGAAGTGCATAATGCAGCGGAAACCCGACTCTACCCTTAAAGAAATAAAAATGTAATATTATTGAACCAAATGCTGTTTCTGATAAAACTACCGTCCGAACAAAAAACGCAGTAACTAAGATAAACCTCTTGTAGTAATATCAACCTTATTCTAAACGACATAGAATTGAATCTGCTTTGGTGATTGAATTGAGGATACTGCTTATTGGCTTAGGAAGGTAGAAAAGTAATCCTACTGATGGATGACCGAATGGAAAGTTTCTGATTGTAGTTATATTCTTAACCGACGTCAAAGATAGGAGGTTTTAATTCACTGGGATGTTTTTATTTTACAAATTCCAATGCGTGTTTGTTTGTCCTGTTTTTCGTAAAGATAGACATAAAAGTGGCGCACTATTTGAACATACGTAATTGATTACTCGGGGAGTGACAGGCTAGTACCCCGAGGGTTTCATTGAAGGAGTGACTGTCACCCTACTAATTTGTAAATGCAAAAGTTTGTGTGTTGGTTTGTTACTCCTTCACGCTGTATTGGCTGGATGGATTTGGGTGAAATTGAAAAGGACCATAGATTAACAAAGATATGGCGCCGCACTAGCGACGACGTGCATCACTAGCGTCGCCATATCAACGTGAAAAACAGAGCCGTCAAGTACTACACATTTGTCTCTCGACGCGGCCGTTTGCTATTTGATATTTCTAATTGTATATTTCTTTCTCGTTTAGTAAACCGATTTATGAAGAGTCGCATTATAATTTGTAGCAGTTAACTGGCGCTTAGCAGCACCAAATTGGTGACCCCGACGATTAATAATTATGTCGGATAACGAGTTTGAAGATACGATGCAAGGAGCCGCCGGCCCGGCACAAGAGACTGCAGGGTCTGTCGACCGAGTTGCAGTAAGATTGCCGCCGTTCTGGGCGGACGACGCCGAGGTATGGTTTGCCCAGGTCGAGGCGCAGTTCGCAATATCGGGCGTAAAAGCCGATTCTACAAAATACTTCCAGGTAATTCGTGAATTAGACCCTAAAACCGCAAAGGAAGTTCGAGACATAATTACGAAGCCCCCGGAACAAAATAAATACGAAAAATTAAAAAAAGAATTGATAAACAGGCTGTCAATGTCAAAAGAAAACAAAAGACGGCAGTTGCTGCAGCACGAAGAGTTGGGCGATCGGAAGCCAAGCCAATTCCTCCGTCACCTTCGAGGATTGGCTGGCGACAGTGTCAGCGACGATTTTCTCCGTAGTCTTTGGTCGTGTCGCCTACCTACACACGTGCAGGCCATTATCGCTTCGCAAACTACTGCTTCGCTGGACGACATCGCTGTTCTTGCTGACCAAATACTTGATGCTACTCCTAACCCTTTCTTTAAGCAGGTAGCGAGCACAAGCTCTTTCGAAGATATGCTGAAGAGGATGGAACAATCCATCACGGCGCGCATCCAGAGCGAGTTAACGCAACAAATCGCACAACTGAGCGCCGGCAGCAGCAGCGGTTATCGTCGGGCGCGTTTCAACCGGAGCAGGTCGCGCAGTCGCAGCAGGTCCAAATCACACGGTCGGTATCAAGCTGCCAAAGAAGGTATGTGCTGGTATCATGGCAATTTTAATTCGAAGGCAAGAAAATGCATTCCGCCGTGTAGCTACAAACAGGAAAACTAGTACGACAGTCCATCGCGGCGGCAGCTGACTGTCACGCCACAACCAGCCGCCTATTCATAACGGACAACGTAAGCAAAATTCAATACCTTATTGATACCGGCTCCGACCTCTGCGTTCTGCCACGAAAATTCATGCCCAAATGTAAGTCGCCTGACAGCTACGCACTCACAGCAGCGAATGGTTCTATCATACATACTTATGGCATAGTCAAGCAAAATTTGAACCTAGGTTTGCGGAGGGATTTCATTTGGAACTTTGTCGTAGCAAGCGTAGATAAGCCAATCATAGGAGCAGATTTCCTTGCTCATTACGGCCTCGTCGTCGACTGCAAACACAGAAGGCTAATTGACAGCGTGACTACTCTCACAACAGCGGGACAACTTAGACATTGCGACCAAACCAGCATTAAAGCGATTTCTGGTGACAGCGAGTACCACCGATTGCTAGCGGAATATCCCAGTTTAACAAAACCGTCTGGATTGCCGCGAGAGGTAAAACATTCAACTGTGCACTACATCCGAACTACTCCAGGTCCTCCAGCATTTTGTAGGCCACGCCGTCTAGCTCCTGATCGGCTGAAAATTGCGAAGGAGCAGTTTGAAGAAATGCTTCACGATGGCGTGGCACGACGATCCGATTCACCGTGGGCGTCGGCACTGCACCTTGTGCCCAAGAAAGGAAATGGTTGGCGACCGTGCGGGGATTACCGCGCGCTCAACGCACGCACCATCCCCGACAGATATCCCGTCCGCCATATAGAGGACTACGCCCACCGTCTAGCAGGTAGCAAAATATTCTCAAAAATTGATTTAGTCAAAGCCTACAACCAAATTCCTGTTTACTCGGATGACATTTGCAAGACAGCTGTCACAACACCGTTCGGGATGTTCGAATTCCCCTTCATGCCATTTGGTCTTCGAAATGCAGCTCAAACCTTCCAGAGGTTCCTGGATGAAGTCCTCAAAGATCTGGACTTCGTCTACTCGTACATCGATGACGTACTCATTTTCTCCAAAGACGCCGAACAGCACTTAGAACATCTACGGCAAGTGTTTGATAGATTTCAAGAGTATGGTATGCTCATCAACGAGTCCAAGTGCAGTTTTGGTCAGAAAGAGGTCACATTCCTCGGATTTACAGTTTCTGAAGACGGCACTCGTCCTATTGACGATAAGGTAAAAACAGTGCAGGAATTCCCGCCACCCAAGACTGTAGGCGGATTACGCAGATTCCTCGGCATGCTGAACTTCTACAGGAGGTTTGTTCCTCACGCTGCCGATGCACAAGCACCTCTTCACGACATGCTTTCAGGACCTAAAATCAAAAGCACTACTTCACTTACTTGGACCGAACAACAGTTGGAAGCTTTTCAAAATTGTAAGTCTAGTCTCGCCAAATCAACTCTACTGGCTCATCCCATCATTGATGCACCACTAGCCCTCGTGACTGATGCTTCTGGCACAGCCTTGGGTTCAGTGCTCCAGCAATTAGTAGAAGGACAATGGCAACCACTGGCTTTCTTCTCAAAGAAGATGACACGGCAGCAAACACAGTACAGCGCATATGATCGGGAGTTGCTGGCTATTTACGAAAGCGTTAAACATTTCCGGTACATGGTTGAAGGTAGACATTTTGTGATATACACTGACCACAAGCCAATCATTTTCGCCTTCCAGCAAAAAGACAGGAAATGCTCTCCGAGACAATTTAACTACCTTGATTTCATTTCGCAGTTTACCAGCGACATCAGGCACATCTCGGGGAAAGACAACATTACCGCTGACACACTCTCCCGTATCGAAGCAATTGTCGTGCCTCCAGACTTCGAAGCCATCGCGCAAGCGCAGCAGAATGATGCCGAGTTGCACGACCTCATTGCCAAGCGATCTTCGTCACTGAAGTTGGAAAAAGTGCCCGTGCCAGGTACGACTGTTTATTTGTATTGCGATACCTCTCAAGCACGGCCCCGACCCTTCATCACCAAGGAGCATCGACGAAGAATATTCGACGCAGTACACGGCATGAGTCACTCAGGTACAAGGTCAACAACTAAGATGGTAACGGAAAGATTCGTATGGCCCTCCGTACGCAAAGATTGCGGTACCTGGGTACGTACGTGCGCAGCTTGTCAACGCGCCAAGGTGCAACGTCACACATCTTCTCCGCTGGAAATTTCAAGCTACCAGGAGACAGGTTTAGTCATGTCCACATTGACCTGGTCGGTCCCCTACCACCTTCATCCGAATTCCGCTACCTCTTCACCGCCATAGATAGGTACACACGCTGGCCAGAGGTGAAGCCACTTTCCTACATCACAGCCGAAACCGTAGCTCATGCGCTCTACGAAACATGGATATCTCGATTTGGTTGTCCACAAACTGTAACAACCGATCAAGGACGTCAATTTACCTCACGTATGTTCAAGGTTTTGACGGAGCTTTGCGGAACCCAGCTGCGACACACAACGGCCTATCATCCCCAGGCCAACGCCATGGTCGAGCGCCTGCATCGCACTTTGAAAGCAGCCATCATGGCCCACAACAACAACAAGTGGACCGACGTGCTGCCGATCGTACTTCTTGGCATAAGAAGTGCGTGGAAAGAAGACTTGCAGAGCTCAGCTGCAGAGATGGTGTACGGTGAGCCATTGCGCATCCCGGGTGAGTTCTTTCATACTCCTAACTCACACGCACTGCAACCTGACGATTTTGTCGCACAGCTAAGACGTCATATGTCGCATCTCAAGCCTGTTCCCGCATCGAGACACGGAAATAAGTCTATCTTTGTACACAAGGACTTAAGTTCATGCACCCATGTTTTCCTGAGAAAGGATGCACTGCGTGGATCTCTAGAGGCCCCATACACTGGCCCACACCGCGTCTTAAGTAGAACGGACAAGACTGTCACTGTAGACTTACTCCGAGGACCAGTGACTGTCTCAGTTGATCGTGTAAAGCCAGCCTATGTTCAGAATGACACGGCTGCAGCTACAGCAGTTGACTCCAAACCTAAAGCTGTTGCTCCCGCTGGGACCACTCGTTCTGGCCGTATTGTCACATTTCCTATTCGCTTTCAGGCAGGACTTTGAGACTCCCAGGGGGGTCCTATGGCGCCGCACTAGCGACGACGTGCATCACTAGCGTCGCCATATCAACGTGAAAAACAGAGCCGTCAAGTACTACACATTTGTCTCTCGACGCGGCCGTTTGCTATTTGATATTTCTAATTGTATATTTCTTTCTCGTTTAGTAAACCGATTTATGAAGAGTCGCATTATAATTTGTAGCAGTTAACTGGCGCTTAGCAGCACCAAAAAGATATTTCTTTTCATCACAAAAATAAAAAGTCCCCAGGCAATAACGATAACGATGAAGTCGCTAGCAATTTTACTATTATTATTATAAATTTATAATAAATAAAGTAAAATATCTACTTACTGGAAGACGGGTTTATAAAGAATGCTTTTTGTTAAAATTATGATAAAATAAAGCTAATAAAAAATTAAACGAACTGGTAAAATCACAGCCCAGCGGGACTCGAACGCGGGAGCTCAGTGCTATAGGCCCCGCGTCTCGGTTTAAACCACTCGACCATGACTTTGAGTACTCGTGAGGGCGAATGTTGGGTTCGTATTGATTAAAGTGACGTTGCAGTGGCGCAGCGTCCAATGCATAAGCAGCGGAAATTCAACTCTAGCGCCATATAAATAAAAAGCTTATAATATTTGACCATTTTTTTTTTGTGATAAAAGTAATACTGCTGTCTGATTGTTTGGTGAATGTAGTTATATTCTTTACCACTGTTAAAAAATGGTGGATGTTTTTCAATTTGTCAGTTTTTTTTTACAAATTCAAATGCATGTTTGTTTAACAGCAGACACTCCATAAAAAACCTGATTTAAAAAAACGGACCGGCAAAACACAGCCCAGCGGGACTCGAACGCGGGAGCTCAGTGCTATAGGCCCCGCGTCTCGGCTTAACCACTCGACCATGTCTTGGTGTACTCGTGAGGGCGAATGTTGGGTTCGTATTGATTATAGTGAAGTGCATAATGCAGCGGAAACCCGACTCTACCCTTAAAGAAATAAAAATGTAATATTATTGAACCAAATGCTGTTTCTGATAAAACTACCGTCCGAACAAAAAACGCAGTAACTAAGATAAACCTCTTGTAGTAATATCAACCTTATTCTTAACGACATAGAATTGAATCTGCTTTGGTGATTGAATTGAGGATACTGCTTATTGGCTTAGGAAGGTAGAAAAGTAATCCTACTGATGGATGACCGAATGGAAAGTTTCTGATTGTAGTTATATTCTTAACCGACGTCAAAGATAGGAGGTTTTAATTCACTGGGATGTTTTTATTTTACAAATTCCAATGCGTGTTTGTTTGTCCTGTTTTTCGTAAAGATAGACATAAAAGTGGCGCACTGTTTGAACATACGTAATTGATTAAGTACTCGGGGAGTGACAGGCTAGTACCCCGAGGGTTTCATTGAAGGAGTGACTGTCACCCTACTAATTTGTAAATGCAAAAGTTTGTGTGTTGGTTTGTTACTCCTTCACGCTGTATTGGCTGGATGGATTTGGGTGAAATTGAAAAGGACCATAGATTAACAAAGATATTTCTTTTCATCACAAAAATAAAAAGTCCCCAGGTAATAACGATAACGATGAAGTCGCTAGCAATTTTACTATTATTATTATAAATTTATAATAAATAAAGTAAAATATCTACTTACAGATGTAGTGCAAAATGATTTTCCTTCGTCCTTTATCGGAAAAGTTCGTATTTATCGTGCTCTCTCAATTAGCTTCAGTACCCATCTTACAGCCGTAGGGGTAAGTCGCATCAGCAGACGAATATATATATAGAGTGGCTAACACGCAATTCAAATATTCGCTATAGTTTTGATTATATTTACAGTTTACTTATAAAAAGGTTGTATTGGTTGTATTACCATGCCGAAACCTCGAAATCGGTTAAAAAATCCAGTCCAAGGAATTATATTTAATATATACCTGTATTTCTTATCAGAAAATAGAAATAACTCAGAGTATTTTGGCAAAGTTCAACAGCGAATTTCGGACGCAACAGGCATATCTAAACCTACAATAAGAACATTTTTGAACCAGGAAGAAGAATATAGAAAAAATAAAGATGCCATCACAAACAATATTAAGCTGGGAAGACCACGCAAGAAATTCTATCTAGATCTTGATGATTTTGATTACGCAGTGATACGACGAATGGTTTATAACTTTCATCTGATTTATAAACAAGTTCCTACAATAAGAGCACTAAAGTCCAAATTAATAGAAACAATGAATTTCAATGGCTGTGATTTTACACTAAGAAAGATACTACGCCAAATGGGTTTTCTATTCAAGAAAATTACTAACAATAGAAAAATGCTGATGGAAAAAGGTGACGTTAGACTTAAAAGAGTAAAGTACCTGGACTTAATAAGGAAGTACAGATCTGAAGGCAGGGATATTGTGTATACGGACGAAACTTATGTTCATACATCCCATTTAACAGGGAAGTGCTGGATCGATTCTACGGATAAAGGAGTGAAACAGTTAATCTCAAAAGGTCAACGCCTTATTATAATACATGCAGGTAGTGCCAAAGGATTTGTACCGGGTGCTCTACTTATGTACAAGTCTACTGATAAGACCGGTGATTATCACGATGCCATGAATAATGTCAATTATGAAAAATGGTTACAGAATCAACTTATTCCTAACTTGTCTCCAAATTCTGTATTAGTAGTAGACAATGCTGCTTATCACAATAAATACGTGGAACGCCCGCCCAACTCTAATACCGCAAAGCCGCTTATGATAAACTGGTTACAAAAACACAATATTCCCCATGATTCATCATTTCCTAAAATACAACTATACGAAATTATTTGTCGACATAAAGAAGACTTTGTAGAATATTCCATTGACAAAATTTTACATCAACATGGGCACGAAGTGTTAAGGTTACCGCCATACCATCCCGACTTCAACCCTATAGAAAATATATGGTCACAGATAAAAGGTTACGTATCAAAAAGGAACATAGACATGAATATGGGTACAGTAAAAAAATTGATTGAAGAAAAAATAAATATGATTGGCCCGGATGAATGGAAGAAAGTTTGTGATCATGCCATGAAATGTGAAAATGAATATCGGTCACAGGAACACTCGATGGATGATCACATCGATAGGATTGTAATTAACGTAAATGAAAGCACTGACGAATCTGACTATGATATGATCGATGACGGTTACTCAGATTGTGAAATAGAAAATGTTGAAAATATCGACCCAAATATGCAGTAGGTAAAATATTAATGTTAAGTACAGTCACTGGCATAAATAAGTTATCATTTATGAACCTAGTCACTTTAACGTCAGTTTGAAATGTCATACGAAATTGTCCAACGATTAAAAGCGACAAGGTATAGAAATCATCACTTATTTATGACGGTGACTGTACCTATAAGCATCATAGCGGGCCTAGTATGAAAGTCTTCATGTCGTTTGCATCCCTCTCACACGCGGGTTATTTACGTAGGTGCGAGAGGGACGCTAATGACTTTTTTTTTTCATACTTAGCCCCGTTAGTAGATGCTGTTTTTAAGTAGGCAGGTATTGAGTTTTATTCTTGTAAATATTTCGCAATAAGCTTTATTTTGTTGTACTTTATGTTTTAATGTGAAGATAATGTTTTGTTTACTAATGGCAATAAAACTGAGTATTTTCAAAGTTATTGAAGGTGGTTGTAACATCTCTATATTATACAGTGCCATATGCTGTCATTTGTCACTTTGTCATTTGACACTAAACAATAAAGTTCCATTTTAATGGACATGAAAACGTCACTCATTTAATACAATCATTGATTGACAGTTCGGGTGCCATCGTATTCCGATTGAGATCCGAGTTTTCCCGAAGGAAAATCATTTTGCACTACATCTGTACTGGAAGACGGGTTTATAAAGAATGCTTTTTGTTAAAATTATGATAAAATAAAGCTAATAAAAAATAAAACGAACTGGTAAAATCACAGCCCAGCGGGACTCGAACGCGGGAGCTCAGTGCTATAGGCCCCGCGTCTCGGCTTAACCACTCGACCATGTCTTTGAGTACTCGTGAGGGCGAATGTTGGGTTCGTATTGATTAAAGTGACGTTGCAGTGGCGCAGCGTCCAATGCATAAGCAGCGGAAATTCAACTCTAGCGCCATATAAATAAAAAGCTTATAATATTTGACCATTTTTTTTTTGTGATAAAAGTAATACTGCTGTCTGATTGTTTGGTGAATGTAGTTATATTCTTTACCACTGTTAAAAAATGGTGGATGTTTTTCAATTTGTCGGTTTTTTTTTACAAATTCAAATGCATGTTTGTTTAACAGCAGACACTCCATAAAAAACCTGATTTAAAAAAACGGACCGGCAAAACACAGCCCAGCGGGACTCGAACGCGGGAGCTCAGTGCTATAGGCCCCGCGTCTCGGCTTAACCACTCGACCATGTCTTGGTGTACTCGTGAGGGCGAATGTTGGGTTCGTATTGATTATAGTGAAGTGCATAATGCAGCGGAAACCCGACTCTACCCTTAAAGAAATAAAAATGTAATATTATTGAACCAAATGCTGTTTCTGATAAAACTACCGTCCGAACAAAAAACGCAGTAACTAAGATAAACCTCTTGTAGTAATATCAACCTTATTCTTAACGACATAGAATTGAATCTGCTTTGGTGATTGAATTGAGGATACTGCTTATTGGCTTAGGAAGGTAGAAAAGTAATCCTACTGATGGATGACCGAATGGAAAGTTTCTGATTGTAGTTATATTCTTAACCGACGTCAAAGATAGGAGGTTTTAATTCACTGGGATGTTTTTATTTTACAAATTCCAATGCGTGTTTGTTTGTCCTGTTTTTCGTAAAGATAGACATAAAAGTGGCGCACTGTTTGAACATACGTAATTGATTACTCGGGGAGTGACAGGCTAGTACCCCGAGGGTTTCATTGAAGGAGTGACTGTCACCCTACTAATTTGTAAATGCAAAAGTTTGTGTGTTGGTTTGTTACTCCTTCATGCTATATTGGCTGGATGGATTTGGGTGAAATTGAAAAGGACCATAGATTAACAAAGATATTTCTTTTCATCACAAAAATAAAAAGTCCCCAGGCAATAACGATAACGATGAAGTCGCTAGCAATTTTACTATTATTATTATAAATTATAATAAATAAAGCAAAATATCTACATACAGGAAGACGGGTTTATAAAGCATGCTTTTTGTTCTTTTTGGGTCTACCAAAAACATAGTTAAAAGATTTCTTATGTCTTATAATTAATTCTTATAAATAGTGTCCCCACTAACTTAGCCAAATAATCTTACCCATTCGCTGCCACCAACTGGTAATAGTATGTAATTTGAACACACATACGTGTCACAGGCAGTGAACGTGTATAGATAAAGATTTTAGCTAAGTAAAAATTGTAAACTTAACACAAATATTGAAAAAAACAGATATTTATATTTTTTTTTATTTTTAAAATTATGATAAAATAAAGCTAATAAAAAATAAAACGAACTGGTAAAATCACAGCCCAGCGGGACTCGAACGCGGGAGCTCAGTGCTATAGGCCCCGCGCCTCGGCTTAACCACTCGACCATGACTTTGAGTGCTCGTGAGGGCGAATGTTGGGTTCGTATTGATGAAAGTGACGTTGCAGTGGCGCAGCGTCCATTGCATAAGCAGCGGAAATTCATCTCTAGCGCCATATAAATAAAAAGCTTATAATATTTGACCATTTTTTTTTTTGTGATAAAAGTAATACTGCTGACTGATTGTTTGGTGAATGTAGTTATATTATTAACCACTGTTAAAAAATGGTGGATGTTTTTCAATTTGTCGGTTTTTTTTTACAAATTCAAATGCATGTTTGTTTAACAGCAGACACTCCATAAAAAACCTGATTTAAAAAAACGGACCGGCAAAACACAGCCCAGCGGGACTCGAACGCGGGAGCTCAGTGCTATAGGCCCCGCGTCTCGGCTTAACCACTCGACCATGTCTTGGTGTACTCGTGAGGGCGAATGTTGGGTTCGTATTGATTATAGTGAAGTGCATAATGCAGCGGAAACCCGACTTTACCCTTAAAGAAATAAAAATGTAATATTATTGAACCAAATGCTTTTTCTGATAAAACTACCGTCCGAACAAAAAACGCAGTAACTAAGATAAACCTCTTGTAGTAATATCAACCTTATTCTTAACGACATAGAATTGAATCTGCTTTGGTGATTGAATTGAGGATACTGCTTATTGGCTTAGGAAGGTAGAAAAGTAATCCTACTGATGGATGACCGAATGGAAAGTTTCTGATTGTAGTTATATTCTTAACCGACGTCAAAGATAGGAGGTTTTAATTCACTGGGATGTTTTTATTTTACAAATTCCAATGCGTGTTTGTTTGTCCTGTTTTTCGTAAAGATAGACATAAAAGTGGCGCACTATTTGAACATACGTAATTGATTACTCGGGGAGTGACAGGCTAGTACCCCGAGGGTTTCATTGAAGGAGTGACTGTCACCCTACTAATTTGTAAATGCAAAAGTTTGTGTGTTGGTTTGTTACTCCTTCACGCTGTATTGGCTGGATGGATTTGGGTGAAATTGAAAAGGACCATAGATTAACAAAGATATTTCTTTTCATCACAAAAATAAAAAGTCCCCAGGCAATAACGATAACGATGAAGTCGCTAGCAATTTTACTATTATTATTATAAATTTATAATAAATAAAGTAAAATATCTACTTACTGGAAGACGGGTTTATAAAGAATGCTTTTTGTTAAAATTATGATAAAATAAAGCTAATAAAAAATTAAACGAACTGGTAAAATCACAGCCCAGCGGGACTCGAACGCGGGAGCTCAGTGCTATAGGCCCCGCGTCTCGGTTTAAACCACTCGACCATGACTTTGAGTACTCGTGAGGGCGAATGTTGGGTTCGTATTGATTAAAGTGACGTTGCAGTGGCGCAGCGTCCAATGCATAAGCAGCGGAAATTCAACTCTAGCGCCATATAAATAAAAAGCTTATAATATTTGACCATTTTTTTTTTGTGATAAAAGTAATACTGCTGTCTGATTGTTTGGTGAATGTAGTTATATTCTTTACCACTGTTAAAAAATGGTGGATGTTTTTCAATTTGTCGGTTTTTTTTTACAAATTCAAATGCATGTTTGTTTAACAGCAGACACTCCATAAAAAACCTGATTTAAAAAAACGGACCGGCAAAACACAGCCCAGCGGGACTCGAACGCGGGAGCTCAGTGCTATAGGCCCCGCGTCTCGGCTTAACCACTCGACCATGTCTTGGTGTACTCGTGAGGGCGAATGTTGGGTTCGTATTGATTATAGTGAAGTGCATAATGCAGCGGAAACCCGACTCTACCCTTAAAGAAATAAAAATGTAATATTATTGAACCAAATGCTGTTTCTGATAAAACTACCGTCCGAACAAAAAACGCAGTAACTAAGATAAACCTCTTGTAGTAATATCAACCTTATTCTTAACGACAAAGAATTGAATCTGCTTTGGTGATTGAATTGAGGATACTGCTTATTGGCTTAGGAAGGTAGAAAAGTAATCCTACTGATGGATGACCGAATGGAAAGTTTCTGATTGTAGTTATATTCTTAACCGACGTCAAAGATAGGAGGTTTTAATTCACTGGGATGTTTTTATTTTACAAATTCCAATGCGTGTTTGTTTGTCCTGTTTTTCGTAAAGATAGACATAAAAGTGGCGCACTGTTTGAACATACGTAATTGATTACTCGGGGAGTGACAGGCTAGTACCCCGAGGGTTTCATTGAAGGAGTGACTGTCACCCTACTAATTTGTAAATGCAAAAGTTTGTGTGTTGGTTTGTTACTCCTTCATGCTATATTGGCTGGATGGATTTGGGTGAAATTGAAAAGGACCATAGATTAACAAAGATATTTCTTTTCATCACAAAAATAAAAAGTCCCCAGGCAATAACGATAACGATGAAGTCGCTAGCAATTTTACTATTATTATTATAAATTATAATAAATAAAGCAAAATATCTACATACAGGAAGACGGGTTTATAAAGCATGCTTTTTGTTCTTTTTGGGTCTACCAAAAACATAGTTAAAAGATTTCTTATGTCTTATAATTAATTCTTATAAATAGTGTCCCCACTAACTTAGCCAAATAATCTTACCCATTCGCTGCCACCAACTGGTAATAGTATGTAATTTGAACACACATACGTGTCACAGGCAGTGAACGTGTATAGATAAAGATTTTAGCTAAGTAAAAATTGTAAACTTAACACAAATATTGAAATAAACAGATATTTATAATTTTTTTTATTTTTTTATTTTTAAAATTATGATAAAATAAAGCTAATAAAAAATGAAACGAACTGGTAAAATCACAGCCCAGCGGGACTCGACCGCGGGAGCTCAGTGCTATAGGCCCCGCGCCTCGGCTTAACCACTCGACCATGACTTTGAGTGCTCGTGAGGGCGAATGTTGGGTTCGTATTGATGAAAGTGACGTTGCAGTGGCGCAGCGTCCATTGCATAAGCAGCGGAAATTCATCTCTAGCGCCATATAAATAAAAAGCTTATAATATTTGACCATATTTTTTTTTGTGATAAAAATAATACTGCTGACTGATTGTTTGGTGAATGTCGTTATATTATTAACCACTGTTAAAAAATGGTGGATGTTTTTCAATTTGTCGGTTTTTTTTTACAAATTCAAATGCATGTTTGTTTAACAGCACTGCAGACACTCCATAAAAAACCTGATTTAAAAAAACGGACCGGCAAAACACAGCCCAGCGGGACTCGAACGCGGGAGCTCAGTGCTATAGGCCCCGCGTCTCGGCTTAACCACTCGACCATGTCTTGGTGTACTCGTGAGGGCGAATGTTGGGTTCGTATTGATTATAGTGAAGTGCATAATGCAGCGGAAACCCGACTCTACCCTTAAAGAAATAAAAATGTAATATTATTGAACCAAATACTTTTTCTGATAAAACTACCGTCCGAACAAAAAACGCAGTAACTAAGATAAACCTCTTGTAGTAATATCAACCTTATTCTTAACGACATAGAATTGAATCTGCTTTGGTGATTGAATTGAGGATACTGCTTATTGGCTTAGGAAGGTAGAAAAGTAATCCTACTGATGGATGACCGAATGGAAAGTTTCTGATTGTAGTTATATTCTTAACCGACGTCAAAGATAGGAGGTTTTAATTCACTGGGATGTTTTTATTTTACAAATTCCAATGCGTGTTTGTTTGTCCTGTTTTTCGTAAAGATAGACATAAAAGTGGCGCACTGTTTGAACATACGTAATTGATTACTCGGGGAGTGACAGGCTAGTACCCCGAGGGTTTCATTGAAGGAGTGACTGTCACCCTACTAATTTGTAAATGCAAAAGTTTGTGTGTTGGTTTGTTACTCCTTCATGCTATATTGGCTGGATGGATTTGGGTGAAATTGAAAAGGACCATAGATTAACAAAGATATTTCTTTTCATCACAAAAATAAAAAGTCCCCAGGCAATATCGATAACGATGAAGTCGCTAGCAATTTTACTATTATTATTATAAATTATAATAAATAAAGCAAAATATCTACATACAGGAAGACGGGTTTATAAAGCATGCTTTTTGTTCTTTTTGGGTCTACCAAAAACATAGTTAAAAGATTTCTTATGTCTTATAATTAATTCTTATAAATAGTGTCCCCACTAACTTAGCCAAATAATCTTACCCATTCGCTGCCACCAACTGGTAATAGTATGTAATTTGAACACACATACGTGTCACAGGCAGTGAACGTGTATAGATAAAGATTTTAGCTAAGTAAAAATTGTAAACTTAACACAAATATTGAAAAAAACAGATATTTATAATTTTTTTTATTTTTAAAATTATGATAAAATAAAGCTAATAAAAAATAAAACGAACTGGTAAAATCACAGCCCAGCGGGACTCGAACGCGGGAGCTCAGTGCTATAGGCCCCGCGCCTCGGCTTAACCACTCGACCATGACTTTGAGTGCTCGTGAGGGCAAATGTTGGGTTCGTATTGATGAAAGTGACGTTGCAGTGGCGCAGCGTCCATTGCATAAGCAGCGGAAATTCATCTCTAGCGCCATATAAATAAAAAGCTTATAATATTTGACCATATTTTTTTTTGTGATAAAAGTAATACTGCTGACTGATTGTTTGGTGAATGTAGTTATATTATTAACCACTGTTAAAAAATGGTGGATGTTTTTCAATTTGTCGGTTTTTTTTTACAAATTCAAATGCATGTTTGTTTAACAGCACTGCAGACACTCCATAAAAAACCTGATTTAAAAAAACGGACCGGCAAAACACAGCCCAGCGGGACTCGAACGCGGGAGCTCAGTGCTATAGGCCCCGCGTCTCGGCTTAACCACTCGACCATGTCTTGGTGTACTCGTGAGGGCGAATGTTGGGTTCGTATTGATTATAGTGAAGTGCATAATGCAGCGGAAACCCGACTCTACCCTTAAAGAAATAAAAATGTAATATTATTGAACCAAATGCTTTTTCTGATAAAACTACCGTCCGAACAAAAAACGCAGTAACTAAGATAAACCTCTTGTAGTAATATCAACCTTATTCTTAACGACATAGAATTGAATCTGCTTTGGTGATTGAATTGAGGATACTGCTTATTGGCTTAGGAAGGTAGAAAAGTAATCCTACTGATGGATGACCGAATGGAAAGTTTCTGATTGTAGTTATATTCTTAACCGACGTCAAAGATAGGAGGTTTTAATTCACTGGGATGTTTTTATTTTACAAATTCCAATGCGTGTTTGTTTGTCCTGTTTTTCGTAAAGATAGACATAAAAGTGGCGCACTGTTTGAACATACGTAATTGATTACTCGGGGAGTGACAGGCTAGTACCCCGAGGGTTTCATTGAAGGAGTGACTGTCACCCTACTAATTTGTAAATGCAAAAGTTTGTGTGTTGGTTTGTTACTCCTTCACGCTGTATTGGCTGGATGGATTTGGGTGAAATTGAAAAGGACCATAGATTAACAAAGATATTTCTTTTCATCACAAAAATAAAAAGTCCCCAGGCAATAACGATAACGATGAAGTCGCTAGCAATTTTACTATTATTATTATAAATTTATAATAAATAAAGTAAAATATCTACTTACAGATGTAGTGCAAAATGATTTTCCTTCGTCCTTTATCGGAAAAGTTCGTATTTATCGTGCTCTCTCAATTAGCTTCAGTACCCATCTTACAGCCGTAGGGGTAAGTCGCATCAGCAGACGAATATATATATAGAGTGGCTAACACGCAATTCAAATATTCGCTATAGTTTTGATTATATTTACAGTTTACTTATAAAAAGGTTGTATTGGTTGTATTACCATGCCGAAACCTCGAAATCGGTTAAAAAATCCAGTCCAAGGAATTATATTTAATATATACCTGTATTTCTTATCAGAAAATAGAAATAACTCAGAGTATTTTGGCAAAGTTCAACAGCGAATTTCGGACGCAACAGGCATATCTAAACCTACAATAAGAACATTTTTGAACCAGGAAGAAGAATATAGAAAAAATAAAGATGCCATCACAAACAATATTAAGCTGGGAAGACCACGCAAGAAATTCTATCTAGATCTTGATGATTTTGATTACGCAGTGATACGACGAATGGTTTATAACTTTCATCTGATTTATAAACAAGTTCCTACAATAAGAGCACTAAAGTCCAAATTAATAGAAACAATGAATTTCAATGGCTGTGATTTTACACTAAGAAAGATACTACGCCAAATGGGTTTTCTATTCAAGAAAATTACTAACAATAGAAAAATGCTGATGGAAAAAGGTGACGTTAGACTTAAAAGAGTAAAGTACCTGGACTTAATAAGGAAGTACAGATCTGAAGGCAGGGATATTGTGTATACGGACGAAACTTATGTTCATACATCCCATTTAACAGGGAAGTGCTGGATCGATTCTACGGATAAAGGAGTGAAACAGTTAATCTCAAAAGGTCAACGCCTTATTATAATACATGCAGGTAGTGCCAAAGGATTTGTACCGGGTGCTCTACTTATGTACAAGTCTACTGATAAGACCGGTGATTATCACGATGCCATGAATAATGTCAATTATGAAAAATGGTTACAGAATCAACTTATTCCTAACTTGTCTCCAAATTCTGTATTAGTAGTAGACAATGCTGCTTATCACAATAAATACGTGGAACGCCCGCCCAACTCTAATACCGCAAAGCCGCTTATGATAAACTGGTTACAAAAACACAATATTCCCCATGATTCATCATTTCCTAAAATACAACTATACGAAATTATTTGTCGACATAAAGAAGACTTTGTAGAATATTCCATTGACAAAATTTTACATCAACATGGGCACGAAGTGTTAAGGTTACCGCCATACCATCCCGACTTCAACCCTATAGAAAATATATGGTCACAGATAAAAGGTTACGTATCAAAAAGGAACATAGACATGAATATGGGTACAGTAAAAAAATTGATTGAAGAAAAAATAAATATGATTGGCCCGGATGAATGGAAGAAAGTTTGTGATCATGCCATGAAATGTGAAAATGAATATCGGTCACAGGAACACTCGATGGATGATCACATCGATAGGATTGTAATTAACGTAAATGAAAGCACTGACGAATCTGACTATGATATGATCGATGACGGTTACTCAGATTGTGAAATAGAAAATGTTGAAAATATCGACCCAAATATGCAGTAGGTAAAATATTAATGTTAAGTATAGTCACTGGCATAAATAAGTTATCATTTATGAACCTAGTCACTTTAACGTCAGTTTGAAATGTCATACGAAATTGTCCAACGATTAAAAGCGACAAGGTATAGAAATCATCACTTATTTATGACGGTGACTGTACCTATAAGCATCATAGCGGGCCTAGTATGAAAGTCTTCATGTCGTTTGCATCCCTCTCACACGCGGGTTATTTACGTAGGTGCGAGAGGGACGCTAATGACTTTTTTTTTTCATACTTAGCCCCGTTAGTAGATGCTGTTTTTAAGTAGGCAGGTATTGAGTTTTATTCTTGTAAATATTTCGCAATAAGCTTTATTTTGTTGTACTTTATGTTTTAATGTGAAGATAATGTTTTGTTTACTAATGGCAATAAAACTGAGTATTTTCAAAGTTATTGAAGGTGGTTGTAACATCTCTATATTATACAGTGCCATATGCTGTCATTTGTCACTTTGTCATTTGACACTAAACAATAAAGTTACATTTTAATGGACATGAAAACGTCACTCATTTAATACAATCATTGATTGACAGTTCGGGTGCCATCGTATTCCGATTGAGATCCGAGTTTTCCCGAAGGAAAATCATTTTGCACTACATCTGTACTGGAAGACGGGTTTATAAAGAATGCTTTTTGTTAAAATTATGATAAAATAAAGCTAATAAAAAATAAAACGAACTGGTAAAATCACAGCCCAGCGGGACTCGAACGCGGGAGCTCAGTGCTATAGGCCCCGCGTCTCGGCTTAACCACTCGACCATGTCTTTGAGTACTCGTGAGGGCGAATGTTGGGTTCGTATTGATTAAAGTGACGTTGCAGTGGCGCAGCGTCCAATGCATAAGCAGCGGAAATTCAACTCTAGCGCCATATAAATAAAAAGCTTATAATATTTGACCATTTTTTTTTTGTGATAAAAGTAATACTGCTGTCTGATTGTTTGGTGAATGTAGTTATATTCTTTACCACTGTTAAAAAATGGTGGATGTTTTTCAATTTGTCGGTTTTTTTTTACAAATTCAAATGCATGTTTGTTTAACAGCACTGCAGACACTCCATAAAAAACCTGATTTAAAAAAACGGACCGGCAAAACACAGCCCAGCGGGACTCGAACGCGGGAGCTCAGTGCTATAGGCCCCGCGTCTCGGCTTAACCACTCGACCATGTCTTGGTGTACTCGTGAGGGCGAATGTTGGGTTCGTATTGATTATAGTGAAGTGCATAATGCAGCGGAAACCCGACTCTACCCTTAAAGAAATAAAAATGTAATATTATTGAACCAAATGCTGTTTCTGATAAAACTACCGTCCGAACAAAAAACGCAGTAACTAAGATAAACCTCTTGTAGTAATATCAACCTTATTCTTAACGACATAGAATTGAATCTGCTTTGGTGATTGAATTGAGGATACTGCTTATTGGCTTAGGAAGGTAGAAAAGTAATCCTACTGATGGATGACCGAATGGAAAGTTTCTGATTGTAGTTATATTCTTAACCGACGTCAAAGATAGGAGGTTTTAATTCACTGGGATGTTTTTATTTTACAAATTCCAATGCGTGTTTGTTTGTCCTGTTTTTCGTAAAGATAGACATAAAAGTGGCGCACTGTTTGAACATACGTAATTGATTACTCGGGGAGTGACAGGCTAGTACCCCGAGGGTTTCATTGAAGGAGTGACTGTCACCCTACTAATTTGTAAATGCAAAAGTTTGTGTGTTGGTTTGTTACTCCTTCATGCTATATTGGCTGGATGGATTTGGGTGAAATTGAAAAGGACCATAGATTAACAAAGATATTTCTTTTCATCACAAAAATAAAAAGTCCCCAGGCAATAACGATAACGATGAAGTCGCTAGCAATTTTACTATTATTATTATAAATTATAATAAATAAAGCAAAATATCTACATACAGGAAGACGGGTTTATAAAGCATGCTTTTTGTTCTTTTTGGGTCTACCAAAAACATAGTTAAAAGATTTCTTATGTCTTATAATTAATTCTTATAAATAGTGTCCCCACTAACTTAGCCAAATAATCTTACCCATTCGCTGCCACCAACTGGTAATAGTATGTAATTTGAACACACATACGTGTCACAGGCAGTGAACGTGTATAGATAAAGATTTTAGCTAAGTAAAAATTGTAAACTTAACACAAATATTGAAAAAAACAGATATTTATATTTTTTTTTATTTTTAAAATTATGATAAAATAAAGCTAATAAAAAATAAAACGAACTGGTAAAATCACAGCCCAGCGGGACTCGAACGCGGGAGCTCAGTGCTATAGGCCCCGCGCCTCGGCTTAACCACTCGACCATGACTTTGAGTGCTCGTGAGGGCGAATGTTGGGTTCGTATTGATGAAAGTGACGTTGCAGTGGCGCAGCGTCCATTGCATAAGCAGCGGAAATTCATCTCTAGCGCCATATAAATAAAAAGCTTATAATATTTGACCATTTTTTTTTTTGTGATAAAAGTAATACTGCTGACTGATTGTTTGGTGAATGTAGTTATATTATTAACCACTGTTAAAAAATGGTGGATGTTTTTCAATTTGTCGGTTTTTTTTTACAAATTCAAATGCATGTTTGTTTAACAGCAGACACTCCATAAAAAACCTGATTTAAAAAAACGGACCGGCAAAACACAGCCCAGCGGGACTCGAACGCGGGAGCTCAGTGCTATAGGCCCCGCGTCTCGGCTTAACCACTCGACCATGTCTTGGTGTACTCGTGAGGGCGAATGTTGGGTTCGTATTGATTATAGTGAAGTGCATAATGCAGCGGAAACCCGACTTTACCCTTAAAGAAATAAAAATGTAATATTATTGAACCAAATGCTTTTTCTGATAAAACTACCGTCCGAACAAAAAACGCAGTAACTAAGATAAACCTCTTGTAGTAATATCAACCTTATTCTTAACGACATAGAATTGAATCTGCTTTGGTGATTGAATTGAGGATACTGCTTATTGGCTTAGGAAGGTAGAAAAGTAATCCTACTGATGGATGACCGAATGGAAAGTTTCTGATTGTAGTTATATTCTTAACCGACGTCAAAGATAGGAGGTTTTAATTCACTGGGATGTTTTTATTTTACAAATTCCAATGCGTGTTTGTTTGTCCTGTTTTTCGTAAAGATAGACATAAAAGTGGCGCACTATTTGAACATACGTAATTGATTACTCGGGGAGTGACAGGCTAGTACCCCGAGGGTTTCATTGAAGGAGTGACTGTCACCCTACTAATTTGTAAATGCAAAAGTTTGTGTGTTGGTTTGTTACTCCTTCACGCTGTATTGGCTGGATGGATTTGGGTGAAATTGAAAAGGACCATAGATTAACAAAGATATTTCTTTTCATCACAAAAATAAAAAGTCCCCAGGCAATAACGATAACGATGAAGTCGCTAGCAATTTTACTATTATTATTATAAATTTATAATAAATAAAGTAAAATATCTACTTACTGGAAGACGGGTTTATAAAGAATGTTTTTTGTTAAAATTATGATAAAATAAAGCTAATAAAAAATTAAACGAACTGGTAAAATCACAGCCCAGCGGGACTCGAACGCGGGAGCTCAGGCTATAGGCCCCGCGTCTCGGCTTAACCACTCGACCATGACTTTGAGTACTCGTGAGGGCGAATGTTGGGTTCGTATTGATTAAAGTGACGTTGCAGTGGCGCAGCGTCCATTGCATAAGCAGCGGAAATTCAACTCTAGCGCTATATAAATAAAAAGCTTATAATATTTGACCATATTTTTTTGTCTTATAAAAGTAATACTGCTGACTGAATGGTTAGGGAATGTAGTTATATTCTTAACCGCTGTCAAAAAAGTGACAAATTGTAGCGATAACGGTTCCAGCATGTGCTGGCTGCAAAATAGAGATCGCCCATACAAAATATCAACATACAGACAGACCGGTTTTTAAACCTTGTTTTTTGTTAAACTTGTGATAAAATAAAGCTAGTAAAAAATAAATCGGACTGGCAAAACACAGCCCAGCGGGACTCGACCGCGGCAGCTCGGTGCTACAGGCCCCGCGGCTCGGCTTAACCACTCGACCGTGTCTTGTGTGCTCGTGGGGGCGAATGTTGGGTTCGTATCATTACGTAAAGTGACGTTATAGTATCTGATGCAGAGTGTAATAAGACTAATAAGTATGCAGCTTGAATTGAAATTGAAATCTGACACATAACTTTACAGGTTACTGTCGATTGTCCGTAATTTAACAAATGAGCCTCGTTTATTTAATGTCAATTCACTTGTGCTGAAGACCTTTTCTACAGAGTGAAACTATATTGCCTTTGACATTATTTCGAATTGTCTTTGACTTGGTTGTTAATTACTACACCATAACACGTCTTAAACAATATTGTTTTACCCAGTAGAATAGATGCCGTAGACTTATTGATAATGTTACTTCTTGTTAATGAATTAAATGTACTTACATATAAGTATTTCATTATTTATTATTTATGTAGAAAAAGGGTTAAACTGTAGGGAATGTTCTTTAGGACACGAGTTCCAAAACGAAATCACTGAGCGATATTAAAATGAATTCACTGCGTAAAGCGAGCATCCGAAGAATACTTAGTATAAGTAGTTAAGTTACTAAAAGCATATTTAGAAAGTGCCTCATAATGAATAACACCATATTGACATGTAAACCGCAAAGCCTGGCAATGTTTATACAACCGTTATGCGAACCTTTAAAGTAAAAAAAGTTTGGATATAATTTGGACTTCATAGCCCACGGATTAATTTTGTACTCGATTAATCTGCTCCATTGTTTAGAGTTAGGTACTAAACATTTAACAATCTGGTCACGATTTTTTGCGTTGACGCAAAAATAATTACATTCTGTTTATCATCTAAGAACAACCCGTTCAGTTGGAATACTGCTGCCCCTTGAGAATTTACACAAAAAGCGCGTACTTTAAAACTCCATTTGTATGCATATACAGGTATAACGTGAAATGCGTGACCCGGAGAAATGACTAGCATAGAGGCATCCCATCTTAGTCCTCAGGGTTGGCAACGCATTTGCAGTCTTAGGATTGCATTGTAGTCTTGTGAATGCGAATGTCTATGGGTCACAGTTTCCATTTACCATCAGGTGGCCTGTGTGCGCGTTTGTCTTCTCTATGCCATAAAAAAAAAACAAGAAAGCCGCTCGTTAAATGCTAAAGTTCAAAATAAAAAAAAGCAGTCTATGTGTATCAAATCGATATACTTATTTTCCTTTTCTAGGGTTCCGTACGAACTGGACCTTATTTATATGTCTACGGAGTCCGTCAATGCGTCCTCTCTAAGTTTACAGAGCGGTATAATTTAAACAGTAGTACGGTCACGAGCGTTAATTTGAGACCCATTTCAGGAAAAATATGCTTGCAGTCGTTAATGTCATTCGACATTGTAGTAAATGTCAGATTGACTTTGGACCTAAGGTGGATACCAAATGTAATCTCGTGACTGTACATAGATAACGGGATAGCCAGAAGATATGTAGGTTCGAATCCTACCTAAGACCGACCAAATTCTTTCGTTTTAATATAGTTTAGAATTTGGTAACAGACGTTTCTGTTAAATTAAAAATCTTTGGTATGATTATTGATTACAGTACCTACAAATCCTCAAAAAAGACAACAAATACTAAAAAAAAATCAAGTGTGAGTTGGTCTCGCGCTGCTTCGTATGGAAATCAATTTCAAATCGGAACATAATAATATCTACTCGCAGATTTTATTTGAGCTGTGCGTGTTTGGAAACAAAATTGCACTCAGTGGAATGCAAACAAACCCCGCTGATTGCACGAGCGCCACCGAAATAAAAAATAAACTGTTTTAAACCTACTTCGTGTAATAACAAGATAGACTGATTGGAATAGGCTTTGAATGTTTTACAGGGAAGCGATGACCCGAAAGAACTTTGTAACTAGAAGCTAACGAGTATTATTTGAATGAAATGGTTATATGGATTATGTAAGAAGAAAGAAGAAAAACGATACACACAATCAATCAATTTGTGTAAGATTTTTGCCGAACATTTTTTTATTAATAGCATTCACTATTTATGTAGCCAAGGTATTTATTACTAGCTTCTGCCCGCGACTTCGTCCGCGTTGATTTCGGTTACCGTTATTCCCTCGGGAAGTTTTAAATTTTCCGGCCTATGTGTTACTTAATCCAGGGTAGGTATAAGCTGTCTCCATTTCAAATTATTTACATCCAAATCCGTCCAGCCGTTATCCTACTAATATTAATTCAGAGCCCGGATATTTCGCGGCAAAACAAAAGACTGTCGCAATCTGTTAGAAATTACTTTATTATCGATATCGAGTATTATTATATTTACATTACTTTACAATTATTCGCGACAGTGTTTTATATGTGTTATTCCATCTAAATTTTAACTCCTACTTTTTCATATCAATTAATAATATAATCCGTCGGGTAAATAAGAGGTAAAACTTTGAATGAAACTTTACTACCTCATGCAAAATAATAGATAGGTACTTCAGAAACTGTCTACTCCCAGAGAAAGTTGAGAAATTAATGATTATCTACTCCAATCACTATCACAAACCAAATAAAATGTGTGCTGACGTGGATTTCGAAGAAGGAATTGCATCTGTTTCTATAGAATTTAATACAAAACTTACGTTAAATGTTAATTTTCGTGGAACTTCTATTACCTACACAACTATCGATATATTGATAAAAAAATATTTCTAACACTAAAAATATTTTTAACATTGCGACAGTTTTTTGTTTTGCCGCGAAAAATCCGGGCTCTGAATATTATAATTATAAATGCCAAAGTTTGTGTGTGTGTTTGTGTATTTGTTTGTTACTCCTTCTACAAAGTAATACACACACACACACACAAACTTTGGCATTTATAATATTAATAGGATAATAAACTAATATATGAGCACTTATCTCAACCTCATTTTATCGCGCGTATCATTCTAGGAAAAGTGATTTATTAAGCTTCAGCGGCACTTTTGTCAATCATTCGTAATTAGAACCACTCCGGTTCCAACAACCGGAAAGTAAGTGATATTTTTTTATGTATTCAATTATTTATTCATTGGTGTTATCTTTGTGAGTATATTTACTATTCATTCCCCTACCTACTTATATGTATAAGTATGATCATTAGTGCCTAGTAAGTATCTAATCATAGTACAAGTATCTATCTACTTCTATTTTGGGGCCACGTGAATTTGTATAAGATTATGAGAGATTATTTAGACGTCGTAGCGTAGCGGAGCGTAGCGGAGCGTAGCGGAGCGTTGCGCTGGGCGCCAAACGGTTAACAGATGCATTGGAATTGCCTAATCGTGGCGTGGCATGCTTCCTACGTCTCCGTACATTTGTATCCGCTTGTTGTATGTATGTATGTAAGTATGTAAACTCTTTATTGCACAATAAAATAAAAAAACAATTACAAGTAAATTCGTACATAAACTTAAGATTAACATGTACAAAGGCAAACTTATCCCTATAAGGGATCTCTTCCAGTTAACCTGACCATGATTGAGGGAACTGTACGAGGATAGGCAAGATTTCAAGGATGTGCATAAAAATAAAGAAACTCATAATTCTACAGCTAAATATCCATAAATTATACATGTAAATAAACATCACTTACACAAATAAATGGTTATATACACATGTACATACATATATTTACATATAAATAAATACATGATATCGAAATGAAACATTACTGATTATTTGTCGGAACATTATTGACTTGTTGTCCACCGCCGCCGCCCAGAGTCCTGGCCGTAACATTGCCCAATTAAAATGTTTAGCATATTGTCATTCTACCATCGGTTAGAAATTTATGACAAGGCACCAAAGAGGTTAATATTCTCGCGACCCAGCCGTTCCTACATATGGAGCGCACAACGTATGGCAAAACGACACAGATTAATATTTCACCAATGCCAAGTGAGTGTGAGAACAATCAGTAAGGAAATAAAATAAATAAAAAGTTGAATGCAGTAATTTTTGGCCATCTTTCCTCCCTGACGGATTCCGATTCCTTTTATTAACGCCTTTACAACAGATACTGTACAAGTATTTGTCCCACAATTTCAAATTGAAAAAAAACCGAACCTAAATTAAATTACATAAACAAAAAGTTTTATCGTATCATCCTTGCAAAATAAATTAATAATATTCTATTCAATCCTTACGGAACCCAAATGTCCATCCGCAATAAACTAATGGGATTACCCGTCAGGTACTACGGTATATTTCCAAGGGCAGCGATAGCACTAAGTAAATTAATTAATTGGCACTGAGAATGAAGTAATTTATGCTCGCACTGTTGCCGGAAGGTAAATGTTCCATCATGAGAAAAAACCGTTACTGTTTTAAAATGTCTATCGCATTAGCAATCTTATTAGTACTCGGTGAAGATTAGATGTGCTTAAGACTACGCCGAGCGTACGCCGGATGTATAGTGGCGCCCTCATTACTTTTATTGTGTTTTCTAATAAACTAAAGTATTTTCTTGAAATTGGACGAAATGTTTTTGTACTGCAAATGAAAACACAACTTATAGGGTATATCATATAGTTTAATAACAATTCACCTTCGAGTTATTAACTTAACGAAAAAAAGTGGCCACCTTTTCCCGTTAAGCTGACTACTCAAAGGGTAATTGTTATTAAAGTTTGTTACGTATCCCATAAATTGTGTTTATACTTGCGCTACAAACCCATTTTGTTTGGTTCCAAGAAAATTCGTTAGTTAATTAGAAAACCCAATAATAGTAATGAGGGCGCCACTGGACGCTCGGCGTTTGCTCGGCGCAGTCTTAAGTAATAAGTTTCAGATGAGCCCTTTATGATAAAAAATAGTATTTGTAAGGATTACTGACTAAGCAGTTGTTTAACAAATTGGGAACCTCGGGACAACCTTTCCGGTTTGTAGTTTCCCTGAATTTCCGGGGTTTAGTTTTAATAGTATGGAGTATTCAAAAAGCGAACGAGAATTCCGACCAATGTATCGTTTCCAAACGGTTTCATTTGCCAACCGCTTTTTATCTATAACGGTAAATATTTTAGGATTTTTATAAAAACTAACCTTTAGGGTTGTACGATGATACTGAAATAAATCCTGAAATATTTATAGTTAAGTACAAGAAAAATGGGTTGGCAATGGAAACGTTTAGAAAACGATACATTTCGCCAAACATATTTCGGCCAAAACGCAGGATATATTATAGATATATGCGTTGCCAACCCAGTAAGTAGGCCTAGGCTAGCCAAGATCAAAGGCTGCTAACGTTTCTGTTTCTATCGACTTAAAACGTACGGAGTTGACATAAGCGGTTGACGCAGTCTATCATTCATTACTCATCAGCTTACGTTAATTTTTGATTTTAGAATAACGCTATATTAGCGTTGCATCTTGACTAGGGGCCCGACCAAAATATTTTGAAATCCCTCCATTAGTAATTTCATCAGATATTCACAGAGCAACAAAACAACGTGAAAAGCGAAGATGTTAGGTCAGGATATTCGGATCTACTTTCGCATAGTTAATTCGACGTCAAAACAGTTCAAAACTATCACCATTGAAGAAATGTTTATAATGCATAAGTTCGCCCTTGTGCTAGTCGGTTGTAACTTACACGTCACTGTTAGTAATATGATGTGGGAATTTGGCGCTATTCTGGTAGGAGAGGGGCTTGAGGTTTCACCACTCGACCATGCTTTTAGTTTCAAGTTTCATGTTGCAAGGTGTATTTTTGTTTTTTTAATGTTTCGAGATTTTATATTTTATTTTATTATACTTCTTACTAATATTATAATTATAAATGTAAAAGTTTAGATGTTTTGACATTTGTTACTCAGTTACGCTTTAAACACGGAACGGATCGGGATGAAACTTGTCACACATAATAGGTTAGGTCCTGGAATACGACAAAGGATAGTTATTACCCCGAAAAAAAAACATCAAACTTAAAAACCAAAAAATAAAATACAAAACAGAGCCTTACGCGGCTAAGCCCCAAACCGAGCGTCTACGCTGATAGACGATGGGTTTGAGGTTCACCACTCGACCATGCTTTTCGTTTTCTTACCCGCCAAATTTACACAGCACATTAATAACTGTGACGTATAAGTCATCCTTGCTTAATATGATTAGAAAACTGGTGTCACTGTTAGTAATGTGATGTGTAAATTTGGCGAGTAGAGAAACTAAAAGCATGGTCGAGTGGTGAAACCTCAAGCCTCCGCCTTCTAGAATAGATGCCGGGTTCGAGCCTTAGCCGCAGCAAGGCTGTATTATGTATTTTTTATTTTTGTTTTTTTTTATGTTTCGAGATTTTATATTTTTTATTTTTTGGCTGTCTCAAATATTATTCATATCAAGATTTTACGTAAATATTGTAGGTACATAGTTATCACTTTAGCATAAATAATTTGAATCCTTTGTACTTACATAAAAATGAGCATTCTAATTTATAATGTTAGTTGTATACACATTATATAAAAACAATAAATTTCAAAATCTCGTAATATTTAAAACACAAATTTATATTTTATGATATTTCTTACATACTCAAGACTGCGCCGAGCATACGCCGGATGTACAGTGGCGCCCTCATTACTACTATTGTGTTTTCTAATAAAGTAAAGTATATTCCTGAAAGTGGAGGGTGTGTTCTTGTACTACAAATGAAAACACAACTTTCCTAATTTGTGATACTTACTTAGTTTTGCGGGCCTGTGTAGATTAAAATTAATATCTAAAGGTACACACAATATAAACATAAACGATGACATAACTATAGTTATGTCATCGTTTATGTTTAACTATAGTTATGTCATCCCCTGATGAATAACGGAGAGTAAACTTCTCGTTGTAAGCCGTGATGTAAGCTCAAAGTCGGGAAGGCCACTCTCTGGTTCAGGAAATACTTGAAACTTCTCGTACCGTCGATTTAGGGGCATTATACAGATATCCTCTCTTCCAGAACATTGTATAAAGTATTGTATAATAAAATCGAATTTTGAATTTTCTATAAAATTACTAGCTATTTCTCGCGGCTGCACATACGTGGATGTAGTTTATATAAGAAGTCGAGTATCCTATTTATAAAGTTAAATTATGAAATCGGGTTTATTTTAAATCTCACCCGATGGCCGATAGTTACCAATTTCTAAAATTGACTATTTTTAAACGTGACTAAAGCTGACTAAAACTCTTACGCTTATGTATGATATTAAAAAAAGTATGAGCGCTTTGTAGACGAGATTTTCGCTTAATTTTCATAATTGCTCACTATCTTCTACAAAATGACAATCAAACTTTGTCTATCTTTTAGTATCACGTTATTTTATAATTGTTTTTTAAATACCACTCTAAATAACCCTGCTAATCTGACGCAGCATCAAACCACGTGTCATAACTGTCATAAGACTCGTTAGTTACATAGTAAACTAATAACTAACTAACTTACTATGTCAAAATTACATAGTTTCTCAACTAAGTGAGGTAAAACAAAATAACCCTTCATAAGTTTTGTGTTTAGAATAAGGAAGTTTGAGTTTGGATATCCTTTAGCATTCGTTTGAAAGGTCATCTTATTTCTCATCGAAATGTAACGAATAGGTACTAAACTTTTACTGTTTATTGCTCAAAAAAAGAATCATTGTAGTTATTTTTTTAAAGCAATGCAGATAAAGCATTTATAATCGCTAGCCATGCGGTCTACAGTAGGTAGGTAAATGCGATTAAAACTAAAAAAAAGAAAAAAAAGTTCAGAAATATACAAAAACACAGCCGAACAGGAGCGGTCTCGAACCCAGGAACCTAGGAGGTACTAGGCCCCTGCGCTGCGCGACCGACCACTCGACCATGCCTTTTCCCGCTTACGTGTACAAAATTACGCTTCATAATATGAATTTTATGTTAGAACAATGATAATGTTGTGCAACTGAGTTTTAACCACCGACTCAAAAAGAGGCGAGTGATAAGTTTGTTTGTGTATGCATGTGTGTATGTGTGTGTGTGTGTGTGTCTGTGGCACCGTAGCTCTTAAGCGGTGAACCGATTTTGATGCGATTTTTTGTTAGTTAGCTATTGTATTTAACACAAGTATTAAACTCCGATGACCGGTAAGTCAGTAATAAAATCGGTGCAAATATAAAACTTTTTTAATAATGTTACCTCGGGATTAAGTTATATATTTTACTACAGGTAGGTATGCACAATAGGTACTCTTTTAAAGTTTGCGATAATGTCACGCTTATCTTTGTTTATCCAAACCTAAGAAAAATAATAAGAGAGCAAAAATAACAATTTACTCTACTTGTACCATTTCCTACAACATTACATTGTTTATGTCGACAGCGCACTCACAGAACTACCATAAAACTTGCTATTAAGTGAGAATAAAAGTTACTATGATTTATAAAGGAGGAGACGTAAAGGGCGGAGTAAAAGTCCTGTGTGACCTTGAAACGGCGTCAAGGCATTCGTAAAAATCCCGGGAATAATTCTGCTGCCCTAAGCAAAAACGCAGTAACTAAGATAAACCTCCTGTAGTAATATCAACCGAATTATCAACGATATAGAAATGAATCTGCTTTGGTGATTGAATTTAAGATACTGCTTATTGGCTTAGCAGGGCAGAATTGCAACGTCGAGGTCACAGGAGATATATCTCGGCGTCTGCGCACACTGGAACCCGTCCATACAAAGAGTTGCATAAAACTATTTTTTTTAAATTAGGTATTTTACAATAATACCCGGCCGCCAACATTTGCCAAGTAATAAATGAACCTTATTAAAGAAAAACAATTTCATTATCAGTTGACATTACGTGGTGGTATCTTGTCAAAGTGCAATGATTTTATATATTGCGGTACTAGTGATCAATTTCGTCTCTGTAAATGTAATTATTTCGGGTATATAGCATTACTAAAAACACAAAACTCACGATGTCTCTTCTTAAGCATGGTATGTAGATTAAATTTAGTCATTTCCTTTATCCTAATATTGCTTTATCTTTTTACTATACTTACGAACAGTAACTCGCAGTAAAAAATGATAAATATGTTGTTTTTTTCGAAACCCGCAAGAGGCTTTTGAAGCAGATAGGGCGATGTTATAGAGGAGGTCTTTGGTATTTCAATACTAGTTTCAAAAGTAAAAGCCCGTTGCGGGTTTTCGAAAAAACACCGTATTTTTTGCTATGACGTTTTGATCAGGCGTTTTTATTTCGGGGAAAATTAAAAGTTACTTAAAAAAAACACTGTAACGTTCATAATATTTTAGCTGATAATGTTTTATACCTATTTTCCTTACGTTTTAGGCGAACAAAATGCAACAATTTCTATAAAACGCTATGTTATGTGTAACGTTTTATTGAAAAGTAAACATCAAACAATAAAAAAGAAATTCGAAGACCTTTATAGCTTTTTAGCAAAGAAAAGTAATTGTCCTGATATATCAAAGCACAAGCTAATTAAAGAGGTGCGTAATTTTAAAATGCAATTTCGTTTAAAATGGGAGAAATACAACAGACATGAAGAAGCTTTTTTAGAAAGGGAAAAGTCTTGGTTGAGTGGCGAATATCGATTAAAGCTGTAAAAATAAAAAATAAAAATAAATAATAATATTAAATGTTGCCAGAAAGTTTTTTCAAAATTATTAGTTATCCGCCGAAATAACGGGACTAAATGAGGAACTCATTCGTCGGTATTACATGATCCTCCAAACAATTTCAAGTGGTTACAAGATTGATACGGATAAATTCAAAAATTATTGCCTGCACACAGCCGAACTGTATGTGTCACTGTATTGATGGTGTCCTATGACAACTACAGTACACAAGATCCTTATTAACGGAAGTGAAATAATATCAGAGCATCTTATTCCCATTGGAAGTTTAAGTGAAGAAGCCCAGGAAGCAAGAATCAAGGATTTTAAATGTTACCGGGAGCGATTTAGTCGAAAAACTTCGAGAGTAGACAATATGATAGATGTTTTCAATAGACTTTTGATTTCCTCTGATCCTATCATCACATGCTCACGTTCTCTACCAGTAATGGACAGAAAAACATTCGATTTAGAAGCCATTGAAATGTTTTTAAGTGAAAATTTAATGTCATCATAGACAATAATGTTTGTTAAGGTAAAAAGTATAATGTAAACACGATTTGAAACTACTGGTATAATTTTACAGTCCAATATTTTACATCACAGATGCAAATTTATGTTTATGTAACTTATAAGACTTTTGTGCACCCACTTGTATGGGCGGGTTCCAGTGTGCTGCGGTGCTGGATCTGCGCAACAATAATCTTGCGTGCGTCACTGACTGTATTTACGTAGCAGGGTAGTGATTCTCTCAACAACGACTGTCGGGCGGACGAACGAGTGAATGTACAAGCGGCGAGTTTTAAGTAGTCCCGTCAGTGCGAACAAAACATAATTTAGCGCGTGCATTTTCAATTTAGCAGCATGGTTTCTGCCGATGGATCGAACGTATAAGGCTGCTTAACTGAAAATACACGCGCTAAAATGTGTTTTGTTCGTTCTGAAAGTGGCGCCCTCATTACTATTATTGTGTTTTCTAATTAACTAAAGAATTTCCTTGAAATAAGACGATACGTTTTTGAAGTGCAAGTAAAAACACCATTTATGGAATACGTAACAAACTTTAATAACAATTACCCTTTCAGTGGTCAGCTTAACGGGAAAAGGTGGCCACTTTTTTCCGTTAAGTTGATAACTCAAAGGTGAATTATTATTAAACTATGTGATATACCCTATAAGTTGAGTTTTCATTTGTAGTACAAAAACTACCCTTCAATTTCAAGAAAATACTTTAGTTTATAAGAATACACAATAAAAGTAATGAGGGCGCCACTGTACATCCGGTGTACGCTCGGCGCAGTGTTAAACTCGCCGCTGTGATTTCGCTCGTTCGTCCGACCGTCCGTTGTCTTTGAGAGAATAACACCCCAGGACAGGACGCGGTAGACATTTTGTTGCCCGACATTTAAGTATTTCACGTACCTATCTAACGTTTTTAACCCCAAGCGCGCAGTTTGAGGTCACTCGTTGTGTTTGCTTCAAAGAATATTTTCTTTGAAGCAAACAAAGGGCTTCTGTTGTTGTTTTGACGCTGTGCGTTAGATGTTTATTAAAAACAACGTAGTCCTTTAAGGTACTTTTCATATTTAGTTTGCGAAATATTTGTTTAATAGATTGTTTTAAATGACGCATATAATAATATTTATAATAGAAAGGCAGTAGAAATTTTACATACATACCTACGGCCGTTCGATTAGAACACAACATATTTTTACAAAATATGTACTTAATGTGTATAATGTATCTGTTATTCTTTGTTCACTCAAAACCATAACTTTAAGCCGTCTATGTTTTCTCTGTATAAGTGAAATGTATATATTTCTTTAGAGATAATAAAGTTACTATTTTTTCTACGCTATGCCGCGGACAGACGGACAGACAGATGGACGTAGCAAAACTACGAGGGTTCCTTGTCCCTTCCCTAATAATGGCGCTCTTCAGTATCCGATAGTGCTTCTACCCATGAATATATTTAACAATTTTATATGACCGACACAGACTGCTGAAGCGTCCGAAATCTTCGCCATTTTGAAACTTCCAGGCGAGTAAAGTTTCAACTCACGTCGCAAAAACCTCACGACGCTACTATGCTAGATAAGATCCTATCCAGGCGTGCCGGGAAGGCTTTATTGCTTCTTGGTTACTACACCTATCCTTCTTTACACAACCCTATCTCCTCTCTGTCCTCCTCGCACTTGGGCAACTTTAATTAGAGGGATAGGGACAGCTAAGACCGGCAGTGCTGACTAGGAATGTTTGTACGACAAACAACCCTGCGTTCCGTTTTCTTATCTTGCCTATTAATTTGTTTTAATTACACGTGATAAAAGTATTTCCTAATTTAAAAACCTTGAATCAAGGGCGAGTTTAGACAAGGACAACATTTTCCTGCGGCATAATAAACAACAACACAAAGTACCTACATTTACTTAAAATTTAAAAAGAAATGTGATTTTGCCTCTGTGGTCGCCTGGGCCTCTATTCTAGGCGGTAAAAACCATAATTATCGTGATTGGCCTGTTAGGGCATTGTTTTTAACCGCAATTAATGTCATGTAAATAAGAGCTATCAAAACGTTGACAATACGATAACAGGTCAAAGACCGCCGGTTTAGAATCTCGCCCCTGTAAACCTGTGGTCAATGTTAATAAGTACATATCACAGCAGGTAGTACAATCATAATAAGGATAACTTCATAAAATTGGATCACTCTCATCAGATCTATGATGTATCTAATGAAACATTTTTTTCTAACTAGATCCATTACGCGGAAGTATGGATCCAATGATATATTATTTGTCATGTATATCTTTCTACGCAGTTGCAAGAATATTTTTCCTGTTTTTGTCTCATAATATCCAAGATTCAGAATTTAATTTTATAATTAATACAAATTTAAAGAAAAATTTCATCAGCATGTTTTTTTTACAAATTTATTCGTAAATTAACAATTTTTTAGGGAAAAATCGAGTACAGCTGTTCGAAATATTAAACCAATTCAGTTATGTCGTTGCACACCCGACACTTCGTATGCAAATAAAATTATTTTCTTCGGTTGAACGGAAGCCGGCGCTTAATTTTATTCTGCCATGTTTTTTCTGTCTCGAGAGACGCCCAAAATAACGCGTCGATTTTTGCCCAAATATGTTAGTATATTTTGTTTTTTTGTCACACTATACTTAACTATTTCCTTATATAAATAACTCCCTAAAACCTAAAAGAAGTTTAGCTGTGAAACCGTTCCACGAAAAAAACAGTGATGTTTGCATTTAATTGTAATCACTATCACTAGGTACATAGTATAAAACAAAGTCGCTTCCCGCTGTCTGTCCCTATGTATGCTTAGATCTTTAAAACTACGCAACGGATTTTGATGCGGTTTTTTTAGTAGATAGAGTGATTCAAGAGGAAGGTTTTTATGTATAATAAATTTTGTTTTATGTACGTGTGTTATAGAAAACTCAAATAAACCGAAGCGAAGCGAGGGCGGGTCGCTAGTATGAATATAAATACGAAAAAAATATGTTGAGGAAGCGAAAGTTTGTCAGGATCGTAGCAAGTGGGAAGAAGAGGTCTCTGCCTACTCCTCTGGGAAACAGGCGTGATTTAATGAATGAATGAATGAATGAATACGAAACAGTTCAATTCCCTGGCATTTGAAAAACCCTATTTGACTAAGCATTAATTTGAATTTTCTTAACCAATTATTTGTTCAAACATTCCATATAATTCGTATTAAAATAAAATAACACTCTTGAGTAGATAGCAACAATAGTAGGCACGTAAATTTTCTTAGATACGTAAATTACATTACTTTTTCGCTAGCAAGGACATTATTTGAAAGAGGTTTGATATGGGTCAAGTTAACGAGATATACATATTTCCTGTTATTTGATGGACATCTTTTAGAAGTGATAATACGAACTATATTTTGAAGAGCTTGTAATATTTAGCGATTTATGGTTTCTGTTTTAGATTTAACATTTGCTTTTGATATGTTATCGTATTGAAAACGTTATGATAGCTCTTATTTACTTGACAGTAATGGTAAACGCATCACATCCATGGCAATAATGTTGCGAAATTTAATTCCGATTCAAAATTTTGAGCTTTAACTTGAACTTTACCAAGTGACGTTTCCGTCATGGATGACGTATTGAAATCGAAGTACAGAGTCGCAAATTGGCTATGGATGTGACGAGTGACTGCCCAGGGGACTCGAAACTCGTTATGGTCTAAGCTTCGTGCTCCAGAATATTATAACGAATAATTATCTCATGCGATGTTTACGTAGGATCCTTGCTTTAGAAAGGATAAAAGCAACCATCAAGGAAAATTAATACCACTGTTTCAAGCCAGACCTCATTAAGAAAATGTTTTTAGTGTTCAGAAGCTGAAATTATAACAAAGAAAAGATCTTGTAGGGTTTCTTATAAAGGTTTACAATATTGCTGGAGGCGGACCTCTATTAACGAGGCAACGAAATGTATTAAGTGTCCTAATTAGTGAAAAAAAAATAGATTAACGTTGACAATTTGATAACATGTCAAAGGTAATATGGTTTTACCCCCCTCTGCCCCTGCTCTGTTATTATACAAATATAAAGGAATCTGTAGACAACGTTTTACAAATATACCTTGACTGCCCGCCATTTCTCTTAGAACTCGATTAATAATATTCACCTGGGATGTAGCAACTTTCCTGGTATACAATTATCCTATGTTCGTTGATATGATCTTACTTTGTACCATTACGACCATTAGACATATTGCGAGAGAAGTGATAACTGGTTTAAAGCGGACAAAGTCACGCAATTTAGCAAGCGTCTGCGGTTACAGGTGTTCGTGCAAAAATTACTTACGACAAACACGGAATTCTTAATTTTAAAGTAGCTGAAAACCGTACTCTATCACGAACACTACGGAAATTCGGTTACGTTGTTCACTTTAGTGGATAGATTATTAATTGAAGTACTAGGGTGAATTGAAAAGTTTTGAGCCTGAGGTTGATAATGAAATTAAAAAGAAAAAATAATACTGGCACGTAACACTTACATATTTATTTATCATAATGCACTATCTTTTGTTTTTCTTATGTCACAATTGCAAATTTTGTAATCGATTTACTAAACGAGGTTCGCGGTTTCCTGTAGAATGGATAAAATTGAGCACCGTTCTGTCATAAAGTACTTACAAAAAAAAGGTTTAACGCCGAAGCAAATTTTTGAAGATATGTGCCAGACTTTAGGAGAATCCGCTCCATCATATGCCACCGTAAAACGATGGGTAGCAGACTTTAAACGGGGCAGAGAAGCAGTTGAAGATGAACCCAGGTGTGGTAGACCAATAACGGCTTCCACAGACGAAAATGTCAATAAAATACTAGATATGGTTATGAACGACAGGCGGTTGAAAGTTGCAGAGATAGCAGAGAAAATTGCCATTTCCTATGAGCGAGTACAGAACATAATCACCAAGGATCTTGGATTTTCTAAGGTCTCTGCAAGGTGGGTACCTAGACTACTTTCAGCTGAAAATAAACGCACCCGCCATACAGTGTCACAGGATTGTTTGGATCTGTTTCAATGCGACCCACAAGATTTTCTCGGTCGTTTCATAACTATGGACGAGACTTGGGTCCACCACAATACACCGGAGTCAAAAGTGCAGTCCAAACAATGGAAAAGGTCAGGGTCTCCACCTCCTAAAAAAGCTAAGGCAATTTTATCAGCGAAGAAGGTAATGGCTTCAGTTTTTTGGGATTGCAAAGGGGTCATCATGGTGGATTATCTCGAAAAGGGTAAAACCATACATGCTGATTACTATTGCACCCTCTTACAACGTCTGCGTGAAGAAATTAAAACGAAAAGACCTGGTATGATATCTAAAAAAGTGTTGTTACACCAAGATAATGCACCTGTCCATACTGCAGCGAAATCTATAGCACAAATACATAACTGTGGGTTTGAATTGTTGCCGCATCCACCCTATTCGCCGGACTTGGCCCCCTCTGATTATCATCTTTTCCCGAACCTAAAAAAACACTTGGCAGGACGGAAATTTTCGACGGATATTGAGGTACAAGAAGCTGTGACTGAATATTTCGATCACCTTGAAGATTCTTTTTTTTTACAAGGAATAATGAAGTTAGAAGCCAGATGGCAGAAGTGTATAGATCGTTTTGGAGACTATGTAGAGAAATAAAATTGTTATAAAAACTCAAGTCTTTATTTTACAGGTTAGGCTCAAAACTTTTCAATTCACCCTCGTATCGATCGCATAGTATTGGGTTGTAAGCAATTAACCGGTGTTTGAGGTTTCGTCAGCGTTGCCACGGATATGGGTTGGGTTGATGCAGCTTTGATGTGGTATAAAATTGAATATAAGGGTTCCTTACTGAAGGTATCCAACTTACGATATTCAATTGATACATTTTGCGGGTGGTAGGACCTTGTGCAGGGTCCGTCCGGATCGCTACCACCATCTTATCTATTAACCTACCGCCAAACAGCAGTGTTCGCATTGTTGTGTTCCGGTTTGGAGATCACAGCCGGTGAAATTACTAAGCATAGAGGCATTCCATCTTGGTCCTCAGGGTTGGCAACGCATTTGCAGTCTTAGGATTGCATTGCAGTCTTGTGAATGCGAATGTCTATGGGTCACAGTTTCCACTTACCATCGGGTGACCTGTGTGCTCGTTTGTCTCCTCAATGCCATAAAAAAAAACGATATTTGAGGTTTCGTCAGCGTTGTATAGGCTGTCACGGATACGGGTTGGGTTGATGCAGCTTTGATGTGGTATAAAATGGAATATAAGGGTTCCTTACTGCAGGTATCCAACTTACGATGTTCCAATTGATACATTTCGATCTTTATCAGTCAAACTCGCGCACAAAGGGTTCCAAACATGTTTCTTGTATGGGAATCTCCCTATTTTTAAGTTTAATGTATTTGTTGTTAAAGCCGCTATAGTAATATAATATAACTATACACACTCTGTGAAAGTTTCAAGTATCTAACTATTACAGTTCAAAAGGTAACCGACGGACGGACAGCGGAGCCTTACTAATAGGGTCCTCGGTCCTCGCACTCCTCGCCCTACCCTTTGGGTACGTCCCCCAAAAAATCTGTAATAATATGAGTTATGTAATAGTATACATAATATACATACATACATTAAATCACGCCTGTTTCCCAGAGGGGTAGGCAGAGACCACTTCTTTCCATTTGCTACGATCTTGACAAATTTCTTTAGCTTCTTCCACATTCATACATCGAGTCATGCACGCACGTCGGTTTCGTGTATAATTTTAAAGATGTTAACACGATTTCGACGTCATCGAAAACATAAATTAAAACTTTATTATCACAGGAAAAGATGACAACTTTTCAGCCTAAAAATATTTAATGACTCATTAACTGAGAGATCACATAAGTCTTTTGAACCAATCAACAACATACAAGAAAAAACATGTTTGTTTTATTTAACATCTCCAAAAATAACCGTATATGATGTACCGTAAAACGGGTGAGTAGTGATTAAAGGGTAAGTAGAGAAACAACCTAAAATAAGTCATAGCTTGTTCCAAAAAAAAAAACAAGTAATAAATGGATAATAACGTTAAGTCTATTGGAAATAATTTCAGTCTTATAATTAGTAACACATGCTTCAATTTAGTTTAGGTCCCCACTCACCCCGTTTTACGGTACACAAGGTTAAACCCATTAGAATTCATCCGGTATACCGGTATCGGCTATAACCGATCCATTTCCACCATCGATCACGCTGTCTGTCCAAACTCTTTGTTCTCACAAATGGAATCCAATGTGACATAAGAAACTTGGCTTCTCGGCCAATCTGCGCCGCCTGTTCCCGCAAAAACTTCGGCCTGTGACCATCAGACCAAGTTTTATTGGAGTCGAGGTGTTTATTAAAAAAGTATTGATCGCTATTGTGGCCTAGTTTTGGGTCCAAAAATGGGAGTTGTGTTTATTGTCTTACGGCCGTACTCAGAGGCATTTTAGAGACAGTTAACTTGTTATTTTCTCACAATTTTGTATGAAAAATCTTCAATAAGGACACAAACAACAGAAACGTTTATAACATGAAAATAACCAAAGAAATATCTTAGAACCTTTCTTATTGATATTATAAAATTTACATTATTAACTATTAAATTAGATTGACCTCAATCATTCATTCATTCATTACACATAGATAAAATTATAACACTATCGGAAGTTCGCAATCCACAGCAACTTATCAAAATAAAATTTGGGTAATCGTTTAACAAAACCTCTGCAAACGTAAACATCAAAACAAAGACTGTGCAATACTGCCACAGTCTTCAATGCACATTTTCGTAAATCTTCGCTCATCCCGTAAATGGGTAAGGCCACGGAGCGTTCGAACCGCCCCCGCGCGTGTGTTACCAAAACAATACATGTAACATTACAAAAAGCATTTATTTTCCAGGTATCATGTAAGAACCTAATCATAACCACCTATTGTAATTAAAAATAAATGCCATGGACATAAATCTTTGTCTATTTTGGTAACACACAAGACGGGGCGGTTCGAACGCCCCGTGGCCTTACCCAAATATTGAAGTTCTAGTTCCAATTACTAAACCCTCCGTGCTGAACTCACTGAAACCGAGATCTACGTTATAAGCTCGTGCTTAAGTCCTGTAACCGTATACGGTATTGGAAAACGTAGCGAAGGTAAACGTTAATTCAAGTATAATTATAAATGTTTTGTTATTGTTGTAGAGTAACTTTTGTACAGTTAGAAGAACTATTTAAACAGACTACCTACGTGGAGATAACATTATTTACGTAAATTACTTAAAATGTTGTGTTGTCACAACATATCTTCCGGACATGCTAAGTTCCGAAAAAAAGCGGATATCTATGATGCTAGATAATTTTTTTTATGGTAGGGTAAAGTCACCAGTAGTGAGCCAGAAACAAGTAGTCGACCTTCTATCAGCGCAAATAGTGGGAAATATATCTTTCGTACACTTCCCACTCATACAAAGTATGGGCAGAGGTTGACTACTGGTGACTTTACCCTATTTTGCATAGTTATTAGTTAAGCTAGGACTCTTAAATAAACGGAGATGATGCACATTCTCCTGGTTTTTTTTCCTGATTCATCGCATGAACTCAAAACAGTTTTTCACCAATGAAATGAAATCCTTATAATAGTCCTATTTACATATACATTCAAAAGATACCTTTCCACGTTCAGAGATTCTCCGACATTCTGTTACAGTAACCCTTATACCGTTAATGCTGTAGCGTTACGTTCGCAACGACAATTACTTTAGATAATGCTCTGATGCAAAGCTCCTTAACCTAGGAACGTGCCTTTACTCCGAACTTAACATTAATCTGAAAAAAGTAGCGCAAAGTAAGGAAAATACTTAAAAGGGTTAGGAAAATCACGTAGCTTCCCAACTGTATACAAATAACCTAATATAACGCAAGAAAGTGTACTACTTGAATTTGGAAATACGGCCGTTATAAAGCCTTTTGTGGTGAAGCAGGACTCCTCGTGTCAAATGTGGTAAAGCACGAAAAAAAAAGTCACTGAGATTTTACCACTTTCAGCGGTAACGACCACTGAGATAAATAACGAACTCCCGACCCGACTGTATGTATGTATAGGTATTAAAACCATATATCCATATCCATCATATTCATATTCCATATTCCATATCCATATCCATATATATACCTACCCATATCCATTATCCATAATATCACTACATAGTATAAAACAAAGTCGCTTTCCGCTGTCTGTCCCTATGTATGCTTAGATCTTTAAAACTACGCAACGGATTTTGATGCGGTTTTTTTTTAAAAGATAGAGTGATTCAAGAGGAAGGTTTATATGTATAATATTTTTTTATTTTATGTACTGGTGCTACAGAAAACTCTTATAAACCGAAGCGAAGCGAGGGCGGGTCGCTAGTAATATAATAAATGCGAAAGTGTGTCTGTCTGTCTGTTACCTCTTCACGCTTAAACCGCTGAACCGATTTAGGTGAAATTTGGTGCAAAGATAATTTGAATCCTGGGAAAGGACATAGGATAGTTTTCATCCCCTATGGGGTGAAAAAGAGGGTGAAAATTTGTTTGGAGCTACGATATAAACTAGTTCCACACGGACGGAGTCGCGGGCAGAAGCTAGTTCTTAATATCGTTAAAAGCTTAAATCTATCTCGGTAAGATGTTTTGGTATCACCTAAATGGAGTTATTTAGAAAATTACAAATTACTGTTAAGCAAGCCAGATTTATTGAGATTTCGCAAGATTAATCTTCTCCGTCTAATCATTCCCCTGAGACATTCCTAAGTTTGTTGCCTGATTTAGTAATAAATAGTATTTTTCGCAATTACCCCATTTCGGGAATTACACTGAATTCCAATTACTCAGATGGATCACAGAGACCATCAATGAAGCAAAAAATAATGTACAAAGAAGTAATATGTACGATTCTTGAGTGTGTATTGCAATCGTCAATAATATTCCGAATTCCGAAAGGATTCTCGTAACGGCTGCGTTCAGTTTTATTATAATGCCGGCTGGCAGTTGGCACGCCGCTCGGTTGGGAACATAGACTATATGGATTTGATTGGCATAACAAATAGGGTTGAACATTGAAGATTGAGCTTACAGTTTGCTTGTGATAGATATTATTTTACGAAGTATCGTTTCGGTTATATAGAATAAACGCTCTGGCGTTCGTAACTCGTAACTTGGCCGTGGTAAATTTTACAAAGATAATTTCAACACTTGACTTAAGAAGCCGTCGACTTTAGAGGAAATTAAATACCTAACCTAAGTTATAGTAAATTGAAACACTATTATTTCAGTTAAAGTACCACACAAGCATTGCTTGATTTCTGTACATTAGAAGTACATAGTTAGTTAGAAGGTTAAGCTCTGATTCCGCCCACGACCGTAGTACGAGTATATGTAGAAAAATAGTTCGTGTCCGGACCTTTAGAAGTTTCTGTTACCTATTGCCGATCCGGCGCTAGCCGCTAGACGCTATCCGGCAGCGCGGCCCCGGCTTGGTGCGTCCTATTGTGCTTGCTTGTGGTGGCTCGCTTCACGTTTGTTTGAAGACGAAACTACTGTGTATACGAGTGTGTACTGTAAATTCTGAAAATCGATTTTTCCAAGTTGCGATTAATACCATTCGCATATTTTACCACTTTATTTTTTCTCAATAGCTACTTTTCCCGAAGGGCTTTCTAACCATTCGCATATTTTACCACTTTATTTTTTCTCAATAGCTACTTTTCCCGAAGGGCTTTCTAACCATTCGTATATTTTCCCATTATATTTATTTTTCAATTGGGTTCTTCTCCACTGCTCGACTATCATAAATATGAGGTAGGTTTAGGTTATGTTAGTTTTGCAGCAGGCCCGGAGGGCCAAAACCACCCAGAAATAGGAGCTCCGCTCAAGCGGAGCTCCGTCGACTCTGTTAAATTTAATTTTGATATTAAAAACATTGGTCAGTTGAGTTGGTTGAGAAATTAGAGAATTAAATATAGTCGGAAAAAATGCGAATGGTTAGAAAGCCCTTCGGGAAAAGTAGCTACTGAGAAAAAATAAAGTGGTAAAATATGCGAATGGTTAAAAAGCCCTTCGGGAAAAGTAGCTATTGAGAAAAAATAAAGTGGTAAAATATGCGAATGGTATTAATCGCCACTTGGAAAAAATGATTTTCGGAATATACAGTACACTCTCGTGTATACTGCCCCACGACTCCGGCCACGTAACGATTGTCTAATGTCAATTAACTTTAACTCTGTAGGTATGTCTATTTACTCTGCAACTTAACAGCAGAAAAAAAAGTCTAGCTGGTAGAGTCACGTGTTATTCATACAAGTTTTTGAGCCATTTCTGTATATCTGATTTTTTGACGACGTTACCAACATAGGTACAAATACACTTCGGAGTTTGTAATATAAGTTGTGGTTAGGATAAGACGAGTCATTAAAGGCCTAAAGTATTAAGATTGTTAGTGACTCGGCTATTCCTTGGCGGGACTGTTTCTTACACTTGTTTGCCTGATACTTAGCGGTATCAAATCATGATAGTATACCTATATACATGAGCGTATGTAGTGACGGATATCTAAGGATAGTTAGGAAAGTAAGTAATTACAAGCATTTGACAAGATTTGGAAGAAGTGTGAACCTGAAGTTGGTGGCCTAATGCCTAACACACTCGTAATCGCAATCGACTTCGAAGCGGAACAATTGTTTTAATTTTGTATGCAGCCAAGCCTTCGATTTTCAAAATTAAAACGTTTGCGTTAGGCAATAGCCCCTCTGGTCTATCATAATATCGATGTTGAGCAGCTTCAAGCAGCTGCTGTATGACGTTACAGCTCCAGGGAAAAAAAAACAACATTCCACATTTTTATATTATAAAAGCCACGTATTTACAAAACATGAATGTAAAAATAAGTAAGGTTTTCTTATTGTGATCAACAATATAATGCGTAAGATAATAAAGTGGCGAAAACTGTTCAAAAAGTTCGTGTTTTCGCATATCTTTCTGAATGGAGTGCCATCCGATTTTATTACAATGTTCTTAATCAAAAACAGTCATAACATACCTTCTCCCTGTTGAGCCATTTTTAGACTTTTCCAATATTTCATACTGGCTTTGTAAATGCTTTCCACGTTTTGTTATTTTATTCTATGAATAAAATATGTTATTTTATAAACAATCTTGTTCGCTGCATCCACTACTCTATTTAATAAGATATATTGTTATTGATAAACATGTATAGATGTTACGTAATTTACTTAAACACTGGATGGACTTTGCAAATGAATAACTAAGTATCAAAGTCAAACTAAATAACAGTTCAATTGACGCAGATATGGTTGGACCTCTACTCTATGTGGACTTCGTGTTTGAGTTGGACCGTTAATATAGAGGCCAAATTGCGTCACAGCCATGATATATAAATACCAACTTTTGCATTCCCTCAAGCAGTTTCCAACTCGCTATTCCGGCATTAAAAGTACCCTAGATCCATCTCCGCTCCGGGCTATAAACTGTATCTGTGCTAAAGTATCGATCAGTTAAACGGTTAAGACGGAACAAACAAACAAACGTTGGCATTTAAAATATTAAGAAGGAATCAGAAACTAAAATATCGGGTCAGTGTGTAAAGAAATTTAATACACTGTAACCTGTAATTGACAACATGGACGTTTTTAAAAGGTATCCTTTTTTATACTATGATAGGGGTCTATCTTTAAGTATGGGCTGGCGTTGGCGTATGTTATTGTAAATTTATTTATAGCGGTTTTTTGTCACTATTTATTTTAATTTCTAGTACTTATCGTAATGTTTTGCATGTCTACTTTTAATAACTGGCCGGCACTTATATACCGACTATGGTCCAGAACTCACAATACAGTACTGGTCAGAATTCACACATAAATAAATCACGGATAATGTATCTCCTAAAATTCCTATTAGTGAAAAACCGGTTCAGTAGTTTCAGTAATTACCCCCAAAATACAAACAAACAATGAAACAAACACAATTTTACCTCCTAATTATATTTGTATGGGTATAGATTGTAAATTCTTCCGATAACTTATAAAATAAGAGTATAATAACAGTATACCGAACTGCCGAAGCTACAAGTATAAAGGAGTCTCGTCACGCACTATCCGGCCTCGGCAAGGGAGGAAATTGAAACAAATGAATAACTAAGTATCAAGTTAGACCTTTCAGTCTGAAACGCTATATGTTTCACTAATTAGAGGCAGAATAAAATAATATGGAGTGCTTTATTTTTTACCACCTTCTACTCGTGACTTCGTCCGTGGAAATTTCGATTATCGTTAGGTATTTCAGTGGGAAAGTTTAAATTTTCCGAGATGAAAAGTAGCCTCTGTGTTAACTTAACCCAGAGTATAGTACATATGTATAAGATATCTCCATTTTAATTTTCATCTAAAATTGTCCAGCCGTTAAGGTGAAGGAGTAACGAACCAATACACAAACTTTCACATTTATAATATTACTGAGATTAATCAGGAATAAATTTTTTTTTCAAAAATTTATAATACAAACACACATTTAACACACACGACAAACTCTGGGTATAATATTTTAATCAAAAAGTAATGAGAGGGGTTACTGTTTTTTAACATTATGTTGACGCCAATTTAAACCAATGTCAAATCTTTAAAGAATATTTCACAGAGTCCCTATAAAAATGCTTGCAGTTATCGAAAACCACTTACTCAACAAACACCCACTAACCAGATATGTTATAAAAACTGAACTGAAAAAAATATCTCACTCTGCAACCAATTTATCTATCACGTTATCGACACCGTTGACAGCAATTTATAAACTATGTATAAATTGGATAGCTTTACATTTATACGCAACGCGATCGCTGCATAGCGAAACTACCATTTAATAATGGACAGAGGGTAATTTACAGTAAGAGGTTATTTAGTTAGTGACGATACGATAACGGTGTGTGCAAATGACACGTAAAGTGCATTTTCATGTCGTATCGATGCAACTCAACTTTCTTCTCATACTAATATAAACGCGTACATGAACTTGGTACTTACACATCATGTTCTGTGCATAGGGTTCGATGGTAAAAACAAAAAATAAAGACTGTAACGTTTTGTACCCGTTGTTGTAATCTTTACTTTCATTCACGTTCATGACACTTACTAGTGTGACGGGACGAGTTTTAAATTTGTATGTGGAAGGCTATAGAAGTTAAGACCTAAGAAAAGATGGATGGAATATGTGAAGACCGATATGAAAACAACAACAACAAACAACTAATTATTTAAATTCGAATAAGGAATCGTTAATTTGACACATTTCCTTGAGATTTAACCATTAGTGACGATTTTTAACAATTAAATAGTTAGTTTAACTACTGATCAAACAACAGCCCCTAAGTAAAGTCGGATTTTTAAAATTTTTGAATATCTTTTAGTTTTTATGAATAACTAGTCTTGTACATTCCCGTTTTTTATTTTCTTTATTTGTTTCTTTCCAAGAAATATTTTCTTGGAAATGAAAACGTAGAGACCTTGTTTTTCGTAATATCTACAACATATTTAAAATCTAGAAAATGTGTCTAGGTTCAAGGGGAGAATATCGTTAACGCATTTTGTATGCAAATTTTTATCTTTTGTTTACATATATTGTCATTGGAATTTTGACTATAATTATTACTTTACTGTGACTTTCTAATAGCCTTAAATGGCAAAGGTATCAAAACTGATTAATTAACAGTTTATAAAAATATTTCGTTTGTAAACAAAAATGATAGGTAATTTAATGTAAAAGGTATGTGCAATATGGGCTATTTTCTGCTCTACTTATAAATGCCTTTCTATACGCCTGTAAAATATTATCGGAAATTCAATTGCGTAATAATTCCAAGTTCTGGGAAGTTTAGCAATTTTATGTGTCTTCGCAAAGACCTTTGGTACAGAGCCAAAACAGCCGGGTGAAAATTAAGGAACCTTTCTTTATGACTTGAATTATTTCCAGAGCTCTTTCAATTAAAATACGTTATTCGAAAATCACTTCCCGCCCTGACGAACTCTTTTATACCGCTACTAAATAATATATATGCTTTCACACACCACACATAATCCAAATGCGATGTTACAGCGATGTAACGATATTTTTTCAAGTTAAAGAGGGCCAGTGGGTCCCCTGATGAACACCTCAACGCCTTGAGAGGAATATGGAATATTCAAGTCTTTTTTACAGTTTCAATAAAATCTGATTCATGTAACAAAGAATTGAGAAACAAAAAAAAATAGTAATAAAAATAACCAAGAGAAGAGCCAACAAAATCTGTTCCTGTCTCTTTCTAGCAAAACAGAATTTAACATGGAGTTTATATGGCCGACCTGTTACATGACGTCACAGTGCATATCGGATCTCTCTGTCTAATCGCTGTCTAATTAGCAGTTTCAAATGCTTGTATCATCCGTATTTCTTGGCTGAGTTTATTTTTAATTTCATCTTTGGTGAAATCTTTTATGGTATTTTCATATTTTGTTGAGAAATTTACAATTCATGCATATTTCCTATTGCAGATGGATGCTAACCTAACCTTAAACTTTCTCTATTTAATGATTGCTCTATAGCTACTGTGGAATTTTTCATTCGCGTTCTTATAACCTACAAGAATAAACGTCAGCTTAACGGGTAGTGGTGAAGATAAATGGTCCTCTTAAAGTGCGGCGTACAATTGCGTCCATAACGTCGCCCTTTCAGAGACGCGAGAAAAGTGCCCGGAGGGGCGGTTTGTAACTGTAAAGGCGTGGTTGTTTAGCGTTACACTTAAACGTCTTAAAATAACTGCTCGAATAACTAATGTATTTAGAAATGACTTATATAAATATTTAAGATAAAGATAAAGATAATATAAAGAGACATTTATTCGCAACAATACAAAACCACATTGGGTACATAGATACAAAAAATAAAACACAGAGAAACAGTTGCGAAACGGTCCCAACACAGCATTCGCTAGTCGTAAAGCCAGCACTGGTCTTCCGTTGGAATCACTTGGTGAAGAGACGGAAAGTGACACACTTAACACAAAATAACATAAAATGAAAAACATCAAGGATCAAAATTGCAATCATTTGTTCGAGATTATCTCGAACGACCATAAAAATTATACCCAGTTAAGGTTGGCAACACTAAGGAAACAGAAAACAAAAGACTAGTCTATGGGAATGCAAACACAGCAAGCAAAGCAATATAGGTTACGTAACATAACAAAAATTGGTAGACAATGTTTATGTTTAGTTGGTTTTGTTTACTTATTTAGTACCCGAATTCGAGAAGTAAGGTACGTACAGGGCGATAGCTCTTGGAAAGTGCTTCGGGCTTGTCCTTCTCTCACTCGCTCTCATACACTCTTAAAGAAGCTTAAGAGCGAGTGAGAGAGAAGTACAAAACCGAAGCATCTTCTAAGTGCTCGCAGACTGTACAGATTTTAATCTGTATACCTACATATAAAGTCTGGCATAAAAGTCTTGAAATTAAAAAGGGCAGGCAACACTAGTGTCGTTCATTTTTTTTAACCTTAATTTGAAAGGGATGGCACTACAGTGTTGCCACTTTTTAATTTCAATACTTTTTTGCCAGACTATACATAATATGTATGTATGTGGGTATGGATGTGACATTCGTCGGCATACGACACAGGGATTGATAAATAAATGACATAGATTAAAACTACTCATGTATCATGTGCGACCGGATCAGATAAATAGAGCAGCCTTCTATTTATAAAGATAGAAGGGTTTGACTGCAGAAACTGTGGTTTTTAGGGTTCCGTAGTCAAACTAGGAACCCTTATAGTTTCGCCATGTCCGTCCGTCCGTCCGTCCCCAGTCTAGCTCAGAGACTCATAGTACTAGAAAGCTGTAATTTGGCATGAATATACATATTAGTCACGCCAACAAAGTGGTAAAATAAAATTTTGAAAAATATTTTTTTTTAATGCTCCTCCCCTACACGTAACGTGGGGATGCCTTTTTTTTTCTTGCCTACCCCATAGTGTGGGGTGTCGTTGGATAGGTCTTTCAAAAATATTGCGGGTTTATGAATACAATTTTTCGATTAAGGGATCCGTTTATGAAATATTAAGCTTTAAAGCGCTATTTTTTGATAGAGTCAAGTGTCCCGTCCCCCCCCTACAGCCAAAACTACAAATACTAAAAATCTGAAAAAAATCTTCAACGAAAGCGCATATAACGAATTTTAAAGGAAAACTATCACGTCTAAGTAGACAAGATTAGTTCCTGAGATAGAGGCGACTAAAGGGTTTATACCTATCAAAATCGCCTATGATAACTTTGATAGAAAAATTTGTTAACGGGGCGTGCAGGACGCGCGGGGGGAGTCTGTCCAAGTAACAAATCGAGCGACAGCCGCGCTCATAAGCGCGAGCGCCTAGATGCTGTTCGGACTTGTCCTTGCCGCCTTGGGGCCCTTGCCCATCAGGCGTCCTAGGCATGTCCTCCTTGACCCCCCCGACCCCATCCAAGCCTCAGTGGAGGAGCAGGCTGCCAAAGCCAAGATGGCACGGCAAGCAGACCGACAAAGGCGTCGCGGACGCCCCCCAAGACCCGGCAACGAAGCGCATGTTCCTGATAACCTTCGGGACCTCAGCCCAGATGTCCAAGACGCCCTCCGTGATCAAACCCAGCCGACCTCGCTACGCTCGGTCGGCCGAACAGCTGCGGCCCCGGAAGCAGCACAATCTTCGGAGTAGGTGTGCCCCCTTCACTGGGGCACTCCACCCAAGTCAGGGCGAAGCTGTGACGGTGGCAACACCAACAGTGAAGGTCACCTTAAAAAAAAAAAAAAAAAAAAAATGCTGTTCGGACGTGCCCCGGAATGTTACCTACAAGTTTGCGATTTGCGATCTGAAAGTTTACAAATAATCGATTAGATTATTGATTTGAGTCGAGTATCGTTTGGAAAACTTAAAATTCTATTTACTGGCCCTTGTTTTTTTTTCAATTTCTATTAATTACTTTATGAAAGATTAAACTTTTATTGTAATTTAAAGTCGGTTTGAAGCAGTTTAGATACCTAACTACCTACATAGGTATACCGATCTCACACTTAAAAGCTTGGCTCTTGTTTGAGATATGTATTATATACGAATTTATAAGAAAAAGAATCATTACTAACAATAAGTAGACTTAATTAGTTCCTGAGATACAGGCGACTAACGGGTTTATACCTACTAAAAATCATCTAAGACAGCGCCAAATAACTAAATAGAAAATTGGTTCATACATTTTGATTTTTGAGATAGTTTTTTGTGTTTGTCGTTACGGCTTCGGAACCCTACACTGAGCATGGTCCGACATGCTCTTGCCCGGTTTTATTTCCTCTACCTGCTTTGGGGGATTACTGGATCTCGGATAGTTTATTCTTATTTATTGTTCAGTGACTGTCTTATATCCTTAGGGAAGGCTTTTTCTTTCAGGATAAGCTTAGGGTTTCTATAAAGCAAGTGAGTAAATCTATCTCTGTTTGTTTTGCGCTTTTAAAATGTCATAAGATGAAACACTGGTGTACGTACAGCTATGGGATTATTACTCGTAATGGCAGTACTTAATCCCTACTGAACGATGTATATATATATGGATAGACGCGCTTAACGTCAGTACTCGTAGATAGATAGTTCGTTGTTAATCTATGGTATTAGGCAAAGACCATGATGACAATGTATACTACTAGACCGGCTGAGTGTCAAGAAATAAGGAATGTTTATGACTCTTTTTCGCAACTTTAAAAAAAAGTGGTTCATGTAATAAACAATTGAGAAAAAACATATATTGAATAGCTATAAAAAGATATAAGCCAACAATGATTTGTTACTATCTCTTTCTAGCACAACAGAATTTAAGGCCAATGGAACCTTGACCCACCATAGAATTGTGTACAATAATATAAATGTATTATCTAACATTGGGCTCAAAAATATTTGTCACGTCTCTATTACTAGAGGCATAAGAGTGTGTCAGATATTTTTGAGCGCAATGTTGAATAATATATTATTGCTGGTGACGATAATGTATTATTTAGGTTCTCTTAAGCAATAAATTTCCCCTTTTCGGACAACAACGATTATAGTGCAAAATTAATAGTAGACACTTATTTAAAAAAAACCGTAGGATAAACATGATATCACTATGGTATCTTTGATAATTGACACGAAAAAAACTATTTGGCAATCGGAGCTAGCCAAGATGCAAACGCTACTAACGTTTTTCTTGTCTATCGCTAAACCACGTGGTCAACTGTCATGCCTTAACCCCTTACCATAGACATTATACTAGCGTAATAGACACAGTGACTGTGCAACCGAGAGCGTAATCGCTTACGGCACGAATATGAGTGCGAAAGATATAGCGAAAGATAAATCCGATGAAACCATTTTCGGAGTCACATAGCGTCACACTGATGACAGCGTAAATCCTCAAATTATGTCATTCCTCGAAGAATTATTTTAAATTGAATAAAATGACATTAAGGCATGCCTGTTTTTGTGACGATGCGGGAAATAGGAGTCTGTTCGTCTATTACGCTAGTATAATAATGTCTATGCCCCTTACACTACAGATTGTATCGACGAAACAGTTATGAAAGAGCTTGGAAATGAGTTAACGTCCGGAGTGCGGAAACGTTTCACACTTGACATCCAATATGGCCGACATCCAATATGGCCAACGTCCATTGTTGTGTACTGGTATTGACAGCCTCTGACGTACGCCAGAATTGATAAGTGGAAAACAAGGGTTTAGTGCCTCTATTGCACGCTGTCTTAACCCCTATTACTATCGTATTGTTATCGTTATGTATGATAGCTAGCTCCTGATTGATGGTAAAGAGGGCCGAGTCGTGAACAATGGATTGCAATAAGGGTAAATCAAAACAGAATAAAAGGAGGCGGTTTAGATTTGGTTATGCTTTTTAAAAGGTATTTTATTATTACACTTTATTTTAGCCATTTTTTACTATTTATTGTCAGTCATAAATTAAATCTAATATGTATCGTTGATTTCATAACGTTGTTTATTTCCTTTAGGTTTGATATGAATTAATATTTAAGCTTTTCTTTAATGTATCTGCCTACTATCTCTGTTGACCATGTGGTTGACTGGTTCTGGCATATATGCTTTAATTCCGCCATTTGTACATTTATATTATTTTGTGTATTGTGCAAAAGGTTTAAAAATAAATAAATATAAATAATAAAGCTCAGTCATTAAGTCGTTATTGTTCATCATACTGTTGACGTTATGGTAGAAAACCTTCACTTACAGTAGGTATACAGTAATACCATGAAAAACAGTCCTAGGGTCACTACCCTTTTAAGACTACAGATTAAAGAATCAGAACCCCTACTAATAAATGCCAAAGCATGTCTGTCTGTTACGCTTTCAACTCAAAAGCTTAGATAGTTCCCAAGAAAAATATTAAAAACGAATATTGTATACATCACTCAGCTTGTTCGAGTTCCAATAGTTAGAATGGAAGTCATCCCAGAAATTTGCACACAAATCGAATATTCTAACGTAGAGGAAAGCAACTGAAAAGGCCCGTCGTGTCCAACTATACATATGTGTTGTTATGGAATTTATTTAAGTAAGTAGGGCAGCGGGGTAATGCTGCAAGCATTTTAGGGACGCTGCCCCGAGCGGGAGATTTGCAGGGTTTTGATATGTTTTAGTTATCAGTTTTATTTATTTTTTAATTTCTTTGAATGTTTTTATATTAAAGGTTGTACATAGTTAACCAATAAAGAAAATATATGTATGTAAAAAAAAAAAAAAAAGTTACCCCCTTACTTATAAACGTGGAATAAGCTTGGAATAGTTTATGCCATGCTTTGTCACTTTCTGTCAGATGCAAATATCACAATTACAGATAAGGACAAAGTTATACGGCATAAACTATACCAAGCTTATAAGTAAGGGAGTAAAGGAATAATAAACGCCTTTTTTCTCTTTTGTAGTATCAGGCGTTTTAATTTACAGATATATTTATGCAATATTACATTATGTGTTTTATTTATGGTCCCCCGGGTAAGCAGTGTTTTTGGCATTTGCACTTGAACTAACAATTAATCTAGTAGTAAAAGAAATCTTGAGACATTCTTGAATGAACAAAAAACTTGATTCACTCATCACCTACTCCTGATCAAAAAATTAATCGGTATGTATTACGAGTTCAAAACCTTTGTGTGTACTAACATAAAGTCTGTCTGCCTCCGTGATTGTCTATCTGTCTATCCGTCCTTCGCTTCGATTCTAGCGAGAACGGTTATAGCGATTAATTTGTATTTTCTATATTGTCCTAATGTAAATAACACACTGTTGAAGTATATTTCATAGGAGAATATTACGGAATCAAATCAAATCAAATCAAATCGGTGAAATACTGGAAAAGGGCCGAATCTTAAGTACCCGAAACCGACGTGCGTGCATGACTCGATGTATGAATGTGGAAGAAGCGAAAGAAATTTGTCAAGATCGTAGCAAGTGGAAAGAGGTGGTCTCTGCCTACCCCTCTGGGAAACAGGCGTGATTTAATGTATGTATGTATGTAATATTACGGAATATATCCTGAAAGCCAATCACGATTATCATTTCAGAAACTCCAAGCGATATACAATTAAAACCAACTTCACCGCAAATCGAAGTGTTTCTTTAAACCATAATTTTCTTTAATTACGTCCAACCATCTGGTTAGTTCATTAAGCTGAAGTATCGGTAGCCTCAGAGAGGGTCAGAGTCGCAATAGCGTTTAGCATACCATGAATAACAATAAGTCCTTGTTTCGGTAAAGTGGCGGTACGGAAGCGCTATAAAGGTCATCGTAAATTTAGATACTCGAGGAATAACTTAAAGAAATCGGTTATATCAGGAACTAGCGACCCGCCCTCGCTTCGCTTCGGTTTATGTGAGTTTTCGGTAACACCCGTACATAAAACAAAGTTAGTTTATTATACATGAAAACCTTCCTCTTGAATCACTCTATCTATTAAAAAAAACCGCATCAAAATCCGTTGCGTAGTTTTAAAGATCTAAGCGTACATAGGGACAGACAGCGGGAAGCGACTTTGTTTTATAATGGTGTACCCTTGTTTTGCCGACAACCGTTTCTTCGAATATTATTTCATCGACATCGATTCATCGAAACATTAGTACTAGTAATATTGTTTGGCGTTATTTTATTTCAACTACTATTTATTTAAATTTATGTTACTACGTGGAAATACTAATCAACGAATACTATTTAATCGCTGATTTGTTTCAAATTATCTTAATTGGTACAACTACAAAACATTGCAATTCATTTCTTCGACGTATTACTTTAATACAATAATTGTTATATGCCCTATTGCACATTTATACATTTTTCTAATTATGTAGTGTGACAAACAAATATGTATAATAAAACTAAGAATTATTGTTAATATTAAATTAATAATATTATTGCATAACTAGTTATATCAAGAAAACGATTGAAACGTTGTCTTTGAAATAATATTCGATTAAAAGTCTGTCGGCAATTCAATGGTAAACCGGGAAGCGACTTTGTTTTATAATATGTAGTGATATCGGAGAGGTAACCTTTCCAGGAATATCACGTCCCTTGGCTTGAACTCAGGATTATTTTGCTGAAGTTGTCGTTATTTGGATCATAGACAGGTTTTCAACCGTAAATCGACTGCCTAAGAAGGGTAATATATTTCAGATAGGTTTTGTACCTATGTATCTTCAGGGGGCCTAACATGACTGCGTTTATTGCGTGACAAAATGTGGATAAAACATTCGTCACTTTCTGACACGTATGTAAGTAAGAGAGTGACGGATGCTTTATCCACATTTTATCGCACATAAACGCAGCCATATTAAGGCCCCATAGTTAAATTGGTATTTTACCCAAGAACTCAGAATAAAAATAAATACTTAAGTAAATAAGAATGACTGTCGTCTTATCTTATCCTATCTTAACTTACTAATAGTATAGTTTAGTTTAGTTTAGTTTATTTATTTCATGAAACAAATTACAATATAAGTTTGCATTATTACCATGTCAAAATTAAAAGAATCGCATCATGATTGTCAAAAACTAATAAGATAATAAAATTAAAATTAATAATACAAATCATTTCACCAATAGGGATCGTCTTAATAATTTAAAAATAACATGAAATAAAATAAAATAACGGTCAAAAATATACAATAGTCACAAAAAAAGGTACAAAAGTTATCAGAAAAATGTCATACACTAGAGCTACAGAATTAATTCCATGTACTCCTCTACTGAGTACAGAGGGTTATCCAACAAAAGGTTTCTCAGTCGACGCCTAAATGTTTCGTCAGATGGTTCAGATCTCAAATCTGCGGGTAGGTGCTCGAAGTAGGTCGGGCCAATGACACGGGGGTTCTTTTCCGCAAGTGCCATGCGACGGGGAACTGTTCTTAAGCGTCCAGTGGTTCGGAGCTGTTTGCCCGGAATGTCCACGCGTGCAAACTGAGATATGTTATTTTTTACGAATACTATAATTTCTAATAAGTATTGTGAGTAGTGCGTCAATATGCGTTGAGATGTGAATAAATCTCGACAAGAGTGCCTAGGTTTTACTCCGACAAGTGTACGGATGGCACGTTTTTGCACAATTAGGACCCTTTTGGCGTTTGTGGAGTTACCCCAAATGAGACTGCCGTAGGACATAGGTAAGAGAGTGAAAGTGAGCAAAATACACTTGTTTTAACGCGTCCCCCGAGATGAGCGGCTTCAATTTTTTTAACGCAAAAACAGCACTACTCAACCTTTCACAGAGACCGTCAACATGGCACTTCCAGTTCAAATTTGAGTCAATCATAAACCCAAGGAACCTGCTCTCATTGCACAGAGGCATCGGGCAGCTCACCATGCACGACGGTATTGCAACTTGTCGACCAGAAAAAAGGATGATACTCGATTTTGTAACATTTAACAAAAGCCCGTTCGCTAAAAACCAGGTCTGCAGCTGAGAACAAGCTTCGCTAACCTTGACACTTAGTTGCTCATAGTCCCTTGCACTGACTACCACGGTTGTATCATCCGCAAATAGTACAGACAGGCCAGCCACAATGCTTGACGGAAGATCATTAATAAATAATAAAAAAAGGGTATTTCCGAGGGAAGACCCTTGAGGAATACCTAATTCACTGAAACCTACGTCAGATTTCAGCATTTTACCGTTTGCTGGCATCTTTACCACTTGCTTTCGATCCGTCAGAAATGAGGCGAACAGTTTATGGGCGTTTTGTTGAATACCATATAATTTTAATTTATTCAAAAGTAACCTGTGGCTAATAACGTCAAATGCCTTTGTCAAGTCGCACAATATCCCAGCCATCTTTTGCCTGTCGTCCAACCCAGTCACTATGCAATCGAATATCCGGTACGCGGCATTGGTTGTCGACATTTTCTGTCTGTACGCAAATTGATTTTCTGTAAGCAGGTCATTCGATTCCAGGTGACTCATTAAGTGAGACGACAAAACAGATTCGACTATTTTTGAAATGCTGGGTACTATAGTTATGCTGGGTACTGGGTACTATATAATTGTGAAAGTTTGTATATTCGTTAATCAATCACGCCAAAACGGCTCAACGGATCTGGATGAAATTGGGCACAGAGATAGATTATAGGCACATAGGCTACTTTTATCTCGGAAAATTCGGTAGTTCCTGAGGGAAAAGCGTTAAACGAATCCTACGCGGACGCGGTTCCCTCTATTACGCTGAATGTATAGTTACACCGAATTTCGCTCTCGCATATTATTTCTCAAGCTTACCATCGTTTTTTTTTTTATACTCATATTTAATAACTTACATAGTTTCTTGTTATTGCTCGCGTGTAGTCTGTACCACCTACCTCGTAAAATATTTTAATTTGACACCTTATCCCTAGTAAGGTTGTCTGGAAGAGATCGCTAATCAGCGATAAGACCGCCTGTTGTTTACCTGTGTTGTTTTTAATTGTGCTGTTTCTCTGTTATGTTTTTGTTTGGTGTACAATAAAGTGTTTGGTATTGTATTGTATTGTATTTTACTAAACTGGAATAAGACTTACTCCGAGATTAGTCTACACAAATTCGGCGTTTAATCTGGGTATAAGACCTTATTCTCGTTTGGTCAAATCCGCCCTTAAACGGAAAATATTTACTAAAATGTTTTGTGTAATCCTGATAGAATAGAGTAAGTACATAGGTTAAGGTTTATTTTATAACTCTTTTCAAAAAAGTCAAAGGTAAAATACGAATTATGCGAAATTAGATAGTAAGTATTCTACGAAATCATATATTCGGGCAATCGTGATTATGCGTAAACCAATGGAACTGTAAGATATTAAGCAACAAAATTTCAAGTTATTACATCTTCTTAAGGGGTGCTGATGCTGCTAAGGTAATCAATCGAGTTTTTAAAGATTGCTAAAGCAAGGTTTTTAAATTATTTTATTGTACATTAACTTACTTACAGTTTTATTACCCTTCTGTGGAAGTAAAATGTCAACAACTAGGTATATCGTTTTTCCACTTAATGACATCACGTCGCTCATTGGAACATTGTCTCGACCCCTTGTAGCGTTTCCAACTTGTATGAGTGGCCAATAAAGTTTCATTACACGTTCAGTACTAGAGAACTAGGTTCTTGTGTAAAAGTGACCCCATTTATAGCACTTGGCACTAAAACAAACGGTTTCTAAGCTATTGTGAAACTTCACGAGCTTTGCTATATTCTTTCAAAGGCAGCTCAATGTTCACCTTTATCTGGGGATTTCTTAATACGTCCCAGTAAGGTATCTGGTCCGCGTTATACCTACTTAATTTTCATGTTTTTTGTTTGCCATCCGCAAGAATATTATTCCGACACGCACAATTAATTGTGTCATGGGAACAGCGTGGGGGTCCATATTGGCTCATATAAAATTGGTCTTTCGATTTTTTATTCAAATACAGATTTGTGACTATACTCATCATTACTCCGAAAAATTTTGCTCATACTTTTTTGTTCATACTTTTTTAAGTCATAATCATCGCAACTCATAATATTTTTTTTCAAAAAGATTTTACTTTTTTTAGATTTTTATAAATCAAACCTAACCTCACCTAATTTTATCTACGCGTAAGATATTTAAGAAATTCTGAAAAGTGTACGGTTCCATGAATATTGACGGTATAAGTTCAGATGATTATAAGTTCCGATCGTTAGTTAGTTAGTTCAAAAAAATTATGAAGAGTATGAAGAGTGATAATTAGGTTGCAAAATTATATGAGATACATTTTCGGAGTTCCAATAATCTAATTTGCAATTTTATATGAACTTTGGCGCACCCACAGCGTGGTTTAAGAAACTTGATATATATTTTCAGTTGAGGATTTCATATCATCCCTATACGTACATTATATTTGTTTAAAATACATTAATTATATTTTCAACCTTCACATTGCACACAGCACATATTTCGTACTTTAATATTTGTCCAAAAGAGTGAGCTGCGCGGGCGCGATATATCTGCATTCAGTCCATCCAACAGCCAACCAGTGCCGTGGATTTAAAAGCTCTTGAGATGACGACAATTTGCTGCAGAAAGCCTAGGGCAGTAAAACTCGAAGTATCACCGCTTTTTCACCACATAATTCTACAAGAAAGTATTTTATAAGTGCAAGATTTATTACGGTTTAAGTACTATGTATAGTAAAGAAACCATGTAAGTATAGAATAGAATACACAGGAAAAAACAACAGAAAAATAAAAAGTATAAATAAGACATTACGTTGAACAGCATCCTTCTCAGCGTTGTACCGCAGTGAAAAGAATTTATTATATTTATGAAAAGTCACTTTCGAACACTAATTTTACCTTATCAAGTTGAAAATTAAGTATTCAGATATTTTATTTTAATACCTGGCCCCTATACCACAAAACTTTACAAGCCTACAAATTAACAAATTTGTCAACTTTTTGTATGGAGATCCGTACAAATTTGTCAAATTGTACGCTTGTAAAGTTTTGTGGGATAGGGGCCTGTGCTGCTCGTCGTCTCGTCATGGTCTCTAGTGAGAGATAAATGCGCCACGTCAATCTGCGACTAACTTAACGTCAATTTACGAAAAAAAGTGTCCTTAGGAAACGGTTTTTGTGAAAACTTGTTATAAGTATTCGTTCCTGTAAATACTTTCATAGCAACGCTTGCGGGAATGCAGTTCCAGTAGCCCTCTCGGTTTCTTGCCAATAGACATAATATTTCTGCAAAGAGCAAATGCCAACATATTTTTTGGCAAAGACGATCAAGAAACGCAGACGGCCAAGATTTATGCCCAATCTGACCTCTGTTCTTAACATTCAACTCTGTCAAACGTGCTCAACACTTCGTAAACCTAAGTTCATACAAAATGTCCATTGTCCAATTCAGAGGCCCTTGCCAAGGTGTATTGCGCTAACGCTAACTAGGGTTTCTATTCGTTTCGTTTTTAAACCAATCGCGTCACTGGGAGATCACGTGATACGAAAAATCACGAAGAAAGCTAGTTAACGTAATGCATCTTGGCAACGGCCTGTGTCATCATTGATATCGTGTTAACGTAATAATTTACAAATTGTGTCATTATACTTAAGTACCTATTAACTTCACAACAGCAGTGTACCTAAATTACAGTGTATTTCACAGTTAAAGCCGTTCGGCCTAAGAAATGAGGGCAACAGACCTGTAGGGATGTCTTTGGTTCCGTGAAATATGAGGAGAGTTCTAGTGTGGGCTGCTATCTGTGTCTCCAAAAGGGCTACGCAGTGCTCTCGGTCGAGAGTATAATTCCCCCCTAACCCTAAAACCCTCATCGACGTCACGGGAGACCGAAGAGTCGGTAGTTTCCTCAATTGTAAGTTTCAGCAGTTCAGAGAGGTAATACCGCTTGCATCTTCGGAACAATGCCGCGACCAGGAAGAATTTTAAGATTGACCTTAGTTTAATTTTTTACAGTTGTAAATTTACATCTAATAAGTACATCGGCATAATCATTATTAAGTCCGACCGATGTCGACGGTACTTTTTTTTCCCGTACCGAATTTCAACGAAATAAAAACCGTTACATTGTCGCGAAAAACAATGCAAAACGTGTTCTGACCGACAATTCGGAAGCCTTCTCCCGCGGCCTATAATAATGCCGGCTTAATAATGCTTTGTTCATCGAGGCCCCATTATAATTGAAATGGGAACGCGCATTATTGAATTGCGCCGAAACCATAAATTATACCTTTTTCTGGGAATCTATTATGATTGACGTTTTCGTGTTTATTTCATACGCAAAATTGTTAAACGAGAAGAAACAATGAATTAATTTGAGAACGTGTTTATCATTTATCACTTTACTCAATGCTAACTGCGTAATTATTACAGGGGCTCTAATTATTGTCGCGTTTATCGTTGTAGACAAAACGTACGTCAATTTTTGACTTATATGTAAGTGAGAGTGACAAATCCTTTATCCACAGCGATATGCAACCATAATAAGGCCGCAGGTTATATATTGCTCCAGTTTTGAAGTTCTCATATTGTTGCGGACAGCGAGCTCGTTAGATTTTAAGACCCTTTTTATTTGTTGATTTGTGTTTTTGATTTGGTTTAAGTAATGAAAATAAAGATTAAATCATGTAGGCTAAGAAATAGCTCTTAAGTTAACTTTAAGGTATTATTAAGTTAGGTTAAGTGTTTGTTTTATTTGAGCATGAGGGCGAGGGGCCGCACGACCGTCGCACACGAGCTCAGGAACCAAAATAAACATTGGCGCGGCGTGCGGCGAGTTTTGTTCTGGCGGAGATATTTATAGGTCGGGGTGGGGAGTGTGGCCCAAGTATAAATATGTTGCGACGCAATTAGCTGCCCCACTCACACCCGACCCGCTACAGCGACCGGACGCATGCCGGCGCGTAGTTTATAAATAGTAGGTTAATGTTTTATGTTTAGTTTTAAGATAGATGTAAGAACCTAGACATAGTTTAGTTCGTAAGTTGGAAAAGTGGGCGTTGCCCACCAATATAGTAGGGATAAGTTATTGTATATAAATGAACGTTCACTGGTCAAAGGCGAGTAGAACCTAGGAGAACCTTGAAGAGCGAACAACAGAACCTTGAACAGAGCCTTTGACCAGTGAACCGAACCCGACAACCGCAATAGATCAAGTTTCATACAGTCCACTCTTTTATTTACGTTTTGAGCTACGAAGAGACCGGTTGAGTGCCCCATCCTCAACATCGCCTGGTCCTTCGAACCGGATCTACAGCCACAACAACAATGGTTGTCACACGATCTCAAGCCGATTGCACCGACACGCAAGAACGTCAGCAAGAACTGGATGCAGGATCGGAACCACCATCCTCCGAACGCGCCACAACGTCGACAATAACGGCTGCAGTACGGCGAACAAACATTGCCGGACCTTCTGCTCCTTCCGAACCTCCTGGGGTAGAAGTCGATCCGACTGCCCTTATTGCGGACCCTCAAATATGGCGCGCTGAGCTCGAGCGACATTTAAATACCTCAAGACGAGATAAGGCCCCGACACTCGACCCCGTCTCCGGACGAGATGGCTTAGGCCGTTACGAGTGTACGGTTGCCCGCGATCATAAAGCGCCAGCGCACGTTCCCGTCCCCGGACGAGATGGTTTCGGCCGTTACGTGCGCCAGGCTGCTGATCCTGCGCCAGCGCACGTTCCCGTCCGCGGACGAGATGGCTTAGGCCGTTACGTGCGCCAGGCTGCTAACGCCGCACCGACGCACGACCCCGTCTACGGACGAGATGGCCTCAGCCGTTACGTGCGCTCGGTTGCTGGCGGCGATGATAGTGCGCAAGTGCCCGACACCGTTTCACGAGACGATTTCGATCGTTACGGGCACTTGGACGCCGCTACATCGAACCGAAACGAGCCGAGCGCCGCCGATCCCGGGCGCTCTACGACGCTACGCGATACTAACGCGCCGTCACGAATTGGTTTGAACAAAACTGTTATTTTCCGCCAAACGCCCACCGCATCCAGATGCTCAAATAACACAGCAATGCTCATGCGGCAAGCCGAATACGAGGCCGAACAGAAAATGCTCGAGATTAACCGCCGAGAGCTCGAACTAGAAAAGCGGATGATACAGAGCAAGCTGGCTTCACAGTTGGATATAATAGAAGCCGAGGGATCACAACGAGGCAGCGAATTGAGTCAACCCGAAATACTCGTAGAGAAACAAGTGGATTCGTGGTTAGATCAATGCGCGATAAATCAAACGAACCCGAACCGAACTGCGAACATGTATGAATCTACGCCTCAACGCGAACCACGACCCTCGACACAAACACCGACCCGTGAGCGCAGCACTAGCAGCAACCGTGGGATAGCTCAATTAGCCGACGCTATTGAGAAAATGTCGCGCCAACGACCGCCACCACGTCAATTATACGAACTGCCGGCATTCAGCGGAGCAAACGGCGAATGGCTGCCGTTCCAAGCTGCCTATACTGAATCTACGAAGGCGTATTCATTCAAGCCTACTGAAAATATGGCACGGCTAAGGTCATGCCTAAAGGGAGCCGCCCGCGAGACCGTTTTGTCGCTGCTGCATACAGCAACCGATCCTGAACATATAATGCAGACCCTTCGGCAGTGCTACGGGCGACCCGAGATCATCGTCGACCGAGCGCTCGGCGATTTAAAAAGATTGCCACGACTGGGCTCGTCCGCATCGGATTTGAACGCTTTCGCGGTTAAAGTACAAAACATTGTTACGGTCGTGGCAAGCGTAGATAAACGGAAATATCTCCACAACCCGCTGCTCACGAGGGAGATACTGGATCGATTGAGCCCGCATCTGAAATCCAGATTTTGCGACTACGCAGAACTCAACGCTGACACGGAAGATCCAGAGGTCGTCGTACTGATGAAGTTTTTAATGCGAGAGGCAGATCGCGCCTTACGCTTCACTTACTCGACGGCGCCTACTGGAACGTCAACAACCGCAGCCCCGCCACCGAACCGACGGGAGCTGCGCCCCTTCAGACCGAACGCTGGCATAGCGCCACGCCGACCGAACCCGGTTTACTCCGCCGAGCAAATCGAACCATGCTTGAGCTGCGGAGGGAACCACGAAACAACACAGTGCAAGAAGCTGCAAGCACTGTCAGTCTCTGCCCGGTGGGTTTGGGCCAAAGAAAACCGAATATGCTTCAAATGCATGAACAAGAAACATCGGCGAGATCAATGCCGAGCTAAAGGATGCAGCGTCGAAGGATGCCCGCATTCACATCATCAATTACTGCACGTGAGCGAACCGAACCAAGCGCCGGCGCCTAGATCACAGGCGCCGGCGCCCCGATACCCAGCGCAGGTACACCGAACCCAAGCGCCGGCGCCCCGAACCCAAGCGCCGGCGCCTCAAGCGGCGCAGGCGCCACAACAAGAAGCGTCAGAAGCACCTGAGTTCGTTACGAACACAACGAACTTTGCCACGGGCGCACCGACAGTGCTGCTGAAAGTAGTTCCCATCACTCTATACGGGCCTAAAGGACGAGTAGAATCCTACGCACTGCTGGACGAGGGATCAACCGTCAGCCTTATCGATCATGATCTCGCCTTAGAAATAGGCGCCACCGGACCCGAGGCGCCACTGTACATCAAAGGCGTGGGCGACATGACGCAACAACAAAAGAGCCGCAAAATTGAAGCCGACGTCTGCGGCAGATACGGCGGTCCGATACACCGTTTAAAGCTGCGAACCGTGCGCGGTTTGAATCTGCATAAACAAGCAATAAGCAAGACGCTATTGCAGAACCACGCCCACTTGACGGGACTCGACGGAGCATGCTACAACACTGCTGCGCCGCGATTGCTAATCGGAGCCGACCATTGGCACGTAATGGTCTCTAGAGAGACCCGAATCGGGCGTGCAAACGAACCGGCGGCGGTGCTCACCGATCTCGGTTGGGCAATTTATGGCACCGCACCGCGCACGATAAAGGCGCAAGGCTATGAAACCGCCCTATATCTAACCACAGAGCGGGACGAGCTACACGATCTCGTGGAACGTCACTTCGCCGTGGATTCCTTAGGGGTGGCCCTGAAAACGAAAGTGCATCCCCTAGACGAACGAGCAACCCGGATTTTTAACGATACCGTCCGGAAAATAGACGGCCGGTACGAAGTGGGCCAACTATGGCGGGATGACGAACCGAAGCTCCCGCCCAACTTTCAAACGGCCTACAACCGACTGCTGGGCATAGAAAGAAAAATGGACAAGGATCCTAAGTTCGCAGAAGAATACACGAAACAAATCGAGAATCTGCTAACAAAAGGCTACGCGGCAGAGATAACCGAACCCGGAACGAGCCCTATTAATTATTATCTGCCGCACTTCGCCGTCAGAAATCCGAACAAGCCCGGGAAGATTAGGCTGGTTTTTGACGCCGCCGCTACATGCCGAGGAATAAGTTTGAACGATCAACTATTAGAAGGCCCGGATTTACTGCAGTCACTCCCGGGAATTCTGTTTCGTTTCCGGGAGAGGGCCTACGCCGTAACAGCAGACGTACAGGAGATGTTCCTCCAAATAAGGATACGAGCCCCCGACCAGCCATCACAATTATTTTTATGGAGAGGGAACGAGCGGCACGGACAGCCACGAACCTACGTGATGAAATCCATGATTTTCGGAGCCGCAAGTTCGCCTTTTCTTGCGCATAGCGTGCGCAACCGGAACGCGTTAGATAACGCTACCGAGCATCCTGACGCCGTAGAGGATGTAATGAATAACCATTACATGGACGATCTAGTGGCTAGTTACGCCACCGAACCGGAACTCATACACCGATCCATGGAGATAGCGGCCTCCCATAAAAAAGGCGGCTTCATTTTGCGCGGGTGGACCTCAAACTCGCGCGAATTAATAAAAAGAATACCGCCTGAGCTACGAACAGAGGGACCTACGCCGCTGGGAGACAAAACACCGAAAGTACTGGGAATGTACTGGGAGCCAAACGAGGACGTTTTGGGCTTCAACACCACGCTAATAAGGGTCCCAGCCGACGTCAAAGAGAAGAAAAGAGGGCCCACGAAAAGAGAAGCACTAAGCGCTGTAATGAGCATATACGATCCACTGGGCCTAATATCACAATACGTTATAACGGCCAAGGTCCAGCTACAGCGACTGTGGGCCCTCAAGATGGGCTGGGACGAGTCGCTACCCGAAGAAGAACGCGATAACTTTAGCCAGTGGCTAAACGCAATGAGCAGCGTCGCTACGTTGCGCATACCCCGAAGCTACTTCAAGACGGGGGGAGGGGTCCGCCCGCAACTACACATATTTGTGGACGCCAGCGAACAAGCCTACGCAACTGCCGCATACTGGAGGACCAACGAACCGAACCCCGAAGTAGAGTTGATAACGGCAAGAGCTAAGGTCGCGCCCATGAAGCAATTGAGTATCCCTCGGCTGGAACTACAAGCCGCGGTGATCGGCGCGCGCCTTAGCGAGATCATCAAGCGAGAACACCGCTACGCGATTAGTGATGTCACATTCTGGACCGACTCGCGGACAGTTTTACATTGGGTGCGAGATGACGCACGCCGATACAGCCCTTTCGTCGCCCACCGCCTCGGCGAGATAGCCGAAAAAACCAAAATTGAACAATGGCGGTGGGTGCCGACAAAAGAAAACCCGGCGGATGACGCGACACGCGCTGATTGCAATCGCGTAATCAAGATAACCGATCGCTGGTATACCGGGCCTGCGTTTCTTCGACGTCCGGAAGAGGACTGGCCCCAGGAACCCGCGCAGCAAGAAGAGCCCGAACCGCCGACCTGCGCGCACACAACGAACCAACTCAACCAACCGAGGGAGTACCCGCTACCGGACATAAGCCGCTTCTCGAATTATAAGCGGCTTATTCGAGCCACCGCCTACGTTCTGCTCTTTATAGAAAGGTGCCGCAAAGAAAGCAACGTTATGCAACCGCGGCACCTAGAGCGAGCAGAGCTTTTATGGCACAAGAAAAGCCAAGCGGACGACTTTTCCGAAGAAATAAAGGTGTTAGAGCACGGGGGGAGAGTACTAAAGAAAAGCCAGTTATACGTTTTAGACCCCGTGCTCGAGAATGGCCTAATAAAAATGCATGGACGCATAAACGCCACTCCAGTGCGGATAACCAAGAATCCGGTGATTTTGAACGGCAGACACCCGCTAGTGCGCCTTATGATTCTACAGGCGCACTGCGACGCGGCACATTCATCACACGAGCGAGTGGTGAACGACTTACGCCAGCACTACTGGATACTGCACTTACGACCTACTGTGCGCGCGGTCGCGCATAATTGCCGCACGTGCCTAATAAGAAGAGCGCGCCCGCATGCGCCGGCCATGTGCGACTTACCGCTGGCGCGCCTCGAACCGAACAAAAGGCCATTCACCAATTGTGGAGTGGATTATTTTGGCCCTCTAACCGTAACCATCGGACGTCGCCACGAAAAGCGATGGGTGGCACTATTCACGTGTTTGACCACCCGAGCTGTACACCTGGAGCTGGCGGCGAGCCTAACTACTGACTCTGCAATAATGGCGCTAAGGCGCATGGCAGCGCGTCGCGGCTGGCCCAAGCTAATATACAGTGATAACGGGACCAATTTCCACGGCGCCGACGTCGAATTACGGGCTGCCTATCAAGAATGGTTGCCGGCGTTGCGCGACTATGCGCTGCAGCGTCGGACCGAATGGCGCTTCATTCCTCCCGGCGCGCCGAACCAGGGAGGAGCGTGGGAGCGACTAGTGCGGTCTGTTAAAACCGCACTCACCGCTACACTCAACACGAAGGCACCCAAAGAAGAGGTGTTGGCGACACTACTGACAGAGGCCGAGCATACAGTTAATGCCCGACCTCTCACCCACGTCTCCGTCGACCCCCGAGACGAGGAAGCCCTAACTCCTAACCATTTTTTGTTGGGGGGTTCGACGGGGCTACCGAACACCGGCCCGTGCGAAGAGGGCGACCGAAGAAGTTGGAGAGCCAGTCAAGCTCTGGCGGATCACTTCTGGACGAGATGGGTCCGGGAGTACCTCCCAACGCTCGCCCCACGACGATCTCCAAGCGGAGGCGAGCGTCCCCTTCAAGTTGGGGACTTAGTCATCGTGATCGACTCTACGCTGCCCCGCAACGTCTGGCCCCGTGGCATCGTGGTGGAAACTTATCCTGGTGCAGACGGCGGCATCCGGAGTGCGACGATAAGAACAAAGGGAGGAGAGTTCCGGCGCCCCACGACGAAGCTCGCCGTCCTTCCGGTGAAGCAAGATGGCTCCGACTAGGAGTCTTCGCCGGGGGGAGAATGTTGCGGACAGCGAGCTCGTTAGATTTTAAGACCCTTTTTATTTGTTGATTTGTGTTTTTGATTTGGTTTAAGTAATGAAAATAAAGATTAAATCATGTAGGCTAAGAAATAGCTCTTAAGTTAACTTTAAGGTATTATTAAGTTAGGTTAAGTGTTTGTTTTATTTGAGCATGAGGGCGAGGGGCCGCACGACCGTCGCACACGAGCTCAGGAACCAAAATAAACATTGGCGCGGCGTGCGGCGAGTTTTGTTCTGGCGGAGATATTTATAGGTCGGAGTGGGGAGTGTGGCCCAAGTATAAATATGTTGCGACGCAATTAGCTGCCACACTCACACCCGACCCGCTACAGCGACCGGACGCATGCCGGCGCGTAGTTTATAAATAGTAGGTTAATGTTTTATGTTTAGTTTTAAGATAGATGTAAGAACCTAGACATAGTTTAGTTCGTAAGTTGGAAAAGTGGGCGTTGCCCACCAATATAGTAGGGATAAGTTATTGTATATAAATGAACGTTCACTGGTCAAAGGCGAGTAGAACCTAGGAGAACCTTGAAGAGCGAACAACAGAACCTTGAACAGAGCCTTTGACCAGTGAACCGAACCCGACAACCGCAATAGATCAAGTTTCATACAGTCCACTCTTTTATTTACGTTTTGAGCTACGAAGAGACCGGTTGAGTGCCCCATCCTCAACACATATCGTACTGAAGGGGCAACGCTCTCTCCGTAGTTATAGCTTTACCTGGCGTTTATTTACGGCTATCAGTTTATTTATACGTGTTGCTTCTGCGATTTTACGATTCCAATTCAATACCCTGAGTGTTAGGATTCGGATTAGTTACGTATACATACTTTTTAAATGTCATGTAGCAATAGCTTTATTTGGCATGGGGTTGTAAGTTGCAGAACATTCTTTAAAGTCTGGAAATTTTCTCAAGAAATATCTGAAACCTTTCACAATTTAAGAAGTTTCTTTTCGTTATAATGCTTAGAGTTGGCAAGGCCTAGTTATATTTTCGCAAGGCATTATTTTGATTATTAACCCGACTAAAGTAAAGCGAAATGGAAATTTATGAATAGGTTTTTACACTTGTATACTTGCGTACTTAGATACGTACAGTCAGCATCATAAATATGTATTCATTAAACACAACCTTATTCCCTTGCAGTAGAGTCGTATTTAAATATTTTTGAAAGTGTTCATATTATTAGACGTGACTGTACCTACATGAATGTGAATATTTTATTACAGTTCTTATTACTTAAATCACAACAAGCTTAGTGGCTCCAAGATGACTCTGCGTTTTATTGCTATGCTACGATTGTTAATTCCCATTCCTAGTTAAGGCCGGTAGACACGTAACGATATATTATCGTTCTAAGTTATTCGAGCACGCCCACCTTCGGAGTTTTCTCGAACACGTGCCTTGCAGCACTCTCTGTCTCTCGTATGGCTCCCGTGAAAAGTTGAAATTTGATTGGTTCAATTTGGGGGCAGGACAAACAATCACTTAAGCTAGGTACACAAGTTTAGACTAGAGTCTCACCAAACAATTTGACATAAGTAGTTAATACGATATTAGGCTGCACCCATACTGCTGCTTAACGGTGCGTATATTACAGTGCGTCTAAAACGGCGCCATGTTGTTATTATGGCCCCGTCTTTTGTTTACGCAACGACACCGTAATATACGCACCGTTAAGCTCCGGTGTAGGCGCACCTTTAAGTCGCAAATAATAGTCTATACTTTAGGTATTTAAAAAAATGTAAACAAAACCACCACGTGATATAGTTCGACAGCCAATAAAAGCCGGAAACTGATACCTACGTCATGATGTAATAAAACAGTTTTGATTGGCTGTTTAACAATGTCACGCGGTTTGGATTATATACATTTTTTTTAATACCTAAATGTATAGACTATAAGTCACGGCAAAGTTATTCAACATGGCTCGATCAACGTCAGAATTCTGGTATTCTTCCGCTTATACCACTCAATCTAACTTCGCTGAAACTTGATACTAATGTCTGAATATTCTTTTCCACAGCCAATTTGTCATGTCAATGTTCAAAGCCAGAAACTATTTCAAGAAAATATATCTTCGCGAAGACAAGGATGACTTGGGCGTGGGAGGGACCTCAGTAATTAAGCAAATTAGTTTCTTTTTTATAATGGGTTTGCTAAGGCCCGTACTAATAAACTAATCTCAACTCTAATGCTCGTCTCGAGATGTGTCAAAAATGTCAGTGTTCTATGGTTTGAGGTTTACTTTGACGTATCTTGTGACGGGCCTCTCAGCCAAGATGTGTTTATTAATACAGCCCTAACTCTTAACCTTTATCTTTCAAAATTACTTGTTTCCACATAATAGATACGAAATAAAACATGAAAATGAAACGGTCCTTGTATAGTTTATCCATCGGATAGCTTTGGTTGGTTGTTCAAGTCATGCCGTCATCGCCACTGAGGCACTGACGACAACACACGAATTACTAATCACGTGTATTTAAGTACATTCCAGTCACGCCTAGATGATATATAGCTCTCTGTTATGATTTTTTTAAGTAAGTTCATTACTGTCTATTTTAAAATGAATTGGCCAATAAGAACCGCAGTGAATTGACAAATAGGAAAAGACGGATTAAGGCCTCTGGTACTATTAGTCTATTACTAACTAGAAAATAAAGATACACTTAAGCACTTACGTGCGGGTTATATAACTAACAATTCAAAATATTTTAGAACGAAGGTCTCTAATGGCAATTATAATAATCCTTTTTTTTTCAACACGTAAATCTTCAAAATTGAATTGAAGAGACTCAATTTGGACTTGAGATCCAACGACATTACTATCCAAGAAACACCTTACTTTGTGGCATTCATTATTAAAAATGTTAAATGATAATACTTAGAACAGAAGCCTTTACCGTTTAATACAGTAAGAACACATTATTAACCCGTATTAAGTGTAATAAATTCATCTAACCCTCGAACAGCAAATGTTCCCGCCACACGCAGCTTTCACAAACAAAAGCGAGAAGCGTGACGATATTTGTTATAGATTGCCATTAAATAAAGTTGTCATTTCACGCTAAGAGAACATTTAATTTAGTTAATTTTCTCATTTAGGCCAATATGTCTAAATCGAATATAAAACTAATCGCTTGGAATGCGGATGGCGTGCGCGGTAAACGCGCTGAGCTGACGGATTTTCTGGTAAGTGACACGAAGCCTGATGTGGTAGCTTTAAACGAAACGAGACTTACTAGCAATATAAAATTTAGCATTCCGGGTTTCACTTGTCATCGCGTTGACAAACATTCAAATAAGAGAGGTCAAGGAGTTGCTATATTGGTCCGATCTGATTTAAGACACTCGCGTATTAATATCCCCAATACACAACATCTTGAAGCAGTTGGAATCGAATTACCCGTAGAAAATGAAAAGTATTTAATATTTTCCATTTACCAGTCACCCAACCTCAAATTTATCCCCAATGATCTGGACCTATTATTAAACTTAGGAAAGCGTGCCTTAATAATGGGTGACTTCAATGCTCGTCATCCTTATTGGTATGGCACAGTGACTAATAAACATGGCAAATCACTTTACGAACATATGATGCAAAGTGAATTCACCATTAACGCTCCAACTACCCCTACTTTAATACATTATCGTCCTAATCTGACACCAACCCTACCTGATCTTGTCTTAAACTGTAATATACCTAATGTATCAGACGTAAAAACCCTCTCAGCACTCTCCTCAAATCATCTACCGATCTTACTCTATATCAAAGAAGTAAATACATCTCGGCTAGTCAAATCTAACTATGACTATTCGAAAGCTGATTGGGACAACTTTAAAAAATTCCTCAATCACCGCACAGTTCTTTCGAGAAGTTCCTATAAAGCTAAACCTGAAATCGATATGGCAATAACTAAGCTACAGCAAACTCTTACTGATGGTATTAACTTATACGTCCCAATGCATAAATCAAATTTCAAAACTCCTGACTCGATACTGCCACGTAATATCAAAAGACTTATTAAGTATAAAAACCGCCTCAGACATCGTCAGCAGGGTCAGACGGATCATGTGCAACGTCAAATTATCCGTACTCAAATAAACTTCCTTCAAAACAATATCCACAATAAAATCAGACAGTTAAATGACAATCTTTGGCAATCCAAGCTTGCTAGGGCTGAAAATCCCAGAACGGATCTATGGCGACTTGCTAAGTCATTGAGCCCTAGTCAAAGCGACATCGCTCCTCTAAAACTACCTGACGGTACAACTACATCCTGTGTATCTGAGCAATGTGAGGAGCTAGCCAATACGTTCGTAGGTAATATGTGCTTAACTCTTGACTGGTCTCAAAATGAAACTCAAAACGCTGTTATGAACTCCATAGATCACATTAATACATCTGAAACCACAGAAATTATCCACCCCGTTCGACCAGCTGAAATATCAAATTACATTCGCCACCTGAAACCTCGTAAAGCTCCTGGTAACGATAATATAAAAAACATTGTTCTTAAACATATACCCCAAAAAGTCTCTGTTGAATTAGCTAAAATATTTAATGCTTGCTTACGGCTTTGTTACTTTCCTGATACATGGAAAAAAGCTAAAGTCATAGCTATTAAGAAACCACGTAAGGATGCTACTATCGTTTCTAGTTATCGGCCCATAAGCCTACTCCCTGCTCTGGGAAAGCTTCTAGAAAAAGCGATTTGCCATCGACTTAAACAATCAACGCAGCAAGTCTTAATAAATGAACAGTTTGGATTCCGTGATTGCCATTCAACAGTTCAGCAGCTGGCCAGAGTAGCTGAACATGTTGCTCATAACCTCAACTTGGGGAACGCGACGGGAATGTTCCTGCTTGACTTGGAAAAAGCATTTGATACCGTTTGGCACCAGGGCCTCCTTCATAAAATGTTAGCTTGCCGCATACCAATCTCACTTATAAAAACTGTCCAGTCTTACTTGGAAAATCGTTCATTTACAGTTCATATCAATGATATTGCCTCTTCACCCCGGATCGTCCCCGCGGGCGTTCCACAAGGTTCTATTTTAGGCCCGCTGTTATTTATAATCTACCTAAATGACATTCCTATTCAACCCAGGACTACTCTGGCCTGCTTCGCTGATGATACTGCATCTCTTACATCATCAAGTGACCAAGAACTTGTAATCTCTAGACTTCAACTATCAATAACCTTGCTGCATGACTTTTTCAGTAGGTGGAAATTGAAATTAAATGAAGATAAAACGGAAGCAATTATGTTTACTAGACGACGAACATTACCTAAAAGAAAAATTAAATTGAATGGTTTTGAAATACCTTGGAGTATTTCAATAAAATATTTGGGAGTTCAGTTGGACAATAAACTCAATTGGAGTTCGCACATTCTAACTTCATGCTCTAAAGGTATTCAAGCTTTAGGTGCCCTTTCCCCTATTTTAAATCGCAAGTCTTGCTTAAGCAGTAGCTCTAAGCTCTCACTCTATACAACGCTGATTAGGCCGATAATTACATACGCTTGTCCAGTATGGAGTAGTACACGTAACACAAATTACAATAAATTGCAACTTGTGCAAAACAAAGCACTTAAAATCTCATATAATACACCTTTTTATACCAACTTATATAAACTACATGATAAGATCAAACTTCCTTTGTTAAAACAATTCATTTTAAAACAAACAAAACATTTTTATATTACTACCAATCCCCGAAATAAAAATCGATTAATTAATACAATTGGTCGCAGTCGGCTTTGTGACCTACCTTATGTCGATAAGTACAAACGATATCGGCTGCCACATCACTACGTGTTCGCGACCGACGACGTCATGCGCCGGCCGACCGGTCCCGGCAGCTCGCGCCGCGCCGCTCGCGCCACTCGCAACTAGCAATCTACCCTTTTTGTTTTGTTTAATTAATTTAATTCAACGCTCAGAGTAAAAACTATATTATAAATTACAACGTTATGTTGTATAATGTTAACAGCAAAATAAGTTAAATCTGTATAAAAGCCTCTTAAGTTAATTTAACTTACTTTATTACATGCTACAAATGCGAACTCCGAAAAGTGAGCATAAACCTAAATATGGTACTAGTTAATATCACTAGTATAACTTGTTAATCCTTAATACTAAGCATCCATTATTATTATATAAGGTTTATAATGGGCGTCAAATAGCTCAAGTAACCATGTCCATTGCATGTTATTTAAACCTAGGACTTTAAACGAACACTAGGTATTAAATTGTATTGTTTCTGGTTTAATATTAAAAAGAAAAAAAAAAAAAAAAAAGTTAATTTTCAATTTTGCAAATAAACGCAATATATAATTTTAAAGATCAGTTAGATCAAGTCAATGATAATAATAATTCATAGGTACTTTCAAAGTATATTCCGAAGTATCCGGACTTGGTTTCCTTTAAGGTTTGTCAGTTTCATAACCCCACATTTCACTCTCCCGGTTGCCAACTATTTATATGTAAAAATCACGACGACCCGTTGCTATGTTAGCGTCAAAGGAAATGTGAAATTATACTTTACAGTTTGTGTATCGCGGAGATGTCGGAAATCATCGTAGAACCAAATTCCACTAGCGACCCGCCCTCGCTTCGCTTCGGTTTATGTGATTATTCTGTAACACCCGTTCATAAAACAGAATTTATTAAACCTTCCTCTTGAATCACTCAATGTGTTAAAAAAAACCGCATCAAAATCCCTTGCGTAGTTTTAAACATCTAAGCATACATAAGGACAGACAGACAGCGGGAAGCGACTTTGTTTTATACCAATGTAGTGATACTTCACCTACGCAACGGATTTTGATGCGGTTTTTTTTAGTAGATAGAATGATTCAAGAGGAACGTTTTTATGTATAATAAACTCTGTTTTATGTACGGGTGTTACAGAAAACTTACATAAACCGAAGCGAAGCGAGGGCGGGTCGCTAGTAATATTATAAAATAAATGCGAAGGTAACTTTAAACATAAAACTTCGGTGAGACTCAGACATATTAAGGAGATCACTTCGGGTGACTCGGGGGGAAACTGTTTGTTAATCTTTGACCGTTAAACTGATTAAATTTGGTATGAACCCGATGAAGAACCAAAGGTACTTTTCAACCCGGAAACTGATACAGTTCCAAAGGGCATATCTTCAACGACTCCAACTCGGACAAAATAGCGGGCATCAGCTAGTTTACTGTAAAATAAATAACGGGGGCATGACATATCCAAGTTAATTTTTAAAATAACTGATATGATATCAGTTTCTGCGCCATATTAAATTAACCTTGATTTTGAACCTGTTTTTAACCTTGAATATGTAGTGAACAGACGCGGCGCCACTCGAAACTACCGAAATTTATGACCCGTAGGTACTTGTTACTCGATCCTTTAAGTGTCGTCCGGTAGTGACCCATGCTCTATCTTTATTAGGATAGCTCTATTACGTTTGAACGTTTTGATTTGAGGAACTATAAAATTGCTTTCTGCATAGACAATTTCTACAGGGTGGAAGGGGACGGGGGACCTTCCCGGAACTATAGCGTTAATTAAGAGGTACACAGTCGATTTGTGATGGTAATAATGATGAATTAACTAATTACAAAAAACAAATTGACTCATTTTTCATTGCGGTGACAACCCTGTTACACCTACCCATTACGACTTAACTATGAAAACTCGAAACTACGCTTATTTCCGAATATTGACGGTTGCCATAATGATAAGGTGATAACTTATGATTCATAGACGTCAAATAATCCATGAACAAAACGAAATGAAAATGATTTTTATTATTTACACAATTTATTAACCATTAGTTTACACATTATAATGTAGTTATAAAAATCTAACACTACGTCTACAAAAATCTTCATTTACTCTCACATTGTTTATGAAATAAAAACAATGTTTAAAAGGCAGGATTGGAAATACGAATATACATATTGCCATTTGGAGTAAACATTATTTTTTATTCATTTATTCTTATAATCTTTATTATATAAAAAAAATGTACTTTTTTTTTTTTTTTTTGCCCCGCGGCGACTTCAACAGCTACTACCGCCGGGCTATGGCGTTTCCACGAATCAGTGATTTCGCCAGTGTCAAGTGTATATAAGTATAAATCAATATAGCAATAAAATACAATCCAATCTTCTCTGGGAAGATTGGGGGCAACGTTGTTCGGTAGTTTGTAGGACAGAGGTCAAGATAGTTTTAACCTATGTACCACTTCAAGTCCACTTGTAACGAGAAGAAAGATGCTAGATACGCGAAATAAGTCCAAGTTTTCAATCACTGTGCAACACAATGGCATAAAAAGTACAAATCACTATCAGAAAAGAACATTGAACACCTAAATACACAAAAAAATAAAACCAAAACAAATTACACATCCGCCATCTTTTAACGTTGCAAATGGCCCCTCAAAATGTACTTATAGTGGCCGTCGATTTGACGTTTACTTTGATATAATCTTGTGACGGACCTCTCAGCCAAGATGAGTTTATTATACGGTCCTAAGTATGTACGTTCAAGAGACAGTGTTTTGAGTGGAAAACTCAAAAAGCTAGATTAAATAAAATTATACAACACCACCATCACCGTTTTTTTAATTCGTCCCTAATCATAGGCTTATCAATACAAAAATCACAACTCGTGAGAATCACTCAAGGCGTACCTATACTAATTTACATCTAATAAAATATTTGTTAGATGACGTCAATATTGCTGAGATAATAAAAAATATTGCTGAGAATTACAATGGCGGCCCTAATTGACCGAATACCAGTCCGGACATTTAAGATCGCTGATTTATTCTATTTGGAGTGTCGCCAACTTGGACACTGGCATCCTTTATAAATATGCTTAATATTTCTGTATTCCTATTCCTATCTTGTTTCCAAAGGGCTATTTACTCGTTAGAACGTTTTATTAAACAGATATAACTACGCACAGGCATATGATATGAGACATCGAGTTGCGGAAGTTGCAGAGTTGCTATACTTAATATAAAATAAAATTACCACATAATATACTCCTGCCCACCTATTTTTTTCTTCTTATGTATTCTGCTTTTACAAGTTTATGGCATCAGTGTTTACCTAGGTACCAAAATTTAAATTTAACTTTAATTTAGTTTAAATGGTTTTTTGCAAAAAAATAATGGAAAACCTTTAACTTCTCTAAAATAAGAACCAAGAATCTACAATTGCTCCTGGTACATTATTGGTACAATCACCTTCTTACACTTTCAGCTGGATTTTGAATACGAAAAAGATTAAACAACTTCCTAAATAAGCCGTTTCCAATTTGTCATTAACGTCGGAAGGGACTTAAAGGCCTAATAGTTCGGTAATTTGACATGATTTCGGGAGTATTTTTTATTGAAACTCGAAAGGAAGAAATAAGAAACTGATGTGAGTCCTACCAGTAGTGGGCTTATTTCCTAACGCACTTGCAATCGCAGTCGACTTCAAAGTGCCTTCGATTTTAAAAATGAAAACCACAATAGCAATAGTACAGAGGGTACTCTATGAATTGTGTATTAAGTACTTATATAAAAATTAACTATAAACTTTCGTTAAACAAACATCCAATGTTTTATAATTTTCATTGTTAATCCACGTTTCATTGATCACGCGATTATTATCTGGTACTTCGATATTCAGATCGAAGTGGCGCCATCTATCACTCTCGCGTGACGTTGACATGTTCGTCATTAGCAGAGAAATCGTGAAAATGACGCGGCATGTGGATTGGGAATGGTAGTTGGAACAAGTGGAACAACACTGGGAACTAATAAGGCTGTTTTTTTATTTAAACTGACAACCGTTTTTTCGAAACGATAATAATAAGTTCATTTTACATCTGATACAAACAAGACTTTTAGGACTATGTACAAAATTCGGAATTCCCTGCCTATGTTTTAATTACACTTTAAAAACAACGCAAACCTTTTAACAAGTTTAGCGAGAGCAAGTTTTTTTATAAAATTTGCCATAAAGTTGACAGCATATTTATTCCTAATGAAAAACACTTTTACGGACAATCGCTGAGCTCATTCAAAGTTTCATGGAATTATGAACTTCTTACTTCTTTCAAGCTTCCGTTTCTAAGATTATTAACAAGATTGTTTTTTTCCTTGTAATTGGAGTCGTGCAGTAAAATTCCAGAAGAAAATTAATCTATCTTTCATGTCAGCTATAATGAAGGAATTATTTGCCTACGCATTGAACTAAATATTTTTTTATTTTAAGACTAACATTTGACCGTGACGAACCGCCTGGAAATCGTTGTATCCTTCAAAGGTTTAACAGAAAAGAAGATGATCCGTAAATAAAGTATGAGTATTGAGTATTGAGTATTGCTTTTCCACCGGCGAGGCGGGGTGAGATGAGGCGAGACGAGAATTGAAATTTGTATTAAAACAACCATATCCACCGAAATCGCTATAAGGGTACAAATTTCAATTCTCGTCTGGCCTCATCTCGCGTCGCTGGTGGAAAAGCAGCTTGAGTTTCGTGTCACTTGAAAAAGCGTTTTTTCTCAAAACAGGCTTTTACTATCAGTGGTTTGAGCTATGCGTTGATATATGTATTAAGTTCTTGTTTTTTTTCATAATTGAATTGTCCGTTGTCGGATTCGGGCACCGAGGGTTCCGTACCGCCGCACAGTAGGTATTATGTATTCTGATTTGAATTGATTTCGAATCGAATCAGCGTAAGCACAAGTCACACTTGGCCATTTTTGAGAACTTGTTATTTTTTTGTACTATAATCGCACCAAAATTTTACGCTGGTATGTTTTGCAGTAAGTATGTATATATACATACCAACATATATGTAAGTATATGTATGTATATAGCTTCAATAAAAGCAGATAAATGTCACAAACAAGTAAGTTTTTTTTTAAATATATGTCTACATATAAAAATAACCAAGGTATAAGCCAACAAAGATTCATTCTTATCTCGTTCTAGCAAAACAGAATTTAACGTGGAGTTTATATGGCCGACCTGTTACAATGACATCACAGTGCACTTCGAGATCCCGCTGTCTAATTAGCAGTTTAAAATGCTTGTATCATCCGTATTTATTGACCGATTTTTATTTTTATTTCTTTTATGGTGATCTCTTTTACGGTATTTTCATAATTTGTTGAGAAATGCGATGCGATTAAAAAAATCGATACATGTTCAAGAAGAAGAAGAAGAAATACATTTATTCACTACACAGAAGACACGCGGTAGCGAATCGGACACTGGCTCACCATTATGCTGAGGCATCAGACACCTACAGCGCTGATTTTCAGCCAGTACCGTTTTATTCCCTATTTTGCCGTATTTTTCTCACTTAAAAGTTACAGTAACACAGCAGTCACTTGCATTTTTTATAGCTAGTCTAAACCTCTTTTAAGACCGTCCCTTGACCTTAGGAAATATTGCAAATGAACTGTCTGTTTGTGTGACTGGTAATGTCCACGGTCTAATTGAAGTGCTAACAAGGCGCTGGCTGCACGTTCAGACGGCCTGTCGCGTGGCTCTAATTGCACCAACTCAATTAGGGAATACGAAGGATAAATGTGACACGTGCACTCGGCATGGAGCCTGAATTAAGGCTCGAATTAAACATTAATATAGAAAAATACACGAGAAAAATGTTTATTACCTATAGGTAACGCGACGGCACAAAACTAGTTTTACAGATTTAGACCCTATTTCGTTTCCCCCGACTCGGCTTATCTCTACACCATAAAATTTGGTAGCTGACAGTCAAGTCATGTTTTTTTAAATTTCTCTACATGTAGCGTAAATAAAAGAGCCTACTCATTTGAACTTTTTTATTAAAATGGTACCATTAAAACAACGAACTTAGGTATTAGCTGTATTATCGCCCCTATACAGTCGACAGCTGCTTGATTTCAGACATGACTGTGCATTAAAAATGATTTTATTCGTAGTTGTTCACTGCGACAAGACATAATCAATCAGATAACAGTGAATACCTCTAATGACGGCTATGAACCCTACACACGCCAGACAGTGAATAGAAAAACAACGTTGAGTGGCGATATTGCCGCGATAATGACGCGTTATCACTACGGAGTATTAATCGCTGTCGGCATAGGCCACAAACTAATTTACATGATTTTTTGTTCACTTTATATCCTATACGTACAGTCACGAGATTTAATTTGGACCTTAGGTCCAAAGTCAATCTGACATTCTACAACAATAAGGTTGAGTTTCCTGAATGTTACAAATGACTTGACATCTCTAGTGACATTGACGACTTCAAGCATATTTTTCTTGAAATGGGTCCCAAATTAACGCTCGTGACCGTACGTATTACAATCAGTATGTTGTACTATTAAACGAGCAATATTTATATTACACCTTGTCAATCCACCAGTGGAACCCGCTAGTGGGAAGCCGGCAAATCGATTGCCAACACAATAACAAAGGACCAGAATCCGGTTCGAAGGACCAAAATTAATGAGCTGTTTGCCCGTGGTTGTGGTTAAATCAGGCTTCAGATTGTTCTTGAATGTTAAAATACGTCTAAATAGGGAGTATGAATGGATTTTTTAAATCCCATTTCTCAACAAAATATGAAAATACCGAAAAAAATATGTCCAAACTTAAATTAAAATTAAAATCGGCCAAGAAATACGGATGATATCAGCATTTTAAACCGCTAATTTGATAGCGATTGGACAGAGATATCCGGGTTGCCGTCAGAGGGGCTATTGCTTAACGCACTTGCAATCGCAATTGTTTTCATTTTGAAAATCAAAGGCTTGTCTGCATACAAAATGAAAACAATTGTTTCGCATTGAAGCCAATTGAGATTGCGAGTGCGTTAGGCAATAGCGACGCAGGTCATGTAACACGGCGGCCATTTAAATCCCATGTTAATTAAAGTCAAGTAATGCTAGAAAGAGATAAAAACAAATCTTTGTTGGTCTATGTGTTGGTTATTTTTTCTCACCTTTTTTTACATGAATCAGCTTTTTTATTGAAGCTGTGGAAAAAATCATAAACATTGGTTGAGTAATTTATTAGCACTGAAAATTAAACCTATTAACATAATATGTGTGCAATGTAAACAATTTAATTAGTCTAAGAATGCCCTACGTTAGCATTAATAAAATTAGATTTACTACATTATGTGCAACTTGCTTGTAAAGTAAGTATATATATTTGTTATCACGTTCTCGATAACACCTCTAACGATTTCGATAAAATCTGCGATTTAGGGATGACCGGGGTGAAAAATCGATCTGTCAAGTTCGTCAAGTCTGTCAAGATTTTTCGGGAAAAGTCTACCCTAACCTGACCAACACCAAATTCCTGAAAACACTAAGACTCCAGCGGAAAAATAGGTTGCAGTGTAACAAAATTCGTTGACATTATTTAGTCTACGACACGTTTGCGGTCATTCAACCGGTCCCTCTGTTTAATGACACAGTAATTCTACATACGTCTCTATTCCAATAAAGTTTAACTTCTGCGTTAAATTTTGATTAAGACGCCACATATGCTGACTCTAACTAAAGTGGGACTGGGGCTGGAACCGTCTGCCGAATGCAAACAGAACGGTGGGCCAACGTAGTCACTGAATGGGCCTGCTAGTAGCCACTGGAGTAGAGGCAGGTCAAAGAGGAGATGGTGGGACGACTTGGATACCGTTCGAAGCGAGTGGCAGGAGTTTGCAGTTAATAGGGAGGAATGGAAGAAAAGAGGGGTAGTGGGACACCAATAAAGGCTAAAAAAACGCTTTCACACCTCGCAACCCGACCAAAATCAATTAAGTCACGTAAGTACTCCACATTAAAACGATTTGAGATAAATAATTACCTACTCGTAAGTAATTCACGCGCGGCTTGATTGCAACTGCAACGTCGTATGCGCCAATTGACTTATCGAAAAAACACACTGGTTTATTATTATTATATGCAAAAAGTGTTGAGGTTCTTGTAGTTAATCAAGTCTTCACGTTAAACAATTTAGAGAGTAAAATATCAAGTTCATAACCTATACACTTAATGAAAGAGGAGACACATAGACATTATGTTTACCTATTAATAAGATCCATATACTCGTAGCAAAACATAACTGACTTGCACATAAAATGCAGTTCAAGCCGAAATCACCTGAGACAATGGACGTAGTTACGTATAATGGCTGTTGAAAGCACAGTAATTGTGCAACGTTTCAGCAGTTATGCACTCGCTTATCACTGAACAGGATGATTGTTAATCTCAGAACTACCTTCACATGTTTACGCTTTGAGCCATTTTAAACATTTACAACAAAAAGGTTCGGTTTAAATATCGAACGCCCGTGCATTATTATACCTTTCTGGAGAAATGATAAATACCTAGACTATGGTAGTAAGCGTATTAAAGTAAACCTGGTAGTGATAAATCATTATATTTAAATACCATCGGACGTTTGATAAATGACAAATGAAACGGAATAATATAAGATGAAATAAAATTATTTCAGTTACACCGCATTTACACGGTCAGAGTACTTACTTACCTACTCTCGGACCGAACGCACTCAAATGCATTCTGGGACAGAAGTAACCGTTTATACAAGTGCACTCGTATGTCCGATGTGTGTTGGCTTAGACACATGGGAGTACTACGGCGGTGGTGGACAGTTTTAGCTTGGATTTGTGTAAACCACTATCCCTGCACAATTGTTGAAGCGTACGAGGACACTCAAACCGTGTCAACGCGGCTTTATTTTCTTGTCTTGGTTTAAGAGAAAAGTGTTTAACACTAGGGGCCCTTATATGGCTGCGTTTATCGCGTGATAAAGTTTGGATAAGGCATCCGTCACCTTCTGACACGTAAATAAGTACGAGAGTGACGGATGCTTTATCCAAATTTGGCACGCGATATGGACGCAGCCCTACTAGGCCCGCAGAAGACCCATTTTGCACTTTATTTAAGAGGATGTGAAGCGACGCTTATATCGCGTAGCTGTCCCGTGTAAATTTTGCTCCGGGCGATAACGTTTCTCACACTTTAAGGTCTAATTTTCACGATTAATTAATATGTTGTAGTGATTATGAAAAACTCGGTCTGTACATTTCTGTTTTTTGTTTTTTGAATTTTTTTCGCACAAAGAAATATTTTATTGGAAAGTAAAATGTACAGACATAGTTTTTCATTATATATACGACATACTCAAAATCGGACTAGGTTTAAAGGGCGAGAGACGTTATCGCATTTTGTATGGAAATTTCAGCCCCACAATCCTCTTAATTGACGTCTCAGTTCAGGCAATTATGTAACCTGCATCACTTTATAGTACCGTAAAACTACACAACTATGGTCCTGGCCTACAACAATAGTCTAATTTTCAATTATAGCTAGTGTTTAGAGCAGTCAATTTTAGGCCAAACAGTACATATAAATAGCAATAATAGCAGTAAGGTATCATATTTTAGAATAATGCATGAGAAATATTGGACTATTGTTGCAGGCTAGGACCATAGTTGTGTAGTTTTACGCCTTCCGTCGTTGGATACCATATTCGCAAAACATGATATTCTGAAAAATATCATAAAAGCAAAACATCATAATTATTCGCAAAACATGACATTCGCAAATGATCATAGCAGCAAGACATCACATTAGCAAAACTTAACTATTATTAAGACATGAATTAGATAGTGTCAACGGAGCTCCACTGCAGCGAAGCTCCTATTTCTGGGTAGTTTGGCCCTCCGGGCCTGATATAAATCTAACATAACCTAAATCTACCTCCGAAATTTATAACAAAACCCGACTATTTGTAAATATAATGTTTTGCGAAAATCGTGTTTTGCTAGTATAATGTTATGCGTATATGATGTTTTGCTAGTATGATCTTTTGCGAATGTCATATTCTGTAGAGTAACCGGTTTTACGGTAGGTAATCGTGCCACAGCACGGCAGCAGGGATTTATTTCGGGATTAAAGGTAGTCTTTCAAACTTTCGTATTTATAATATTACTGCAATGAATAGGTTAGCTTAAACTCCTAGATATCAATTTCTAAAGCGCATCCGCTGGCTGTCGTCTAAAAACAAGGGTTTCCTTCCATTATCGCTTTAAAATATAGATGAATTAGCGAGAGCGTGGAATTGTACATGTAGTTGTGTGTTTATAGGCAAGAGCAAGAGAGAGAGAAGTATTTAAGTATTTCTCTTTCTCTCTTTCTCCGCTAATTCATCTATAGCTATACCATAGTGTTGTAAATATTTGTATCATCACTACATAGTATAAAACAAAGTCGCTTCCCGCTGTCTGTCCCTATGTATGCTTAGATCTTTAAAACTTCGCAACGGATTTTGATGCGGTTTTTTTTAGTAGATAGAGTGATTCAAGAGGAAGGTTTTTATGTATAATAAATTTTGTTTTATGTACGTGTGTTATAGAAAACTCAAATAAACCGAAGCGAAGCGAGGGCGGGTCGCTAGTATGAAAATAAAATGTGTCCGATGGCGTGGGCGCAGTGGCGAGGAGCATGAATGAGGCCGGAGAGGATAAATCATACGTTTGTTGGGCCAATGAGCCGCGGTCAATGTCTAGCTCAGTAGGCATCCTGTTGTGAAATGACACAACTAACGCCCGTTTACACGGGTCCATTTCTTGGCATTAGTGCTTTTCTCCTAGTCGATTTTGTGACCTTACATTTCTAATGATTTCATTTATGCTCGTTTTAATAATTATTATTAATAAATAATACATACATACATAAATCCCGTCACGCCTTCATCCCACAGTGTAGGCAGAGTTACAGAATTACCAACAACTCTAACAACTTGTTGTTAATCCTATAACAACATTTTGCACAACAGGCTAAGATGTTTACCGTGTGTATATTAGTGACAGGTTGCAAGCCCATCGACTAACAACCCAAGCCTATCCTTTAGTCGTTTCTTACGACTTCCACTGGAAGTCATGGAGTGGCACTATTCTAAGCCGGCAACCACACGGCAAAAAATAATAATAACAAGGTAGTAAAGTAATAACTTAATACTGATTGTATTTTATGATTATAAAAATAATCTTCTGCTCGAGTTTCTTGCGGCACTTCTTCTCCGCAATGATGGTCTTGTTCGAAGTGCTAGTAGATTCACTCCAAATTACCGACGTGTAAAACAGCCGTCATGGTGCCAATTTACTGAATAAATATTTAGATATTTTTAATTTTGTCACTTGTACTTACTTCTTTTTCTTTCTGTGCCTCTAACTAGTGGAAGTTGGCAGTCAGGTGTACTTGCATTTCAAGATTATAGCTTGGCTAAAGTGACTGGGCTGCTACTGAACAAGCAAACTTCACCCTCGACTCCATGGTCACTTAACCATCAGTAGGTATGCCCAGGCAAGATGCAAACGCTGCTAACGTTTCTACTTTCTATCGACTCGAAATGTATGGAGTTGCCATAAGCTGTCGACGCGATCTGTCATCAGCTTACGTCAATCCTATATTATGTCGATTTTTGAAAATCGTTAACTTAGCGTTAAGTATCTTGACTAGGCCCTCAGGCGATAGAGGTCTCTTCCCTTGCAACAAGATCCAATTAATAAACTGGTGGTTGTCAGTTTTAATATATTGTTATGTCACTTGCCACTCCGGCAGTCTTTTTGAGCCATCTATAAATCTCTCTCACTCACAATTACATGAAAGACCAAAAACTTCAATACTGTAAACAAATGTCAAAATGCTATCACCCAATTTAAGTAACAACGATGAACTGCTGAATTTCATTTTAAGATTTGGCTCGTTTACATACCTTACTTGTATGTTTCGCAAGTTCGTGAAAACGTAAGTTTGTTTGCAATAAAAAAAACTTTATCGAGTGAGGGTAAATTATAGATAAGCAACGATTACTATTGACGAGAACTAGACCCGTGTGAACTCTGCACAATGCGATAACAGAATTTAAGTTTTCGCTTCTCCAAGATTTCAAGTATTCTTTTCAGATGACGCACGGCTTTACATACTCGTAAGATCCAACTAACCCCAATTCAGTTCATCCCAATTTCCACTTTCCGAGCAAATGAAGCGCATTCTTCGCCAATTTGCTACACAAATGGGAAATCAAAGGCGATATTCTCCAAAAAATGGCTTCTTTTTCAACGGTCGATCGAGCCGAGTTTTAAGCTACCTAATTGAGAATGCACTGCAATGCAACTTAAATTTGTCGGTTAGTAATTCGTCCGTCGAGTTGTTATTGTGTTGTTGGATTAAGATAATTGTCTAACAGAGTAAACTTTTCAATCACCACACGCCAAAAAACTACTAGCGCTTCCCAAGACGAGATCACGTCCGCTGCGAAGCTGCCGCAATAAACTCAGAGTCATTGAATTGAATAAATACCATTAAGTCTTTGCCTAGTCAGACAGACAAAACGAGTACCGTAAAACGAAGTGAGTACGGACACAGCCTAAAATAATTAATTGTTACAAATAAGAACATGTATTAAATTAACAATGTAACGTTTCGTTTATTGGAAATAATTTCAGTCTTATAGTTAGTTACATATTTAATTTATGCTTCATTTTAGGTTGTGTCCCTACTCACCCCTAATCTCTACTCACACAGTTTTACGATACGATAAGGATAAGAAAACTGAATAATGCAACAGTCGTAGTCCTATTCGAAACAAAATAAACTGTTTTGACATCAATATAAATTCTTGGAAAACTCTTGCGTAAAAAGTTCCGTTTTCTCTTCGCTATGTTATCAGATTTCCATTTAAGTAGGCCATGAATTGTCACTTACCAAGGTCTCCAGGAGCAACGGATACTTATCGCATCATTAGCTTAACTTTATTAAAAACTGCTCCAGTTACAAGCCCGCTCGAAATTACGACGCCATTACATTCTAGCCACAATAAATTACTAAACCTGAGAGTTAGAGATTAGCCACATAAACTAGGAAGGTGTAAGTTCGCGTATGTACCTGTTTTATTATTATTTTGTCTGTGTGTTGTGGTTTTTTTTTTATTCTTGTACAATAAAAAGGATACATACTTACATACTAGATGTCTGGTAGATCTATACCTATAGTATCAGATAAGAAGTCAGTCCCGACACATTACACAACCATGAACCTTCTGAATATTGATGATGTTAACAGTAACTATTCCTTCACATGCAACAAATAAATTTCACGTTTTTTTACTGCTGTCAACAATATCAATATTGAGAAACTTCATGGTTCAAGTGTCAGAATTATAGCTACCAACTTTCAAACATGTTAAAAGTTAAAACTGTAGTTTCACTTTAAGAGTTCGCTAGAGTGAGAGAAGGTCGAAGATTTTACCTACATGCAACTACAATGAAAATACTACCCGAAAATCGATGGCCCCAGTGCAAATTAACAAAGTATAAATTGACTGTGCTCGATGTAAATTGTAATTGAATAACAAAAGTAATATGGTTTTTGAATGAACTCGGAATTGTGCATCATAGCATTGAAATATTACTTTCACATTATCCGGGTTTATTTTCCTCAAACCGAATTATCGAAGAGATGAACTATTTTTATGCTATTATCGAAATCTGTAGGATAAATAGATTTATGTGGATATGTATCAGCATGACTCGACTTGATATTGGGTCGCAGGATTCTTGTTCAGAAAGTCTCTCAGATATTTCTCAAGCAAAATATAAATCAGATAACTAGAGATCACGCCCTACAACTCCTCACGTTCGCCGTCCAATGGTTCATGTACAGAGTGTATGTGATATATAAGGATTAGAAAGATCTTTCTTTGCTAGCTTAGAATAATTTATTTTAACTTTTCAATGTTATAATTAGTTTAAGAGTAATTAAGGTTTTAATGTTACTGGGCATAGAACGCTACCTTGTGGTACTCCTAAACTAATTAACATACTAGAAAGTTAAATCTACAGGGTGTCCAGTAAATAATGGATAACCTTCTACCCATCCATGGGGCACCTCAGGCTGGTCCCGATAAAGGACTTACAGGGTTAGTAAAAGTTGCATGGTTTTCGAGATAATCGAACTTTTCTATTTTCTTAATAATTAGCACCTTGCTTCACTGTAATGACCGCCAAGGCCACAAATAAAGAGATTTTGTCGTTCTGTTTGCTGTTAAATATTCTTTAATAGTGATGCTAACGGATGTGTCTTAGAGCATTATGGTAGCGACACTAATTTCTTGTTAAACATATCTTAATTTATAACATCACATTTTTTCACCACAAGCAGTCAAAGTTGTTGCAAACTTTAAAGCAAAATGTGATGTTATAAATTAAGATATGTTTAACAAGAAATTAGTGTCGCTACCATAATGCTCTAAGACACAACCGTTAGCATCACTATTAAAGAATATTTAACAGCAAACAGAACGACAAAATCTCTTTATTTGTGGCCTTGACGGTCATTACAGTGAAGCAAGGTGCTAATTATTAAGAAAATAGAAAAGTTCGATTATCTCGAAAACCATGCAACTTTTACTAAACCTGTAAGTCCTTTTTAGGGACCAGCCTGAGGTGCCCCATGGATTAGTAGAAGGTTATCCATTATTTACTGGACACCCTGTATATTCAGCACCGGTACAGAAAGGGATTTTTATTCCTTAATGTTAACGTCAAGTTCTAGAACACTCTGTAGACCGTACGAGTAATATTAATTGAGTTTGTTTCTATGGCAACACAATCAAGATATAATTGAAAATGTTACATGTTAAGGACTGCCGAAGCGATCAAAACGTTTTGTAAAGCGACTGTGAACGTGTTACATCTCGTGCTAAGTGGATGAGATCCGCTGGTATACGGCAATTAATATAGCCTTTGCGTAACTTAACTAGGTGGCAATGAATGCCCTTTATGCTATTTTAATTTCGACTTAAGTTAGCAGTTTACGAAAATCGCTAACGTTAACGATACGCATCCTGCCTTCTGCTCGTATAATATTACTGATAAAAAAAAATGATATTTCTCTTGACAGGACCGAAATGCCAATGACCCTCGGGTAAATTGCAGTTACATTCTGGCTAAACTCAAGGGAATCCACTTGATATCCGGAAATACTCATACCGACTAATAGAACACTGCCATACCTATCATTCAGTGTCAACGTTTATGAACATCATTTTCCATCACGTAAACCATGTTAAATAGTCTCATTGCGTATTCAAGTGCACACGATGAGTAATTTAGGTAGGTGTGCCTGCAACCTAAAACCTGGAAATGAAGTCTTCCCAGCACTTTTATACGCTTTCTTTAAAAAATGGCTGAAACGTGGAGCTTATTCATCCTATGCTGCCTACACATACTGCCCTCTTTACGAAAAAGGCACATCAGCTAAAACATCACAATCAATGTGATCTTGTTACCAAGTAGTAAGGTTGAATCTGCGTCGCTTTTCATATTTAGATGCGTCTTTTTGGTTTAGGTAAACAGTATACTTACATTGTTAACAGCACGTGACTGTGTTGTAAATTTTAGTCCCGCTCCGTTATAAGAAACCTCATGGTAATTACCTTAATCAGTATAATTTAAAAAAATAAAACTTAAAACTTCAACTTTTTTTCTAAACAATTTGAGCTTGTTATTCTATTCTACTGTTTAAAACCATATTTCCTGTGACCTATTTTATTTAAATGTTTTATGTCACTTTAATTAAGAAGTGTAATAAAAAAAAATACAAAGCGTACAACGTTAGTTTTTAAGAGGAATTATCATTAGGTTAGGCTGTACAGTCGACGTCAAAGATAGGAATGTTTTTTTTTTACTTATTCTATTGAAATAAGGTCCAAAAATGTAAGCATATCTTTGTCGTCGACTGTACTGCGCGGTTGCGTTAGCGGTTGTTTATTGAAAAACCCAGCGGACTTAACATATTTGGAAGTTTATTTCCCCTTATTTACATATGGGGTTGTGAAATTTTCGAATTGTTTACGTGAGATGTAAAACTACTTGTGAAGCACAAAACCTTTTAGTTACTGTACTAATGCCCGGTTCCTATATATTCAAGAAACAAATCGTTTTCCTTACGTCTCGTTAAAATTTGACACATTTTGTACGTAGCAAATGTCAAATTTTAACGAGACGTAAGGAAAACGATTCGTTTCTTGAATATAGGAACCGGGCATAAGAGAGTATTTATTACAGAACCCCATTAATTGCAGACAAAGAAAAATGGCGCAGTTATCGAGAACTTTACACAGGAGTTGGTAGCTGACTGGTTATATAGATTGGAAAAAGAAGAAGATAGGTAAGTTTTTAAGTAGGTACCTACTCTAAGCAGTATAAAGCATATCGTCTTAATCTGTTTTGTGGTATAGTTCTTAACTCAGCTGTCATTACTGTCAAGTAAATAAGAGAAATCAAAACGATGACAATACGATAACAGGGAGGTTATTATGACATAGCAATGCAGCTCTGTTTACGCTGAGGGAAAAGGTCAGAGCTATATAACTGCTATAGCTATTAATGTTTTCACCGATCACCGATCCCATCTGACTTGTTCATAATTTCAGCTAAATTACCTATACACAGTATTTGTTTTATTCAATGTAGCCACACAAATTATATGACACATTAGCTATGATTAGAAATTAGGGATTTAAAGTAAATTACTATTATAATTAAAAGTTAACTGAAAATACAACATTATTGGTGGTAAGACTTTATTGACTTTATTCTAATTACAAAAAAACTAGTTAAATATTTGGCATACCTACTCGTTATTAATTAAGACCCTTAGACCTTAGACTTCGATATCGTGATCAATTGATCATATTGTTTACATTACGACAGCTTTCATTTGCTTATCTTACTTAGTAACAACAACAGAGCAAGAGGGTCTTAATCAAAGTAGAATAACAGCTCACACTCACATGAAAAGCAATAATAATTCGCTCATTAACATAAGTTTAATATTTTTAAGATTATATTTTAGCTTTACGGATTAAATATTTACTTAATTGTAAAGTTTACGAGACCCAAAAACCCACTTTCACAAACGTTCATTAAGTGTAATGTCGCCTTAAGTCACGTTCGGTCCCTTTACCTTGGCGTAACAAAGTGACACAAAAAGTCTTCACGGTACATTCATGTAAAGGCCATGAACGAATGTGCTATGGGGGCCTAGACAACATACATAACAAGATGCATTTTTGAAAACTGACAAAATGTTGACTCTTACGTAAATCCTAAATAATTTGTCGGTTTTCAAAAATCACTAACGATAGCGTTTTCCATCTAGGCTGGGTGTAAGGCCCATTTTGACCAACCGAGACTTAAACCTAACATGAAATTAGTCATTAAAACTTAGACGTTTAATCTCATATTCAGTTCTCATTTCAATAAGATTAAATCAGCCCTTATATTTAATAATTACACGTAAGTAAATAAGAGTCTGAACGCTAATTGAACCGCAATTCCGTGACGGCTTCACATGAGCATGTTCGACAAGTCGTTCAACCCTTTGTAGAATACATACTTATTCATAAACAAGCGATAGCTAAAGTGTGCTTAAAATAGGTTTTGTCCTTGTCTTTCCTTCATTGTGACACTTAAATTTGACATAACACTTTAAAAAAATGTGTTTAGTGTGCTTTTACAATAAGGGGTTAATTAGTATCTTATGATATCACACAACACTAAAACAATACAATCTTTATCAAAATCAAGACGGTTATAACTTATAATTATAACTATAGCAGCGGTAATGAATGTAAAACTACAATTGTTGACAGCCTAGCCTAATGTTTATTTGACTGCAAATTGGGTCGTTAATGTTGACACTGTAATTTCGTACACTAATTAGTGAAAAATACCCTTCACGAACTCGAACCGAGCCTAACCTATTAACACACTTTAATGAACACATCACTTTTACATAGACACCAGTAAAACCAACAAACGATGGAGAATATTCAATGCGAGCAATATCCGATGATTGCAGCTTGATTAATCGGCACTGATTCAGTCTTGTCTCTCCTGCGACGACAGAGGCATTGCCCGCAAATATAAAGGGTCAGGACGATAGCCAGAGTCATCGGCAGCCAAATATACACAGGTATCCCGGAGGGTTGCATGGTCTCCGCGTATTCTTTGAGCAGACGGCAGGGCATGTGCGTTTTTTCTCGAAACGTCGTCGCATTATGCCAAATCACGCAATCCTGATGCCAGTTTATTACTATCGGCAGCCCAGTGCTATTAATATACGCCTTAATATCAATTTGTGATGAAGTTATATCAAAAGCATTGGGATCTTGATGCGGCACGGCAGCTGCCCGCTCCATAAACGTAGACATCATGAAGCAAGGGAATTTTGTTTCTTCGTAACGTTTGTAGTCAATGATCTGGAGAGAACACTGATCCTCCGGGTTTTGTAGATGATAATGTACTGCTGATGATCTTCCTAGGTTGTAGAGCGCAAGTCCAGTAAGTAAGAAACCGAATCTGGTTGTAGACTCTCTGAATTTGTAGACGTACGAGGGTGGTTGACCGTGGAAGACGGGGTATGTCACCGGCGCGGCGCAATGGCGGCACATGAAGGATATGTGAGACGGCGGATGGTATGAGTAATGCGTGTGCCGCTGGATGACATGGTTGCTGTTGGCCGCTCGGAGCGCAGAGTGGTTGCTGAAGCGGCCGCGGGGCCCGCCGTGTATTTTAGCCCCGACTAATACTAGGGTTACGGTAAAGTAAATAAATATGGAGTGAAGCGCCTTCATTGCAACGCAAAGGGCGGGTCCCGGCGCGCGACTGGCGCTGTTTAGGGGAGAGAGGACGCTTCGCGGCGCGGCAGACCCGCCGTCGCCAGACTGGCGCCTGCCGTTCCCATAAACCACCGCTGTGTCAAATATATTTCGGCGCTCGCATCGCTCGACAATGAGTTGAGTATGTTTTGTTAGTTTTGTTTTCGTACGAGACAATGTGGATGTTTGTATATTGGTACCAATACTCTCAAAAACAACTAGGCCGAATTCATTGCAACCGACTGAAAATCACGCGGTAGCTCAAAATGTAACTTACATTTTAAGTTCATAAAAAAGAACAGCTCCTGTTACTTTAGAACCCCGTTTTTTTCCCTGGATATTCCACAAAGTCAGCGTTAATAGTTAGAATCAAGGTTGGTCGGTGATTGAGGAGTCGCGGCGGCCACAATGCTCAGGAAATGGTCCATAATGCCGCGTATCGCAGGAAGCGCTTACTTTGCGCGGAGGCGTGCATTGTGCGAGCCGTCATCAGCGAAATCTATACGGTAATCATACGTGATACGTGGACGATAGTAGACTTGTACAAATATAGACAGCTGCATTCTACGATAGTCAATGGCTGGAGTAATGCAAAAAGTTGTGAACAGTAGTCTACTAGTATTTTATTAGATTTCTTCTAAGCTTAGACCTACTGTAAAATTTGGGAGCCAATTTTGTCCCAATTTTTTTTGTCCATATATTATTAATGTACGTATAACATATATGTATTGAGTCATAATTTTATATTTTACACGTTATATTCTGTGTAGAAAGGCTAGGTTAGGTTAGGTTTGATTTAAAAGCCTCGAAAAAACAAAAATACGTTGTTACGTATGAAGAAAAATATGGCAGAAAATGAAGCAACCAGTTAAATGTATAGGTTCGCTTGTAATTAAGGTTTTAAATGGCTATACCACTACATGCAAAGGGGTAAAGTCGGAAAACCCATACAACAATAGTATACATATAGCGACACTGTACGGAGACCTAGGGTTGACTTGCCATTGTTGTGTCACGTCATACTACCGAAGCCTATGTCCGAGAAAGCAGTCCGTATCTATAAATTTATACTAGCATACTATCAGTGTCGCCTTGCATCACATTAGTTAAAAAAAATGTACGTATTTACAATAGGTACTATTTAGCTTAGAGGTTTATTAGATTAAGTTATAATAGGACTGACATTACAGATTAAAAGTCCTTCCGTTAAAACAGATTTAAAAAAGGATTGACAACCATGCAGGTTTCTGTGTAAGTTTTAATGACAATCGCAAATGATCCTTTTTGTAATTGCAAGTATAATGTAAAGGCAGAAGTGACAATAAGTAACTTGTTAGGGGATCATTTTGCACACTCGTTACATTATCCGATACTCTAACGATGAAGAAAACCATCGTGAGGAAACCTGCACATTCGAACGGCTGAGTGCGTTAGAGGGGTAATTGAACCAAGGATCCTATAGGGTCGAAGTGTGTCCAAAAAGCCCATCACTTCAAGATAAGATAACATAGGCGACATTGTTATGTTATGACATGTTAAATCACAGTAGTAGTACTGCTCAATGATGAACGGACGGTCAACCCGCATAATATAAATCCAATTAATCTAGACCTATCTATAAATCGTGGGCAATACTACCGCCTTTTATCTTGTTTATTAGATTCGGAAGTGGATTACGTTATTGCTAGATAAGTAAAGCTCTATAGCCAGAGTCTTTGACCCTAACTTCCTGTCTAACGAAGATAACTAAGATGAGACGATGAGATGAGATGTGCGGGTGGTAGGACCTTGTGCAGGGTCCGTCCGGATCGCTACCACCGTCTTATCCATTAACCTACCGCCAAACAGCAGTGTTCGCATTGTTGTGTTCCGGTTTGGGGATAAGACAGCCGGTGAAATGACTAGCATAGAGGCATTCCATCTTAGTCCTCAGGGTTGGCAACGCATTTGCAGTCTCAGGATTGCATTGCAGTCTTGTGAATGCGAATGTCTATGGGTCACAGTGTCCACTTACCATCAGGCGGCCTGTGTGCTCGTTTGTCTTCTCTATGCCATAAAAAAAAAAAAAAAAAAATAAGATATGTCATTAAATTATTCAAGGAATTCCGTTCGAACCACGCTGTTGCTTTTATTGATTGGTAATTTAAAAAAACATTGCATTATTATAGGCATTATAGCACCGGCTTCATTTTTTTTCTGATTTTCCCAAAGGTTAACTGGTAGAGAATGCCATTGAGTTCACCTTTTGAAGTAAAATTTGTAATTTTGTGCAAAAAATAATTAAAAAATCTCGCAGGACAAGCGGGTCTGCAGTCAATCGCTCCGGAGGCTTATATTTGTTAAAAAGCTTCAATTGCACATTCATCGAAACCAATCTAACCAGTTTAACTCGGTGATGGGACAGTATTTAATATAGCAGAGATCACCAATGTCAATGACCAACACCACCTTCCGACTCAATAATCATAGCAGAGGGCCTTAATCTAGTTTGTCTCTACACGTATTGCTGTCGTATTGTTTTCACATAACGTGGACAATACGATAAAATGTTAAATGTCAATCTAAAGCTCTGAAGACATTACCAAAAAGTACCTCAACTCAATTACGCTCAGTTACTATGGTAATAGGAACACTCAAAATAACTCAATATTTGACCTTCACATGCATCTAACAGTAAATAAAATAACTATCGTAAAGTCACATATAAAGTAACGTAGAACAAAGCTTGTATAATATTAATACAAATAATAACGTAACGTGTGATAGTTGAATAATTGGCATTATGCTTTGTTGATTGACATGACAGCGCTGCTAATTAAACGTGATACTCGTACAATTTACTGACTTAGTAATGTATCAATTTAGTACCTTGTCGCTTCAACGTCATATTCGAACTGGCATATGAAATTGTTAATGGAGTAAAAGCAACAAGGTACAAAAATGATATTCAACCTATAAAATTAACTACCTACATATATATACATTCTGTAGCCTATTTCCAACCTCTTTATCACCACAACTTTCAAATTGCCAATCGCAAATTGTTAACCTAAGTTCATACATACATACATACATAAACTAATGCCTTCATTCCCTGAGTGGGGTAGGTCTAGGCATAGCTACAGAATTACCAACAACCCTAAAAACTTGTCGATGATTCTGTAACCACATTTTGCACTATCAGGCTAAGATGTTCACCAGTGTATTTAGTGACAGGTTGCAAGCCCATCGCCTAACAGTAGGCACTAAAGGCCTTAAATTCCCTAAGTTAAGTTCATGTTAGCTATATTTTATATGTATCTAAAGGTGTTTTGATAGATTAGTCTAGTCTAGTGTTTTTCTGGGTATTTTTTGGTTGAAAAGATCCCCGGGGTAATAATGTAACATCCAGTCCAATCTCCATCAGAGGTCATAACGCCCGCAGAGGTCCGAGAAGTGTGAGTCAGCTTATATTGTATTGGGACTTTAAATAGACAACTCTAACAAAAATAAAGATTTAGAGAAACCCGACTGAACGTATTTTGATAGTTTCGTGTACTATTCCTATATTGACGAAATGGTTGTCGTGGTCGTCTATATACGGTAGAAGTGCCGTTTGTGGCCACGCACTGTGGGACGAAAATCGGCTCTAGAGGACATAGAAATCGAAGTTCTCATTTTTATAATTTTTTGATGGGGATTGGTTTCATTTGCAGTTATAATGCTAAAATATTATTTTGGTTGGATTGCGTTTGGAAACTGATGAGTTATAATTTTTTTCCTTAAAATTTGTATGGGACGGCATGAAAAAGTCCAAATATCTCTGAAACCGCAAGAGAAACCGTTATATCCTCGCAGATGGTAATAAAAATAATTATTTGTGATTTTTTGGCGTAGTGCATATTTCAGTAATTGCTGCGGTTTTTTTTTTAAAAATCGATGTTTTTTTTGTGAGTCCTGGCGGATTATTTTATCAATACACGTCTTGAATATTTATATTTTGTATATTTTATACTCAAATTATAAATCAAACAATTTTTTGATTAATTATGATCGCTTAAAATATAAACAATTAAATATTTTTCCGGTAATGAGGCGATTATTGTGCATGTTTAATGAACTATATTCAGTAATGGGATTATACTTAATTTATTTTGGTTGTAAATAGTTTGTAATTATTTCTTGAGTAATTAGTTATAAGATTTAATGAGATCCCTTAATTAATTCTGATAAGTGATTGATAAATAAGTAGGTGATTACTTAACGAAGTGGTAAAGGAATCATCATTAGCTCACATCAATAAATAGACCAGACATTTTTCCGAGAGCGATAATCGCAATTATTCTGTATAACTGTGAACATCTGTACTCCTGCTAAAACCTAAAAATGACAAATTTTTCTACCAACTTGGACCTATTTGTCGTTTTACAAAGCAAGAAGCCGGCATTTAACCATGAAGTATTGTTCGAAGCAGTGGTGCAACGTTTGGGTTCCAGTTTATCTGAAGACGAAATAGAAATACTTAGAGAATTCTGTACAAAGTTTACTCGATCTGCAGTTACGAAATGGCAAAAAAGTAACCGGAATACGAAAGACTTCAGAAAATACTACGAAAGTTGGCTTCAAGCTAATGTTGATTGGCCCAGCTGTCTACAAACTAATCTACTCAGCCTTGGACTACTTCAAGATTCGTCGTGTTCTGAGCCTTTGGAATCGTCAACTACGACTGATTTTACTTTACCAGAATGTTTGATACCATCTACTTCAACTGGAACAATGACCATTCGATCCAGAAAACCATTTGAAGAACTATCAATCAAGCAAAAAAAGAGAAGATTCGACAGTTATACAGGAGAAGACTCAACTGAATTAACATATGCAGCGGCAAAACTCTTGAAAGAAGATGGGCGTGAAGATATAGCATCCGTAATTGAGTACATGCTCAAAAATTCTGAAGCAGCAGCAAATATACAAAAAATGATCAAGAAATCAAATACTTCAGTTACATATTCACCAGATAAGGCACTCGGTCTTTACGTGGCATTAAAGCTGACTAAATGGCAATACATGACCTTAAGGGAGTCAGCTATTCAAGAAGGAGCCGAAGATCTTTATCCATCATACTACAAGATTCAGTCAGCGAAATTACAAAGTTACCCTCCGAAATCCGCTATAACCATAACGGATTCATCAGCTGAAATTAAACTTCAAGCTTTACTGGATTTAACTACGCAGAGGATTCTAAAAGAATTACCATCTAATATTAAAGACAAAGAGTTGACGCTGATATCGAAATGGGGTTTTGATGGTGCATCCAGCCAGAGCAAATATAAACAAAAAATGGATGGCGAAAACGATGACTCGAGCATATTCATGGCATCATTAGCACCACTCAAATTGGTTTGTGGTGAGGACATTTTATGGACGAATCCAAAACCCTGCTCACCGTCTTATTGTCGCCCATTGATGTTCCGTTTTGTTAAGGAAAGTAAAGCCGTAGTTTTGGAGTTAAAATCAAAGTTCGAAGAAGAAATTAAGGCTCTACTTCCTACGGAATACAATACAGCTAAAATAAAACACCTTTTGAAGATGACCATGATAGATGGTAAAATTTGTACTTATCTATCGGAAGCTAAGTCAAATGCTACGTGTTACTTGTGTTTGGCTAAGCCTACCGAAATGAATAAGTTAGATTCAGTTGTAGTGAAGCAGATTTCGACAGAATTATATGAATTCGGGTTATCTTCACTACATGCTCGTATAAATTCAATGGAGTGCCTTTTACACATTTCTTACAGACTGAGAATTAAAAAATGGGCTGCAAAAGGCGAGGAACTCAAAAAAATAATGAACGAGACGAAAAAAGTTGTTCAAGACCGATTCAAGGAAGAGCTCAACCTTTTGATCGATAATGTAAAGCAGGGATCGGGTACCACAAACGATGGCAATACAGCAAGAAGGTTCTTCGAGTTTCCTGAAAAAACTGCAGCAATAACTGGATTGGATGAAGAACTTGTTCGCAGATTTGCTGTAATACTGCAAGCAATAACATCTGGAGAAGAAATTGATGTTATGAAATTTAAGGAATATGCCTTTAAGACTGCTCAAAAGTTCGTAGCAATGTATGATTGGTATTATATGCCGTCAACTGTGCATAAGCTATTGATTCATGGAGCAGACATTATCGCCAGCAACGCCATTGTTCCTATCGGAAGTCTCTCGGAAGAGGCTTCCGAAGCTCGAAATAAAGATTTTAGGAGGTTCAGGGAGCATAATTCTAGGAAAAGGAGTAGGCAAGCTTGTAACGAGGATATACTGAATATGCTTCTATTATCCTCCGATCCTCATATTACGGCAATAAGACCTAGTCTGGATAAGAAGAAAAGGCAGGCATTTTTTGCCGAAACTAGGTCTTTATTTTCGGTTCAGGAAGTCGAACTGGAACAAGAGGTTTCAGATCCGTGTGATCTATATCAAAATGAGTCCGATATAGAGCATTCGTTAGATATATTACCCTAATAAAAAATATTATGTATTGTGTTTATTTTAGTCACATTATGGATAGTTATTTTTTTTACATTTTCTACTTTTATTTCTAATTAGTTATACAGAAAAAATACTATTCTATCACGTTTTTTTTTATTTTACTTTTTATTATAAATATTTATATATGTAAGAAGAGTATTTGCATTCCGCTACCTCCCCCTCCTACATAAGTTGAAAAAAAATATACGCCACGGACTTAAAAAAAAGACAAAATAACATCGATTTTTCAAAAAAAAACCGCAGCTATGACTGAAATATGCACTACGCCAAAAAATCACAAATAATTATTTTTATTACCATCTGCGAGGATATAACGGTTTCTCTTGCGGTTTCAGAGATATTTGGACTTTTTCATGCCGTCCCATACAAATTTTAAGGAAAAAAATTATAACTCATCAGTTTCCAAACACAATCCAACCAAAATAATATTTTAGCATTATAACTGCAAATGAAACCAATCCCAATCAAAAAATCATAAAAATGAGAACTTCGATTTCTATGTCCTCTAGAGCCGATTTTCGTCCCACAGTGGCCACGGTACCTTTTCTGGCCACTTTTTAAGGTTGAAATGAGTATTAAAAATAGTTAAGACTGACGATTAATATAAATATTAAATATTAAAATAATTTTGTTATTTCATAACGCTTTATACATATATTTGTTAAATTTACACTGGCCCAAAATGGTGCAAATATGGCCAAAACCAGTAGGTACTTCTACCCTACCTATAAAAGAAGAAACTGTCTGGCAGACTGATAAATCAACGCACGTCTTGAATTTTGGACGGAATATTCCTTGAAAACCCTTTTTTTTTTTATTGCCATCGACGGACAAACAGGTAGACAGACCACCTGATGGAAAGTGGTCACCGCCACCTATGAGCATTTGCAACGCCAGAGGCGTCACCAACATGTGAATATCCTAGAGGTGCACTAGGAGGGGTTTTGGAAATTCATCCCCTAAGGAGTTGAAAAAGGGGGAGTATCGGAAACTAATTCTATGCGTATGATGCGGCGGGTGTCCTCTAGTACCTATTCATGTACCTATTGATGGAATCGCCATTTAATTCTTTTGAATTTGATAACTAACACGACTCTTTTCAAGCACACAATACATATGTATAAGGTTCGCCATTTTGGATTTGTGCAAAATAATTGAAACGGCGTATGTTTACATTATGAAACGATAAATCTATGACGATACGCGGCCCTGACTGTCGAACAATAAATAAATCAAGTTCAATGTGAATCAATTGGGTAAACAATCTGCCAGCAGCAGCCATTCTCTATGATCGCGGGTAAAAAACGCGTTAGTGCTTTATTTTTACCCGTCTTTACAATATCTGGTAAGTGTGTTTTGAATGGATCGATTCATTCATTCTATTCCGATACATGCATTTTTTTGTGAATGAAATTTTTTGTAGGCAACTTTATAAGAAGAATGGTTAACTCTAAAAAATGTTTGGCATGAAGATGGCAAGGATATACACCTCCCACTGAAACGGTTAGTGCGCTCTTAATTTAAATTCCATTCACAGGCACAACTCAAACGCGTGAAATTAATAGTACATTGTTGTAGAGGTTACAAAGTTAGCAATAGATGGACGAGTTAGTTCGAGGGCCGACCCGTAGCGGACTCCCTCGAAAGTACTAGTCCATCTATTGCACTTTCGGCCGAGGCTTAACACAGTGGTTTTCACTACTACTGCGAGGAAATAAAAATAAATTCTTAAAATAAACTAGCTCTCCCGTCAATTTTTTACTTCTTTTTTAGCGATTCCGTTTTTACTGGCCAGTCGTTCAAAGGCGTTTTTTAAACAGACGACTCTGACCGTGACAGAACTATATTTCAGATAATTAAAAACAGACATATATGGCTGTATGGAATCTGATTCCTTTGCCTATCCGTGAAGGGATGAATATTATTAAAAAAATAAAACGACTTCTCATTGGCCAATGTTAACATTGTTGGTCTGTTTAAATTCATAGAAGGCCTGCTCATTCAATGTACAACCATTGATTGTTTTGGGGACCAAGAACAGACCACCTTTCACCACATTTTCGAGCAGAGGCGTGAAAAAATTATAATTAGGTACGCATGGTATTTTGTTTCCTCGTAGAGATTAAATGGATGGCTTGGTTTAGGCAAACGAGGTATCGTTAAATTCGCTTAAGCATCACAAATGTAACAGGCGGCAGCGGCGTCGACGAGATGCAAGCGGCATCAAACAAATCTTCATTCGAAAAAATCCTCGTATCTCATATTTCGTGACGTACAATTTTAAACGTGACGAGAATTAAATTCAGACTCATACATCTCGAAATATCAGATACTAGTTTCTAAAGTAGTAACGAAATGCGCATAGGAGAATGAACCATAACCTTAAGACCAGTACAACTATGGTTTGCACAGTGGCGGATTAGCCACGTAGCAAGAGTAGTAAATGCTACGAGCCCCGCGCATTGGGAGGCCCCGCACTCCTACTTACGTCTCTCCGATATATATTTCTACCCGGTTCTATTTTATTTAGCACCTTGCCTTAGGAATAGACTATAACAAACCAAGGGCCTCTTTATACAATTTGCTACGGGCCCCGCGCTTTGCTTTATCCGGCACTGGGTTTGCAATAAATGCTATGACTATGACTACGACTAGAAAATGGCACAAGTCTCCATGGCGGATGTCTATGCATTTTTTTGGAAATAGCCAGAGCCAGCACAAGTTGTCCGTGACTTTTGTCGCTCGGTAATAAACTAAAGACAGTTCCACAGCAGTGTCAAAACTCTGTCCTCCTTCACAGGACCTCTATTCCCGGCGGCAAGAACCATATCGTGTTTGACCTGTTACGGTATTGTTTTGACGTCCGATGCCAACACTGTCAAGTAAATAAGAGTTATCAAAACGTTGACAATACGATAACAGATCAAAGACGATATGGATTTTAGCGCTTAGCACACCGGCCCTGTTTGAAACATGGCACGTTTTGACACTTAATTATTCAGCCTTTTGCTTAGTTACAAATAACAAGCGAGAAAATTCAAGATATGCGACGTAGGCACACTGGGCACGGGACGCAGAGGACACGTTAAAAAAGAAAAGAAAACTGCACCTAATTGCTGTTGGCTTAAGGAAAACCTACCGTAACTTATAGTAGTTAACTTAGCTCAATCTATCTGTCATGCGCATAACCTGACCAATTAGCAATATGACAGAAAATGTCAAGGCAAGTGTCGTTTTCAAGTGCGTAGTTCAATTAAGAAAATGGCCGCTACATGGACATCAATACCCTCTCTTAATTATCGGCTGTTAGGGCGCGGAGTTCGGTGGGTATCATAAAGTGCCGGTTCCCTGTATGACAATATTCGAATTACTTTTACCTACTCCCACGTATGTGGCTCGATGACGAGAATAACTCGCCCACGTAACTTTCAATTTAATTATCACAACATAGTTTGTCCAGCTCACATATTGTTACTAGTGATACAAATAAGTTAGTTTTTTGGTCATTTTTCTGATCGTGCACAGTTTGCGTCGCCAACAAGTGATTACCGAGCGAGGATTATCTTGAATCAATAAAAGTTGCCGGCTTAAAGTAGTGCCACTCCATGTCTGCTCATGGATGTCGTAAGATACGACTAAGGGAATGTGGGCTTGTAGTAGGCGATGGGCTTGCAACGTGTCACTAATACGCTGGTAAACATGTTAGCCTATTTGTGCAAAATGTGGTTACTGAATTAGCAACAAGTTTTTAAATTTGAAGGTAATTCTGTAGCTCTGCCTACCCCACTCTGGGATAACAGGCATAAAAGTATGTATGTATGTAATAAAAGTAAAACAAAAAACAGATACATGATAGATTAGAAAAGAAGAACAGAAACTATCACATCATTAATATCCAATTTTCCTAATTAAGTCTATCTTGGACAGCCGACGGTTATTTGTATTTGAAGCAGACGTGCATAAGGAAAACACCGTACCTACTAAAGAAACTGAAAATAATTACGTGACAAGAAAATTATGGAGGAAACAAATATTTTTCTAACAAAGTTCGAAACTAATTTACAGTTGGGAAGTCCGAAACTCATTAACTTTATGAAGTGTAGCCGTAAAATAATACAAACTTCAGCACCGAAAATATTTGTGATCCTGAGTAGTTAGTGTAACACGCTTGTATCAACCGTTAATAAAATAAATAATACCTATCTATATTTTTTTTGTAGTGGCGCCAAAACAAATCTAAGCGAGACAACTTTTGTAAAAAAAATCACTTGAACACTACTTATTATGTCAATATAAATTGTGTAACTTTATGACCTGTTTTTGTGGCAATAACGAACAAATCACACAAGTGTTTAGTATTTATCACCCACTTGGCGTTTGCATATTTTTTGTGCTTAAAGTTGCGTGTGAAAAGAATGTTTGGCTGGACTTAACTCTGATTGGTTAATTAGGATAGCGTCAGTTGTAAGAAGTAGGGATGATTTGAAACTTGGGAAACATAGATGATATAGACTGAGTAGTTACCCCCGGGACGCGAACCTGAGACGGTTGGGGTTAGGTAGACAAATATTATATTGTATTACTTACACATACAGGTAGGGAATATTATTTTATTTTATAACTATTTGAAAGTGCATTTAAATAATACGCATACGGAGGCCTCACGAGCAGTAGCGGTGGGGTATTCGATACTCCAATTCCTGGGTGTTCAGGTATCTAGAAAGATTATCGGTGAGTCGTTTCCATTTTATAACTTCCGTTTGTTTATTTTGTGTTATCTTGATTGTATTGTTTCTGTGTTTATAGCTTGTTTATTGATCAAAATAGTTAAGGTTAATTCTGGTTATAACATTCTTTTACACAACGTAGAGGGTCCTAATTTAGTTTTATTTTATTTAAAAAAAAAATCTAGACGATCACATGTTTTAAATTTTGGCCAATTTAATTAATTACACAACGTAGGAAATTTTATTCGATTCTGTTAAGCCTCGGGTATGGAGTGTTACATTAGGTATATAAACTTCCTTTAATTATGTTTCTTTAAGTTGTCAAGTTATTTTATAACAGTGTTGTTTTATCTCTTGTAACATGAAACAATTGTGATATTAGCAACCCGATATGATATGATATTATTGATTTGTTTCTTGAATATAGGAACCGGGCATAAGTACCTACATTATATTCCCATAGTGGGGTAGGCAGAGCTACAGAATTACCAATGACTCTAAAAACTTGTTATTAATTCTGTAACCACATTTTGCTAGGCTAAGATGTTTACCCTATGTATATTAGTGACAGGTTGCAAGCCCATCGCCGAAAAATACAGTAAGCCTTTATTCCCTTAGTCACCTCTGACGACTTCCACGGGAAGACATGGACGTGGCACTATTCCACTATTCTGAGCCGGTAACCACACGGGCAAACTTACAAAAAAACGTTTTATACTGCAGGAGATTCGTTGTATATGATAAAATGGACAAATTCAGAGCGGTGTTTTGAGGTTATGCGCTTATTGCACGTAACAGCACATTCTCGTATTGATTTTACGTAGGAACTCGAAGGGATCCTTTTATTATTGTTTATATTAGTTGCCGTTGTCGCCTTGACACTGGTTATATCCGGTTCGGGTAAAAATAGAACACAAAAGGGTATTTTCTTTCGAGGGCTTTCAAGATATGCTAATTTTGCGAACTTGAGGGAAAAATTTAGGTAAGCGTTTTTAAAAGTTGCTACAGGAGTGTATCCGGTTATTTTCAATATTATTTTGTATAAAGGTGGACGACTATACTTATTAGTAGTGGTTTAACAAGGGAATAAAACAAGCCATAATGACACGAGCACACGGGATAGTTATCCACCCAAGCAAAGCGAGGGTGGATGAAGTTCGATTGTCATTATACTCAAAAAACAGGGCAAGAGCATTTCTAACCATGCTCAGTGTAGGGTTCCGAAGCCGTTACTACACAAAAATGATGGAACCAAATCGCTTGCACAACAATTACAATTTTGTTGGAAGCGATTTTTTTTTCGGTTTGAGTGAGTTTGCTTGTGGAGGCTCTTGGAAAATACGGTCGAGGCCCGCACACACGTTTGAAGACGAACTACTGTCTATACTGTGCCAGTGCGTCACCAGTACCATGCGTTACAATAAACGTACCTACTCGCTAACGAGTCGAATGCTCTGTCGCTCGCAGACCTCCCAGTATTCTTATAGAGTGCGAGGGACAGAGGATTTGACTCGCTAGCGAGTACGGTAATCGTAACCCATGGTAGGGGTACTAAGCTGCAAACGCACTGAAAGCGAAGGCGACGCGTTGCCAATAACGACTCAACTCTCGATGCGTTTGTGCATGCATTTATCACTTCGCAAGTTCGCACCGCTCCCGCGCTCTCTGTGTGTTTGTAGCATAATAAATGGTCACGTGCGTGAGACCGCAAGGCCTGCGTTGTGGTAAAGAAAATAACTGCAATACAACGTTGGTTATATATCAAATATCGATAAACGTTGCCGTTATTTGTTCCAATCGGACAAATCCTGGGAAAATATTCTCTACTATGACAATTTAAAGTGGCTACTTTCAATTCGTAGAACGTTGTCAGTTGTGTCAATGACATGAAAGTTAATTCTAAAACCCGACTGCAAAATCAACTTTTGTTATATCAAATCGCCTTCTGCTATTTATATGTACCTATGTAAGAAACTTGTGTTTTTTTATCATTCGAGATCTACTGCATGCATGATGCATTAAAACTTTTCAACTCAATATTTACAACTGTGAACGGAAAAAAACTACGCAATTTTCGCATGTGAAATACGCCATGATGGATTTAATATGAACACGGAATAAAAAATGAAAATGTTTGATCAGGGGGGTTATTATGACATAGTTATGCAATTCTGTTTACGCTGAGAGAAAAGGACAGAGCTATATAACTGCTATAGCTCTGTCCCTTACACTCACCGTAAAATGAACTGCATAGTTATGTCACAGAAAAACTTAAGGCATAACAATGGTTTTGGGTCCTGCGCTAGGATTCCCTGTGTTGCGGTGCAGGGCCCATATGACGTCACGCTGTGACACTAGAACACTAAGACAAAGCCAACGATACCTAATTTTGTCAAAATACTAGGAGGTATATGATAGTCTGTTAAAATCATAACTTCTATCTTTTATCGCCGCAGTCGGCTACAAATACCACTTATTAGGAAAACTACACGCTACGAGAGAGTGGGTGTCGTTTCGGTTGGTGTATACATTAAATAGTTCCACGTGATGAATGCGCGTGTAGTATTTCATGATGGATGGTGCAGCAACATTCACCACCCATCATTTGGCAGCCCACAGTTTTCACAGAGTCTCATTACAGCAGTATATCATCAGTACTTCATCATTGCGTATGGCATCATAGATACATAATACCGGGTGGTTTAATAGTCGATATTTCTTGTATATTTGGTTAGTGGAGATAATCCAATTCAATTCGCTCGTTTTAACATGAGATATGAAGTCGGCAGCGGCTCCGCCATTTCCGTGACAAATATTTGCTTCCAACAAACATCGCCGCCGTTGCAATCACCAAGTATTTGTTTTCCATGAATTTTCCATACAGTTCATGTAAAACTTATTTACAGAACGTATTACAGAATGTATTTCTTCAACTACCTATGTACAGGATGTAAAGGGTACCGTTTTACACTTCACAGTTTATCGCTTCGTCACTTCAACGTCATGGTTGTTTGTTCCACTAATCTGCCAAAAGTGTTAAAGTTCAAGGTACAAAAGCGTGCAGCTACTTATAAGGCGGACTCTACTCGGCTAAGGAAACTAAATATTATACTCATTTGTAAAGATACTGTCGGCGTTAGCAATTAAGTTAATTAATTTAAAGTTATAAGACGCTTTAATACATAGGTACTATAAATATGACGGTAATGTGTTACCGACAGTTAAAAAAAAAACAACTTTTTTTGTGATAAGACAAGCAGTTGTTAATATAGTAAAGTTAAGTTGAACAAAGATAATATTTTCTCCCTCCTTCCTTCTTCTATTTTCCCTTCGTCCCTTAAAAACAAAGTAATTTTTTGAATGTAAGATACCTTAGTGAACGTTTAACTTAACTTTTCCCCGATCGACTATAAAAACTAAGAAGTTTCCTTCACAGTTAATTTAGTTAATATTTTACAAAGTTCAAATGCGTTGATGTTTTTTGCAAATCAGCACGAGCACAATACTAAGCACATTTAACAGGTTTCGAAAAAGGTTTTTCAAAAATTTTGTTTCTAAAAGCACACCTAATTGCTGACTGTACTTTTAACATTGATAAACTCATAAACAAAAGACGTGTCAAATAAGTTCATACTCGACTGAACTACTCCAAACACCGACTCCTCTGTTTGCGTTCCTGAACACTCTTACATTTCGATCTAAATCTTACAAAATTCAAAATTGATTACGTTCTATTCGGATATCGATGGGTCCATTCTCCAGAAAATTCAACAAGAACCAGACACGAGATGTCGTGTCTTGGGACTTCATTAAATTAATTTATTATTTTATTTATATTCAGTTATCTTCTTTCTTTTAAAGTGATTCATTTAATTATCAACTTCAAATACTACATTTCCGTGTGGCTCTCAGCGATATTACTCTTTACCGTCAGAATGTCTCCATTATCATATTAGCACAATGGTACAGTCACCAGCAATAATATATCATCCAAGATTGAGCGCAAAATTATCTAACACGTCTTTATTACTAGAGGTATGAGAGCATATCAGATATTTTTGCGCTTCATGTTGGATAATATAATTATTACCGATTACTGTACCATATGAAATGCATAAATACGCCAAATTCCAAGTCAATCCTAAAAGAAAAAAAGAAATAAGAAAGAAAAGAAGAAGTAAGTTTAAATTGACTTCCAAGACTTGATTCTTCTTCTTAGTCGTATACTCCCGGCGGAGAGGTCGTGGTCATGGATCGTCTGGGAGAAGACTTGATTACCTACATCGTTTGTTAGTTACAAGTTCATAAAAAAAGGAGGAAGTTCTCAAGTCGGTGATATTTTTAAGACTGCACCGAGCAAACGTCGAGCGTCCAGTGGCGCTTTCATTACTATTATTGTGTTTTCTTATTAATTCAAGAATTTCCTTGCAATCAAACGATACGTTTTTGTAGCGCAAGTAAAAACACAATTTATGGGATACGTAACAAACTTTAATAACAATTACCCTTTGAATAGTCAGCTTAACGGGAAAAGGTGGCCACTTGTTCCGTTAAGTTGATAACTCGAAGGTGAATTGTTATTAAACTATGTGATATACCCTATAAGTTTTTTTTTCATTTGTAGTACAAAAACCTACCGACCAATTTCAAGAAAATACTTTAGTTTATTAGAAAACACAATAATAGTAATGAGGGCGCCACTGTACATCCGGCGTACGCTCGGCGCAGTCTTAACGCCACGTGATTTTGTTTTTAACTCGTCTGTCCTTCCGTGTTCTGTTCTGTGTACTGGTAGTAAACAAATGTTTCTTTCTTTCTTTTAATTAATTTTTTTTTAACAGCTAATTTTCTATACAGGGTGTTAACGGGGTAGTGATACAAGTGATCACCTCTGTGTTCTGCCCGCGAATATGAGCAACTTTCCCTATGGAACCAGCTTGGAAATCGGGAAAAAAAAATCAGCTGCTTCATACATTTTGGTCGAGTACCTACCCCTGTTCTTGTTCTATGAAACAGCTGATTTTTTTTCCCGATTTCCAAGCTGGTTCCATAGGGAAAGTTGCTCATATTCGCTGGCAGAACACAGAGGTGATCACTTGTATCACGACCCCGTTAACACCCTGTATAACGAAAGTTGCAAGTTCTATCAAGTTAGTCAAGAAGTTTAGACGTTTACGCTATAAAGCTTTCCTTTACAAGTAAATCTGTTCAAACATTGGTTCCAATGAAATACCCAACGTTTTCCCAGACACCGTCGTTGATTTGACACCGCCCCATCAAAAAGAAATCCGATCTGCACGGATCAAAGGCCACCAATCCCATTTGCCCAGAACCTTCTACCGGTACATTTGAAACTGTAACTTTAGTAATAATCGTACGATAAAGGGTGGTTGTCAATGTCTGCAACTTTATTAATAGTGCCCGTCAACAACCACGGAGTCTCACGCCTTATAATATTAGTCTTATGGACTATGTCAAAGTGACGTGATCAATCACAACGTACGAAACTTCTGAAGATTTTATTTACAGTGTCACTTTTACATAGTTCATTGTGGTCTAGGAATCAATGTCCTTGACTGTACGTATAGAAGGTTTTTTTTTTAAATATCGGAATCGACTTGAGAGCTCCCCTTCTTGTATCTTATCCTATGTTCCTAAAATCTTCAGCACATTCAGTAATATAACGCCCAAAATTTTCGGTACGAAAGAAATCGTGACCTCTAAACCAAACAAGGTTACGCGATATTATCATTCCCTTTTCACAAACTGCGTCCTTGTTTTGTCGGCTTATGTTAATTTGAAACAGATGTTTTTAGTTAGTTATAGGCCTTATAAGTAGGTAGCTGCACACTTTAGAACCTTGTTGCTTCAACGCTTAATATTAAAAGTTTAATTGAATGTTTACTAACTAATGAACATTCAATCTAGTGCACCTTAACAAAAGCAAACACTAAATAAGTTTCTGTCAAAAAAATTTTTTTAGGGGCAAGCTTTTATTGCTGACTGTACTTTCTTTGCAATGTCGTCATCTACTTGTCAAGACGATTCTAACAAACCCTAACACGAAGGGTTTATCATGTGTAATTTAGGAGTTCCTACGGCCACCCTGTCTCCATCATCAGACCAGCTTGATGGTACTATATTATTGTATTGTCATCAGAACTAAAGGCGAATGCAAATTTTCAGCTTCATCGGAAACCGAAAAGTGGGTCAAATTTAACTTGTAAGATTTGACCCTTACGTAGGTACATACATTACATTGCAAGTTAAATCAAAGCTTTTAAAAAGAGAGGTTCCCCGTGGCAAAGTACCTACCACAGATACTGGCACCATGTCCTCGTATAGAAACGCTTAGGCGTTGCCCGATAAAGCTGCCAGTTCTGTGGTCTCCGGCTGTTCCTCTGCCTTTACGAAATTTCTTTAAAAAGGCCAATAGCACCGGTTTCCCAAAGACCAAGGGTCCCGACGCCGAAAGGAACGAATATATATTCTGCACCATTATATTAGATTCTTTCCTAGGAACTTACGAGTAATCGTAGCATTGAAAGTCATTTTAATTGGATAGACCTTTGCTCTAACCGCCTTACTCATAAACGTGTAATAACCGTGGGGTACCTAAACCATGCTTCGTCCTTATCTGTCATTGTGGCATTTGAATTTGACAGATAACGACAAAGCATGGTTTAGCTACCCAACGGTTATTCTACGTTTATAAGTAAGGGGGTAAATGTGTTAAACGACAGAATAGTCTACATACGTTTCAATGGAGTAAGAAATAGCGAGATCCGAGAACGATGTGGATTGAAAGAAGATGTAGTGACTAAAATCGAACGCTAAGGTGGTTTGGTCATTTAGAAAGGATGGATGAAAAAAGAGTTACGAAAGAGATATGGCGAGTGAGAATGAGCCGAGATGTCGGTAGGGGACGTCCTAGACGGTGATCAGATTCGCGATGTACTGAATAAGGGCCAAATCAAAAGCACCCGAAACCGACGTACGTGCATGAAGAGATTGATGAATGTAGAGGAAGCGAAAATTGTGTGTTTAGATCGGTGCACCTGGCGTTACTAATCTCTGCCTACCCCATTGGGAGACAGGCGTAAAGGTATGTATGTACAGTCGCGGAATGAAAAGGTTGACCAGTTTTCAAATAAATTCATTTACGCGTTGCAAGCACATATTGCCTTTTTAAACTGTGTAACGGATGAGAGAAATAATATTGAACCAATAGTGGCTGTTGTTTATACGTGATCATAGCAACCCTTTTGTAACGACCAATAAAGACTAAGTTCAGTTAACCAATAGTGGCGGTTGTTGATACGTGACCATGGCAACACTTTTGTAACGACCAATAAAGACTTGAGTTCAGTTTGAACCAATAGTGGCTGTTGTTATACACGTGACCATGGTAACCATGTATCTGTAGTGTCAGGGCCATGTAGTGAAATGACATTCATTATGACAGAATGTGTCATACTCGGTCGATAAGCAGATACTGATAACTTATACTGAGCAAGCAAAAACAGATCTTAAGGTGGTCAACCTTTTCATTCCGCGACTGTATGTATGTATGTACGTTTCAATCAAGTCCGTTTGCCGCGGAGCGCGCGAAGCCTCAAAAATGCTATTACACGAGACATTAGCCGACCCTTCCTAATCAAATTCTAGACAGCTCCAAATGAAACGCCAATCGACTGAAAACGCCGCGTGTCGCAAATCAGTTCGTTCGATTCAGAAATAAATTAAATTATCATACAGAAGAAAATTTGTGTCAAAGCAAAAAGACGAGTCAAGAATCGTAGAAAGCTAAGCTAAGCTCGTTAACATATTTTCAGTGCTATGTTAATTTCGTTTATGAGATGGAATCAGAGCAAACCGGCATTGGAGAATTTGTTTCTGAGTTTTGAATGTTTTCTGTGTATTAAGGTTTATATTTCTCTGTATAAGTATGTTTATTAGTTATTACTCATAGTAGGTACAAGTCTAGAGCTTAGTTTGGAACTAGGTCAATTTGTGTAAGATTGTTACCTAATTGAATATGGTATTTACATGGTGTAGGCTAATTGCTGGTAGGGTGCTGCTGTCCTGTACCATGGCGTACCAACTACCATCACGTGTAACGCAACCGCAATTCTTTTCACTTAGAAGTAAAATAAGTTTCCGTCAAAAAATTCATTTGTGGTACATACTTTTGTCGCCGACTTTTTTTGCAAAATCTTATTGAGACCAAACTATTGAGTTCTAACACGGTGGGTCAACGTTATAATAGCGGTGATCTTTTGTCCCCACCTTCCTTTTCCATCATCAGATCACATCTTAGATACCATAATATTGCATTGTCATCGAGTTTACATGTGGTTCAAATTTCACCCCATTCCGTTAACGGAAAGTGGGTCAAATTTAATTTGCAAGATTTGACCCGTAGATTACATTGCAAGTTAAATAAAAACTTGTAAAAACGAAGCTTTTACTAAGTGTTAAATAATTAACTAGGTCTTGTAAGGTTCCGCATTGGGCCTAACTTGGGCAATTTATGTCGTTATCATTGTCAATATCGGTACAGCGTTCAAACGAATCTAAGATTAGCTTAAGCCCCCCCGGGACCGCGCCTTTATCAAGTTCAGACCGAACAGGCCCTTAAAATGTAATGATATCGCATGAATCCCAAATAACTTTACCAAATTGGCGCTTGTAGGGTTGTAGGTTGGTTTTATAGATATAACTTTTATTTATAGGGGTGACTATTTATAATTGTCAGCGTACATAAAAAAAACATTTAAAGTATAAAAAACATTGTCATACAGCCACTTCTTCAGTTTAACCTTAAATGTCTAAAGTTTAATGTTTTTGTAAGTTCTTTCGTTTGTTTGTTTTCTGATTAATTATCCACACAAAATTAAAAACTTTATAGGGGGTTATTGACATTTTACTAAAAAAGTATTTTGATTAAGTTTAGATAGTTTATTGTTAACTAAATATAACTGCAAGAACCGTTATTGTTTTTTACAGATTCAGTGCCAGCAGTGCTAAAGTCGCCGTCAATAGAACTTGCAAAAGATGTAAACAAAACCAAACGACCCAATTTTCCATGATGATTACTCAATAATCACGTACTTTTAAAGATCAAGTGAGATCTTTGCAACGATTTATATTATACACTAGATTATTATGTTCATATTAATTTTAAGATGAAATAGGTATTCATTATAAGTTATTTTTAATAAAAACAAGCTTGGTGAATATTTGAGGTTATGTGTCAAACAGTACTAATTTGTTTACATCGTTCACAAGTTCTATTGACGGCGACTTTACGAGTGCTACGCTGTAGCAAAAATCTACAACGAACAGTGGACCCGACTATCGGGTCGTTGGCATAGAATGTGTAGCTAACCGAAATAAAGCTTGTGATAAAAGGGCCTCTTTTTACTCTTAGTTTTAAACCATCTCAATCTACAGCAGCTTTTAATTACTTGACAGCAAAGGCGACGGTATCGTTGTATGGTTTCGAAAACAAAACGGCTCAAAGAGTCTCAAATCGCACATTCAATACCGTTTTAAAATTTCGCTTCCCGTTTCGTAGCGTAGCACCTCCTCCGTAGCACTCGTAGCCCCGAATTAATTGGTAAGTAGTGTTCTATTTCACTCATAATAGGATATTAATTTTGGCATGTTATCGTATTGTTTTTAATTCGTCCGCCGTATGATTATACCGAGTAGAATAGAGCCCCTAAGTATATTATAAAATGTCAAATGAATCATTATGATTATGACGTACTTGTGTTGTAATATAGCTGGTTCATTTTATATTAGTACTGTGCAAAATGTGATAACAGAATTATCAATTTTTTTTTAGAGTTGTTAGTAATTCTCTAGCTCTGCCTAACCCACTATGGGAATGAAGGCGTGAGTTTATGTATGTGTATAATATAAAATACCCGTTAGAAACCTCGTCCGTGCATTGAAATGAATAAACTTTGATGCGACGCCGCTTCCGCTACTTAATAATATAATTTTATAGCGCCATTAAAACTGTCCTTATCCGTGTCAATTATGAGGTATTGTCTGAATATATTGCTCCATTGCAGATTGCAGATAGGCACTAGATTAGCTCGAGCCACACCTAGAAAGGTCCTTAGTGCCTTAGTTCAGCGTGCTGGCAGGACATTACAATCGACCTTATCGATATCACTTATCGTTACCGCTAATCTTCATTGAGTCATAAGGATTAATAACAATACTCAGTTTATCATTGTCGTTGTATTATTGTTAAATTTTGGACTCTTGGAAAAGCAAGCAAGAGTAAGATTACATAACAATTCAGGAATCGAAAACAGTATTGTTTATAGGTAATGCTACTGAAGTACTATATAAACTATTAATTGCATAGGTAAGCACTTTAAATTTAATGTGGTTATGCATACGGTATAAAATGCTTCGACTACATCTTTGCCCTTAGCCTCTTCATTGGTATTAACGACGGCAGAAAGTCGAAAATAAACTTAAATCTTTGGTTTGGAGCTAACCCCTTTTTGAAATTGATGAGATAGTGTTCGCGCCTCGAATCGGGTGTCATCGGAAATGTTCGGGATCCGTCGCCCGCGCAGCGGAGTGCGGGGCGCAGGGAGCACCGCTCGAACATTCGGCTCAAAGCAACTGCAGCGACAACACGTCATTTAATACGTTATTGTAAACCTTAAAGTTCTATTATATGTGCATGAAATGTACTTGGAGTATAATTTATCTCCCTAATACAATACCTAAGCAACCAAGATCAAGGTGCACGCATCCAGGCGTGTACAGATAGAAAATGTGTTGAAGACCTATTTGAGTATAAACTATATCGACGGTGGAAAGGCAAAATCACTGAAGCGACATTTTTTGTGAAATTGAGTGATTGATACTCGTTGAAATCAGCTTTTTTTTCTGCGTCGTTTAAACTGGGTTTCGCGACGATCGGACGACTTTGATGGCGCTTAAGGTAACCGGAAATTGGACCTCAGTTTTAAAAAGTGTTATTTATGCGACACACAATTTCAATAAAATATAACCAATGTCACTTAACTCGCCACTTATTTATATACGTACCCGCTTAAAGTATTTTTAAAAACACTTGTTTTGTAAATAATGGCATTAAAGGGTTTCTTCCAAGTACACAATTTGTGACTTAACTTGCTTAAGCGTTTCTTCTGGAAATCATTATATTAAGTAATGTCGGTTAAATGAGCGTATCCCAATTAACCATATAATATAAAGTCCTTTAAGCGACACTCGTGATTTTGAGTTAAATGTCGCTTAAGGTAATTAATAAAGACTGAAAACACAGACAAGACAGTAGCGAAATTAAAACAAAAGTACATACCTAATAAAGACTTTGATTATTACAATCTATGTTTTTTATTTACTTCTTAATTTCAAATGGCCTTATCAGTTTTATAATTTAAAGTCAGTATTTTAACTCAAGTATTTTTGCTAACGCTGGAAATTCATCTAATTCATAATTATAAACATATATTAAGAAATCTAACTTAATTACTTTTTCTTTCACATTAAAATTGGTGGTTCAATTAATATTCCCGGACCGAATTAGAAATAGTATGCCGTTTCATTGCTTTCTTCCTTGACTATTTTTTAGCAATATTCGTCGCATCAAGGTTTCTTCCGGGAACTTTCAAATTATAATTTTGGTGAAGCGACATTTATTTAAGAGACCGTCTTTTATTTAGAAATGACGTTATTTGTGTTCGGAAGCTATTAACATTTTGAACAACTCGTGTAAAGAACCCATAGCTATATGTTTGATTGAAAAAAAGTTACGAATTTTTTTTTTTTTAAAAACTTTAACACGTTCTCCTGTAAAATTCGCAAAATGTCGCTTCAGTGATTCTGCCTTTCCACCGTCGATATGAATGTATATAAAACTAATACTCAAGTATACATTGAGTGCATTGTCCACTTACGGTGATAGTTTTATGCTAAAAGTAATGAAATATGACAAAAATGTTATCTTATCAACTTATCATCTATCATTTATTTTAGTACAGATTGTAGGAAGTAAATTAAATTTCCTAAAAGCAGTTCTGTTAAAACCTTTTACGTAATACTCAATATTGCCCTTCAATTACTTGTTATAAAATACTTAAGTAACATACTATATGTTTAAGTCATTCGCATACGTAATATACAAGCAGAGGTATGCAATATTTTTTTGAATTAACAGATATTCATGCTAAATAAATATCTTTTGTCCCAAAAGTTGGGAACTTTTAGTATTTTTTTGGGGTTTTCTACGAGCGCTTGAAAACTGCCAGACACTGTTGTGCCCCGTAGTAATAAATCACCCTTTTTACGTTTTTTGCGCCGGAATAAACTTTCAGCAACAGGAGTGACTTAAAACACCCTGTATCACACTTGTCTACTGTCATCTTGATAAAACCATGCACCAACACTACCTACACTAGCAGGTTTCTGACAACTCTATTGCCCAACTCTATATACCTTGCCAAACGAAAAATAAAGGGAAAATTACTACAGTCTAACCAGCGAGTCGTGACACAAGCATTTATTTCTAAGTCTACACATGGCAGCAATTTTACCTATGAAACAAGCTGTCACATTATGCGTACCTATCCAGTCGTTATGCATTTCGTGTTGCCAGCTAGTATATATAGTGTATATTTGAATTTTGCCCTCATTTTTTTGTGTGACCACTCAGTCCACCACGACCACTCACTGGTCAGACTTTAGCATCAAGGCAGGCAGAAATCACGGTGACCTGCAATCTCATGTAAAATGGCACTTGTTTCTTTGATTTTTTATACATTCTACATTGATACAAACTTTTTGGACGCTATGCTATTAAAATGATTATTATCACTTCTTTCAAATGACTTCCAATTATTGTTGTGGAGTTTGAAATTACGAAATACGACTGTGCCTGGAAACATTCCACACTGACCGAAATTCATGGTTATAGTCAAAGCATGTGTTGTCTTATATATAAGGGTTCGTAGTTTGACTACGGAACCCTAAAAACGGCCTGACCCAATGTGTTTTCTTTTTAATAAGTAACGATATCGACGTGTGTAAGGAGTGAAACAACGACTAATTCCAGCTTAAACTAATCGGATAACAAAATGCGAATATAATATAATTATGTATATCTCTACGTCACCCTGATTAGATTAAAGCAAGTTAGTAGCTATAGCTGCACGAGGAAAATGCATTTGCATTATAAGTACTAGTTAAAAACTTTTCTAGAGCTCACATTTGTTCAATAGAGGGTGCATTCAACTCGATTTTAGTGAACATATATTCTGTCAGGGATATGAAGAAGTGAGTTTTGGTATCTACTACCTTAAGTATGGTACCTACAGTGAAAGATGTCCTCAAAAGTCTTTCAGATTCGGGTAAAATCGGTAAAGACTAGCATAAGGCCGAGTGAGGGAGTCAAGCGCTTATCTCAATTCCATTCATTTTGACAGTTTTCGAACATCGTTTACGTTAGCGTTAAGCAGCCTTACGTTACGTTATAGGCCGTTCGACGTTCTATATTTGAAAATTTACGTAAATACCATATAGTTTAGTATACACTACATGCAAGACAGGATTACACATCGTGCGGTCTCAACAGACGTGGGTAAGGACGACGTCGGTCGACATCGACAGATATGATCGCCATATTAGGTGAATATAGTGTGATGTGAACACGAAAATAAAAAACCAAACATGTACACGCAAGTTTCTACGCGTTTTTTGCTTACTTAGGAACAGCATTGGCCAAAGGTGTTGAGCACCCCACGTTTTCCTTTGTAACTTATAGTTAAAGTATTATTTTTCAATTTCAAAAATTCATAAAGACGTAAAATAACATTAGTAGTTATCGTTTCGCTAAGTAGCTATTTGCGTGTTAAACCTGAATGAATTCCCTTAACGTCAATATGACGAATCTTTCCGATAGATATACAACTTTCTATAATACCAGATATTCACCTTTTAAAGATTGACTTTTATATGAAAAACGAATGGGTGCTCCACACCTTTGACTAATCCTTTGACGTTTGACACATCTTTAATGGGTTAGAAAATAACGAAACAACAAACAACTAGGTATAACGATTCTACTGCACGTTTAACATTCCTCCTAAAAAAACGATTCTATTTACTTATGAAACGCTATCCCAATTAACCGTACACGAATTCTATTTTGGGTTTGCACTATTGTATTCAAATGGGTGACGATTGTATTCAACGACAGTAAATAAGTCGTTAATTTTACGATTAGTAACGAATGACCTCTATTTAATAGGTAATAGCCATGAAGCTGTTTATGTGGTAGAAAAACTAATCGGGCGATGTGATTAGTTTAATATTTTTTTATTCATATTTTAAAGTTTGATTCCAGACGGGGTTAAACTGCATGACCTCTAGTTGTCCAGACTGGTTATTACTTAATATCAGTTTTTTAATTAAATCTAATAAAGCCATGAGATTACAATTTCTAGAAGTAAAACATCGAAACGGTTTTAAAGGATAAGCAAGTTTTATGATAAGAACTTTATTAGATGTTTGACGAAGTTCTAGAACAAAGTCGATGGAAGCAATGAAAAAGGTAGAAATATATCTTCACTGGGTACATATTCTATTAAAACACACGGGTCTTAAGCGGCCCAATAAAACTAGGCAGCTCATACGGTCCCTGATTGTTTAATTTCACCTTTAAATTAAGAGTGAAAGACGATACATTTTAGGGGTAGAAAGGCTTTGTCGCAGTTACGCTTAAGCTGCGGTGCGATTAAATAAATTAGGGGTCGCCGATTTGTCACCTTCAAGCCTCATTGCACCTGTACCATTGCCTGTACACCCTGAGGCCCTACTTTGAAAATCGAAGTTAGAAGTTACCTAGTTTCGTCCTTTTCACTTTTCATTCGAGACTAAATTGGGAGAAAGGGATGAATATAAAGTAACTTCGAACTTCGATTTTCAAAGTAGGGTCCTTGATTCGTACCACCGACAATACTATTTGTAGGGTGGAGTTCAAAAATTTGAAAATGATAACTCATTGATTTTGATACAATTTTCCGGTTTCCGATATAACAGTTAATTAGCCATACATTTATGGGTAAATTTTCCCTGCAAAACGGAATATTTTCGACTAGCCACCAAATCGTTTCCTGGCGGTGTTCCTGGTTTTAACTAACAAGATCAAAATGTCCTGTAATCTTGTTATGAATAGGTACTACTCGTACATAAGTAAGGTCATAAAAAATACAAACACTTCACTGACGTCCGACACGTTTGCCGGATTTTGTGTGGTGCGAACTAGGCACACGATGAGGGTATTCTCATAATGAAACATACCTAAAGAACTGTTCACTTCCTTCAAATGTTTACAAGTAAAGTGACTCTTCCCAACATCAGGATGTACGTCGTCATAAGCTGACCTACATACCAAATTGCACAAAGCTATATATACATGGATTACACGAAGATTGAAATCATTTAAAGACATCGAATTTAAGTATCTAAAATGCAGTTAGCTACTGACGCACAGAACCCTAAATCGGCTACCGATAACGCGTCACCAAAACACATAGATAACGCAGGCAAAAAATCTATGGTACTCACTTATGGCGGTCTTGGTGCGCACGTTGCGGGAGTAGCACATCGGGTGGAGGATAGCCCAGTAGCGGTCCACGGACACCGCGACCAGGCAGAAGATGCTGATCGTGCACAGCATCACCAGCAGGGACACAGTAAACAGACACGCGTGAAGGTTCCTCGGCAGACCCACAGAGGCCAGGATCGCAAACGGAATGCCCAGCACTCCCACCAACAAGTCCGCTACGGCCAAAGACACGATGTAATAGTTCGTGCGACGCCTCAGCCGCCGGTCTCTCCGGAACACATGGATCACCATCGCGTTCCCTACTACCGCCACTAAAGCCACTAGAATCTCCAGAGCAGTGTAAGTGGCATGGAGCTCCGGGGTGGCTGAGCGGTGCGGGCCCGGCACCGTCGTCGTCACCTCACCCGACTCAGTCACTTCTTCCATACTTTAACAAACTTATTTCGATCGTTTAATCCATAATGTCATCGCATAACGCATTACACTAAAACCGTAGCCCAAAAACACCTAGAATAGTTTCAAAATTATGGGAATTCCCGTCATGTTTATCGTATACTAGAAAGTTCGGAATGTAGCCGTGAAACTTTCGTGTTATCGGTCAGGAGTGAACGCGGGCGCGCGGCGAGCGTGTCCCGCACGCGAGTCTCTTCCCGCCACTGGCGAATTGGCGCGAATCCGCGGTGGCGCTGGGACGCACGCCCGCACTTGTTGCGGGCTGCGGGCGCTGCGGCTGCGGCCTGCCGCCTCGGGGAAACCAGGCAAATGTTCTATCTGTTAATACCAATTCAATCTTGGAATGTTAACAACTAACGATATTCGTTGACGAATCAAAATGGAATGGTACTATACCCCAATCAGGGCTCAATGCAGAATCTGGTTTCGGAAAAGTGTGCGGGGCGTGTGACTGTTTTATTTCAAAGCACTCGACGAAAAAATTTATAACGTACCCCTAAGACGGCCAAAATCTAAGCTTCTCTATTCACGATTTGTGTCGAGACATGATGGGTTTTTTAAGGACCGTCTAAGTTGGCGCATCGTCACTTCGCGCTGACGTGGACGTGATACGCTGACGATGGAGTCATTTATCATTACAAGGTCGGCGCACTGACCTGCGACCGTGCTCCGATTTGACACCGATAACGAAATTTCACGGACTTCAGCGCAGAGCGCGCATACCAATGAGATAGGTAGGATGATTTTAAAATAAACTGAGCAAGACTAATAGCTTTCCTTCGAGTCGATTGCACGCTACTGCTGCAAAATGAATCTACTGGGTACCTCCCTGGGATGAAATTCGATCTAGCTGCACACTTTGGTGCTGTGTCACTTTAACGCCATGACCTTCTGCACCAGTCTTTCAAAGGCGTTAAAGCACCAAGGTACGAAAGCGCATCCAGCTGCAATAAGGCCGACCTGCTTAGCATAAGAGTAGGTCGGCCGAAAAGGTCTACCACCACAAAAAGTCACCTAAAATATTTTGAACATGCGTAGGACCTTGTCATTATGAATGTCACTGTCATGCTTGTCATTTGATGTACGAAACACAATATACGAAAACCCTTTTTCATTTGATAGAAAGTTGTGTCAAAATTAAAAGATTAGGTACGTACCTATTTGGCCGACTGTACAATCACAAAAATTATGTTAAGGTCCACTCAATCTGGGATAACCCTGTGACAGCTCGTATTATACTTGTTTCCTTAACTTCATGTAAGTACTTAACTATATTTCATCGAAAAAAACTTTGCGACGCGACGTCCAGTAATTTTAACGATTTAGTACACCTATAGTTGGTTCAATACACATATCACACTTATTACGTTGATTTTTATAAATCCCCCATTTTTACCTGACTACCCAAAAAGGAGGGTAATGTGTTGAATGTGTGTACCTATGTATGTACCTACCTATCCATGTTTATTTGAGATCCCATAGGCGTAGCCAAGACGAAAACGCTGCTAACGTTTCTATTTTCTATCAACATGTAAGTATGGAGTTGAAATAAGCATCCCAAACGCATCGGATTGTCTGTCTCGGAGATCTCGGTAAGTAGAACCGATACTGGTTTTGATGCGGTTTTCACCAGCAGTCAAACAGAGTATAACGCAGTAAATCAAATCCTAAAAGTTTCTTGTGATTTTTCGATCCCGTCACTTACATAGACATAGTTACATAGTGGCCCAGAAATCGATTTGTTTGACTTTATTTATACCTTCCATAAACAGTGTACTGTTGAAAAAAAAAATATTTATTCGTTTTGAAGGGAAACCAGTGTAGTGTATTGTTGATCGAAGACCTGTTATATAACCTCTATGTGACCCATACACGCACGTTTTATAAAGCTACAAGTTACAATTTTACAGGTCTAGCAACACTGCTCAAATGGCTGGTCGTAATTGGTCGAGGTTGTGTCAAATGGAAACTTGTAATTTGTAGCTTTATAAGGCTGCGTTTCCACTAGAGCTGTGCGAGGCAGCGAAGCGGTGTTGCGAGGAAAAATCCACCAATAGGATTATTTTGTTTTAGGTACTAGCCTCACTATCCTATTGGTGGATTTTTCCTCGCAACATCGCTTCGCTGCCTCGTACAGCTCTGGTGGAAACGCAGCATAAAACCGGCCCGAGATCATGTACTGCAAGCCTATTTATTCATTTATCAAAAAATTCTAATTTCAGATTAACCTACACATTACAATCTGTTACATTTACATTAAATAACTATACCCTTTTCTAAATTAAGACTGCGCCGAGCGTACGCCGGATGTACAGTGGCGCCCTCATTACTTTTATTGTGTTTTCTAATAGAGTAAAGTATCTTCTTGAAATTGGACGGTAAATTTTGTACTACAAATGAAAACACAACTTAAAGTGGCCACCTTTTTCCGTTAAGCTGACTACTCAAAGGGTAATTGTTATTAAAGTTTTTTACGTAACACCTGGCCATAATGTGAGTTTTATCGCACGCTGCGCGCACGGTAAAACTCGCATTGTGGCCAGGTGAAGACGTAAAATTGTGTACTCATCACGGGCAGTAAAAAAGAAAGCCCTCTATCGCATATTTACAACCCTCGCCTACGGCTCGGGTCTCAAATACCTGCGATTTCTGGCTTTCTTTCTTTTACAGCCCTTGTTAAGTAATGTACTATTACGTATTCCATAAATTGTGTTTTTACTTGCACTACAAAAACGTATCATCTGATTTCAAGGAAATTCTTTACTTAATAAAAAAATATACACTAATACACTGGTCTAAGTGTGCAAAATGTGGTTACAGAATTATCAAAAAGTTTTTATAGTTGTTGGAAATTCTGTAGCTCTGGGAATAAAGGCGTGAGTTTATGTATGTGTATGTATGTTAATTAGAAAACACAATAATAGTAATAATAGTAATGAGGGCGCCACTGGACGCTCGGCGTTTGCTCGGCGCAGTCTTAAAATGCGTAACGTCTAACTCTCGCTATTTATGATGATTATGATGTATATGTAGATATTTATGTATTAGGTACCTATATATCGAATATAATTATGTATTAGTATTATAAGTGACATATATTTACTGTAGAATGTACAAGGAATAATTAGGATAATTATGTTTTAAATTTTTAGTTTTTACCTGTCTTCTTTTTCTGTGCACCCACAATGTAAATTTCTGTATAATTATTTGGTTGACTGGTAGAGAATGCGATTAGGCATTAGGTCCGCCATTAGTACTTATTTTTGTCGATTAAAGATTAGATAAATAAATAAATTAAGATATATTATGTTTTGACACAAGTATAAATATGCTTAAAAGGAGATTCCAACCTTATGTACTGTCACGAGATTTAATTTCGGACCCACCTTAGGTCCAAAGTCAATCTGACATTCCACAGCAATAAGGTTGAGTTTCCTACAAGTTACAGATGACTTGACATCTCTAATGACATTGACGACTTCAAGCATATTGTTCTTGAAATGGGTCCCAAATTAACGCTCGTGACCGTACTGTATTAACCTCGTTTAAACCAATGAACTATTTTCATTTTCATTTTTCATTATAATTATAATTTATAACCATTTAAGAAACCTACGCAACCCTATAAAAAACTTAGTAAAATTTACGCTATTTACCAAAAAACTATCCATATCCATATTCATAATAAACGTATTTTGTATAATGATGAATGAAATCTAATATTTTCAAATAACTAAGTACCTACTTACTAGTATGAACGCTAAAGAGATTTTTTTTAAATCCTTGCGATACGAAAGCTCATTATTATTAATTTGTACCTTGATTTATTAGTTAACAATAAGTAAGATATAAAATTGGTCAAGAACTCTCGGACTGGTTGCCAAATTCGATAAGTCTTATTTGTAGGCAATTGTATGGGAAAATCGCAAGTATTCCTTACTATATTATTACCACTGTATGTAGATTGTCGTTAGTTTTATCTAATTTGATTGGTTGGTTGGCGCATTTTGATTGGTTGATATCCCGCATGCTCGTAGCAATCCATTGAAGTTATTTTAGCAGTATTGTGCCCGGAGCTATTGCCACGATGCAATATACCACTTATAGCATGTGGGCTACCAATAAATGAAAATGCACCATCACTTTTAGGCTTCATAAAGGTCAGGAGGTAAATGATACAAATATGAATAAATATACATTTATAATAACATTATTTACTATGATAATTACAACACAATCATAAAGCACCAATTCACAAATAGAATGTCTCTTGCAAACTGAATATATAATACTTTATAAAATATTTATCTAAGAACAATATTTTTCTAGCATTTAAACAAAGAGGCTTTACAGATAACTGAGCATCTATACAAGAAAGGTTATATCCCAAGTGAATGTGTCTATGTAAAGATAAAATAAAATAATTTTATCTACTCTCATATCGTAAAGTTCGAATTATAAACTTCAAAACGAATTTATATTGGCATACTTTATAAACACAATACCGAAATTTTAAAAAAAACACTATAATATTATTTCTCTAACAAAATAATGTTATCAAGTATTTTTTTTACCATTACTATACAAGTTAATCCAAAAAGTTAATGTCACCAACGAGGTTCCATATATATATTTTTTTATAATGGAACGCACATGCTGTTCGTGTCACTTTTACAGCATTACAAATAGTTTTCATTCCAATTTTTACTTGTCTGTGACAGTGCCAGCTTTAACGCATGCGCAGTGGTGTGCTAGGTTTTGGCGCCATTCATTGAATACTTTTTGTTGTAATGTATGAGAGTAGATAAAGTAGTGTATGAAACTGAACATAACTAGGTATTAAAACACTCATTATGCAACAATTTCATAACTACTATTAAAGTAGCTGCAGCCGGTCCACCAAGTGCCTGGGGATGCCAAGATCTAACAGATGTTCTCTAGAAACTTGGTCTATATCTGGATATAAATGCAATATTGCCTCCCAACAAATCTCACTCAGTTTAGGTATGCATAACCAGACTTTATGCATAATATTATTTCTACTTGTTGCTTCAGCTGTGGGCTCAATCCCCCCAAACAGATACATACACCCTTGTGAAGTCACTGCAGAAGAATGAAAATAGAGAGGGTGGGGCAACACGGCTTGTTTCATGATGTTCCATTGTAAATCTTTAACATTGAGTCTCCATATGTCTTCAAACACTGACTGTCCATCCGATCCTCCTGCTACAAACACTTGAATGCCATCTGTTGTGTTAATTTGGACAGCACTATGGCACTTTCTGGGTAACGGTCCTAAAGTATCCGTTAATGTATCATCAGGTTTTGGTGTGAGCATAGTCCATTGTTTGGTATCTAGATCAAATACAGGAATCTCCATGAGTTCAAATGCCCATTCACCCGTGCCACCTCCTATAATATAGAGTTTATTGCCGACTCTAGCAACCTCGTGTCTATACCTTCCCAATGGTTCTCCTTCACTACCCGTTCCCACAAAAACTGGTTCCCAAACCAATGTTCGGAGATCAAGTCTGCAACGCCATAAGGTTTTCATTACAAAGATCTACGCATTCTATTTATACTAACATACTCAATAATTCAAGAATGATGTAAACAGGTGTTGAAATTAATGTCAGATAAATGCAGTATAAATCAAACTTTTAATTATAAAATGTACCTGTAAATATCACTGTTATATGCAAATCCATTGGTGCCACCAATTGTATAGAAATAGCCATCGTGACAGAGTATGGCTTGCCCATACTGCCCTGGTGGCGTCGTCCCAGCTGCTACCAGTAATTCCAGCTTCGCATCGCCAGAGCAAGGCTTCCATGTAATGACGTCATTACTACACTTGTTGCCGAATGGAGCACCTGTGCCTCCAAAAATCTAAAAATAAAGAAGTATGAGAGTAAAATTTAATCAAATAAGATCAGAACATTAGTAGCTTCATACAAACCATTAAATATCGGCCGTTCATACACATGGCATTGGACGCTAATTCTTCTGGCATATTTTCTACAACTTTGTGTTCTTTCCATTTTCGACTGGTTATCGAAAAACTCCAGAGTTCTTTGAAAAGCGGGCGTTCCGGCGTCCAAGTTGGATTTTCTCTTTGCACACTAGTCCGTGGTAACGAAGGGTTGTAACCACCGAAACAGTAAATATTTACATCGTCACATGCTATCCTGTGTCCACTTCTGGGCCTCGGACACTCGAAACCACGAAACTTTACTTCTGTAACCTTATACGGCTCAAAAACAAAGTCTTTTTTAGGTGAAGTCATACCTCTAGAGTCATGTATAATAAAACAAACTGAAGGCTCAACACTCAAATAATTGTATAAAAACAGAGAATGTGGTCAAATTTTATTTTGCAAATGTACAGACTACTCAATGTCAAATGACAGTTTGATCAATCGTGTTTATAAATAAAACTAATTACGTGTTCAAAATAAGTCTTATCGCATAGGACATAAGTACCGATTCGGTTTGCAGATAATGGAGAATAATTAGGACACTAGTGAAATAGGCGTTACTGGCAACGTGAGAACTTTACTATACTCTTACAATCTGTGGACGCATCTGAATTAGAGGCCCTACTCTGAAAATCGAAGTTCGACGTTACGTTAGCTCCATCTCTGTCACTCGTCTTTCGAGACTAAAACGAGAGACAAGAATGGAGCTAACGTTACTTCGAACTACGGTTTTCAAAGTAGGGCCTCAGCTGAAGAATCCAAACTCCTAAATAAATAAACCAGTCATGTGAGCATTCCTGGGAACGAAAGGGCCGACCAAATTATAGTCATGATTTAGTTAACATGGCTAAAGTTTATTTATATGAAGAGTGAAATCTACTTTGGAATAGTGGGACATCAACGGGCAAAAGTTACAAAAAAGTTCAGACTACAATCCCAATTTTTATTCCCACTAGTTCTATTATTCAAAAGCCTTCAGATAATATAGAACTAGTGAGACTGGTTTTGTCCCAGTAGTTCTATTGGAATTTTATTAAAAAAGACTAAATAATATTTTTTTAATGAAATTCCAATAGAACTACTGGGACAAAATCCGTCCCACTAGTTCTACCAGTAGAACCGTCAGTAGAACTAGTGGGAATAGACCGAAAAGTGGTGATTAAAAAACATTGCAGTAGGTATCATTTTTTATTATATCAAACGTCACGATACAGTTAATGTATTTAGAATAAAACAGTAGAAATATAAATTTTATATAGCAGGCTACTAATTCGACAGGGAAAGAAATAAACACAGAGTTATACTCAAAGTTATTTATTTGTCACTCGAGACAAAGTATCCCCGTTGTTTTAGTTGCAATTTTAATAAACCACGTTAGCAAACAACATAATTTAAATGATAGTCAGCTCTATAACAACGAAACAAATACCAAATCTCGATCTTAAACAAAATCTCGACTTGAAGCAAAACTTAAACCGAACAGAACTCTCTTCCAGGCTTTGACATGCCGATGAACAAAAAACCAAAGAAATTGAATTCCTAACACTTTTTGCTCTACATAACATAGTGCAAGCTGTAAAATACTTCGATACAAGTTGGAAAATAAATTAGGCCTACGCCGCGCGGTGCATGCCAGTGGCAAATAAGACTTTATGCTTGGATTTTTTGTTCTTTTTTCCTGATGGCGAAGGCGCAACCGTTATGCCCGACTGGAGCGCGGCCTCGATGGCGTCGCTGAGAACGAGAGCGCGCGGGGCGGCGCCCTCCTCGTCCGGAGGCGGCGGCGGCGGCGGCGGCGTCGACGACTTGCGGACTCGCCATGTGCCGCTCGTTCCTGCCATCTACAAAATTAGGAATATATATTGCTCACGTCGACTTCATGTTTACTCAGGTGGATTTTGCAACAATGGAAATTGATGATCAAGTACAATTTGTAAAAATATGAGCACGATTCTAGACAGTGATCAGTAATTTAATTATTATATGGCGTCTTTATATGCAGTGGCAAAAAAGATAAACATGTTATTAAATGTAATCCTTACCGCAGAGCGGACTCAAGTAATGGTTTTGCAATGTTGATCAATAGCTTCTAATAAAAGATCAGTATTGGTTAATGAAAGATATCTTATTTAACTAATATCTTCTAAGCCCGAATGGCCATAATTGTAACAAATTAAAGAATACTTACTTTAGCAAAAGACAACCCTGACGAGGAGGCCGTGACTGCGGCGGGCGGGCTGGGGGCGGGCGGGCTGCAGGCGGGCGGGAACAGCAGCTCGGAGGAGAAGTCGGGGCGCGGCGGGCCCTCCAGCGCGCGGTGGTACGCGCGCTCGCGCCGCCGCTCTTCGCGCTCCTGCCGCGCGCGGATTCGGGCCCGACGATCTAGTTCCTCTGCAAATCCCAGTTAAACATGGCTACAAGGTGTAGTGCATTATCGTACGACGCCGTCTTTTGTCCAATAGGTTCGTATTCGTGTTCTTTCTCAATTAATCTGATGGGTACACAAGCCGACAGTAAGCAACAGTTCCGACCGAAAACAATGATCCTACTAATATTATAAATGCGAAAGTTTGTGTGTGTGTTAGTTTGCAACTCTTTCACACTGCAACGGATGGACGTACTTGGATTGATACGGCTACTTTTCCCGAGGGAATAACGATAATCAAGATCTAAGTGCTTTCGCCCGATATAATCTTATGATTATGAATGTACTATCTAACTTGATGGGCATCTGGAAATCGACCTTCTCCCCCTTTTAACTGCACCTCAAAATAAATTAAAAGGTAGATGAACAACCAGACTGAGCCAATTCCAATTAAATAGAAGCAGAAATTGTTTATTTGTCAATACACCACAAACAACAAACGGAGGACTATTTGAAGAAAATTTGGAGGACAACTTGTAAATATGGTTATAGATACAAGTGGAATATGAACTTCCTGCATGCAAATTTAAATAGGCTAGTTAGCTAAGCCCTACATATCCATAAACAATTAAATTATTTAGGTTAAATTAACACAACATAATAGACAGGACCAAATGTAAGTGAGAGAAACAAAGAGACATTTCGCACGTTTAATCAAACAAAGAAATATCTCTAAATAGAAATACATTCGAATTTTAACCCTAACTTTTGAAAGTAGAGTTTAATCTAAAACTGAATTTTGTTTTGAGTTAATTCTTTGTTTGATTAAACGTGCGATTTATTCACATCAATACAAAGTTACATTACATAAATACAAAAAGAACTAGATAGAGAGATATTGTTGCGAAACGGTACCAACTCCGCATATCTGTGGTACTTGCCTGAAAAGTTTTTAACTGCCACTTCTGTGACATGTGGTGGTTGTAGATCTATTTCAACAATATCAAACGAGCAGTAAAGTGGCAAATGGGCAGTATACGGCATGTGCTTTCTGGTCTGGAACAAACAAGTTTTATAGATTATGAGGAGATTTTTTGCCTTCGTAAAAGACATGGAAGAAAATCAAGCTGAGATCTTTACAATTGGGTGTGTCGTAAAAGAGTCACCAATGTCGCAAAAATATCTTAAGGTCTACAATTGAAGCACTAAATCTCAAAAATAGTCCAAGCAACCTTTCCTATTCATTTGATATAAATAAAATACCTGTTCAGCGAGAGATAATGTCTCGCGATGCAACACGCGACCCACGATGGCGAGCGGGGCAGCAGCTAGGGCTCCCCATGACGCATTCAGCATTCGCACGTTCAGGCTGTTCAGGAACACTTGCTGCCCATCGTTGGCTGCAAAAAAGAAGTACAAAGTTGAATTTATTAAACATGGTTTATTATATCAAGAATTGTCATCAATATGATTGATCTTACCTTGATAGAAATAAAAGTATTTGGCTTGATTTTGTTTGTCAGCGTCTGTAAGGGTGGAATCATCTTTAGGTTCTTCATCAGTAGGTACTGGATAGTCAATAAGTGGAAATTCTTCAGGTAAATTGTCATTTAAGTCATTAATATTGAACTCAGGTGCATCTGGGTTTAAGTTGGACTGATTATCAGACAACCCCAGCTTTTGCATTTGTTCTTGTACGATATCCACGCAAGCAGCGCCTTCTTCAGTTACATCAAACCAATCGACCTTGTTTTGATTTACTTCATGTTTTTCATACACAGTAGGAGCTTCATCTACCACCTCTTCCCTTATCTTAGTAAAATCACATTGTAAATTAATTGAATCCTCCTTTACTTTGAGCATTTCCAGAGCTTGCTCCATGAAGACAATCTCAGTTGTGTCAATTTCAGCCATTATTTGATTTTCAATCTCTTTCCGTTCTCTTACCAAGATATCATGCACCTAAAATGAATTATGCAGTTTTTAATTTAATTTAATAGTAGAGAATGGTTTTATTAATAAAATTTTATGGGAGGGGTATTTTTGGTAGTGTAGTGTTAATGAAACTTTTAAAAGACGAAATACCCTATTTTTCTACACATATCACAAGAAATCGCCTGCTGTCACCATTAATTTTTAATATATTTAAAGAAAGTGCCATTAATAAAGTCAAAAATAATAATATATTTGCAGATGATTTAGCTGCTATTTCAGAAAACTGGTGAATTACAAAAGCTTATTTACTCTATGAACACTAGTTTTAATGAAGTACGACTCAAAATTAATACAAATAAAACGAAAATTTTAAAGATATCAATACAAAATGGAAGCTGCCCTAGCCCAATAACATTAAATGGTACAATATTAGAAGAAGTAAAACAGTTTAAATTAGGGTGGAGCGAATTCCAAAATTCTTGAATATAGCAATGGAACCCCACTAAAAGGAGGACTATTTTTTTATTATTTAAGGAAAAAATAATTAAATAAATCTCTGTATATACTTTTAGCCCTCTACTTTTTATTATATAAAGCAATATACGTATATTTTTTATAAATTGAATTTATGCTTATTTTTTACAACAAGTTAATTTATTCATTGAATAACATCGTCTGGTAACAGATATGATCGATTTCTATGCTTATTTTTGTTTATACGTGTTTTATTAAGACACGGTAAAACCACGTAAATAGGGTTTTTATTAAAAATGCCCTTTTACCAGGAAATTTGCAACAAATTGGTGTTAACAACATATTACACAACTGTGAAAACTATTTTAAATGTTATAAGATAATAAAAAATAATTCTAGTTAAAGTAAATATATGCTAAAAATACGTGTAAACATAGCCCAAAAAGGGCGTAAGCGACGCCGACAGGCGAAATTTGACGCTTATTTATAACATGTAAGTAACCTTTTTTTGCAGTAAAATGATACTTTTCGTAATCAATAACATCCTTACTTTAGCACAAGAATGTCAAAAAAAAATATGTCATACATATTTTTTATACTGTAGCATTTTCCTTGTTTTGCGTGAAATTGCTGTTTAATGTGAAATTTTGAAATTATATTGTTTCATAAATATTCAAAAAGGCACTAAAATTATGGTAATTTCTTATTATGCACTTATCAAGTATTACTTATTGAAAATAAAATGTACAAATATTATTGTAGTAGTATATTTAAATAATTGATGAAAATTTTCCTTAATTTATTTCTTTGGCAGCTGGGTAGAGAGCTAAAAGTAGTGTTTATTTTGAAACTTGATATAATCACTATAATCTACATGCCAAACTTCAACTTTTTGTACCGGTTCTGCATTGAATAACAAGTTTTTATTTTTTCCCATACAACAACGCTCCACCCTAGTTTAAATACCTTGGAAGTATTATAAATAGTGAATCATGATGTAGTCAAGACATAATAGCAAGGATTGCAATAGCAAAACAAGCATTTAATCGCAAGAAATACATTTTCAAGTCTAAAATATCTCAAAGAACCAGAAAACATTTCATAAAATCATACATATGGAGTATTGCACTATATGGAAGCGAGGCATGGACACCAATACAGAGGGACAGCGAGAGGCTGGAGGCGTTTGAGATGTGGTGCTGGAGAAGGATGGAAGGCATTCGTTGAAAGGACATGATATCAAATCAGGAAGTAGTGGCAAGGCTAAAAGAGAAGAGAAGGATATTGTAGATTGTGGAGAACAGAAGTGGGGGGATGATTGGCCATTTGTTGTGGCACAACATGCTTATCAAAAACATTATAGAGGGAAAAATTGAGGGTAAAAGAGGCAGAGGAAGGCTAAGGAGAAGCTACATGGAGCAAATTAAGGAGAAGGTGCATGTTGTGTCGTATATAGAGGTAAAGGAGCTGGCAGAGAAAAGAGAAGATTGGAAATTACTCCACCAAGATCAGAGCTCTTAAATTGAGAGAGAGAGAGAGAGATCACAAGAAAAATGCTTACCCCTTATTCATAAACGCGTCCCCGTATCAAACATTGGATACTAGAATTGTTCTCAATTCAACGTTTTAGAACTCCACTATATTTGTATATGACATGACATTCCACAAATTCAAATGTCACAGTGACATAAGGACAAATCTTATCTGAACCACACTAGCTATTGCACGTTTATGAATAAGAAAGTAAGTCTTTAAATAGAACAGAATTTTCAGAACCTGACAAACAAACAAACAGAACTGTTTAAAGCTCAGGAGAACCCAAAGAGATATTTACCTGTTTTTTGTTAGCGGCAAAGAATTTAGCGTATGGTGCATTGTTTATGTTGTCGAGTGGCAGAATGGCATCGGTAACAATCTCCCGGGCTAACCCCCGAGGCGGCGCCACTTCTACTACCGTCGAACCTCGCAGCCGACGCACTAGACGCATGGATATCTGAAATGGATGAATCGAAAATAAATAAAAGAAGGCACTCTTTAAACTGACAGCGCGCATATAGTCAACTTTCTTAACTTAAGCTTTAGCAAAATGTCTCATTAGCTAAATTAACCTTTCTTAACCTTTAAACCACCAACGGAAACCTGCATTAAAGGTTCAGCAGTTTCATCATAAAAGACAGGTCTAATTTTGCAATACAAGCTTAATATGATGACAGAAGGGAAGAAGGGACATTATCAATTTCTTTTCCTGGAGGCTAAGCATAAATTATTTAAAACTGACTTGGATATCCATTTCTACCTTGTGTGTAACAAGAGACATGCTCTCGAGCATCTAGCCTAGCCACTCTACACTCGCGAGCAAAATAATTGCATCACTTTGCATTTTTCCATGTACACTCAATATCTTTGTAAACGGTATTATCTTTCTGAAATATTTAAATGTAATAAAGTCTCTTGAAATTTAAGCTTTCTAAAAAGTTAAGAAACTTGGAAATCGATGTAGTATTTTACAAATAACGGTCATTTTTCTGGTTTGTGGCAGATTACTCCTTACCGAATGCACAAGTCGTGCTCCCTTAGACGGCTATAAAACAGGGTTAGAGAGGGGGAGGGTCATCAGTCACTTATCAGAAGTCGACCGGTACACATCTCCGCATATTATCCCATCGAGAAGACCTGGAAAAATGGACACCACTGCTGTTCAAGTCACCGTCATCATTCGCCTACTGCGCGAGGGCCGCAGTCAATGTTTAGTAGCTGAAGAGCTGAATTTGGTTCAGTTTACAGTTTGTAGAGTCTACCGGAGATTGAGACAGACTGGGGCCTATACTTCAAGGCCAAGAACTGGCCGGAAAAGGTGCACTTCGGAGAGGGACGATCGGTTCATCGTGACAACAACTCTACGAGATCGTCACCAGACAGCTGTTGCTGACCAACAGCAGCTCGAAGAAGTAAGAGGAGTTGCAGTCAGCTAGTGGACAGTAAGGAGAAGACTGAAGACAGCCAACCTGACCCCAAAAAGGTCTGCGACGGGGCCCAAATTGCTGCCTCGGCACCGAGAAGCACGTCGTCAGTTTGCTCAAAATCACCAAAACTGGACAATTGAGCAGTGGACCTCAGTCCTCTTCTCAGACCAGTGCAGGATGTGCCTGAACGGCTGCGATAGAAGAGGACGAGTGTACAAAAGACCGGGAGAGCGATTTGCTCAATGTTGCATCTCCGAAAGAGTCGCCTACGGAGGAGGTTCCGTCGTGTTCTGGGGCGGCATTTCCTACGATGGGCGAACGGAGCTGGTTTTCGTGCCTGGTGGAGGCCGTGGCGGTGGTTTGAACGCTGCCAGGTACATCACCGACATCCTGGAGGAGCTTGTCGTCCCTTACGCGGGTATGTTTGATGAGGGGTTTATCCTGATGCAGGATAATGCCCCTTGTCATACCGCAAGGGCCACCACAGCCTACCTTCGCGAGGTGGGCATCGACACCACGGACTGGCCAGCGATGACCCCGGACCTAAACCTCATTGAGCACATGTGGGACTTCCTGAAAAGGAGGGTTCGGCAGCGGAATCCTGACCCGTCTCATGTGGAGGAGCTGAAGCAAGTTTTGGCGGAGGAGTGGGAAGCCATCCCGCAAGATTACGTGAAAACCCTGATAAAATCAATGAAAAATCGATTAGATTGTGTGAGGAGGGCTAGGGGAGGGAATACCAAATACTGATGTATAATTATTTTTTTTGTAATAAATACCTTTAGTAAATACAATGCCTATCATTCTTAGTTTTCCTAATCCCTTTTTGAAACGTTTTTTCACCATTTTCTATATTCAGTGCATATTTCAGGCTTAGGACTTGATATTACATTGAAATAACGTATTTTGTATTGCGTTACATTATCAGCTTTCATTTGGTACTACAATTTTTTAATTCGAGTAAAGATGTACAAAGATATTGAGTGTAGATGGAAAAATGCACAGTGATGCAATTATTTTGCTCGCGAGTGTAGCTAGCCTACTCTCGCTCTAGATAACATTTCTTGTACATTACATTTAATTTACCTCTTCAGCCGGGAATTCCCACTGCAGCATCCTTGTAGGCTTCATGTCCTTAACCTGTAGGGCTGCATGACACACGGGGCATGGTGGAGGCTGTGTGTCATGAGTGGCAGCATAATGTAGGACACAAGGCCAGCAGTACACATGGCCGCAGAGACCAGTTCGCCCAGCCACCGGAGCACCAAGGCATATGGGGCACTCTGTGCGACCAGTGCTTCTAACAACCTGTGGAAAATCCTGATTTTGGAACGACATTTTGCACAATGCCAAGACACAATATTTTTGTATAAATTATAGGTAAGACTGTCATACAAGAAAAAAATTGTCAAGTAGGAATGTAAACAGTATGACAGTTAGTATTTAAAACAGACTGCACGATGAGATGAGAGAGAGAACTGCCACTGGCCAGATTTAAACGTGCACTTAGAAAACCGCTTGTTCAAGAGTGTTTTTATTGTCATTGAATATTTTGACTATTATAAATTATAAATAATCGACTTTTTTAATTATTTACTTTTTTTTTTTTGCATGCCAGCTGCTGGTGAAATGTGCGAGGCTATTAATTGACATCATAATAATTCATAATTCATAATTCATTTATTCCTTTGCTAGAATGTAGTATTACAATGTAGTGATGGTGAATATTTAGTAGTCCAATACATTCTGCTTCACTTAGCATGCAAAGATTAAGTAAAATTAAACTTAAATTAAACAATTAGTGCAGTTGTAGGTAATTTAGTTATACATCTTTGTGGTTAAAATATTCATTAAGTGAGTAAAAACAATTTTGTAACAACCAGTTCGTGACACTCTTCTTAAACCCACGCATCTGCATTTCTTTAAACTCTGATGGGAGCTTGTTACGAGGGCTGCCTTTTAAGTTCTGTCGTTTGCAAACTTCCCGTGATTCCATAAAAAAGAACTAGTGTCATCTTAAAATATTTGAATTTAGAATTCGAAAACAAAAGAATGACTCGAAATCGGCCCAACCGTTTTAGTACAGCGTTCGTTCAAAGTTGACAAGTCAGTTGTGAAAATGGAAATTTCGAAGGAAAATTTACGTGCGATAATTTTTTACAACTTCAAAAGGGGCTTAACGCGACTTCAGTGCTTCGAAGAGTTGACTACGGTTTCCAATGATAAAGCACCATGCCTCCGGACTGTGGAACGCTGGTATTTAGAATTTCAACGTGGTTGCTCTAGTCTTGGTGATAGACATCGTGAAGGTCGACCAAAAACAGCCGTAACCCAGGAGAACATTGATGCTGTACGGCAACTGATCGTCGAAGATCGCCATGCGACATACCGTGAGATAGAAGCTTCCTTAAGTATTTCAGGGACCAGTGTTCACAGTATTTTGCATGATCACTTAGGCGTAAAACAGTTGATCTCACGCTGGATACCACATTTACTCAGTGAAGACCAAAAAACGGCTCGCGTTCGATGGTGTCGCAAAACTCTGCGGCAATTCAACCGAGGAAACTCGAAACATGTTTACGACATTATCAGTGGTGACGAATCTTGGATATATGCCTACGATCCCGATTCTAAACAGCAGTCGACTGTTTGGGTGTTCCAAGATGAGCCAAAACCGACCAAAGTAATACGCTCACGGAGCACTTCGAAAAAAATGGTCGCCACGTTTGTGGCGAAAAGTGGCCACGTTGCCACTATCGTGCTCGAGGATCGTAAAACGTTTAATGCTGACTGGTATACCACTGTCTGTTTACCAGAAGTCATCGGCGAGTTTCAAAAAAATAGCCCAAGACGTCGTAAAAGACTGCACCACGATAATGCGTGCTCGCACACCACCCGGCAAACAATTGCGTTTTTAAAAGAGCAAAACGTCGAAATTCTGGAACACCCGCCGTACAGTCCAGACTTAAGCCCTAACGATTTTTTTACTTTTCCAAAAATTAAGCAACGACTTCGTGGTCAACAGTACCAGACGCCTGAAGAAGCCGTTGAGGCATACAAAACGGCCATTTTGGAGACCCCGACTTCGGACTGGAATAAGTGTTTCGAAAACTGGTTCGATCGAATGAAAAAGTGTATTACATATCACGGTGATTACTTTGAAAAGCAATAAATACCATTTAACACTTAAATTGTCTTTAGTTTTTCCAAACGACACAACTTAAAAGGCAGCCCTCGTATATATCCGTATGCACATGAAGTATACATTTTTTTTACTGTAAGCGAGACGACAATACGATATGACAAGTTTGTGTTTGTGCCTGCTTGGTCGGTTTCCAACATGTCCCTGCAGTCTGAAGAGGTGAGAGTTTTGTCTCACAAACAAACATATCTCCTTAATGTACATACAAGTTAGCGGTAGGATACGTAGCGACTTAAATAGCGGTCTACAGCTTTCCCAGGTACGTACATCACAGATGGCACGGATACATTTTTTTTGTGCTTTGAAAGCATCTTCAACGTCGGGCGAGTTACCCCAGATTATTAGGCCATACGTAAGAGTCGAGAAGACATAACCGTAATATGCAGTAATAGCTGTCTTCTGTGAGACAATCTGCCTTAGTCGTCTTAGTGCATAAACAAACCGATGTAGCTTATCACAAACAAATTTTACGTGCGACTTCCAATTTAATAAATTATCAATTCTTAAACCTAGAAAAGTTGTCATATATACTTCCTCAATCTTTACATTCTGAGATACCACTGTAAGTGGAATTGACTTGGCCTTATTTGTGTTAAATTGGATGATTTTAGTCTTACATAAATTAACCTTTAAATTATTATCTGACAACCATTTAAGCAATTTGGACAGCGTTAAGTTTATTTTATCTTCAAGGGATGCTCCTTGGTCAGCTCTTACTACCACCGTTGTGTCATCAGCAAAAAGTACATATTTGTCATTCGAAGCGCGAGGAAGGTACATTGACATACAGTAGAAAGAGAAGCGGACCAAGTATGCTTCCCTGGGGAACGCCACTATTATTGTATCTGTAGGCAGATGCGTAAGTCTCCATAACAGGATTATATTGGCAACTGTTGGTTTTCGAAATTTCTACGCATTGTTTTCTATTACCGAGGTAACTTGCAACCCAGTCATGTGCTTTACCTCGGATGCCATATTTCTCTATTTTACATAGTAACTTTTTGTGATTTACGAAATCGAACGCTTTAGACATGTCGAGAAACAAAGTTGCAATTGGGACTTTTTTATCGACACATTCAGTAACATATTTAATGAGGTGAAAGCAAGCTAAAGAAGTTGAGCAACTTTTGCGGAAACCGTATTGTTCAGGTCCTAGAATCTCATTTTTAGCGATAAAGTTGTCAATTCTATTATACATTAGCCTTTCAAATACCTTACTTAGAATAGGAATAAGTGTAATCGGTCTGTAATTATTGGTATCTGCAGGATTCCCCTTTTTAAGTATAGGTTTGACAACCGAGATCTTTAGATTATCCGGGAAAGAGCCTTCTGAAAACGATAGATTTATCAAATAGCTTAAGGGTTTGCTAATGCTGAGTCCGCAAGTTTTAAGCATTTTTGTGTTAATACCGTCGTATCCCACTGCATTACTGTTGTTCAAATGCATTATGGTTTTAAATACTTCTTTATCATCTGTGGGTGAAAGGAAAATGCTATGAAGATTGTTAGATATATTTAAATGAGTGTTTGAATTTATACTATTACCACTATCGCTATTACTGATGTCTATAAAGTAATTATTAAATACTTCGCAAATTTGATTAGGGCTCGAAACTAATTTATTACGAGGGCTGCTACTTATGTAACCGGAATAGAAAAAATAAACAAACGTACATGGCTAAATATGGTTTTATTGTTTTTCGAAGTATTCTCCGTGATAATCGATGCACTTTTGCATACGTTGAAACCAATTTATAAAGCACTTTTTCCACTCTGACTGAGGTATCTCCAAAACGTGCTGTCTGAACGCGTCGACGGCATCTTCACGGGTCGAAAATCGTTGACCACGTAATTTATTCTTTACATTTGGAAATAAATAGAAATCATTGGGTGCCAAATCAGGGCTGTAAGGTGGATGACCCGTTAATTCTATATTTTGACCTTCCAAAAATCGAGTCGTTTCACGTGATGTATGACAGCTGGCGTTATCATGGTGCAGAATGATTCTCCGTCGCTGGTGGTTTTTCCGTATTTTTTCAAATACTTCCGGCAAACAAATGGTCGTGTACCACTCCGAATTAACCGTTTTACGATTCTCTAGGGGCACTGTAGCCACATGGCCATTAATACCAAAAAAGCAGGCCACCATTTGCTTCAAGGTGCTTTTTGCACGAGTTACTTTCGTAGGGTTCGGCTCATTTTGAAACACCCACACCGTTGATTGTTGTTTAGTTTCGGGATCATACGCATAGATCCAGGATTCGTCACCTGTGTAGATATTATAAACAGCTTTTGAGTCACCACGGTTATATTTTTCCAACATTTCCTTGCACCATTCGACGCGAGCCTCTTTTTGATCCTTAGTTAAGTTGTGCGGGATCCAACGCGAACAAATTTTTTTCACAGCTAAGTGTTCATGTAATATCTTATTAATGCTCGTCATACATATGCCTATAGTCGCCTCTATCTCGCGATACGTAACATGACGGTCATGCATTATAAGTTTTCGCACAGCTTCAATATTTTGTGGTACAACGACCGATTTCGGGCGACCATCCTTAACTTCGTCCCTGAGCATACTACGTTCACGATTGAACTCACTAAACCAGTGATACACAGTAGTTTTGGATGGAGCTTCATCACCAAAAGTCGAAGTTAGTTGATCTATGCACTGTTGTTGCGTTAAACCACGCCGAAAATCGTAATAAATCATAGCACGAATATTTTCACGAGTGAGTTCCATTCTTGCAGCGAGATTAAAATTTAAACCCACCAAAAACAAAAGACTAGCGTACATAAGAAAAAAAATATATAGCGGCCAGTATTAAAAAAAGTTCAAATTTTACCATGGAGGTCAGATATAGCGTTTAAAAATGTTGGAATCCTGGATTCCGGTTACATAAGTAGCAGCCCTCGTATCATAAACTATTGAGTTAATATTGGAACGTGTAGTAACGGTATCATTTATGGTGTTCCAGGTAGCCCTACATTTATTTTTATTGTTTTCAATATATTTACTATTATTCATTTGTTGAGCTTTAAAGATGCATTTTTTTAGTAAACGAGAATAAGCTTTATATTTTATCTTGTTAACGTTTTTATTAGTTTTATTATTAATGTATTTTAAATATAACTTCCTTTTCGTTACCGATGATATTTTTAAACCCTTACTTAGCCATTTCAATTTTTTAGTTAGAGTGCGCATTCTTATTCGTATTATAGGGAAATCTTATGTACCTACCACATTTTAAGCAAAATAAAGTTATTCTTATTCTAGGAACAAACGGAAAATTTACCAATTGAAAGTCTAAATGGATTGTCCATTATAAATTATAAACATAATTAAATACCTACAATTTAATGTAGTTTAATATGTATTAAGACCATATAAATTGTACATACTTCAGGTAGGACGTACTTACGATTGGTCTTATTTCTGAATAGATAGATTAAGATTTTTTTTTGACAAATATCATATTGGACAATTTTACCATGGGACAAGATTCCATTTTAGACATTATTCAGGATGGACAATTTTTCTTTTTGTTGTATGTCAAATTGCCCTTTTTCAGAATTGAAATATAATTTCGAGAAGTCGATTTTCTATTTGTACTTAATGTAATGATAGTAAATCTGAAAAACTTGGAAGTCCTAGAATTAAAATTACATCACAGTCAAGTAAAAACATATGTATTGAAATAATCCTTTCATAAATATGTTACAAAGTTCTTATTACACTGGAATAAGGTGCTTAAACTGTACCTAATATTTAAACAGTACAGTCACCACCAAGAATATCATATCCAACAATATCTGACACATCTCTATTACTAGAGGCATACAGTGCTGGATTAAGACGGTGTGAGGCCCACAACAAAATCTATAAAGAGATTCTTGATTTTTTCAGGTTAAGAGACCATACATACATAAATCAATAATTATTTATTAACTTTTGTACTTACAATCTCTTCAATTTGCTCCCACTTGATGGGCACATCGGGATCCAGAATGTTAGCTTTATAATCACCCTCTTCTTTCACCACAAATTGGCAACTAGAAAAATATAATTCTCAAGTTTATACACATGTACCTGTCCTAATATCTGACCTTACTTTTAAGTACCTAATCAATTGTAGTATAGCTTAATTAGTAAGCAAGTGCACTCACTAAGCACGTAGATAGAGGTCATGGCTGTGGCGTACAGGTACCCTGTTAACTCCCTGGCGACGCGGTCCTGGCTCCCTTCGCTCCAATCCCCCTCGGGAGGGGTACATGAAGTTCAGCAAATGGTTCCAGTTTTGCTTCTTACTTCCAGGTGCATACACAGACCCTATTTCTGGGTCTTCATCGTCATCTAACCTAGAATGAAATGAAATATTGATAATGCATTGTAAAGCAAAACTAGTTTCAATATTCAGTATGTAGCATGTAAATACCTGGCGATCTCCGCTCCACCCATAGAGAAGTTGGGAGGCCCGCGAGCTCGCGGTCTCCTGTCAATTTGACCCCGACCCCTCTGCGCCGGTACATTCTTCCGATTAGGTTCATTCTTGGGGGCGCCCCCGGGACCTTCGCGTTTCTTATTGCCTTTTGGCCAAGGTTTGAAAGTTGATTCTATATAAAAAAAAAGATAACAGTCACCTGACAAAACATGACATAAGAAAACAATAACAAAATGTCATCCATCACACACATTCGACAATGTGACCTTCTAGTACTACTTACTCACCTGTATTTTTCTTACCATCGACGGCCGAAGCCCTCGATTGTAGTTGAGACGATCGATTTATAGATTTCTTGTCCATTTTGGATTCTTCCAACATCCACAATTACAGCTGAGCGGGATTCTCCCCGAGGAGACGACGAATTTACGTAAAAGGTCGACATTTTAGAAAGCCATGTTATAATCCAAAACAATATTGAAAATATTCCTCTCCAGAAATACACTTTACCAAGAGGTATTGGAAATTTAGAAAAGTTGTAACACAAAAAAGGGAGTAGGCTCTACTCCCTTTCGTCGATACCGACGATAACAATACAAAAGGCCGTGGTTCACTGTGCGCCGCTAATATGGCGACTATGTAAAGAGAGACAAGACACTACGAGGGTTATGAGTGCGCACTTCCGTCAAAAATATTTAAATTACACGTCACACAAAAACACTTAGCTACCTATTGTTTTATTTTAATATGAGCTTTGTATTAAGAATATATTTTTTTCACATATGTAACACTTCCATAAAAAAGTAGTGCGATTGATTGATTGATTAGTTTTTGTTTTTTTATCCCAACGTACCGACGAAAATGTATGGCATAAGAAAAAAGGTGTCACAATTTAATTCGGAGCGTTATCAAAACATACCTAACCTAACTCCTTTATCCACTCGCTACTCGTGTCTTGAAATATGTTCAACGAATTTCATTTTCATAAGATAATAATCAAACATTTAAGCACAGTGTAGGTATTTAATATTTAACCAACAATAACTATCTCAAGGAAGCTGTTCATGTTCAATTATAATTATTAAATCTGTCAAAAATAAAAAATATACAATACGACGGCACCTAGAAGTCAGGTCATAATTCACCTTTGAGAAAAATTACCTTGCTGAAAAAAAATGTTTTGGCGGCAATTTCACATCTAGTTCTTTCTTTTCTTTTGGGAAATATTCAACCGACTGAAAGCATTGCATACCTACCTAATTAAGTAATTAGTAATTTATTTTTATTCGTTGATTCTGTTCAATTATTTTTATTCGAAAAAGGGTAATACTGTAGCCAGAATAATGGATTCTGTTCAATTACCAACTGAGGAAGCTCATGAGCCCAATGAAGATGCCCGCCAACCGCTGGTAATGAAAAATACAAGTTAATTAATTCTACTTATGCGATTTGAAGTAATTCACTATGATAGGTAGCTATTGACAGATTGCGGCTGTCAGTAAATTATGTCTAACAGTTTAAGCATGTCTCAAAAATTGTTTTTATTTAAGGTAATTGAAATTATAAAACTTTGTTACTTTATTAAAATGGCGTGGTTACGACAGTTTACTTCCTACTCACATTAAATACATTTGGAAAAACAATAGTGTTTCGATGTACCCACAAATTTATGAATTGTAGTACTTAATAGTTGTTGTTGTTGTTACAGTGTGATAGCACAATGTCTTCTCAAGAAGAATCAAACATGATTAAAAAACGGCATGCAATAACATTTGCAGATGATGTTTCGACGGAGCCGTCTCAAAGTGGCAGGTTAGTCAGTTACATTCAGTTAAAAGTTCCTAGTTAAGTTATACAAGATCTTCTACGGCTGAGTTCTAATATTTCTTTCCTTAGAATAAAATTACTATTTGCTGAAATAAATATACTTAGGTACCTAGTACAAATCATTCTTCGAGGGCCTAACTATTTATCCCTGAGTTCTCATGTCTGCGTTTGGGACACTTGACTAACAAAAATTAGCACTTTACTTAAATGAAACAAACGGATCCCTTAATCGTTACATTGTTTGCACAAATAATACTTTTGAAAGACCTGTCCAGTGATACCCACGGGGTAGACGAGAAAAAAAACATCCTCACGTTACGTGTAGGGGGGGTACCCTAAAAATTTACCCCTTTTTCGGCGTAACTCATTTATATATTTTCATACCTAAGTAATAACAACTTTCTAGAACTAAAAGTCTCTCTGAGCTAAGCTGCGGACGGACGGACGGACCGACATGGCGAAACTATAAGGGTTCCTAGGTTGACTACGGAACCCTAAAAATTACCTCAGTTCTTACCAAGTATAACTTTGGATATTAGCAAAAGCAATCTTACTTCATATGCTTTGTATAACCCACTGTCTCTAATTACAGTGCTTACAAGGAAGTCCTCAGTCAACCGGCCTCCGGGCTCTCGCACCGGCTCCGGCTAGCGTGGCTGCAACGCCGGCGTGGGCCCGGCCTGTGGGTCCAATGCGACTCCTGCGACTCCTGGCGCCATCTGCCGCTCGCCGTGGAAAACCACCAGCTTCCTGCCAAGTGGTACTGCTCGATGAATCCAGGTAATCCCTGATATTGAGGCCTTCTAATGTTTTTAACCATCGTGATACGAGGTGACCCTATGTCAGCTGGCGCAGGCCCGGCCTGAGGTGCCGTGCAACCCTTGCGACTCCTGGCGCCATCACCCATTCGCTGTGGAAAACCCGTGGAGGCCCTACTTTGAAAATAACAGTCCGAAGTTACTTTAACTCCATCCCTTTCTCTCGATTTCGTCTCGAATATCGAGTGACAGGATTACAAGCATCATTCGTTCATTTAATTTTGACTGTTAATGTTGGCTATAAATAAATACAAAGTATTTTTTGCATTTTAAAAATATGCAAAATACATCACGTAAAGTGATGTATTTCAAATAAAATACAAAATGTGTTTTTATTAAAGGCATTTAAATTAAAAATACAATATAGGTATTCATCTGTATTTCTTGGCCGATTTTAATTTTAATTTCACTTTTGGTGATCTTTTTTTACGGTATTTTCATATTTTGTTGGGAAATTTTACTTCAAAAATCCATGCATATTCCCAATACTGACCGAGTGATATGTTCATTTTAATTATTATGTAAGGGTTTCGCAGCCAGAAATAGAGTAAAAAGTATCAATAACTTCCAGATAAGTCGATGGCAGACTGTACCATTCCGGAAACACCTCTGCGTATATCAGAGCAGGAAGACCTGATCCATAGTGAATACTCGGCGGGCTCGCTGGTGTGGGCGCGGCTGCCCGGCTGGCCGTGGTGGCCCGCCATGGTCGACGACTGCCCGGACACCGAGCAGTTCTACTGGCTTGATGGATTCTCTGATATACCTGTAACTATCTAAACATAAGTATAAAATAGAATAAAATGTGATACCTTCACGTAGTCAAGATCCAATTCACCGCAGTATTACATTTTTACCCCCGACACACAAACGGGGTCCTTAGACGTTAAACGTGTGTATTTTGTCTGTACCTATGTGGCATCGTAGCTTTCAAACGGATGGACAGCTTCGGATGTAGTTTTTTTAATTTAAACGAAATCTTGTTCAATCGGGTTCTTAGCTACGTACGTAAATTAATCACTTTTTTACCTTTCAGACCCACTATAATGTAGTTTTCTTGGATGCAACGGACGTCACTAGAGCTTGGATAGCCCCAGATAATCTTAAGCCCTACGCTTCCAATAAAGCAACATTCAAACGCCTTCTGGACAGCAAGAAGTATAAAAGACGCTTAGAAAAAGCTATGCAGCAAGCTGACAAAGCTGAAAGATTACCTGTTCTTGATCGCCTAGCTCAGTTCAGTTTTATCAGTACGTATAAAGGCCCTATTATGAGCCCCAAAAAAGTAACAAAACATGAACTGGAGAGATATCAGAATAAGTTGAAACGAAGATATAATGTTGAATTTCCTATTGAAGTCTCATCTGATTCGGAAGACGAATCGGTTCTGGCTTTAAGAGCAAGCAACAAGAAGAAAAACGTTATCATAATTGGTACTCCTAAAAGCAGCAAAACGCGTAGCAGTGTAATTACTAACGCTAAAGACAAAGCAACAAAGAAACGATCTGAGAAAGCAAAGCGCAGTGGCAATGAAACTCCAAAAGGAAAACAAACTGAACGAAATGATGTAAATGAAGAAGGTGGAATTACGAGAAAAGGACAAACTATAGACGATGACAATAAAGAAGCTAAAAACTTAGGCGATTCCTCAAAAAAGCCGAAATGTCTTAATGAAAGTCAAGAAGTCTCAGCCTCTGTCGACACTGAAGACACTAATAAGATTTTTAAGAATGCTTCGACAAATGGTATTTCTACCGACACGTTCAAACGGCCGGACTCAATGGCCATCGAAATAGGCAGCACGCAAACTTTTAACTTGGAATCTGAAATTAATGGTTTGGATAATGGTAAGTGCTGTAGATTAGTTCAGCAATCTTAAATCAAAGCCTACTTTGAAAATCGAACTTTGAAGTTACGTTAGCTCTCTCTGCCACTCGTCATTCAAGACTAAAACGAGAGAAAGGCATAGAATTAACGTAACTTCGAACTTCGATTCTCAAAGTAGGGCCTCAGTATATAATTATCTGCGTTATTTTATTGTATGTCACTAGCTGTTATGCTGTTACCCGCGACACCGTCCGCGTAGAAGTCATCCATTTAAATCGGTGAAGCTGTTTAGGTATAAAAGCAACAGACAGACGGAGTTACTGTCGAATTTACTTAAGCAATATTAGGTAGTATAGATTAATATGGATTGCACATTGCACATACCAGTATGCATCAAATTCTATGTTTTAAAATCAACAGACCCGTTAATCTCGCCCACACTTTTTACTATTACGAGTACATAATTATGTAATATATTATACTTACATTTAATTTGATAACATAAACGAACATGTCTATTTAAGGACACAGTCTGAGAGCACTTAGCTGCTTCGGGTTTGTACTACTCTCTCGCTCGCTCTTAGTGGGGGTGTATGAGAGCTAGTAAGACACAAGTACAAACCCGAAGCACCTTAAGAGCTATCGCACTGTACGTTGGTTTCTAATTTCGTCATTACTCACGTTAAGTGAGGAAATACAAACTAACAGTCCACAACTTGTTTCAGATTCTTCTAAAACGTACGTCCCAGAAAATGTATCGAACTCCTTCGTAATGTCTCAAGACTTCCATGTTCGCATCGAGACTCCAACTAGTGACGACTTTGATTTTTAATTAATTGATTTGTGTGATTTATAATGATAAATGTAATTAATATGACGCATGTTACGCGTTAGTAGAAGGAAATAGTACCTTTCAGGAATTCATTTCTGTAGTCTGTAGACTAAAACTGTATTTTTAAGTTACATATTATAGTCATTATAAGTACAATAATATAAAACATTTGATTTTCGTATATGATTTTATGATTTATCAGTGCCTGCTATGGGTTCCGTACCGAGATGGTAAAAAGGAACCCTTATGGTGACTTCGGCTTAGGACTTCGGTGTCAGAGGTGAGGCCCTACTTTGAAAATCGAAGTTCGAAGTTACGTTAGCTATAAGAAGCGTTAGCGAAGAAGGAAGTACCTAGCCAGTATGAAAAAGTTAACATTTTGGCAAGTAGCCAGTTTGGAAAAGCTAATATTTTGGGAATTGGTCATAATAATAACAACCTAACGTCGTGGGAACCAGACGTCAAACCCCTTAAGGTATCAAATTCAAAGTACTGCCTCTGTATCTGTGTCACAGCAGTTTATTTTTCTCAGCAACTAAAGAACCTATAAAAATTGAAATTTGGCATAGGTGTTTAACAGGTTCCCTGTCCCATGAGGCACATGTGCCTCATGAGTGGTTTTACTGGTACGTCCATGAGGCACATGTGCCTCATGCCCAGTGATGTAAATTAATACTTAATATGTAACACATACGATCGAGTGTTTAATGTCATTATTACTAATGGGGACGTGTGGAAAGAAGGTTGCACATTGCTTTGGGACTGTGAACCTGATAACTTGCTTGCCCACATATATTTAAATATTAATAATATAAAAGTTTTATAGTAATTGGAAATGGGGTCAAGTAAAACTATTATAGGAAATGAGGTACTATGTAAAAGGGCTTGATTTGCACATTTACAAATGTTTATCCATCCCTTTCTCTCGATTTAGTCTTGAATGACGAGTGACAGGGAATCAGCACCCGGTTTCGAATTTAAGTGGTTCGTGGTAACCATCCAGTACAGATGTAGTGCAAAATGATTTTCCTTCGGGAAAACTCGGATCTCAATCGAAATACGATGGCACCCGAACTGTCATTTGACACTAAACAATAAAGTTCCATTTTAATGGACATGAAAGTTAAACGTCACTCATTTAATACAATCATTGATTGACAGTTCGGGTGCCATCGTATTCCGATTGAGATCCGAGTTTTCCCGAAGGAAAATCATTTTGCACTACATCTGTAACTTATTGTGTATGTTGTGTTATCTCACTTCCCCCAATAAAATAAACGACGGACTTTTATGTTTAGTTAATAGTGAAAAGCAATGGGTCGGTCGTCCTGTAGTATTGTTTTATTGAAAATAATTTTACTAAGCATTCGCTGGACTAAATTGGACTGACCGTGAATGTTAACCTTAAACTTTTAAATTTAAACCAATAGTCAAGAGAGTCTACATCTCTATGGTATTATATCTTTCTGTTCTATCTATGGTGTCTCTAAAAAAATACTGTCAGGAAAATTGTCGGGTCGGGGAAAATCATTTGGGAATTGGATTTAATTAATCTTTATTGTACCGGTCTTAGTAAAAAGTCGGCGAATAAATTGTTTTGGTGAGCGTCTATTGACCATTTCTAAAAGAGTACAGTGCATAAAATGGCGACACTGTCATTAGCCAAAAGTTTGGTTAACCCAGGTAAGATCCTGTAAAATTATTCAGTAGGTAATGTTATCAGAAGTAGTAAATTTCTGCTGTGCGTACAATACTTTTTAGTGGCATCATATTTGTATGCCTTTTTTCTTTTTAATTTATGTGATATGATTAATATTGAGGTTTTTATTCCTTTACTAATTATATTGGTTATGTTCTACAATATTATGTAAAAGATTTATCATCTAATTGGAATGTTTTCCTTTTGAGATTTGTAGTGAATTGAATTTTATATTTAGGTTTATGGTTGTTACTTTATGTGATAAATTCAAGGTTAGTTTTTAGGTTAGGTTATAATTGTTCCTCTGTTCTAAAATTGCATTTCTAGAATCCTATACTATTTTTCAGCTTTAAAGATAGTGCTTAAACAAGGGCCTTGCTCTCATCTAAGAAGCACTGGATTTCCCGGTCTCAGTCCCTTGAGCATTGTGTTACGAAGAAACTATGCGGAGAAACAAGTGTTTGAGAGAAACAAGCCCCATTGCAATGTGGGCACCATAGGACACGTTGATCATGGCAAAACCACCTTAACTGCAGCCATTACAAAAGGTATTAAAATAATATTGATTTCATTTATCAAGTGGTATATCTACTAACTTGCTGGGTTTCAATGAGTAGATTTTATTGTGACCATTGATAATTATATATTGTAATGCCTAAATAATTCAGACAAGCTCTAGCTACATTAATGCTTTTAAAAATAGAGTTAAGTTTAGATATTCCTGATATATTAAATGGGGACCTTACAATGCAATTATTAATGATTCCTTAGTCTATGTATCATCTGTCAGTAGTGATGCGTAGTGTTAGGTGGCCTGTGTGCCTGCGGCATTTTTCAAAGTAATTCTTTATATTTATAAACAATTACTTTTATTTTTCAACTTTGTAATAAAAAGATAGTTATACAAAAAAAAAACATGATTTGGGTAGATTTATAAAAGTCAACATAACTGAATTGGTACAATTTGATATTTTGTTTATTACAGTATTATCTGATCTCAATTTGGCCCAAAAGAAAGGATATTCAGACATTGATAATGCCCCTGAAGAGAAAGCCAGAGGTATTACAATTAATGTTGCTCATGTGGAGTATCAAACTGAAAGTAGGCATTATGGCCACACAGACTGCCCTGGTCATGCTGATTACATCAAGGTTTGCCACATTTTTACTATAAGGTTGTCTTTAAGTAGGTAATTAATAATTGTTTTATTTAATTCAATCATGAATTTTTGCTATAAGGTTATCTTTAAGTAATTAATAATTGTTTTATTTAATTCAATCATGAACTTTCAATGAATTCCTTTCAGAACATGATAACAGGTACAGCTCAAATGGACGGTGCCATCTTGGTAGTAGCCGCAACTGATGGTGTAATGCCTCAGACCCGGGAGCACTTGCTCCTTGCCAAACAGATTGGTATCCAGCATGTGGTTGTGTTTATCAACAAAGTCGATGCGGCTGATCAAGAAATGGTTGAACTTGTGGAAATGGAGATCAGAGAACTTATGACTGAGATGGGCTATGATGGAGATAAAATTCCAGTAATTAAAGGTACTGACTTCAATTTAAAAAATGTTATTGTATAAATAGCATGTTTGACTAAAGTTGGTTTACATTGATTGAACAATTCATGTGACATATTAACCCTTTGTATGCTTAGGTATGGATCCGTGTTCGAAATTTGGATATCTTTTTGTATTTTTTTTAGCTTAATTTCATGGGCTATGTTGTTATCAGAAGAGACTAGAATTTGGTACTTTTTTGACCTCCTGCATACAAGGAGTAAACCAAAATTTAACTCTATTTTACATGTAGATTGTAATGTATTATTGAATGCATTTGTATCACACATGTGATACCAAGCCGTACCATGCTTTGATGTGATACCAAGTCTTAAGATCAAGTTTTATAAACCTGACCAGAGATTAGATTTTCTCTAGTCATGTTCATATAAAACTTTATGTTAGACTTATTTACTGTGCAAGTTTATGTAATGCCCTCTGGGCCTCTAACCTATGGTGTTAAACAATATTTCTTTTGACATGTTATGGTATTGTTTTTAACTCAGCCGTCATATGAAAGCATATTACACAGGCTGATTAGTAAAGGAGTGTTTGCAGATGGGCCATTCTACTTTTCGTTGTACATAACTTTTAGCCACGCTCTCACTAAACTATTTTTATTTCAACAAACGGTAAAGTGCTGCTTTTTCTAACTTAAAACTAGAAAAGGGACGTCAATAAGCTTATATATAGAATTAACCTAATTCAAAAAAAGTTATTTGTAATAACTATAAAGTGAGTAACGCAGTGGACGTTGATGTCCCCGCCTTTTCTATGGAAAATGTGCAATTTACCACTGAGTTACCAAGATTCTTCAGCGATAATTGAGTAATTTAGGATTTTTTTTTTGAAAACCGTTAAACGTAAACATTCTAAGTTCACGTTATTTGTTTATTCGCGGATTCATCATTTGGTATACTTTTTATCGGACGATAGCAAAAATGTACACTGAAAAGTAGAATGGCCCAGATCTATTATGGTTGTGATTGTCAATGTGTATAAACATGGATAAGACATTTGTCACTTTCTGACAAGTGCATATATTATTTTTCCAGGATCAGCTCTCTGTGCTCTGGAAGGCAAAAGCCCTGAAATTGGTGCTGAAGCTATCAATGAACTACTGAAAGAAGTAGATACTTTTATTCCTACACCAGTTCGAGACCTGGATAAACCCTTCCTCCTGCCTGTAGAGTCGGTCCACACTATCCCTGGACGCGGTACTGTTGTCACTGGCCGTCTACATAGAGGTAATAACAAACTTAAGCAGTTTACTAATCATTGGTTGCATGACATTGCTTCCCATATCAGCTATATGTTGCTATGCAGTTAGCTCATTATTACAATGATTTAAACATTTTTTTTAACATTTTTTTATTTACTTTTCAGGAATTTTAAAGAAGGGTACTGATTGTGAAATTGTAGGACATGGTAAGGTAATGAAAACTACTATAACTGGTGTGGAAATGTTCCACAAAACCCTAGATGAGGCACAAGCAGGTGACCAGTTGGGTGCTTTGGTGCGATCTATTAAGAGAGAGCAAATAAAACGTGGTATGGTTATGGCCAAACCTGGCACGGTGAAGGCCTATGACAACATTGAAGCAGCTGTATATATCCTGAGCAAAGAAGAAGGTGGGCGGTCAAAGCCGTTCACATCATTCATCCAACTGCAAATGTTCTCCATGACTTGGGACTGTGCATCACAAGTGACCATTCCTAATAAAGAGATGGTGATGCCAGGTGAAGATGCTACGTAAGTGTTATTTTTTTTTGTAACAAAACTAACACAATAAAAGGATAACATTATTAATTATGTAGTCACAGATTCCCTAATTCGCATCAGCATGCAGGCAGCCTAAGACGCGTTATTATCGCACCTTCTGTAAAACGAGAAGATGCGGTCATAGAGATTTCACTCCTATATTAAATCTGTATTCCTTGATATTCTAAAAACGATGTATGCTTGAAATTAGAGTCAAGCAGTGGGGTATAAATAAGCTAAATATGTAATTCGTCATTTTTATTCAGGTTGCAATTGCGTCTCGTGAAACCTATGGTATGCGAAACTGGACAGCGATTCACGCTGCGTCTGGGAGACATGACGCTAGGCACCGGAGTTGTTACAAAAATAAACAAAAATATGTCTGAAGAAGACAGGTTGAAGCTTATGGAGGGTAAAAAAGCCAGGGAAAAGGCTGCTGCCAAGAAGTAAATATTTAAATCAGTGTTATTATAAGTTAGAGTAGTTGCTTAATTGTACACATTTACAAAAATGTAAAAAAAATAGTTAATAAAGTTCATTACCCCACCTTTTTTTGTATATGCTTTTTTAACAAGTACGGGTTTGAATGAGTGGTGTGGCTGGATATTATCAGCAAATATATTAAGCCGCAATTAAACGCATATAGAGCGGAAGTGTCGCGTGGCGGAAGCGTTTCACTCTTAGTGCGTGCGTCTTTAAGCACATTCACCGTCAAGTACCCGACTATCGGGTATTCTATGTTTTTGTTCCCACGCCCCACTAACCGATTGTCGGGTGCTATACTACTATTTGCCGCTACGCTGGCGTGTGGTTGCAAACTTGGGAATTTGAGTGACGGGGCAGTGGTCCAACTGCTTTGTCCAACTGACCAAAATTAGTATCATAAATATGAGGTAGGTTTAGGTTATGTTAGTTCTTCAGCTGGCCCGGAGGGCCAAACCACTCAGAAGTAGGAGCTCCGCGACAGCGGAGCTCCGTCGAGCCTGTTAATTTGATATTCAAATGAAAATTATTTATCAGTTGGACAAAGCAGTTGGACCACTGCCCCGAAAGGGAAATTTGTTTCGTAGGCTGGCAGTAAATGTGATAATAAGGAAATCCCATCACATAGGTTATGTCCCTGTGTAGCAGGCAAATTTACCAAATGTATCTTGTTTACTTTTTTCAATTAAAATCTATACTTCTATTTATATATTATAAAACTACAATTTGTACTAATCTCTGGATCTACTGAACCGATTTTGATAATTCTTTTATCAATAGAAAGCCGCGTTATTTGTGAGTGTCATAGGCATAATAATATTAACCAAAAAAAATGACTTCTTATTGCCCAACGAAGTGAGCACGGGAACAGTAGCAAGGTATAAACATTAGAAGCGTAGACCATATCGTCGCTTTACTTTCTCAACCTCGTATCTGATCGATTAGTTAGACAGGAAAAGCTCTCATGTTCCCTAAAGAATAAACACTACTTTCCTGTCTTAACGATTCGATCAGATACGAGGTTGAGAAAGTAAAGCGACGATATGTCGGGCGCCTAACATGTCGTTTTCATCGCGTGACTCGCGTCGGTCATTGTATTCAGTCACACCACACAGCGCCGAACCGTAGCGGGCCAACGCGGGTGATCTCGGTTAAAGGCCGAGCCACACCGGATGCGTGCACGTGAGCGTGTCCGTTCCATAGCGTTGTATGGTATAAATCCTCATACAAAATGTCATACTGCTTGCGTGACGCAGGTACGCGTGTAGCTGTTCGGTGTAAGTCGGCCTTAAGTCTGGATTAAGATGGGGGGTTCGGACACAGACGAAGAACTACCCTCATATCATCATATTTAGTAACACAGCCTGTGAAAGAAAATTTATATCAATTTTGCTCCGGGCAAGAACTTTCCTCTCCTCCTAAATCAAGTTCGCTTTCCACGATTTTTGAATATTTCGTAGTTGTTATAAAAAACTAGGTTTGTCCGTTTCCGTTTATTCTCATTCCTTTATTTCCAAGAAATGTTTTCTTGGATAGGAAAACGCACCGACTCAGAAAAATAATACGCGTAAGTAGGTACCTAACTTACCTACGGCGTAAATAAACAACTACGCATTACAGCAACGGGCAACCTTACTTCTGGGTTTGGATTAAATGCCATCATTTTCTATAGGTACTTCTTTGTTGGCCGCCTGTGCAGTTCAGAATGATCAGATTCAATAACGCCACTGAGTCAGTGGCAATGACCTTCACGAACAAGTACTCATACCTACTTGTATTGCTAGAGATCAGTGAATAATGTCGATAACAAGTTGTACTTGTTAATTACTACTAGGTACATACTTGGACGTACGTCTAGCGTCACTTCCTACCGAGGTCACCTTTATTCGAGACGTCATCTGTATCCCGGCTGAATTAGAAGCGCAGAACACAAAACTCGAAAGCGGATTGGCGGGATCGGAATATGATTGTATGTAATTACTATGAACTCGCACCTGGCATGTGTTGTCGTTCATATAGGACTATAGGTGATGATCAGCCCGCTCTACAGTCAAGGGCAGCAATATGTATACACAAAGTCCAAAAATAAGTACATTTACCTAATTACTATTGCAACAAGGTCTGTGTACATGTTTTTGCAGCTTTCCCGACCCGACTCGCGTGCAGGCGCAAAAAATCGCAGGTTTCGTGTTGAACTTCAGCTCGGAAGTATTCACGAACTAGCTGTTGATGTAGAAACCACTTAGGATAAGACTGTAAACCTACATGTGCAGTACATGAGCAGATGAAATCATGATAGCTTGCAACAAACCGTTTAAGTATTACAGCTATAATAAGAATTCCTATTTACCACAACCATGATTTTCATCTGCTTGCATACTGGTGTTATGTATAAATCAGGTTTACTAAAAACAAACAAACAAGGTTTTAAAACTTTATTTTCAAAAGTTCACCACAGTTTACAGTGAAATATTGTCAGTCCTTAGGAGTTAACATAAGCATCTGAGAATTAATTATTAGTTCGGGAGCTTACATTAAATTCACTGAAGATACTCCTATGCAAGTTACAATAATAATTTATAGTACATAATATTTCACATGCATTAATTGGCCTGCTACATACTTATGGCATGTACTTATCAAGACATTTATTTTAAGATTTAAGTTTAAATGTACATAGTAAAAACCCAACAATAATTAAGAGAATACTTAAGGTACAACTTCAACAGCTGATGCTTTCAAATTAACATAATAAAAGCAAGTGTTACATACAACAATAGTTTGCAATTTCAAGTGTGAGATATTAGATCTGCAGAAACCTAATGGAATGAAGTTAATTTAGTGACAATCTACTTTTAACCACAATTTCACAACACATCAGTCTCAAAAGGCTGATAGTTCAACAGCAGTGTTAGAGAAAGGGTACGTATCATAGACAGTGTTGTTTGCTCCATTTAAATGATTACTGGATATTTCATTGTTCAGTTCTTAACTATAAGTCTTATTGCTTCCTTAAAGCCAAAACACAAAGGCTATAAGTCTGCCAAATAGAAAGGAGCATGTTGGTTGTCTGACTGGAGGAATAAAAGATATTTTAATTTTACAAATCTTCATCTTCATCAGGCAGGGCAGTATCTTGAGCCTCCTTAAGATCTTTTTCGATCTGGTTCTGCCATTGAGGGTCCATAGTAACTTCTGGGGGCACTAACGCAGGCATAGCGACAAATTCTAGGTTTCCATCACCAATCAATTTGCGTGCTAACCAAAGGAAAGGCTTTTCAAAGTTGTAGTTGGACTTCGCTGAGATGTCATAGTACTGGAAAAGAAAAAACATTTATTTGTTTATTATTATATAACCTCATAAGACTCTGTGTACTTATACCAGTACAAATTAATGAAAGTACTTAATTCAGAACTGACTACTCACTTTAGTACAATTTTATAGTAATATCATTGTTAATGAGGTGTCATAAATGCTAAACATCCAAAATATATATACGAACAAGTTATGACTTCAAAAGTAACCTCTCAGACTGAAGCCATTTTCTTAGTTTGTACTTAGCATAGTACATTCGGTAGTTAGGACTACCACTATTGATAAAACACGAGACTTACGAGGTTAAAAGACAGAACACAATAGTGTATTTATTGTTAGGAATGATGTTATGATATAAAACCAACAATAATCTCACCTGCAGGTTCTTTTTCCTGTGGAAAACGATAGTTTTCGCTTTGACCTTTCTGTCTTTGATGTCAACTTTGTTACCACACAAGACAATAGGGATGCCTTCACACACACGGACCAGATCTCTGTGCCAGTTGGGAACGTTCTTGTAAGTGACGCGGGAAGTAACGTCAAACATAATTATGGCGCATTGTCCTTGAATATAGTAACCATCTCTCAGACCACCGAATTTCTCCTGACCCGCGGTGTCCCATACATTGAATCTAATCGGTCCACGGTTTGTGTGAAACACGAGGGGATGTACTTCGACTCCAAGCGTTGCGACGTATCGTTTCTCGAACTCTCCAGTCAAATGTCGTTTCACAAATGTAGTTTTGCCAGTGCCGCCGTCTCCGACCAGCACGCATTTAAATGTGGGCATTTCATCAGCCATTTTTGATAATTTATAGTGTTTTTGCCTGAAAACAGTACAACGTTACATGAGTGCGATGTAAAAAAAACACGATGAGTTCACAACGGCTTCCCTATTGGTTGCACCACTATTTATTAATCAAATCACTGTTCTGTTTTTAGACTACATATCATGTATAAACAAATGCAAATATTAATTACGTAGAGTTAACTAGAAGTTTTAAACCGATAACTCCTTGTAAGTTCAATTTGTTTCAAGTTTTCCATCAAATGGCGCTCAACTGTCCTCATAGGAATTTAGCTTAAAGGTACCGAACATTAGAACAAATAACGCACAAACTACATGTCGAAGGCAATAAATAAATATTAAGACACAAAGATTAATACTAACACAATACGAAGAAATAAATTAAAAGCACAATTTACCAAGATTGTCTAAGAAAACAGGGATTTAACTTGACACTGGTAAAAGTCGTTACGGCTCACAATGGCGTCACTGAACTCAACGGAAGACAGCTTTGACAACGGCAGGCGTAATGACAAATGTTGTCAAGTTGATGTCTATTTAATGATAAGAAAAAAATTAAATCAACAAGCTGACCATAGGTAGAAATTATTTATAAAATAAAAACAAAATTACTTAAATTTTAAAGTCATTAACTTAACTTTGTTAAGGTAATGCCTAAGAATTTAAGATAAATAATATATTTTTGATAAACTTATGACGTCATATCCTCTTCTATAGCGCCATCTACAACTAAGCCTCATGATTATAGTCCGATATCTACTAAAGGGCCTACATAAAAAAAAATATAACTCTTCATTTAGACATCTATTTGTTGGTGCCATACAGTTTGATTTGTCATTGCGATCAAACCACTAACATTATATTATTAATTTCACTTACCGCCTGTTTCACAATCGACAAGTAAAGGATATTTGACGGATAAGTTTAGCCCTTTCTTTGTCGTACATTTGAAAATAGACAAGGAGAGAGAGCACTTCATGTGACAGATAAATTTACTTGTCGATTGTGAAACAGGCCCTTAAAATAAAGAATACCAAAAAGCGAATGTTCCGTCACAATAGCTTGAAAAAAAATTGAGCACTGAAATTGGCTAACATGACCCAATTTTGACTTAAAAATAATCATAAGCACTGAAAATATTGTAGTTTCTATCACCACGTCAAACATTTTTGCCAAGCTATAACATGATCTCATACAGGCACACGGCATACACACTCCCAAGACATTTCCAAATCCCGCTCGCCTAACGCACTTGCAAACGCAATTGACTTTAAATTTTAAATAGGAACAATTGTTTTAATTTTGTATGCAGACTCTCCGTCGAACTGTCAAAATGAAAACGATTGCGATTGCGAAGAGATCGTTGGCAATAAGCCTACCGGTCTAGAGAAGACTTAAGACGAGCGTGAGGCTATTAATTTTCTCGTAAGCTAAATTTCTTACATAAGGCATACCTTAGTAAAAACTTCAAACAAGGAGTTGGTTATAGAGTGACTCTCGAACTAAACAGATTGAGCTGATTTTGAAAGTAGGGACCTTATTTATTTTTTCAGAGACTGGCAATTTATTAAAGTGTAGTATTGCCACATTAAAATATAAAGTTTCGTTTGGTTCGTGTGTGGTGGCGGTGGCGTATCGATTTTTGTTGGTTGAGTGAAGTCAGTGAAGTGATCGTGGTGTTCGTGTCCTTTTATTCCTTTATTTTAGTGACGTTTTTAGAAAAATATCTGTGAATGGGATTGTGTAACAAGATAAAACGTTTATTTGGTGTGTGATTTTCCAATCAGGATGACGAAGGACAGGTTAGCGGCGCTTCAAGCGGTAAGTTTTTCGTCTGCCTAATATAACCAAAGGTCTTTCTCATTGGCCATGAATTCGCGAAGGAATAGCATTGGGTACGTACGGCACTTATGATAACGTTTTTGTTGCAAGTTCTTCGATTTCTGCTTCATATTTTAAGCAGATTATTTTGGGTTCGGTTAATAAACTCCAATTGGATTCTTTACCATTATTCGCCCCACCCCAAAGATTTATAATGATAGCAATATTAGGGTATGATATTGTACAGTATGTTCAGAAATAAATCGAGATAAATCTTTCCCCTTATCTTATTTGGTGAATGTATCAGGATCGTTATAGAAATATAAGTTGGGTAACATTAGAAGTTTTGAACGAATTTGAGAACTTGTACTAGGTAGATACATTGAAAGAAATTAGGTTTGTGATAATCAGATTAAATTGATATTTTTTGAAACAGTTCATTAGAAGAGTTCATGGTACAACGTTTTATATTAATTTCGATTACAAAAATACACACTGAATCTTTTCTAAGTATAGTAACCGTTATATATTTTCTTCATTTTGAATTACAGAAACTATAATTAATGGCTTATATTTTTTTCTACCAGTTGACCTACGAACATAGTGGTATGAAATGAGTAGATAGATTTTTTGTTCTCTGAATGAGTATTTAAATATTGATGTTATAAATGGATATACCTACTTTAATTAGGCTGGGTTAGATCAAACTATAAACTGATTAACACGTTGACTGCCAGCGACCCACTAGGCGGGTCCATTTTATATGAAATTCAGAGCCCTTGGCAAAGTGTTAAAGTTGATAAATCTGTCAAGTGTTATCAAACAGTTTCCATACTACATTGGTATAAAACTTGTGACAATGTTTAGTTGTTAAAATGACTAATCCCCTCTTTTTAAACCTGTACTTGTGAGTAAACTTACTAAGTGCCTCATGTAACAAAATATGATTGCCACAGGGATAATCGTACATTGATTCATGTATAAATCCAATACTTTAATACATTTTGATGTATATAAACTATTCTTGAGATTGAAAATACATGGATTATGGTGTCAGTTGCTCTTACTAATACCTAATTGGATTAAAACCAATTAAGTTAGGTAATGATGTTTAGTAGAATTTATCTGCTTCTTTATATAGAAAAGCCATATCAGGAGCTTTATGTTAACTGTTTGATTTATTCTAGGTAGTTCTTTGAAACTTAAATGCTACCTTAGTATTATAAAAGCACATTTCTTACTAGATAACCTGTGTTAGTAATATGTGGATAATGGAGTAGACTATACTTGAGCTACATTTACAGCAACTCCTATGTGTCAACATATCTTGGTTGGTTGTGTTTTGTCTCATGAAAAATAAATAATTAAATATGGTCTAAGATCGGAATATGACATGACCTTAAACAGGCTGTTTATTCGATAAAAGGATTTTATATCAAATTTTATATGTTAAGTAATATTAAAATATATTGAAGTGTAGTTTGGTTTCAAATGGACCTCCATTTTGAGCACATAATACTTGGTGCTTGGTTTTTAAGATATAATGCTTACAGATTTTTAACAAACATGTTACAAGGAATACCTATTTATTTTAAAAGAAATGAAGTTTGTTATGGTCCTATAGTTTGTCTTAAACTTCGAATTATCATTTTAAGCAATTTTTTTTTTTTTGCGGGTGGTAGGACCTTGTGCAGGGCCCGTCCGGATCGCTACCACCATCTTATCCATTAACCTACCGCCAAACAGCAGTGTTCGCATTGTTGTGTTCCGGTTTGGGGATAAGACAGCCGGTGAAATGACTAGCATAGAGGCATTCCATCTTAGTCCTCAGGGTTGGCAACGCATTTGCAGTCTTAGGATTGCATCGCATGTCTATGGGTCACAGTTTCCACTTACCTGGCCTGTGTGCTCGTTTGTCTTCTCTATGACAAAAAAAAAAAAAAAAAAAATTCATGCTCTGTCTTATTTGTGACTGCTAAATTTAATTATATTCACTGAGATCAGATCACTTTACAGAATCCCCCAAGTTAATTAATTACTTGACACAATCCCCTGAGTATTAGTTTATCATCTGACATTATCTATCACATCACAAAAGTATTAATTTCATTATTTATTAGGTAATAATTCTAGTAATACCTAACTGTAATTAAAATATATTTTTTTAATTGCATAGTTCCCATACAATCCTTACATAAGTCTCTTGAGGGAAGTAAATAATTTGCTATTTTAAGGAAAATCACTGTTGGTACTTTGAAGTCAGAATTATGTTAGTATCAGTTTTAGTATTTGTAAACATTTAAAATAAAGATTTAATAAAAAGACTGCTTAAACAATGACTAGGTAGGCAGGAACATTGAATGAGAATTATGTGAGCTTCTTTTTCTATTAGATATCCTTCTATGTGTTTAACCTTCAGGATCCCAGTTTTAAACTGCCTAACCCTTTTTAGGTATCAATAAACCATTTAAGAAGTTTCAACCTATTTAGGTACTTAGGTATATTACGATTTACCACTCAACATCAATTTGTTTAAAAGTATAGGTTGGCAAATTTGAACAGTCCTCTGCCAACTTTCTCTTCAAATAATAATGAATTAAGAAGTAAAAATGGTTTTGCATCACAAGTCCACGGTTGTGCATACCAAAATCAATGCATTAACTAAAGTCAATCTCATGAATTATTTTTATTTTTATTACAATCAGGCGACAGGGGACTGTTTCTGTAGTCTTGGGACCAAATTCAAGTAACAGTAAATACTACTTTATTCTAATGGATTGTGCATTCACCTTCTTAAGTTCAATACAGAAATCTTGTTACATTGTAACACATTGCTAATATTATGTCATACTTATCAAATTCTGGGTTTGGGACATGCCAGGGTACTGTTTTTTGACATGTTCAAAAAATTTTAAATAAATAGGCCGACTTATTTTTGGTATATTACCAGACAAGCTTAAAAATATGGCTATTATTTGGTACAAAGACCTTTTTATTTGACATTCATCTAAAGACATTATACCGAAAAAACCAACAGACAGCGATTTTCCAATTAGCGGAGAAATACCCAGGTACATAAGAGGTTAATAGGTATGAAACTTTGAAACTGATCAGAGTGATCATTTCCTATACGAGAGGTTAATTAACGACTATTGCCAAAGGTAGTAGATTGGTGGTATATATTAACCGGGTATGTTGACGTGGTTATCATCAGACGGCGCTTCCGGCGGCCTTCGGATAAGTTGACTCATTAAAATGCCCGGTACTTGCATCATCAAAGAGTTTGCAATCTTTGCGGTACCTGCTGCCGAAGTTCGTTAATGAAGGCAGGAGATATGACGTCATTACTACGATGTGTGGTGAGGTCATATGTTCAATAGTTTCTATGCCTGATTCTCTGAATTCTTATTCCTTTAACAACTCAGTTCTTGAAACTATGTGTAACTCAATCGGTAGTTTGGGATGCTTCCTGTGACGCCCGTCTGAAAAGTTGGTCTACCTATCAAACTCATTTCTGATTTGATTTCTCATGAACACTGCTATACTAAAAGTGAGGTTACACGCTCATTATTTCATCAGTCCAGTCCATCAGTTTGGCCAGAATGACCGGAGAATAATCGTCCGACTGACGGACTGATGGTCCGGACCTCCCTCTTAAGACAAGGGTTACACGATCAGTTTGGCGTCAGTTCAGTCCATCAGTTTGGTCCGGCTAGACTGATGCCAGAATGATGGATGAAAAACACAGTTACACGCTCAGTCTAGACTGACAGCAGACTGATAAAACTTACGTAGTCAGCATTTGTAAAGTGAAGACGACAGTCAAGTGAGTCACCTGATCCTGCCAAGCCATGGATATTTTGAAGAAAAAAAGAGCCTGTGCTATTATAATTATCGCTTTACTGCTCAAGAAACGCGTAAAAAGGAAGCGATGGATGAAAACCTGGCTACAAAAAAGAGAACATTACACGCATCTTAATTTATTAAATGAAATACGACAACAGGATGAAGAAGAAGACTTCCAAAATTACTATCGAATGAAAGAAGCCTGCTACGATCATCTGTTGCAAATGGTCAAACCATATTTGGAAAAACAAGATACCTGTATGAGGAAAGCAATATCCGCCGAAGAAAGATTAGCTGTCACTTTACGATACCTTGCTACTGGAAGGAATATTAAAGATCTTAAATATTCTGCAGTAATGTCACCTGCTGCCATCAGTCAGTCAATTATTCAGACATGCGAAGTATTAATTTATGTCCTACAGCCTTATATAAGGGTAAGTAAAAAAAAACGATTTATTAATAATTTTTATTATTTTGCTTACAAATCAACAATGTAATTAAAATGACACTATGTAATTGTTTAGGTTACTAATTTAATCATCATATTATTATTCCGCTTCAAATTGAGCGAATAACGAACCAGCTGTATATTCGCTGTCTTGAGACATAGAAGATGGGGACGGAATGTGAAGAGTGTAGACCGGAGGTTGTGCGGGAGCTGCGGCTTGGGTTTGGGTGTAGATGCGTGATTGTGCTGTGACAGGGGTTTGAATATAGATTGGTGATTGTGCGGGAGGAGCTCTGGCTTGGGTTTGGGTGTAGATGCGTGATTGTGCTGTGACAGGGGTTTGAATATAGATTGGTGATTGTGCAGGAGGAGCTCTGGCTTGGGTTTGGATGTTGTTGGAAGAATGCGTGGGAGATGTGACAGGGGTTTGAATGTAGATGGGTGATTGTGTGGGAGAAGCTGTGACAGGGCTTTGGATGTACTCGAGAGATGTTGTGTGTGAGTAGGAAGATGATTCAGGTGGAAATGGGGAAAAGGGAGATGGTGCAGGTGAAGGGGTTGATGTTACATTTATTTGAACTGAGTATCTGTGCAAATTTCCCAATTCCGCTTCAAATAGCACATCATTAATGGCCTTCTTGGCATATAATCTTTGAGTAGGGGTCAGTCGTTCTAACGTTTCTGCCCAGTCAAATGCTATTGAACGAGCACCACTAACTTGGGGTTCTGATAAATAATTGCATGCTCGTTCCAGTAATTCATTTTGTGTTTTAAGGACACTTTTCTTGGAACTAAGAGGAGGCGGTCTTGCGGGTGGTTGTGGGGCTGCCACGAATGAAGAAATAGTCGCAGCAACTTCTTGCTCTTTTTGAGCTTGATCAGATTCAGCTTCATTCTGATTATCATCACTAGCCTGAAAAAAGAAAACGTACTATATTAACTTCTACTATTTTTTTTCCATTTCAGAAGCCGTCAAAAGAGGAATGGAAAAGAATTGCCGCTGATTTTGGTGATAAATATCAATTTTGGAATTCTTTGGGAGCTTTGGATGGTAAACATGTCAAGATCCAAAGACCAGAACACTCAGGGTCACTTTATTTTAATTATAAAGGTCATTTTAGTATCGTCTTGATGGCACTGGCAAATGCAAATAAGGAATTCATAATGATTGACGTTGGTGCGAATGGTCGAGTATCGGATGGTGGTGTCCTATTTTACACAAAATTCTGGGATCTCTATAGTAAAGGCGAATTAGATATACCAGAACCATCGCCATTGCCATACACAACCGAAAGTTTTCCTTTTGTTTTTATATCTGATGAGGCTTTTGCACTAGGGAAAAATTTAATGAAGCCATATCCACAAAGTGCATGTATCAATAATAATGAGCGAAAAGAATTTAACAGGCGGCTGTCACGAGCTAGATCAGTTATTGAAGGTGCTTTTGGTATAATAACAAAAAAATTCGGTGTATTTCAAAAGGCAATATGCTTTGAGCCACGAAAAGCCTCAACCATAGTAACGGCTTGCTGTTATTTACATAACTACTTAATGAAAACCAAATCCCGTCGCTACTTGGCATCAAACTGGAAAGTTACAAAAGCTACTGATATTGAATTGACCGATTTGGAACCCACTCCTACCCGAAATTCAACTAATGATGCCAAACAGATAAGAGAAAGACTCTGCCATTACTTTAGTCATGAGGGTAAATTGGAAATTAGCAAAAATGACCTTCAATAGTGAATTGAAAACATACAATAATAATTTAACAGCATTATACCTACTTTGTTTTATTTTGTGAGTTATTAACATCTACCTACCTACCTACCTTATTATAAATAAATAAATATTTGGGGACAATCTTACACAAATCGAACTAGGCCCAAACTAAGCAAAGCTTGTAGTATGGGTACTAGACTACGATATATATATATATACTTATATAGATAAATACATACTTAAATACATAGAAAACATCCATGACTCGGGAACAAATATTCGTGCTCATCACACAAATAAATGCCCTTACCGGGATTTGAACCCGGGACCTCCAGCTTCGTAGGCAGGGTCACTACCAACTAGGCTACAGAGGTCGTCATTATGTACCTACACTATACATAGAAAATATGTTCTTACTTACCCGATCTACCGGAACAGGCTGCTCAAATTTATCCAAAAATTTAAGATATTCGAAAGTCCAACTTTTTGGACGGTATAAGTCATCTGTACTAGACCCCGATCTTCGCGATGAAATAATTTTCTTCAGCTCTCTCCTGTAGTTGGACCGTAAAACGTTTATTTTTTTTTTGACATCCTCTATAGTTGCCCCGGGTTTAATTTTTATATATATATTGAGGAGTTTTCGCAAAGCGTCATTTCTCTTGTATTTATTGATATAAAAAGTATGGGTTTTATCCCATAACTCTGGCAAGGACTCGAATGCGAGAATGAATTCTTTTTCTATCTCGATTGGCGGTGGCGGGAGTGAAGCGCTCGGCAGCGGCGCGGGCGGCGGCGGCAACGCTTCGTCGTTTGGCACGTCTTGCTCCATTGCGTCGCGGACGGTGACTGACGCGAGAATGATTCGAGCGGTTACACGATCAGTCTGGCATCAGTCTGATGTCAATCACAACAGTATGATAAAAATATTTTAAAATATTTAATTTTTGTCATTCTGGACCATCAGTCCGTCAGTCAACTGGTTAGACGATAATTCTCGCGTCATTCTGAGCAAACTGATGGACTGAACTGACGCCAAACTGATCGTGTAACCCTTGTCTAACGGTGACTGGCGAACGTTTTATCAGTTTGATATCAGTCTTGGTTTGATTGTGTAACCGTTCAAATCATCCATCGCTCTGGGGCCAGACAAAATTTGACCAGGCTGACGAACTGAACTGATGAAATACTGAGCGTCTAACATCCCTCTAACATTTATTATCACCTACGTACGGTAAAGTAGCATGCATAAGAAATTTAATTTACCGTCACGATTATAAAGTCTTCTCTCGTAGGTTGGTTTTCAGGTGTATAACTCTGTGTTATAGATAAAAAATCTTTCTATATCAGTGTTAACATGCTAACTCAAGATAACGCAAGCCTACCAAAAAATAATTTTCTCTTCAAAACCCTATGGGACCGCATTTGTTGAAAGAATGTATACCTACCATTTTACTTGTGTACCTATAAAGCGATCGGGAAATCGCGATAAGGCACAACCAAACGATTGGCTTTTATAGAAGCCATCATAAATGGAAAGGTTAGGGAGTTTGAAACCTCTAACACGTCTAAACGTCTATTACAAAATATTTGCCTGCAAATTCCATGCATGTTTATCATGCGCTGTGCCAATCTATCTTACAATATTGCATTGCGGTATGGGGCAGCGCTGGTAAGACGACTCTACTCGAGTTGGAACGAGCTCAACGTGCAGTCATCAAGGTGATGCTGAAGAGGCACTACCAATTCCCGACAGATGCGCTCTACAAGGAATCAGGCTTCCTCAGGGTCAGGCAGTTATTTTTCCTCAATGCGGTTGTAAGAGTTCACAGAGATATTGCCAAGTCACCACTAAAAGATAGCATTATGAGTAGACGTGTGTATAGGATTCCAGTTCCGTCCGCTAGATCAGTCTATGCGAAACGTTTTGCATTCTTCGTTCATCCGTTTGTCTACAATGTGGTCTGCAAAGCCTGCGATCTTAAAAAATGCACTACCCACAAAGTCAAGGTATCGTTGATAAAGTGGTTTGCCACACTCTCATATAAGGAAACGGAGGACATTCTGCGCGTCTATACGTAGGGGCTTCTCAAACAAGTACATAACCGGTATTTCAAGCTCGCACACACACACACACACACACACACACACACACACACACACACACACACACACACACACACACACACACACACACACACACACACACACACACACACACACGCACGCACGCACGCACGCACGCACGCACACATATACACACACACACACACACACACACACACACACACTGTTGTTAATAAAACCTTTAATTTATATTAAATTCTTTAAAAAATTGTTAAAATTGTATTCATTAAGTACTTTGTTTTATATCACTTTACATGTCCGTGTGAACTCTTTTGTGATTGTGATTTCTCTGTGTAAAGTCAACCGACTCCATGGGTTTCAAGGTACAGGCTCAGCCTAGTTTGAAATCCACCGGATACTGCTTTTTTTGTAACTATGTGAATTGTGAAAATAAATTATTATTATTATTATTATTATTATTATGTTAGATTGATTAAAATACCTACTTAGATGACTTTTCAAAAAAGAAAAGAAAAGAAAACATTAATTCATAATAACCAGACAAACAAAACGCTACAAAAAACTGACAAGGATACCATAAAATACCTGTTGTCACGAAATGGTTGAAACTATTTAATAATATAAAAATAAATGTTAATAAAAAAATACTTAAAAAAGGCATATTAATGGTTTTGGGTCGATCACTAGGATTCCTTGTGTAACAACACGCACAAACTTACACGTTAAACACGTTACTCCCTTTTTAGTTAAATAGCGACGTGTACAAATACGGACAGCTTAACAAAATAAGATTTTAAAGTTCCCCTGATGCTTAAAACTTATTGGTTGTAAGTGGCTAACAGTATAAACAACAAGAAATGATATTGTGTTCATTTTCTGACCTTTGTATTCAACCAATGCCAAATGGATCAAACAATGTTCACAACCCATTTCTCATTGATGTGGTTGGCTTATGGCCTTATCGCTCGCTAAACACATACTAATTAGGTTCCTCACCTCCTAAATACTCCTAATTATGTATGTAGGTACAGCTTGATTAGGCTGTATAGTATGTAGCGTAAAGATCCGGCTCGAAGGACCGTTTGTGTGGCCTGCACTGGTTATGTATGTATGTATAGTAGGGTGGCCCAAAAAACATTAATGTTGATTTTGAACCAGGGCACCCCGGTAACTTATTACTTCCTACTACCTTATTACTATGCCCAAAATATAGTTTTCTAGTTTAAGTGCAAAATGGTGCTCAAAGGACATCAAAATTTATTTAAATTAAAATTTTCATACAATATTATCAAAAATGTTTTTTTGTTAGAGTTATTTTTTTGTTCCAAACTGGACTATTGAATAAAAAGCCTCTAAAGCATTTTTAACAATAGGCTAGAATTAAGAGTTTAAGTTATAGTGAGTGCCAAAGTTCTAAAAGGAGTAAGTTTCTTACGTGAAAAAAACTAGTATTTCGAAGTTATTTATATTAAATATGATTAAACATTATAATAGATAATGTTCAATTACACGAAAACTTTCAGTAACAAATTTTCGGATACATCGGTTTTTGGATATTCGCAATCCGGATGTGCAAACGATGAGGTCGTTGAGCATCGCTTTATCCTTGACATAGAGAACTGAAAGTGCACAAAGATTCGTTTTAAAACATAAGTAACCAAATAAGCGGGTGCCGTGACTTTTAACTGCACTTTGATTTTTTTCCATACAAACGTGGACCACCCTAATGTATAGGTATGTATACCTACACTTTATTGTACAAAAGAAAAACAAAAACAATACAATGAAGAATTAATGAATGGTTATAAATGTTATAATGAAATGCCATGTAAAATTTTAGGATTACCTAAACCGATAACTTTATAAACCAATAATATCCCTCTTGTTTGTCTTGCTAATTATGGTGATTTAAAAACTTATAGAGGCAAATAAAAAAACTCTTAACGTGATATCCAGAGACCTTAATTCTTTTTTGCAAATTATGCAAATCTGGTTTTAATAAATTAGTTTCCCGCTACTACCCCAGTTTCTTCCCGTTTGGGGGTCGATTTTGGGAAAATCCTTTCTGAGTGCACCCCTAGCCTTAGACCTCATAAGGAACCTACGCCTTGGCTGTGCGTAGATACGTCAGTAATAATAGAATAATGCTTAGGTACCTACTCCGTAAATATTGTTGATAAGGTTAGGTTGATTTTTGGTGAAACCCTGTCAGAGACCTTACGTGATCCAGGCTTCCGCAGAGCACACTTCAAGAATAGCCGCTTTAGACTATTAATTATAGTATAGTGGGTCGTCACTCGTCGTCTATTCAAAAACTACAAAATAGCCTAAGGACTTTCCTCTCCTTAAATATTTGATGCTTGTTAGGTACAGTCGATAAATATGTGTGCACTTTAGTACCTGGCCTGTTTAATGTCATGTTCAAACTGCCATATATGAATTGTCACAGCGATTCAAGTGACTAGGTACCTACTAAAGTGTACACATATTTATGAAGTCGACCGTACCATCACCAATGCATCTTATCGCGGATAGGTGTAAATAAAGCCTTACCCTCTTTTTTTTGGCTTCGTCGCATTCGGGTGAAATTAAGGTTAATTGCATTACAAATTACTTATATCAAGTACTGCTAAAGTGTCCCTATCTTGGACCAAACACAATTAAAACTAAGGTCGAGTATATGCGATATTATATGCGGGGCTAAAGTGACACAGTAAACAAAATGTTAATGTCTGCGTTGTCTGCTATTTTTATATAAATCTTTTATTAGCCGGGATAAGTACCGAGATTACGAGGCGAGAGAGGGCAGATTTAATCTGAAAAACTCATTAAATTGTATCATTATTTATAATTATAATAGTTTCTGCTGAAAGTTTCCCGCTGTTAACATTGTCTTGCGTATAAAACTATCAAATCGGTACATACATTTACTTACCATACAAACATACTCAACCGGCTAGATAATAAAATCCAGCAATAACGAAAAGGGAATACCAACGAACAAAGGTCGCAAAAAAGCAACCCTCAAACGACTAAGGTGACCCGAAAAGTAACAATTAACCCTGTGCTTTACCTACTCTCTAACTAAATGTTACCTAATGTAGTTCTCAAATCCTTGGTTAGGTAAACTAAAACTAGAAAGTAGAGAATTTAGGTGTCTCTGGAAAGAAACGTGTGTTACGCTCCGGTCTTTTCTGTACCAAGAAGTCTTTTTGCACCATTTGTTAATTTATTTATTTCTGTTTCTTCTCATTATATTAAAATAATCTGACTGACTTTTTAGGTCAATAGGTATTAAAATATGTAAATCCTAAAGGTGGATTTGAATGGAAAATATTCATCACTGTAGCCCCGAATCGTCCTATCTTGTTTTATCGGGAGATTTTTTATCGGAACAACGCAATGCCACTTCAGACGAAGTTAGATCGTCCTCGGATTGGGGTTTTTATCTCGAGCTTGGTTGGAATTTACAAGTTGAATAGCTTTTCCAAATTACTTGGGAAAACTACTTGAACAGGAATGTTTCACGGACTTCTTTCGCTGGTACCCATACATAATTATCAAAATGACTTTATTTGGTGATTTTGAGGATCAACTAACATAAAATTATTTACAATAGAAAGGGTTATGACAAGGTTGCACATGATAATGGGTTCAAGTGCTCGTCTCTGACGTCACTGGATTAGCTCATTGAGTTCTACAGTGGCCTTAATAGTCCCTTTCAATTATTTATTAATATTAGCTTAGTATATTGAATCATCGGTATTTTCGAGTTTCTCGCGATTAAATGGATTACAAATCTAATTGTAAGAAATGCAGCACTAGCTACTAGGTGTGTGTGTGTGTACGTGCCCATCCTGAAATGGCTCCTTCCTGTACTTTGTTTCTATTTTAAATAGGAAAATGACCTTACCTTTTTATAAAGGAAGTTTAGAGGGTGAATTGAGCCTTCCCGTTATCAGAGCGAGTACAGCACAATACATAATTTATAAATGTAACTGTATAAAAATGTTACGCGTACAATACGCAGAACGTAAAACCGTATTCAGTTCACGAGTGCGAACGACGAGCCTCGGGCGAAATCTATAATACCTATTCAATTTATTCCTCTCGATGTTGCTATGCATTACTCCCCAGTTAGTGATCTTTTCCTGCAATTTATGGGGCGTTCGAGTTGAACTTATTTTTTTACTTAGTTAGCTTCTTTTTAGTAGGTTTTACCCCTAAACTTTTATACACAAGCAACTGAAAACTCAGAGTACCTATAACTACCTCAAAAAAGTTAACGCACATTTTTATTGTATGCTGTTATAGCGGATTCATAACTTAAAAAAACTACCTATTACAGTGCTAGAGATACACTCGCGGTCCAAAAATTCGGGTCAGAGTGCGTTTTTCATACAAACGAGGCTATTTCGAAGCCTTGGTCCCTAGCCAGGGGTTGTTTTGAGTGAGGTTTAATGGTGGATACTCCAAGGATCAATAGAGGAGGTCAAAAGTTCTTAAGATACCTAACTGATAGCACAACCAGTTGACACCACAGCGAGAGAGTTTGGGTCAGCATTTGGATTTCCTTACATTTTATTGTCATTTTAGATGTTTTTCTGAATATGCACAATTCCGGCGTTAGCCGCAGATTCAATCAGTTGGGTGTCCTAGGCACTCTGGAAGTCCTGTATCGATGCTCGGGGTATCCATCATCAGATTTCACTACAAGCATCCCCTGGCGAGGAACCAAGGCTTTGAAATAGCCTCGTTTGTATGAAAAACGCATTCTGACCCGAATTATTTGACCGCGAGTGTACGATTATTAAGATCAAGCAACACGTCAAAAAAATGTTTCTTGTGTTTTTTTTACTGTACATACTATTTTATATTTGTATTTATGTACTAAATAATCCATGACTCGAAATAACTTTATATAATGAATTAATTTATAACTTACTTGTACTTTTTCCAGATAGTTTTTTGTTTAGAAATAGAATAGAATAGATTATAAATAGATTTATTGACAAAATTTGACACAATGCATATTACATAAAAAGAAAACAGAATATACAGTATAACAAAGTTACAAGTATCAAATTGTGTCAAATAGGGTACCACCCAGCATGATGACGCTGTTTTTCAGTGGCCCCTATTTCAATGACTTCACGAAAAACCAGTATACGTACCTACATAATTAAAATGACTCAAAATTCCAAATGTTCTTTTGTTTTTAATGTTTTATATAGAAAAGAACAAAACAAAACAAATTAAAATACGCAACTAAAAAATTAAAACAATTAGACATTTAACAGGCAGGGTGAACTAAAACAAGGCGAGCTTATCTCTTCCAGTTTTAATAACAACAAATATCTAAATAAGTACAACACTAAAATAAATTGCTGAATTATTAAATTGTATGGCAACACTTGTGCAAGTCAACAAAAACTGTTAATTTACACCAAGTAACGGTCAGAGTGTTTTTGTTCTGTGACATGCTCCCACTATCAAGTTAAAATAAAATAATATAAAGTAATAGCAGAAACCGACATCACACACATTACGAAGAACAGAGTAGAAAACTAAAAGGTGCTTAAAAATGTAACGACTGACTCGCTTCCCGTTAGCGGTGGTGCGTGTATTCATCTATCTATCAAGACTCACTCACTACGGCCTAGTCAGGGGAGGCAGCGCGAAGTGCTAGGCCAAGCCAGGCCACTTTATAGGCAATATGGCGGGCTTAGCACAGCCGATTACTAAATTAGCACTTGATCTGTGTTAACATCAGCCCCAGTTAATAAGAAATAAAAATAAAACGTTTGTTGTATCGGCGTCAGAACCTTACACACACCTTACGTCCGAAATGCGGTTTTTGGATATCTTATACCTACTGGGGGGTTATTATGACATAGCTATGCAGTTCATTTTACGGTGAGCGTAAAGGACAGAGCTATTAGCAGTTCCATAACTCTGTCCTTTTCTCTCAGCGTAAAATGAATTGCACAGATGCGTCATAATAACCCCACAGTTGTCCGTCATTTAAATACACTAAAAAGTAAGAAAACCTAGTGTTCTATTTTCAAAAATAGACCACAGGGCTCTTTCAATTTGCCTTTAAAATAAATAAATAAATATAGAGGTGTAGAGTTGGTATTGTCCCTCTGGTAGCTAAAGTTGGTATTGTCACTCTAGCACTTGTCACTAATACACTGGTAAACACTGGTGGACTGGTGGTCTTAGCCTGAGTGTGCAAAATGTGGTTCCAGAATGATCAATAACTTTTTAGAGTTGTTGGAAATTCTGTAGCTCTGCCTACCCCACTCTGGGAATAAAGGCGTTTATGTTTGCGTGTGTAAATAAATATCGACGGACAATTGCACACAAATTGACCTAGCCCCAAATTAAGCTCGAAACATGTGTTATGGGTACTAGACAACAATATACATACTTATATTATAATAGAGAAATCAATACTTATATAGATAGAAAAATACAAGACTCGGGAACAGATATTCGTGCTCATCACACATATATATTTGCCCTTACCGGGATTCGAACCCGGGACCGCTAGCTTCGTAGGCAGGGTCACTACTAACTCGCCTACCGCGTCGTCAAAGTTAGGTATCATTGAGTTATTTGTTTCATGTCAATGCCTTTACCATACCTATCGTTGCTGCGCCTGCCAAATTAGCTGTGTAACAAGCAAATCTTAATCTCATCTAAAAAACGGAATTAGTTTACCATGGTTGAGCTAAAAGCAAGGGTCGGATCATAAGTACCAGTTTAGCAAAGAAAAACTCAGACTAAATTTACAAAATTAATTTTATTTTGGATCGTTTAAAAGGCTCCACGCACTAGGGTTATCTACGCTGCGGTTCTCTTCATAAATTCTTTCCTAAAGGCCTGCGAAGTACTCCTTTACAGCAGCTGAAACTTCATCACTCGTCTGCATTCTCTATCCACCCAACAAAGTTTGGCGGTACTAGATACCTACACGGCGGCGGCACATTCCAACCGTGATTGCATTTATACCTTGCATAATATCGTGTACATAAAAAATCTCGCAAAAGGTAGGTGCCGCGTTTGCTAGCCGGACAAAAACGATATCGTGTTGTTATGTCCGAGTCCGAGCAATATTTAGGTACTTATGTTTTGTTTAATAGTAGTACAAGCAACTTTTGTCCCGATTTTTAATGCAAGATGTATCATTGATTCACTTAAATATGCCAAAGACGAAACAACAACTAAAACAGTGGACGTTAGTAGTTAAAAGGGCACAAAGAAGGCAAAACCAATTTTATCAAAGGGCAAGGTGATGTTTTTTTTTTCGGGATTGTTTACGTTTATTATTTTCAGAAAGATAATATAATAACTGAACTTTATTGCAATAACTAAAACATATATTATTGGGTTGGAGAAGAAATGGACCTCCAAGAAAACGGCACAATCTTGCAGATAGGAAAATCCTGTTAGAACGTCATTAGTGTCATTACACTCGTAAAAACTCGCCTGCAATAGCAATAAAGACTGTACACGATAAAATCTGGCCATGCATGATCTGGTGTATTTTTTTAATGAATGCTAATTTTCAAGCAGCACTTTTTTGTAATAGTCAGTGGTTATGAAACTACATAATAAAAATACAATCATAATAAAATGTTAGAGCGTCTGTGTCTTAGACCCTTATATAATCCACAGTACCTTTATTTTTTTGTACACGATCTTCTGACAGTCTTTACCAAATTCTCCGTTTTAAAATATTTTATTATTTTTAATTATACAAGCCAAATTATACCTTATTAAATTATCTTACCACAATAGTTAAAACTTTCCTAATTATATTCAGATTAAGATAGTTCTGAGGTTTTTTAACTTTGGCGAATTTGACTTTTTGACAAATAAATGCCTCCCATACAAAAACAACTTTCAGTGCTTGGAGTAAAAAGTCTTCCTGACTACTACAAATAGAAATGAGTTTCAAAAAGTATTTTTTTCGTAAGACGACATTCTATTGTGGGTAAAACTGCTTGTAACAATATAAATACAGTTGTGACGTAGAAGCAGGAAGCGAGTGAAGATTGTCAAAAAACGCTGTACAGGAGATGAAACGTATGATAGAATATATTTGGCGAAAACTCACACATACCCATACATTATGATACGATTTTATTTCATTATATAGTATTATAATTATACAACATATTAAAAAAAAACTGCTTGAAAATATGCATTCATCGCAAAGATACACCAGATCATGCATGGCCGGATTTTATCGTGTACAGTCTTTAGTAGAGTTCCTTTAATTACTATCTCACTCCGCTTAGGGCATCATGGAACTTGAACTATGCTAGATGAATTAAATCAATTATAAAAAATATTGCGTATTGAAAAATGTGCTCAGTGGTTGAAATGTTAATGTTCCAGCAAGCTGAAATAAAAGAAGGAAAAGAGCAAGAAATCAAAACCAGCAAAGCAAAGTCGAAGTGAAAACCTCTCAGACTTTATTGTTCGGCAAACTCATATTTGTTGAACAAGAGCTTGAAAAGCCTAGTGGGACAATAGAAATGACAAACTAGGTTAACAGGATGGAGCAACGGTATCCCGCTTGTTATTTTATTCTGAACTCTTCTCTTAATCAAAATCCACTCAAACACAACCAAATTCAAGTGATCTCTATTTAATGTAGGCGACGCAATTGAGCCTGCCACGGTAACCCCAAATTTCGCGTTACTGGGTCAAACGGAAAGTTGTTCCGTTCTGTATACTGCAATAGACAGACACTTGACAACTATATTCATGGGAGTGTATATCCATTTTTTGCACTTGGTATGACCATTGACCATGACCCAATTTGGCAAATAACAAATCCCATAGTTTCGAAGCGACCACAAGCACCCAGCTGAGTGGGGACTTGACTTGGACTGTTGCCAGGACATTAACACAGATACGAGTGAATACATAGGCAGAGCACAGGGCATGTCATGCACGTTTGCACAAATGTTTCCTATCTAATTATTATATTTTAAGGTTTTACAAGTTTTGAAATGCAACACAACTGATTGTATTGGCTATTAGGCCCATATACCTACTACTTTGGGCACCAGTGGCACCACTAATTGAACACGTGATCAGTCATTCGTACGTTGTGAAAACCAATACTATTAGTCAAAACTCTATGGGGATGACAGATGGCGAATGTGTCGATATCCGGTGAAACCCAGTTCCGGAACGCATCGGCTGATGTTTCTCATCTGCCACGCGTAGAGTGATATTGATGAGACGTCGTAAATTTGAAACTAGATTTCAAGTATAAATCGTAAATAATCTTTCATTTGAAGCAGGAACCTTTACCAGTATTTTGACTACCGGTTAAACAAGATGTAGTATTATTTTAAAATTAAAAAATAATTTTTATTGCGTTAATATCAATAATGACATTATGACATTAATGACAAAAATAAGTCCTCATTAAAATATAGGTTTTCATGAATACTTTGACAACTTACATACTGGTATTGAGTTCACAGTCCCTAATTCGAAGTGATAGAGAAATAGTGTTTTGACTTCTGAGAAAAAGTTTTGGTGCGAGTAACGACGTTAAATCCTTCACCAAAGCCAATTATTTGTGTAAAAAATTAACTTCAGGGATACAAATTCATTATGTAAAACTGCTGTAAGTTAACGTGGTACGATTATTTCGAGATGCTGCCCGTTACCTATAGATTGTTCATTTGCTTAAATTAACGTATGTGAAGTGAAATTTGGACAAAGTTCAAAACCATATTTAATGTAATAAAAAATCTGTTTAGTTAAAAATGTACACATACATACATACATAAACTCACGCCTTTATTCCCAGAGTGGGGTAGGCAGAGCTACAGAATTTCCAACAACTATAAAAACTTTTTGATAATTCTGTAACCACATTTTGCACACTTTTAAGCGAAGATGTTTACCAGTGTATTAGTGACAGGTTGCAAGCCCATCGCTTAACAGTACTACACACGCCTAGTTAAAAATACGAATGCGCGTTTAGTTAAAAATGTGTGTAATAAATAATAGTATTATTAACAATGTTTAATTCAAAAAAAATATTTACCTCCTTGCGAGCTGATTTGCAACAGGTCCGTCGGCATTTTATTTAATTCTTATTTAATTTCGAATTAAACTTTGTAAATTTTTTTTGGGCGAATTTTTTGAATTTTCTCCCGAGCTCTCTATATGATTTTGCGACACAGCCGGCGGTTATTTTCTTTAAACAACTCCTCTCAGAAGACTGGCTTAAACTGGATAGTCTTACAGGACCGGGCTTTCTTATAGTCGTTTTTCTGAGTGAGTAGGACGCTAAAATACTATAAACTGTGCTTCGACTCTCATCCCTTCGTGTAAAATGCTCCATGACCTTCGCTTTCGACCAAAGGGGATGTTTATCAAAGAACTTACAAATAGTGTCGAGACGCATTTTTTCTTTATTTGCCATAATTATTGTGGAAACAATCCTACGTCCATGAAATTTCTCTTAATTATTTATAGGTGACATGTTGAACAAAAGACAACTCAGTTTTGTACTATATTAAGGAGTTTAATATTTTAAAGAGGAGGTTCAAGCTTTGTCTAGGTTTCACTCCGCATACGTTATTAAAAGCATCACCGTTGGCATTGTTTAGGATAGGGGATAATAACACTCCAATAACTTACTGAAAGGAAATAAATTCTCAGCGTATGAGAACAATCTTCGTACCGAGACGACGCACGACATAGCAAGCATTAAAACGTTGTTTACCAGTCAAGTGTTGATTATTGACATTCCACGTATTGTGGACATCTTTGTAAGATAACCAGATAATCCATCAAATTATCGTGCACCTTACGAGTACCACGATGTTATAGTTAATTAGTTTAAAATAAAGTTATCCGTTGATATTCTACGGCCAAAGTTTAAGGATTCGTATTAATTACAGAATTCACTAAGAGCGTCTTTTCGCTTCCGAGGATAAAGCGGAGTAGGCTCTCAGCTCTCACAGATTCGCTTTGTTACTGAAACTTTCGAAGTGGTTTCCAGTGGCGGCTCTTTGTCATTTCTCAGTTAGCTGGTTGTAGATCGTACTTTTTAGAAAAATAGCGGTCTTAATTGTTTGAAAGTACAAAAATGCCTGCCTTTTATTATGGTAAGGGTCAAACAGGCAAGTAGGTCAATTGATGGTAAGAAATCACCGTGACCTGTAAACGTTAACGGCTACCATTAAAAATCATTCCGTAAGTCATAGTGTTTACATTTTACCACCACTTATTAAACAAATTATTAAAAATAATTGTTAATAATTGTTTTGTGTTACTATAGTCGTATGGATAGTAATAAATCAACTGCCGATCACAACTAATCACAAGTTCATGAATCACAAACGGAGCAGCCCGCTTTAATGTAAAACGGCGTTAGTTACTCTCCCTAATTTAGCACACACAAGGCAAATTAATGTTTTGAGTCACGGGGTGGAACATATATCTTCGTGGCAGCATTGTGATAGTACAAAGTGTCTTAATCACGTTAGTCTCACGCCTAATTTACAGACAGTAACGGAATGTGCTATAATGTGATCGCATATTAGTTGAAGTCTTCATCGATACTAAGGAGACCTTTCTTTATTTTAGATACTGATATGATAATACTCAGCTCAGCGCATTAGTAGGCTGAAGTCGCAATGGGCAGGGCACATAGCTCGAAAAACCGACGGCCATTCGGGCAGAAAGGTTCTTGAGTGGAGACCACGACACAACCAAGCCTAGCGTGGGACGTCCGCCTGCACGTTGGACCGATGATCTAATAATGGTAGCAGGAAGTCGGTGGATCCAGGCCGCATTGGATCATTCTCGCAGGAAATCAAAGGGAGAGGCCTATGTGCATCAATGGACGACTAAGGGCTGAAATTATGATCATGGGAAAAAAATTACGATATTGTAGGGTTAGCTAAGTTTGCTTTGCAAGTAATATCGCTAACACTAAGATATTAGACTTATTTTTAAGCAAATTAAACGGTGTAGATAAATAAATAGGTACATATTTTGATGGTTTTATTGTATTCAAAAATATTGCATCGTCCACGTAAATTTTCCGCTTTTCCAAAACCTTTTGTATAGGTACTCAACTCAGTTATTATATTTTAGAAAAAAAGAAAGAAAGAAAATAAATTTACTGACCCAAAAACGACAAGGCACAACAAAACATTTTGTGTAAAACACTGAATAAATAAAGAAGCAACATTGAGTCATGTTATACCTACACGTAAGTACCGTAATTGGCCACTTTACAGCGAAGCGCATGTTTCAAAGGCCTAACTTCGTCATCATCGGTGTATTTTTATGAAGTGACGCGTGACGTCTTGTTAAAAAATATTTTATAGACTAACTGTCTTTAAATAAAAACTCAGTTCCAAATTCGTCAAATGTTGGAATTTTATATTGCGTTTGCAATATCTCTGCATATCAAGAATGAATGTAGGTATTCTCTCCATAAACCTACATCTTTCTACTGTAAGATTCCATTATTCAAGTCGGGTACTAAGACGCATAAGGGAAGCGCGTTTGTAGCAGACAGGTGATAAAGGGGCCGATTCGTTGTCAGGGGCAATTTCATAAGAGCGCTGCTTTACGGTTATACAGCCGATGGGGCCCAGAAATATGGCTTTTTGTTAAGTCTTTAGAATATGTGTACTATACTGTGTGTATAAGAAAGATACCTTTGCTCATACATACATAGACCTTCAGATAGCTGCTTGTAGTATCTTGTGTATAAATAAATCTTGAGCAGTGATATCGACACTTGGAAAGCGATCGAAAGTATCTGACACGCCTTGCTGCCCCTTGACAATTGAGCTCGTCTCATATTTTTGAGCGCTGATCCAAGACCGATCTTTTTACAGGTGACTGGATCAATAAGTATAAACAGAGACTTAAAAAAGGTTACATAGTACTTTTCAATCTGAAATACCCTGGTTTTGCTTTACCCGTATTCAAATACCCTGTTAGTGTCGTTTTCTAGCCAATTTACCAGACAACTATCACGTGCAAAACACCGTTTCGTGGTTACGGTAGCTGCACTGCTCATTTGTAATTCACTGACGTACGAATTTGGTGCTACATCAGTAGGAAAATATACGTCCGGGAGCCCGGGTTGTCTCGGAAGCGTCGGGCCGCGCGGGCGGGGGCGTGTGTTACGTAAGGTCTGCGGCAGACGACCCGGCCTACCGGCTGTACCGACTACCGGCCTGTCAATGCAAGTCGACTTGATTCCCATCCCGTGCTTGCTAGCATTTCTCCTCGCTATTTTTATTACGATGTTATGGTTCGCTTTAGTGACCAATTATTTATGGCGCAGCTGACGGCGCTGCTGGTCTTTATAGGGTCATAAATACTCATAATGAGGAACTAGATTAGATTTCACTCCTTTACCTTTTATTAATAGCGTTTAATTTTGAGCAAGCTACTAAAAATAAAAGTTAATGATACGTTTTTATTGTTGTCGAATATACCTCTGTACCTACTACGAAAGAGTTCAAACTCGACGGACCTAATATTAGCCAGTGAGGAGTTCCTTTGGCCACCTTCCGACTCCATCGCCATCTAGCTCAATAGTACCATATAAGTGTATGTTATTGGCATTACATGGGTATGGAAAATTTCAAGTCAGTCTGACGATTAGAAATAGGTTAAAATCGACTCCCTTATTATTAATAAGTGTGTAAAAAATATGATTCGAGGTTAAAAACTATGAACAAACATGTTATTGTCAGAACTCGCCGCCAGAAACCAATAGATATGAGATGTGACATTCAAAACGAAATGTCATGTCTCAAATGTGATTTAATGATTGATGATGTTGTCGCCATTTTCTCCAAGATTCCATTTCATCACATTCACATTTTCAAAGTTAAGTTCCTGGAATAAAAATATTCAGCTCACGAAAACGAGGTCTAGTGTTGAAAGTAATATGTTAAAGGTTGGCAAATCGCTGGTCTGGGAACAGAAAGTTTACGCAATTTCTTCAATTGCGAAATTTTTCTCTTGCAATTTCGTTGCTCGCTTGATAATAAAGTCACGTTCTTGTTATCACAATAGAAAAGTACGTAAGAAAGTGAAAATATGTAAGTCCTGATATCTGCCTGATTTCTTTTAAGATTATGTTTTATAAATTATAATTATAATACATGTTTTGTCCCTTACTATAAACGATGTTGAAATAATGTTTTAGATTCTCCTCAAAATATCTCTTAAAAATATATTTAGTGTTATACTTTAGTTGCTTTGCCTGCATTTGTCTTCCTCACCCTGATTTTAAGGTAACGTCCAATTTGCATTACCTACTTGTAGCAACACAGCACCTTTTACTCTCTAATAAGAGGCGCACAAGAAAGGTGTTTTAATTTCTAAGAGGTTCATATCTACCTGACACAGCTAAATAACTTAATCCTGCGTCGAGCTTAGGTATCAAACTTGTATTCTTCTAAATGAAATCGGTATTGATTGCCATTTATTTTAACAAGCGCAGACAAAGTGGAACAGTAAGGTTGCCGATACGGTCGGGGGCGCCGAAAGTATAGACGAGGCCTTCATAGCTTATTATTTGTACAGCGATCATGTAATACTTGGAGGGCTAGACAGTGCTTAATCGTAACGTAACGTAGTACTTGGGTTTAGGAGGCCGTAAATAACCGTGCGTGCGGCGGCGTCAGCGCGGGCTGCCCCTTGTCGGCTTTACGACGACCCGCTAGTAAACCGCTGCCCGTGTGAAATCGCTTTGTTAAGGTCGCCGGTTTGGTTACCGACACGCAATAAAATACGCCCAAAATCGAAAACTTCAGGTTTTCTCTTAAACATCCGATGTACCTCCTTTTCCCTAACTACTCGTATATCCCTGCCTCATGCGCCGTCATTACTTGTAAGAGTTTTAGGCGGATGGGTTTAATATGTGTTCACAAGCAAACTCATAAATTTTATTGCTGCTCGCACCCTTCCACGTTCGGCAGCGAAGTTTTGGTACCCTTTCATCGATTTATTTAGCCCGCAATCCGTGGGCCTAGCAGGAATAACGCAAGCCGCTCGTTCAAATATTAGATGCCGTCATAGATAAGTTGTTGTAATTGTACTACGGCAGTTAGTGTTTGATGCCAGCTAAAACTTGAACGATCGCCTTGAGGTATTCCTGTAATGAGTTATCTCAACTGATTATTGCGTACCAAGTCCAGGTTGCCTTTACTACAGTCATGCTTTATAAGAAAAGAAGGGGTGCTATGTGTAAGTCCTTGTCTGTATGTCCGTCGTTTTATCACCGCCGCTCAAACGATTTCAATGCGTTTTTATACTTGGAAGTATTCCAAAAGTTGGTACTTATACAAGTTCCAGATTCTTCAGCTATTTAAAGTTATTGAATTAAGCTTTTCCGAGAAACGCTTTATTATGATTTTTATTTTCAACGGAGAGAGAACTCTGAATTATGAATCTTGGACACAACAATAATTAAAAACAATAGTTGAATTCTGTACTATATACTTACAAAGTAACATCCCATCTGAATCCCCAGCCGAGCTTGATGAACGCCTCCCATGTGGCGATAAATATATATATAGTAGCTATGTTTTCACGAAAAGGTCTGCCGGTTTATTCAACTAAATTATGTAGAGACTGAGGCCATTTTCGGTTGGAAAAGCCGTAAGACATCACGTAAGGATACACGACGCTAAAGAGTCTGCCAGGATTAACTTGCGTAATGTCATTATATCCTTAGGTAGATGAAATTGATAGCCACAGCCAAAAAAAAATATAACTAATGCGGAAAAAGCAACTACCCAGACACCTGTTTGCGACTGTCGGGGAAGCGCAGAGATTTACGCAAAGCATCCGAATCTGGGTTGACCCAGTTCTCCGTAATTTTTGGTCGTTTACTATATACCCGCCACCGAGCAACGCTTTTATATTGTTTAGAAAATTCCGTATCATTATTTCCTTCCATCTGTATAAAACGCAACGTTTAGATTCCGGTTTTAATAATGACGACAATAACGCTTGTTTAACACAAAGAAAAGGTTTTCCTTTGGCTCTGTTTAGTTTAGAATTAAAGAACAATAGTAAATGCAGAAACCTAAATTAGGAATCGGCTTTGTTGTGTTTTGTCAACTGAAGGTCGGCCTGCAATATCGATTTCGTTTTCCCGTTCTAAGAATTGGCGTCACTTTTATAATTATTTCCTCGACTTATTCAATGATCCGCAAATTTTTCGCAATCGTGCAGTGGTTATTGTTATTTGCTTATTCATTTTATATGATCAAATAACACTAAAATAAATATCAGGGGGAATATTAAATAGTTAGTAGGTATACCTATTGATGTTACCCTCACAGTTACCAGTTACATTTCTTTGCTACTACTTGTTACTTAGTACGGTGATTCATATAGCAATGTTAGTAATTTCCTAATATTTTCCTATCTAAATAGCAAAAACATGAGACGGGCTCGCAAGTCTTAGGTGAGTCGTATTTTATTTATTACGCAACGATCCTGATTTATGTTTCATACGATCGCCATGTTTTATTTCCTTGAACGAATGGTGTATCAAATTTATTAAAGTTGCCTCAAGAGTTACCCGGTTTTCTGGTTTCCAGATACCTTTTTATACGCATTACTCGCTACCATTATTCTACGAATCGTGTTCCGAATATTCTGTATTTGTTTGACCTTTACATTCGTTACAAGCGGCTTAAAAAATCTCCGCTTTGCTCGTTTGGCTTAAGGGGCTACCCGGCGTATTTTAGCGATTTTCAAGTCGATTCAAATAAGCCAAAATGTAGTACAAAAATCTGTAAAAAACATATATTTAAGCTTGGCATTTGTTCTTTATTTTTCACGGAAAAATATTTCGCAAATGTTTATATTTTAAGAGTATAATAATTTCCCGTGAACCCTTTTCTCGATCTATAATCCATTATAACTGCCTAATTATGCGATATTTACACATGAGACTTAACTTATAATTGGAAAATAATGTGAACTTTAATTTGGCCGGATGTTTTTTTAATTGATTCTGTAGTTTTTGAGAAAAAGAAAATATTAATGTTTGCGCGCTAATCCCCACTCCCGGGTCTGTGCGGGGGCGACGGGCGGCATACGCCGCTTGGCCGTCGAACGGGGAACCCGTGCCGCTCGGAGCCACGCGCGACGTGGCGACATCTAACGGCAAACCATGTACCACCAACTCGCCAGCGCCAACAGCGTCACAACGTCAGACAGCGGAACTAAACTGTTCTACAACGCGCAAGCGAAATTTCAACAGTCAGTTGATATATGTAGCACTTCCAACTTCATCCCAATGGACTTTGGTCCCCAGGCATAACACCCGCCTGGAGAGAGATTTCTCTATTGCCCTCTCTAACTACATTGGTGACCCTCGACAATGGACAATTACGCAACCTGACGACCTTCCAAGCAAATGACGCAGTCTCACAGCAAGCCGACTTACCCGCACTGTGCACCACTAGCATTCTGTCATATCTCTTATGCCTGGTGTCTACAGTGTGCAAACACTACTCTCACTCAAAACTACGAGTACTTTACGAGCAGGTACACGACTCACTGTTGAACTCCACTGACGAGTTTGTTATATTTCTGGTAAATATTATACAGGGTGTTTGACAGTCGGGTGTAGGGGTTTTAAGGGGTTGTAAGGGTCATTCTGAACATTTTTGACCACATTTACTATTATGCTAAGTTTCACGGTTTCCGAGATATTGATCATTTTAATAGGATTTTTTGTAATTTTTCCTTATGTCCGTCATACAAAAAACCCCTTAATTCAAGTATTAATTAAAAAAAATACCAGTGTTTTCTTGCATGACTTGAATCACTATGAAATAAGGAAGTTTTAAAGCTACATGCCATTTTTTTTTCCTTGCAACTTTTTGAGTAAACGCGCCTAAGTTACTTTCTCCATACTAAGAGAACCCCGCGTTTGTGTTTCACCAAGTATGGAAAAACCAATTTTGTAAGGTTACTCAAAAAGTTGTAAGGAAAAAAAATGGCATGTAGCTTCCTTATTTCATAGTGTTTCAAGTCATGCAAGAAAACACTGTTTTTTATTTAAATTAATACTTGAATTAAGGGGTTTTTCGTATCACGGACATAAGGAAAAATTACAAAAAATCCTATTAATGATCAATATCTCGGAAATCTCCTATTAATGATCAATAAAAAGTCTCAATACCAACTGCAAGTTATAGTAGTACGCCAACAATCCGTAAGATGTCGTTAGCGGCCTAAAAAGTTGGCCATTGTAGTACATTTACTTTATACTAGATGGCGTTACGAAAAAGCGATGGCGCATGTACGTAAACTTGCAGAGGTGAGGAAAGGAAGTGGGGAGGGAAGAAGTTGAAATGCTCGAGGTCATCGAGACGGGGTACGCCCTTAATTGAAACATACGTCGCTGACTTAATGCTGGATCAAGTTTGCGCATGATGCCAGGTCCCCGGATTGCCGCTTGTTTAATTAGTTTTCGTTAATTTACAAGGTAAATAAGCAAAGTCGTTAAAATTCTGCCCGAATTAAATTTTATTTAATTAGTCTCACTGCTCAAGTTGGGGAAGGTTTACGGGTAATTTTCTCAAAACGTTGTTGCCGGGTTTTCCTTTCGTGGGGAAATATTCATGGCCAATACAGCTTTGTTTTTTAAATGTTTTGGACTTTACTTTTCTGAGTTGAGAGAGGGTTGCGTCGTGGGTCGGGCGTGGTCAGCGATTGCGATTACACAGCATTATGCTAAGTTTCACTCTATTTGACACTTAGGTACTTTGTCCTTTCTTCTTTTTTTAACCCCCGACGCAAAAAGAGGGATGTTATAAGTTTAGTCCGTGTGTCATAAAAATTGGTTGCGACGTTAAGGAGATATCAGCTCATTAAAGAAGCGGTCGCCTTTGCGTCGGCGGTTATTATTAATAGACCTTTTTATGGTACACTTTTGTAATTCAATATCGTCGCTTTACTTTTTCAACCTCTTATCTGATCGAATAGTTACATAGAAAAACACTCATGTTACATGTCATAAGAGGTTGAGAAAGTAAAGAGACGAAATATTTATATTATTTCTATTCTCTTTCTGTGGTGTGATCATTAAGTTAGAAGCAGAAAATAGATTTCGAGATTCAACACCGCAGACGATATGGAATCGGGTTCGATTGAAATACGTGACGTGGTTCCCAATTCGTCGACACTACACGACCGACGAGAATAGTACAACTGTGTGCGGGCCTAATTAGCCAATTGTTTCGTTTATTTACTCGCTTGTAAAAACTCGTGATTTCGCGTTATCTGTCTAATCAACTCTGCATTATTAAGAAGTAAAGCAACCCGAGGTTAACGTCGTGCTGATCTATATCTCCCCTGTTTTGACCTGAAACACTTGTAGATTTCGTTTCTAAGGAAGACTTAATTAAAGCATTTCCCTAATTCAATTAGATACGCTGTGCCTGATTTAGAACTTTACTGAAACTTAATTTAAGCATTCGGAGAAAGTTGAAACCCTAAAGAGGTTCAATTGTCGTTTTCCGTTTATGTATACCTGTTACTCATGTAAACCATGTTGCTACAATTTCCGTTAATTTATATTAGGTGCGTGTGTCAAACTCGTAATAATTATTCCCTACAATCTCTTCTTCTAAACAATTTGTCCTAATTAACCTTTTTAATAACAGTGGAACATTCTTTTTGACCTTTTAATTGTTTTTAACGAGCGTAATAACTTGTTAAAAGATTGCTCGTTCCATTTGTTATGATTGACACTGTCGTGTCACCTCTATTAAAGGAGAAGTAAAACTTGGGTCACAAAATAACGCAGACGTATCCTACAATTTGATTACCCAGCACTATGTAGAGATTGTCAGTGGAGTAAGGTAATGTAATCGGCGGCGCGGCGGTCCCTTTGTCTGGCCGGACGGCGGCGTGACCGCGTCCAAATTATTCGGCCCGGGATTCTACTGAATGGCTCCTTGGTGAATTCATGGATTCATGGCTAGCTTTGACATGAAAACACAATATTGACCGTGGCAATTTGGCATCTGCGCAATTACTTAACATCTCTTTCGTCTAAATACTAATACGTACTATTCTAATAGTTATACTAATATTATATATGTGTTATTTGTCTGTTACGCTTTCACGACTAAGACGCTGAACTGATTTCTATGAAATTTGGTATGGAGACAGCTTAAAACGCGAGGAAGCACATAGGGCACTAGGTACTTACCCGCTTCTTACTCTTTGATTTTGATTATGCCGTCAAAATGGAATAACGGATCTAAGTGTTTTTTGCACTGAAATGGTTGGAGGGCCGGCTTGCATTATAGGCTAGTTCTCTATCCCGGTTTGAACAAATTTTAGAAAGAAGTCCCCGGCAGAATCTAGGTATTATTGTATTTTACAAACAACGACCGACCGTCTAATAATACCCCAGTGGCACTCTCTCCTTACTAATCAACTTGAATTTTTCAACCGTCGAGTTTTATCTGCCGTGGCAGAAACACGTTGCAAAGGAGAAAAATAATACGCTCGTAATTTAATATTTTTCATTATGGATAAATCTATCTTTCCCGTTTTATACTTTATGTGGGGTGCTGACTCCAATGTCCTGGCACAGAATTATTAGAAGAGCCGTTGGTCGTGCCAAAAATTTTTTTGAAATCCAGAGTTGTCAGATTTTGTAGTTAGACATTCGTTGTAAGATAAGACATGCTGGTCCACAATCTCCACAGTGTGATTACTTTTTTTCTTTTCGCAATAAGACCGCTAAGTGGACAAGATGATCCTCTCTGCTTCATTTTAACATTGTCCGTCCGTCCGTACCTGCAGCTAAGGCAACTGTCTTTCAACTTGTTCACCTTTTAAGTTGTTCCACCGCCTTGCACATATTTAAATACTGATGTTAATATAATTTATTCCATTCGCTAGTATTTAATATCGTTAATTTAATCTTTTATAAATGTTTGTGAAAATAACGGACTTAATAGTTACTCAAAGGCCGGCCGCCTATTGTATCTTGTTTGGCCTTGTGTTTAATTTATCGCTCTAGAGTAGAGACAGAAGCCAATCTGACTTAGTGGGATATCTGCAGGTCCGTTTTATACCCTCCGGCCAGATAGCAATTTCAAGACTCCGGAGCTTATTTATGCTGCCCTACAAATATATTGTTACGTCTCAGTCCATTAACAAAACTATTGTAAAGCTTTCCAAGCCACGAGATTCTATTTGAATACAAACTTCGTCTCAATTGTATGTCATGAACAAGCACGATCTTACGTCTTTCTTTTGCTTGTGCACACAATATGAATCTCATAATGAGAACATTTTTATATTTAGACGTTACTTAGAAACTGTTCTGTCTTTTAAAGGCCGTCAGTACAAAATTTGTTTGTATACAATGTTGTTGTAAACGGTGCTATCTAGATGCCCTCATTGTTTGGCTTTTGAATTTCCGCATAAACTGACAACTACGAGTATTTATGCACAACTCGCTCCCGGGAGAGTACAATTCACGACTGTCAGTATACGAATGTGATTCGTCCCGAAAGTGTTTTATAGTCCCTTATTGTCAGAACGCCAATGGTCGAAATGGCACAATACAAAAGTATCAAAACTGAATAGTAGTGAAGCATACATTATTACTTCTTAGGTTGCAGTCGACCAAACTAGGATAAGCTCTTATACTTAGATTAAACGCCGAATTTGTATATAGACTAATCTCGGAGTAAGTCTTATTCCAGTTTACTGAAAGGCGGCCTTGGTTTTTTATTAATAAAATCCTTTATTAATCTTGTCAAAGCATTGGATTTTTTTAATGCCCCATTTTAGACCTTGAATTGTAAATCGAAATAAGGTTATATGAATAAATAGAAGTTACTCAGGTCCTGACTAAAACTTCGTTACCATGCGGCGCTAATTAGATTATCCTACCCTACCCCAAAGCGATCTTGACGTTTCGCCCCCATCATACCGTCGAGCCTCAACTGTGGACGATGTTAATTAGATATAAATTGCTAGTTACTATGCCTGTTAATGGAACTCAATAGTATTTAATTTAGAAGGCTCTCCATTATCGTGACATTGTTGTTTCAGCCTTGACCCAAACGTGTTCCATTGCTCCTTAACGTGACGCACTTTATACTTTTATTTTGCGATAGCTCGTTATTTATTGATTGATTAGGGTTGGCTTTTAAATAAAGAATTAGATTTTGATACCCAGGCATTTCGTATGTTGTGTTAATTACTTCGACATTTATTTTTTATTTTTTGTACGTCTAGAAGACTCATTAAAGACAGGATATTCATTTTATCTGAGCCCCAGTCGTGGGGCTTTATATCCGCCTGAAGTAGGTAGACCTTTGTGGGGGACGCGTTCCATCCACAAATTGAATAATGGTGAACTCGCTTGTAGTACTAAGTGGGTTCTATTTTGTTGTACGTGCCATCCGTGTTCAGCCATGCCTACATTCTTAAAGAGTATGGCTTTTCACAGAGTTATTTTACTTTCAATAACCCAAATTGCGTGCAACACACGTGCCGCTTTACGTGTGGGCTGGATAAAGTATTGATTTCTGGTTGCATTGCATGCTAATTGCAGCCTACTGTTGAAGTATCCCCGATGTTTTATGCGTGTTATTTGTTATTTCCTGTGGAGTTCTCATGTCTCATGTATAATTTCTCTTTTCCAGGCGCAAAGTGACGATGACGACGTCGGGCCCGACGACGTCAACGTCACCGTCGAAGAAAGCCCCATGACCGAGTTCTTCGGTGAGGTAAGATTGATAGTTTCAACACGATCTCTACAAATACGTTCATACCAATTTGTTGTAATAGTATACTTAAAGATATTTAAGGTTTGCTCAATAATGTAACGTGGCAAATATAACGGGAACAGCGTGTATCCGTATTTGGGTCGCAACTTATCCTCTCACGCGACGAGGATCCAGCAAATCTAATAAACTTGTTTCGGATCGGATCACGGACAATATATCAAATGTGTTATGTACCTATTACACCCGAAACATATTTATAACATATTACGATGAAATTCGGTCATATTGTTTACATAACAGCAGAAAACCATGCGATATGCAATCATTCGGAAAGGTATGAAAATTTGTCACAGAGAGCAAAATGTATTACCTACTATTAAATACGAAATGATCATATGAGCAATGCTCGCAACAGGAAACCGGAACCATTGGGGGCTCTGCATTCGATAACAGCAGCAAACAAGCAAAATGTATACACGATACGAGGTATCTACTGCATACCACAACTCAGCAGTTTTATAAAAGTTTCAGCTTGTTGCTCGCCATTGTTTCACCGTTGCGCTGCTCTGTTAGACAGCGCGCTTATTGTTTGTTAGCGTTGTGTTTTATACGAGGGCTTGTTCACAAACTTCGTTATATACCTTCGTCTAATTTAGCCGCATTCGCGTGCTGGACACGTGTCGTGTCGATGCTTAGACGGGGAAAAGGGCAATAAAAACGAGTTCCCGGCCCGCCATTCTATGTGATAAATGAGCGGCCGGGAGAATTTGGGTTGGGATGTTGATGTCGGTAACTTTGATTTAAATAAGTACTCTAAAGTCTTTCGTAGACAATCAATTTGGGAAAGTGAGTAAACGATTTTCTCGAACTTTGTATGTTTTAACAATCGAGTACCCTTTTTCATGGAACACTAAAATTGCTTTCTAGTTTTACGTAACCAACACAGACTTTTGCAGGAGTAGCATCGCTTTTCATAAATCAGGGATGTGTGTGAATGGAGGACATAACAAATGAGCAAAATGAGGGTGTTTGTGCTTACAAACAAGCGAGGGTGGCGTGCCGGATTCTATTGCCACAGTCAAACAATAGGTACCTATCCTTCAATTAGTCAATATATATACCATGCTCTTTTGCTCTTTTCGTTCATTTCAATTAGTAATTTGCACTATGGACAAGCAATCATCGTTGTTGATTCATTATTTATTGTAATTTTGAGTAACTCATACAAGAGTTTTATTGGAGTACTTATCTAAAAGTTCTAAAACCGAATGCACGCATATTTTTTTGACATAAAAATATAGAAATTGGTTATTTCTCTACTATAATAATAACGTTCAAAGTTTTCTTGCGAAAAAATTGTCACTGCCGAAGCTGGAGTATAAAAGAAACTTTTTCTCTTACAAAGACCTATCTATCTTACGACGACGGTCGTTCCGCATTTTTGTGCGGTGACCGAGTATTTAATGTTATCATTCAAGTCGAATATTGATTGGTCTTAATTAAAAGTTATCGCTTTGATTAGGGATATTCATTGGAAATATGAATACGTTACGAAGTGTTTTTGTATGCTTTTGTTTTGTTTGTGTGTGTATATATGTAGATATTAAGGAATAATGATTGAATTTTTTAATAAGTCCGACGCGTGGGTTTCAGAGCTGATTTCATTTTGATAGGCCAACCTATTTGGACCGACGGTAAGACAAACAGACAAATGCTTAAAACACAAATCACCCCCTTTTTTTGAATAAGGGTAAAAATAAGCCTGGTTCATGTACGAATTATTCGAGCATTATTCATCGGTTGGTTGTTCTGTAGCATTACATACTTTTAAATCCACAATATAACGTTATTAGTACGTAAATACCAGAGATTTACGTCTAACCCGTCGGCTTACGTTTTGGTAGCATGTTATTATCCAACCTTCGTGTAACTCGGTCCCTTTAAGTCGACCTGTCTTACCTCGAGACAGCCTTCTGCTATATCGTTCTTCAATCTATGCAAAGGACGCTGTTGCGTCGTTGTAGGCCTCTTCGTTTCGTCGAATAGGCTGGAAATAGAGACACAGATGTAGTGCTTTATACGACATCGCATTTTGTCGGATGAGTTCGTAATTTCGTATTCATCTTCCTTTCTCAATTAGTTTATCGATGGGTACTAAAGCTGACTCAGTCAGTAAGATAATAACGAAAAAAAAATGATCAAAAACCATGTCGTATACTTACTACAACACGCCGCTAGCGCACAAGGATTTCGAACTAGACAAACGGTTTAAAATAATAATAAGGCTAATAAAAAGCAACGTTTAAGAACCCGACAGCATGTTTTAATATTGTCGTCTATGTATATTAAATTTCCATGATATGTACTTTTAAATCCACCACATTCGCGATGCCTAGACGACAATCGACGCATCGTTTGTGGAAAGCAGGCCATCCGTTCAGCCTTTACGAGGGAACCATGAATACATACATACAGGGGCCTCTATTCTAGTACCGGGTAAAACCAAATATTGGCTTTGCCATGTTATGGTATTGTCTTTAACTCGGCCGCCATTACTGTCATGTAAATAAGTGCTATCGTTACGTTGACACTACGATAACAAGTCAAAGGCAATATGGTTTTACTCAGAGATAAGAGGTCCGGGTCAAAGACATTACCTACCCTCCTTCGAGATTCGGGTAAAAATATGTGGTGGGTGGCGTCATAAACTATGACGGTTTTATTAAATGGTTTGAGTCACGACCTGAGCCGCGGTTACAGTGATGTCACAGCTATGCCCTTTCTTGATGGATGACCGGCGAGATGAGAATAGCGTCCGTATTGTAGACACTCGACGTCATTTCGTATGTACGGCCGGCAATCCCTCTTACCCCAAACACTTTGCGTCGCTCCCTTTCGTGCTGCGAATACTCCGTCCGTTTCCATTTAATCCACACACTACTTTGCGGCATTAATATTCACGCTGTGTTTGGTATTCATCATAATCGTGCAGTTCATTTACATGTTATTATGTGAGATGTGCTAACGTGTTTGGTGCGGTCGCTACGCTAGCGCTTCAAGTCGGCTCTTTAAATGGAGCGTTGAAGCTTAAGCGGGAGCGACAACGACCTTCTAGAGTATAAGGCTGCGTTCCCTAAACTTTGCGGCTTACTGTCTGCCCTCCTATATTGTACAGTTGGCTAACTTTCGTTGGGCAAACTGAACAATATGGGAGGATAAACTCGACGTCGCGTCGCTAACTGTTGGAGTGTTAGCCTAATCAAACTTATTTAATTTACTGCCCACTTTGACGGTTAATTTGTTTTTCTAGCGCGCTCTACTTAAATCACAAACTCAACAATTACTGTAATTTAATTATACCCGGCCATATCAGTCTTATCCTGTTCCTGAGCCTTCTAACGCCCCACCAAAGGCCTCCAGTACCCACAAGGAGGCGTTATCGCCCACTAAAAGAAACGCTGGCCTAATGGGATCGCAGCCTTAAGTTCTGCCGCGCTAAGATTAGGCGCAAGCGAAGCAGCACGAACGGTTTAATTACAACACCACCGCTCCGTTCGAAGCTGTAGCCTTATAATCCGGGGCAGTGGTTCTACGTGACCTATATTACGCTTCGTTGGTGAGGCGGGTTGTGTATTTATCGGCTAAGTGCATTATACCCGAATCAATTCCCACGCATTAAAACAATGCTTACTAAACTTGTCTTGTACGCTAATTTGGTAAATTGACGTTATTATTACAATGAAACGGCTAAATTCATGTCGGGCCATGGCCAGTGTAGGGTTCCGTAGCCGTTGCTATACAAACACAAAATACTATCTCCAAACTTAATGGTTATTAAGTAAAGTTAAGTTTATAATAGAAGTATTTGGATCTAAGAAGATTTTTGCAGACATAAACCATTGTTTGACTACGGAACCCTGAAAATGTAAAGAAATAACATAATTATGAGTAGGCTAACAGCAGCTGTACCCAGTCCGAAGCGTGTAAATCCATACTATCCAGAAACGACTTCTGTGCGGACGGACATGTTTTAAATTCAAGAATACGGAAATAGGTAACTGGTTAATCATCAAGTTATCGAAGCTTTTTTCCTCAATAATCAATCCAAAGCGTGATTGTGAGCTGTTTAGGGGAAAAAATAACTCGTTCATTCTACTGCTGTCAGTTATAATATAACTGTTATAAGTAGTGGTCATGGCTGCCATGTATTTTGCTGCTATCGGGGATTTTTGCAGGGTGAGCAAGATTTTGTTTTAAAATTGTTTTTATACTTCTGGGTAATTTCGTTATTTCAATATTAAGCCGTTCAAAACTGTATGACTTTATCTACGAGTATTTTTTTATTTAAAAAATTAAACCGACTTGTTATTATTCTTTGTCAGATGTGCTACCAAACCAAATTACTCGCATCCTCCACCCGATTTGATTACGTAGTTTGTTGTTTGTTCCTCGTGGCACATTACGAGACTAGTTTTTTCTGAAAATCTATTTAATATTACAGAAAGAAACGCACTGGTTCTTTTGTTCAAAAGCTAATTAAAATTATTGCATCGGATCATTATTAATAAGGCTGAGAACTGGGTGCACAGACTCTAGGAGTGTGTTAAATTTGGGGCAAACTGCTGGAAAAAGTACCGCTTATTATTTAAAACAACATTTTATTGTAGACAATAAATGACAACACTGATTGTAATCTTTATAAACCTGTATTTCACGTCTGAAATCATCATAACAATAAATAAAGGTATTTACACCATCTTGCAACTTGGCTTATCAATGACTTGAGTTGTATTTATGCAGTCATGAACTGAGCTACAAATAAGTACATCACTTTTATTTGACGTGAACTATATACAGGGTGTCTCATTCAAATCGGTCAGTATGGGAAAGTCTGAAACTATAAGACATACGAAGATTTGTTCTTAGGAACCATGTCACCGATTTTGATGAAAAGAAAAACTGCATTCATACATTTGAAAAAAAAACTGTACCCAGCTAGGGAATCGAACCTGGTTGTTTTGAAAAAATAAACTTACACTATTTCTATTCAGATATCGATTGTGTAGGTCTTAAGCAGTAAATGTTTCTAAGAAACATGATGTCTAAAATCCAGAAAATGCATTGTTTTCACATAATTTTAATTTATTTTAATAGATGTTCGAAGTGACCACCGTTACACTATTCAACAAGTTCAGGCATGTAAAATTGTTTTTACCTAAACGTGTTGAATATTGTATTGAATAAAAACGTGGTCACTTCGAACACCTACTATGATAAATTAAAGTATGTGAAAACAATGCATTTTATTCATTTTAAACATCATGTTTCTTAGAAACATTTACTGCTTAAGACCTACACAAACGATATCTGAATAGAAATAGTGTAAGTTTATTTTTTCAAAACAACCAGGTTCGATTCCCTACCTGGGTACAGTTTTTTTTTCAAATGTTTGAATGCAGTTTTTCTTTTTATCAAAATCGGTGACATGTTTCCTAAGAACAAATCTTCGTATGTCTTATAGTTTCAGACTTTCCCATACTGACCGATTTGAATGAGACACCCTGTATATATATTTGGTATCTAAAAACATACATACTTACATTAAATCACACCTTTTTCCCAGAGGGGCAAAAGGTAGAAAGAGTCCACTTCTTTCCACCCGCTACGATCGCGACAAATCTCTTTCGAATCTTGTGTGTATTTCCATTGCCCAAGATCTAACAAGAGCTTCATGTATATTTTGTATACATGTTATGTATAAAAGCTCTGAAAATGTTTACTGTTTACTTCGGTTCATGAGTTACCTACAGCCCACTGACAGACAGAGAGACGGACGGACGGACCAAAAATTGAAAATGCGTGTGATGCGGAAACATCAAAATAACGCAACCAGACACTGACCACGCCCCGCATCCCCGAGGGAATTCTCCAACGCGATACAACTTTTTTAGTGATGTTAACAAACTCCTGACGTGCTCGGGATTCCCGCGATGTTCTCACAAACGAAGATTTATTTATTTATTTAAAACAGGAAAATCTCCACGAAATAATCCGCATCTCGTCGCTTCAAAATAACAAGCTGAGGAAAATTAAAATCGGCGTTTCGGTCCGGTCGATTTCAGCGTTCAGGAACATTCAAAGTAATTGGCCGGGAAGACCGTAGCTCAGACAATGAAATGGGAATTTGAATTCCCAGAAGTGTAGACCTCCCGTGCTTCTATTCAAATTAGTTTAATTAGCTAATTGTGTGCGAAAGGCCCATATAGCATAATACTCAGCATAGATGTGTTTCCTTCCATAGTTTAAACATCAGTATGTAATCAGTTTTAACTCTGATTAGATAAAAAATAAAAATAAACATCATGATTGGTTTACACTTTCACACGTCAGGGCAGGACTGATGTCACCAAGGAAAAATTTGCACGCTCATCAGTCTAATTTTGCGGGGAAAAAGAGACAGAGATTTAATTTAAAAAAACCCTACCAAGTGATATTTATCAGGACAGATTTCTGGTGTCAGTAGGTATAGTACTACTATAAATTAATCGCTATAGTTTAGACACTTAAAAATTTATAGTTGATTTGACCTGTCAATCGAAGTCGAACAAAAGGGAATAAATAAGTAATACCTATAAGGAAAATGAAAATAACGGTATAGCATGCAAAACCCATGATGCTGTGTTATAAATGCGTGGGCACTTGTAACAATGGCAGAGAGGTTATCAAACGGTTGCGGGCCGATAGTGGTTATCGCTGTAATCTGATTAATGGTGACTCATCTCGTGAGCCCATGACGCTGTCCCACGGACGCCTGTCGACCGAAGTGTTGCGAGGTAAAACAACAAGGGGAAACTTGAAGTGAGAAGGAGAGAAGAAAGTTTGCCAGACTCGAGTGTTGCCGAGTAGAAAAACCAAATAGTACACTGTGGGAAGGTCGTTACGTATTTCTTTATTAAGCGAAATGGTTAGGGCTGGGTTATTTTTTCTCGTGTGGCGTTAATGGTAGTCCGAATTTGGAATCAACGGATTCTTCTATTTTTTGTTGTCTATCTATGTCGATGGACTGACGATCGAATCGTGAATGATTGGATAAACGGAGTTTTGTTAACGTGGTCTGTAGAATTGTACAGTCGAGTACAAAGATCGTTATACAATTTTTCACCTTGTTCCATTGAAATAGGGTGAAAAGTACATACCGTTGTACAGAATGACAAGTATATAGGTACATAACTCGACCGTGAACTTCACGGGCTTACATTTGTTTGGTTAGGTAAATTCTTAATTAAATCGGGCCGTTTCGTAAGTGTATTTATGTAACTATGTGCTCTAGTTTCTGTTAGACGTCTAATTCTGAGTTAGCTTAAAGGATTGGTTTTTCGATTGAATTAAGAAAATAGCGAGAAAGGACGTTTTAGTTTTTATTTAGTGCTGTAATTCTGGTCACTCATTGAAGCATGACGATAAAATTAAAACGGCCTTGGTTTAACAAAACATCCCCTATCCTTTATAGTGCTTCACAAGAAAAGTACGTGTTTACAGAGTTACTGCTGTAATGATAAATTGGTTGTTTACGTGTTAGGCCATTACTATTGATTTATATTTTAGGTACAGCCGAGTTCATAAATATGTGTACACGTTGGTACTTTGGTACACTATAACCGCTGTGACAATTCATATTATGGCAGTTTAAACATGACATTAAATAGACAAGCTACTAAAGTGTACACATATTTATGAACTCGACTGTATTCTTGTCATGTTTTTCTATAATAATAAATAACGAAAACCAAAAAAGAATAATTAAAGACAGTTGAGATATATGTTTTCGAATGTATTATTCTGTGCCGGTTTCTATCCATTACGCCTAATTGTAATTTACCCTCCGTGTGTGTGGTTTCGTTTCAATCTTAAAGTAAAATGAAAAAGGAAAATGTGCTACGTAAAATATTTCCTCTATGTACAATCCCTTTTAGTCTCGTTTCAGCAAAAGTAATACTTGCTTTGATGTACGGAATATATTAAAAGGTGTACAAAATGCTACTTGAAAATTCCCGGTTTAATTAATATTTTTTCTGGATATTTTGCGTCATTCTATATTTAACGGCGTATGAGGATCCCGCCTACAGTGGCTTCGGAGGCTGGACTGTTGCCAGGCGGCGTTTACTACAAATTTGAAGTGAAATAAAGTGTTACTTGTTGACTCATGGCATGGTAGCATTTATTGGGTAACGTTATGGCTGTCAAAATTATTACCGATTAATTAAAACTAAACATAAAAATCCACCGCAAACCTAAACATAAATTAGGAGTACCATCAGTAAAATTATCGGTAGATTAGTCTCGTTAGGAACCAGTAGACCACGCCCAAATGGAAGTGCTGCTAACGTTTTTGTTTTCTATCGAATCGAAATGTACGGAGCTAATAAATCCTACTAAGTCGGTTTTCGAAAATCGCTAACTTAGCGTTATGCATCTTGACTAGGCCTAGGCAAATGTGCTTTCGAGATCGACGAGTCACAGGGTGTACGAGGGTCATGCCAAAAGAAATTAGATATTCAAAAACTACAAAGTTTATTCTTTATTATTACTATCTATTTTCTCGAAGTATTCACCGTGAGCACGTATACACTTTTTCATTCGGCTAAACCACTTGGAAAATGTCAATGACCATTCTTCTTTGGGTACCTCAGAAACTTCATAATTATAGGCAGCCAGGGCATCTTCTTTGGTTTCAAATCGCCTTCCTTTTAATTTTTCTTTAATTTTCGGAAACAGGTAAAAGTCACAGGGTGCCAGGTCAGGAGAATATGGTGGGTGAGGGAGTATAGTGATATTTTTCGAACTAAAATAGTCGAGTGTTCGGGCAGAAGTGTGCGGGGCGGCGTTGTCGTGGTGCCAGAGCAGGTGCTGGGTTCCTGACTTTGGCCGCTTGTCACACCAAGCTGACAACACTTGTGGAACACAAACTGTCACATACCATTCTGAGTTGACAGTTCTTTGATCCTCTAGCACCACAGTCGCAATATGCCCTGTCTTGCAGAAAAATGAGGCAACCATTTGTTTCTGTGTGCTTCGTGCTCGGCGACATTTTGTTGGAGTCGGTTCATCTTCGAAGCACCATACCGTTGACTGCCGCTTTGTTTCAGGATCGTAGTTATACAGCCATGTTTCGTCACCTGTCAGTATATCATACACAGTTTTCTTCTCGCCAGCGTCGAATTTATTTATCATAAATTTACACCAATCCACGCGGCGTTCTTTCTGCAAATCGTTGAGTTTATGCGGCACCCATCTCGAACAACGCTTATGGAGGGACAGTTGTCCATGAATTATGGTTTGCAGTGCTGCTGATCCAATGCCTAGATCTCGTTCAAGCTCTACGTATGTAATTCGTCGGTTCTCACGGATATTTTTTTCCACGGCTTGCACATTTTCTTGAATAACTGCGGTTGGCGGTCGCCCCGACTTCGCCTCATCTTCAAAGCTCTCCCGCCCTCTTTTGAATTCAGCAAACCAGTTAAAAACAGTTGCACAAGAACAAGCAGACTCACCAAAAGTCGTGGTTAAAAGTTCAAAACATTCTTGGGGCTTTAAACCTTTTTTAAAGTCATAGTAAATCATAACACGAAAATCTCGTCGACTAAGTTCCATTGTAACCGCAAATTCCCGTCAGATTCAATCAGAAAAAAAATATTTAAAAAATAATTACGCAGATTTCCGGAGTATTCCATTTTTAAATTTATAGCTATATAATCAGCCTTCACTATGGTGTATAACTGGCCAGTATCAAACAAATGAGCATGGAGTATCTAATTTCTTTTGGCATGACCCTCGTATGTACCTATGTATATATAAGAACCTGAACATTAACTTGTAATAGATATAGTATTTTTTATTCACGCTGTCGCGCCCATGTCAATGTACGTTAGAATAAGTTGTGGCGCGGGATTGCGGCACATTGAGCATTCACTTCTACACGGGGAATCTTGTCGCCGATTTTGCGATTTTATGTGGATTGAAAGAAGATGTAGTGACTAAAATCGAAAAGGGTATGCTAAGGTGGTTTGGTCATTTAGAAAGGATGGATGAAAAAAGAGTTACGAAAGAGATATGGCGAGTGAGAATGAGCGGAGATGTCGGTAGGGGACGTCCTAGACGGACCTACAGTGATCAGATTCGCGATGTACTGATTAAGGGCCAAATCAAAAGCACCCGAAACCGCCGTACGAGATTGATGAATGTAGAGGAAGCGAAAATTGTGTGTTTAGATCGGTGCACCTGGCGTTCCATAATCTCTGCCTACCCTATTGGGAGACAGGCGTGAAGGTATGTATGTATGTATAAATTCAGCATTCGCCACAATGCTCATTAGTTATATAAGTTATATTGCAACACAAAAGAACGGTCAGTTTTTTACGAACCCTACAAGTATAAAGACACTTTGCGTTTTAAAAACACTTTAGCCATTTTATGTAGGACTGTCAGAAAATGTTCAAAAACTTGTAAGCATAGGCTGCAATTGTTATATTGTATGTATGAGCACGCGTCGTGATGTTTGATCCTATCCACACATACGTTATTGGCTGACTGGTAATAAACTCCGTAAATCAAGTTCAAAGTATGGTTATACGTAATTGCATTACATTGAAGCATTATTAACTTTAAACTTCGTCATAAATAAAGTGAAATTGCTTAATTTTACTTCATTATGTTAATTTGTAACCTCTTAAATAGGTGATGACAAAAAATTGGCTTGGGGCGCTCTAGCTGGCTCCCAGCCAGGGTGTCTATGGGCCTTCTTTTCTTTCCGAGCGAATTTAGCACGATCGAAAGATAAACGACCACTTGCGTCGTCGTCTGCATTAAAAACCCTTAAGTCTGATGAGTAATTAACTTCTTGTTTTCGAGATTCAAGTTTTTGTGTACTTCTATCCTGCTTCAGCATCCTATTTCAGCTTTAAGCGCTCGGCAAGAGCTCATTTTCAATGGGACCGTAATTGATTAGTGCGCGTCTTGGTAATGAAAGTCTTACGAAGCTTTAGAAATGAAAGCGATCTCTTTATACAGGTTATTAAGTCCGCACGAAGGTTAAAATGATAACATTTTTACTTTTGCTTATCATTATGTGTTATTGCTTACAGGTGGAAGAGATACGAGAGATGATAGACACGATTCAAGCAAACGTGGAGGAGGTGAAGAAAAAGCACAGCGCCATCTTATCAGCACCGCAATCCGATGAAAGTAAGTAACTTTGAATCTCTACTGTTATGACACTTGTAACTGATCTCCGTCATGATAATTACGCTCTTTCGTTCCAAAACTGACTCATTTGGCGTTTATTGAGTTAGATAATTGTAGGAAAACAACCCACTCGGAGATGCTATCGCTCGTACAACGCGCCTCGGGGAAAATGAAAACATTTGGTAATGGCTTGTAATGTTTGTGCTAGCGTAAGTGAAATCTCTTGTTAAGTAACGTATATTACGCACATGCTATTATTTAAAGTAATTTAATTTACACCAGAAAAGCATATGGCACTACCAGCATTAAACTAAGACGAGAGATCTGTGACGAAACTAAGCTCGTAACGTTATGAGTTATGATGTGAGATAATACTTTTGTGCAATTTATAATAATGTTCATGGGCAAACTTAGCTTCTAAACATGTTTTAACCATCTGTTATAGACATTTTTTTGCAGTTATAACTAGTTGCTAAAGCAGTACCCGCTCTCAATAACTCTAATTGAATAACAGAGAGGAAAGTAATTTTAAGTTCGGTATGGGTTCCCTATTAATAGACAATAAGCTGCGTCGTAGGTGGGGCTAAGTTCAGCGAAATTGATTGAAGGGCGAGCTGGGTGGCATTTGCTACGTAACGGCGCGGAGGCGTTCGTCTGCCTGGCTTTGTAGGACGACGTGGGAGTTAGCGGGATCATGGCATTTACTGAGCCTCGTGTCGGGAAGCGTAGGAGACTGCGTTGGTAGTAAAAAAAAAACTTACTTTCGCAAAGCGCTTGCTTTTTTATATCGGCAGATTAAGTACAAAAATAAACGGGACATTGCAAGATGCAACAAGTAGGTACCTTCATTCAACACGTCTGTTGATTTCATAATGTTTGCGGTTAAACCCGGGGCTTTAGAAATGAATATTATAAATCATTGATCCCCAAAGTGGTTTATAGCGAACCCCAGGGGTCGACGACGACCTGCAAGGGGTCCATGTAAGTGGAAAAATAAATGGGGGTCCATGTGAGGAAAATGGGGGTTCACGACAGTGGATCCCATTTAAACAGGTCGTGACTTTAATTTTGGCTTTTCATTCATGGAATAATCCATATTCATTTATTTCATTATACACAGATAGTAGGCATCTACTTACGTAAGTAATTATTTCTTATAAATATATAAATATCTATCTAAGTAGGTATATAAATTATGTTTTAATTTTCTCTACATGTAAATTTTTATTTCGTAAAAAAATAATCGGTGCTGTAACACGAATAGCGAACGAGCTACCGCCGCTTACCGACTGATGGCGCCAGCTGTCCCTCTAAAGGTGACCAGTTGCCGCCGCTCACCGTCGGATGGTGCCAGATGTCCTTCTAAAGTGACCGCGTTGTCACCGGCCGTCCTTAGATGGCGCTGACAGTCGATTACATCGCGCAAGCGTTTGGTTCCCCGGGAATCCTAATAATATCCGTTAAGATAATTGTTTTGTATCAGAGTTAGAGATTTGATTTAAGAGTGCTTCTATGTCTATAGGACGCTCTGGAACAAAATTCTACACCTCGCCACGCTTTGGTTTTAGCGCTTCTACGCCAAGGTAGAACGTTACCCCGAACGTGGATTTTGTTATACCTCCTGCAGTCTCGAATATATTTAAATTAGTAACATTTGACCCCTGGCTTGTTTATTACTCGACCCGAAACTACGCCCCACCTTTACAATCTGGCGTCCAACGCGGGCCAAACTTCGAAAGAAAATTATATAGTGACGAAGTACGGACGAGTAACGACAGTCAAAGTCAAAGCTGAGAAAACCAACGCAAACGTAATGGCAGTCAACTTAACAAATGAGCAGTTCAAGGAACTATTGTCAACAATCCCTGGCAATAGAAAAACAATTACTGCATGCAACTTCACTTTTGACGGACGTAAGGAAGCGGAATCAGTGGAAGCATTTTTGGCGGGGGTTCGAGTTTTCAAGGACATAGAAAACATCCACGATGCTGACGTTATCAAGGGCCTTCCTTTACTACTGCAAGGTGAAGCTGGGTCATGGTGGCAAGGGATTAAAGGTAGTGTGAATACCTGGGAGGAATTCGAGCGCCGTTTGCGAACGAACTTTGCTCCAAAGAAACCAGCATTCATCATATACCAGGAGCTTATGACGGAGAAACAAGATTCCAGCACGTCCACGTCAACTTTTATCGCCAGGAAAAGACTGCTGTTCTCGCTGCTTCCTACACCAATGCATCCCGAGATACAACAACTGGACATGATCTATGGACTCCTGAATCTCCAGATTAGGGATCGGGTACCTCGGAGCTCTGTAGATTCATACGACAAATTGCTGAGTGCCGCGCACGGAGTTGAACAAGTCTTGAAGGAAAAAAAGTATACAGGAACTGTGAAAGCACATCACCCAGGAAGTCACACCGCATCTACTAGTTCAGGAAGAGTTCGATGCAACTATTGCAAGATCCTGGGGCACACTTCCGATGTATGTCGAAAGAAGAAGTGGGCCGAGTCAAAAGCATCATCAACGGTACAAGAAGCAACAAGAGGCAAACCTACGGGATCTGACGTTCAAGTTCAGATGCCCTCACCATCGGTACCCAAGTTTGCTTGTTATGGTTGTGGTACACCCGGCGTGGTACGTACTAGCTGCCCCACTTGCGCAAAGCAGCCACGTTCGCATCCTATCAAGAAGGAGTCGATAAGTTTCTGTTCAATGAACGTCCAAACAGATGCTAGGTCAAGACCGGTAGTATGTATGGCTATTACAAATATACAAGGATACGCCTACATCGACACGTGCGCCAAAGCAAGTGTGGCCTCATATCACCTATACTGCCAGCTCCAGAAAGAAGGGTATCAGTTTAAAAAGGAAACGGTGGAGCTTACCTTAGCCGATGGTATCCCAAAACGACAAGTCGTGCTAACGGTTAGAGTTGAAGTGAAGCTGTGTGGACGGAAGATTCCGACGACTTTCTTAGTTTTACCTGAGTCACGGGATAACCGAACATTATTGGGAATGGGGTTCCTACAAGATGCCCAAATGGTGCTCGACCTTGCCCAGTTTACTTGGTGGTTTTTGAGTGATCCAGATGAAATACATGAACTATACCAAGAAGACTTCTTACAATTTGAATTTGAACCAAAACAGGGTTTAAACATCGCGAATACCTCTGTTAAGCACATGTCCCAAAGCATATACACCGACCAAAATCAGAAACCTTCATATGTAACCAACGTCTGCGAGACTGGAGATACCGGGAACCAGCCGTCGAAGATCCAGAAGGAAGAGAATGGCTCGTCGTACCGACTGTTACGTATAGAGGACACAGTTACAACTAGGAAGTACAAGACCTTCGACGGGTACTCTCCGCGCCTTGATTATATGTTGCGTGACGCACAAATATCAATAAACGAACAAGACGTCACGCTATCACCCCATTCACAGAAATTGTTTCCTGGAACACTGCAGTATAACAACGATGACGTTGGGATCAACTCGCTCGATGTCTCGCAAGCTAGCGTAATAAATGACGAGCAGCAAAATCAGATGCGAAGTTTGTTAAGCCATTTTGAGGATGTCTTCTCACCGAACCCTCATGCCGCCAAATATATGGAGCACCATATTGATACCCTGGACCATCGGCCCATTACGGTGCCTCCTTACCGATTATCGGCTCCTCGAAGAGGGATCCTTAAGAAAGAACTCGACAAGATGCTGCAAGAAGGCATCATAGAGCCACAGCAAACACCTTGGGCGGCACCTGTCGTCCTTGTACCCAAGCCCAATGGAGAGACCAGGGTATGCGTCGACTACCGGAGACTAAATGCCATAACAGTCCCCGATCCATACCCAATACCCCGAATCGATGATTTATTGCATGATGCCAAACCAACTCCGTTCATGTCCACGTTGGACCTGAAAGCGGGATATTGGCAAATAAGTGTACGAGAAGAAGACAGAAAGAAAACCGGGTTCATCACTCCATACGGCATCTTTATATTCAGACGCATGCCATTCGGTCTTCGCAACGCACCTGCGACATTCCAGCGACTTATTGATAGATTCCGGGTGGATCTGAATCATGTTAAGATGTTGGCATACCTGGATGATTTGATCATATTTTCGACTTCATTCCAAGCGCATTTGCAAGATCTTACAGCAGTATTCGAAAAAATGCGCGAATATAACCTAACTGTGAATCGCCAGAAGTGCCGTTTTGGTTGTTCGACTATAAGATATCTAGGCCATTACATAACCCCTGAAGGGCTGCGTGTAGACCCAAGTAAGGTGTCAGCTATCTTGGAACTCCCTACACCTTCCAATGTTCGGCATCTGCTGACCTTTCTTCAGACATGTTCGTGGTACCGAAGATTCATCAACAATTTCTCAAGCATTGCGGAACCACTTACCAGACTCACCAAGAAGAACGCTGTATGGGAATGGACTTCTGAACAAGAAACTGCATACCAGGAACTAAAGAGGTTGCTCACCACGGCACCTATTCTGAAACAGGCAGACGAAAGAAAACCTTACGTGATCAAGACCGATGCTAGCGGCTACGCACTCGGAGCGGTTTTGGTCCAGGGGGAGGGGGCTGAAGAACACCCTGTGGAGTATGCCAGTCGCCTGCTTACCCCTGCGGAAAGAAACTACTCCACCACAGAACGGGAGGCATTAGCGGTCGTATGGGCCGTTACGAAATACAGAGGTTATATTGAAGGAGTGCCAACAGTCATTAAGACAGATCACCACGCTTTGAAGTGGCTCTTAACGTTAAAGTCACCTAGTGGCAGGCTGGCCAGATGGGCCCTAATATTACAAGCTTTTGACCTCAATATAGAATATACGCCTGGTCGAACTAACCTAGTAGCAGACGCGCTGTCTCGTCCTCCCTGCACAGAAAATAATAAGAGAGACTGTGACATATGTGGAGTCACCATCGACATGCCAGTTCGTAACCCGGCTGACATAAGAACAGAGCAAAGAAAAGACGCATGGATAACCAAAATAATGGACTCTTTGGAAGGAGGAGATAACAACGAAGACGCGATCTACTGGAGTGGAAAAGGCTATCTTATGAATAACGGGCTCCTCTACCGCCACTCACCTTACACTGATTCCGACGATGCTCAGTTGGTAGTTCCTGAACACGAGTGGGCTAATACACTTCAAGTATACCATGATGACCCTTTGGCAGGACACTATGGCGTCGAGAAAACTCTCGAGAGGATCGCGAAGAGATATTTTTGGAAAGGGATGCGAAAATACGTTGAAAGTTATGTCAGACAGTGTGTACCCTGTCAGCGCTATAAACCCAGCAACCACAAACCAGCAGGCCTGTTGCAAACCACATCCATGAATAAGAGGTTTGAGGTGATTGCATTCGACCTTTTTGGACCACTTCCTGCATCACCTGAAGAAAAAACGTGGATCTTTATAATCGAAGATGTGGCTACCCGTTGGGTAGAACTGTTTGCGCTAAAGGTCGCAACCGCCGAGAGTTGTGCAGAGATACTACTCAACGAGATCTTTTTGAGATTTGGCACACCAAGACGCGTTATAAGTGACAATGGTCCACAGTTCGTCAGTGCAGTGTTACAACAAGTGGTGTACTGCCTGCGTATCAAACACTCATTCACGCCAGTATATCACCCGGAGGCAAACCCCGTAGAACGTCGGAATCGCGACTTAAAAACCCAATTAGCGATACTGGTAGAACAAGATCATAGCAACTGGCCTGATCAATTGTCGAGTATCAGGTTTGCCATGAACACCGCAGTGTGTTCGTCAACAGGCTACACTCCTGCGTATCTCACCTTTGGACGAGAATTAAGAAGACCAGCGGAAAACGAACACGACTTCCGTGAGATAATACTTTCTGAGAACTTCATACCGGAAATAACTCCTAAACTCCTCCAGATATCAAAAACTTTGAACAACGCAAGGGAAATACAAGAGTTGAAAGAAGAAGCAAGAAAGGAGTATTTTGATAAAAAAAGAAAGGAAAGTCCTTCCTACTCCTCTGGAGATCTTGTCATGGCTAAACTTCATCCTGTGAGTAACGCTACCCGAGGATTCAGCGCTAAATTTGCACCACGGAGAGACGGACCCTATGTTATCATCAAACGATGCGGACCGGCTTCCTATCAAATCGCGAATCCTGAGCAACAAGATACCCCGATTGGAACATACCATTCCTCTGCGCTAGAACCTTACAGAGGAGATACAGAAAGTATACCCGAACCAGTACAACCCCTGCGAAGAAGAGGTCGTCCCCGGAAACAGCCTGTTAAAACACAAAAGGTTGTGAAGCGTGGAAGGGGCAGACCGAGGAAACAATAAAAACTCCATATACAGTTTCTTCGTCGAGTCGCCTTCAAAAACTGAGGGGGAGATTGTAACACGAATAGCGAACGAGCTACCGCCGCTTACCGACTGATGGCGCCAGCTGTCCCTCTAAAGGTGACCAGTTGCCGCCGCTCACCGTCGGATGGTGCCAGATGTCCTTCTAAAGTGACCGCGTTGTCACCGGCCGTCCTTAGATGGCGCTGACAGTCGATTACATCGCGCAAGCGTTTGGTTCCCCGGGAATCCTAATAATATCCGTTAAGATAATTGTTTTGTATCAGAGTTAGAGATTTGATTTAAGAGTGCTTCTATGTCTATAGGACGCTCTGGAACAAAATTCTACACCTCGCCACGCTTTGGTTTTAGCGCTTCTACGCCAAGGTAGAACGTTACCCCGAACGTGGATTTTGTTATACCTCCTGCAGTCTCGAATATATTTAAATTAGTAACATTTGACCCCTGGCTTGTTTATTACTCGACCCGAAACTACGCCCCACCTTTACAATCTGGCGTCCAACGCGGGCCAAACTTCGAAAGAAAATTATATAGTGACGAAGTACGGACGAGTAACGACAGTCAAAGTCAAAGCTGAGAAAACCAACGCAAACGTAATGGCAGTCAACTTAACAAATGAGCAGTTCAAGGAACTATTGTCAACAATCCCTGGCAATAGAAAAACAATTACTGCATGCAACTTCAAACTTCAAACAATTATCTTAACGGATATTCCGTTAAGATAATTGTTTTGTATCAGAGTTAGAGATTTGATTTAAGAGTGCTTCTATGTCTATAGGACGCTCTGGAACAAAATTCTACACCTCGCCACGCTTTGGTTTTAGCGCTTCTACGCCAAGGTAGAACGTTACCCCGAACGTGGATTTTGTTATACCTCCTGCAGTCTCGAATATATTTAAATTAGTAACATTTGACCCCTGGCTTGTTTATTACTCGACCCGAAACTACGCCCCACCTTTACAGTGCTAAATTTTTATCGTAGCCTTTGTCTTTATTTTGCCGATTAGACCTTCAACGTTATCCGTGCAAAAATTCCATAAAAATTCTAGCTTAGTTTTTACGTGACAACGTAAGAATAAGGTAACCAGGGTCCACCACCCAGAACCGAAAAAATTGCCAAGTGGCCTACGAGCCAAAAAAATTTGGGACCTCTGATATAAATGAATTAGTTACCTAACTCCTTGCGTTATCCGCTACGATTCATAGAGTTTATGAAATATTTATGTTGATATCGTGTTAGTTACTAATATTTCGTACACGGTATGACGTGGCTGTACTAAAATTATGTATGCAAATGCCCCTCTATTGAAAAACAACGGCGGTTCATCTATTTAAGGTCAAATAAGTCAGGCTGCTTATAAAGATTGAGGAGGTGGCTAGATATTCTAGACGCGGAGCGTAGGCGGGATGAGGGGGGCGTCTCGGCGCCGGAGGCTGCAGTGACCGCTCGGTGACGCACCGCCGTGACTCAAACCACATGCCGGTTACCAAATCAAACTAAATAAACGCCATTCGCAGTCGTTCACGCCCCGACCGACACACTATTGCCTCTTGATAAGTCACTGCTTTAGCTGATATACGTACACAACTCATTGTTCATATTGAAACCCATTTTTTTATGGCTTACGATAAACACCGTGATATTTGTGCCCGCTTTATAACTTATAAAGGTTTTGTTGGGCTGATTTTGACGCGAGATTAGCCTGAATTAACGAAAGCCCCGCGGCGGTGAGGACACGGCGCCCCCACTCGCCCCTTCACGCCCTTATTTCTCTCCTTGTTAAGTTACGCGTTGGCACTGCGTACCTTGGCATTCTCTCATATAAAGTGTGAGTTAGTACAATTTAAACTTTCACCCATAAATTTGTCGCCTCACAGGAAAGTTGAGAAGTTTGCAAGATATTAAAAAGGATATGACTTATGCTACCCTGACATTACCACTTATCTATATTGATGATAAGATTTTTGACGACTAGGATTTTAACGATGTCATATGACACAATAAGGTGCGAGAAGTTGATCTCCGACCGCACTGCACTCTCGTCAATGGCCGCGGACCCCCGGCAGAAGTGTCACGATCACCAATTGACCCGACCTAAATTGCCTCGAACAAGCCATCGTAGCCTGTCGTTATATCGAACAAGCTGACTATAACTTTTTATACGTTCCCGCTTATAATAAGGGGCCCATTTATCGCCCTTGAAGTTTACTAATGAATGGACTTTGATAGCGTGCTATCGTAGCCTTTGGATATTAACTCTCGAAATATTTGTATGGAAGCGGTTACTCGAGAACGAATATTAAATCACCATTATTTCCATAGCACAATCTGATACGGAGCCGCATGGATATTTATGTCTTTTAATGAGTTAATAGGGTGCTAAATATCTGGAAAGCCTCCCCTGGGAGACATTTATAATTCTTTTGAAATCACGATTACGGCTTTTGTTGTTGAAATGGGTCGTGCATTGAAGCACAGCTAATTTCCTATTTTGTTTTGCAAATGATTTGTTTCCTTCACATTTAACCATTGTAGCGAAGTGCGATCTATGAATATAACAATAGTAAGTAGACTTCCTACGGGCGGAGAAAGCCTTTCTAACGGGTATAGAAAACGAAGCGTTGTCAGGCGTTCCATTCCAACATTTTTCTTCGGAAATAACTGTTCGATTTCGTAGATGGGCATCTAAACGTCTGGGCACATGCTAAGTTCCAGAGCCTGCGCCGAGTGCGCTATGTAGCGGGAAATGTCGGCACTAATGTTCCGCCCGGGACGTCCTGAAACAACAATGTTACTGCCGTGAACACCGTTTTCTATACCTACTCGACACTCTGTAAGTTTTGTTATTCCCCATTGCACGTAGGCAATCGCCCGTCCCACTGTTATTATAGGTTCTTTGTAAGTGTTTGTTACAATAGGTACATATATAGCAACAACCCTCTGTTCGCTCACCCTAAATAAATACGTGCACATTTTCAGTTACAAATCCGCTTTTATGCTCCGCTAAATGAAATGCATGACGTGTTTCAGCGTCAGGTGAAAAACATTCTATTTTTATCCTTAATTTTCTTGTTATATTTAACAACCGACACGCAGTCTTTTAAGTTGTGTAAGTGTATTCGTTACACAAATTAGGTATATGTGAATAGAACCACTGATAGGTGATACTGAACGGCGTAATTAACTTTATTAAAGATCAGAACTAAAGACATTGTATTCTGTTCTCAGCATTTACTGCTGGAACGGCTACGCTAATTGCGAGTACTCGAATTTTCGGCTAAGCGTAGCGTGAAGAAGATTAGTACGAGTAACAGATGTCATCTGCATAATGTTGTTTAATTATCCGATTACTCTTATGTAAATGCTTACTAATCCCGCAATCTTATGTCTTAGAATTAATATTTTTCTCAGATAAAGTCTGCTTTTGCGTGTATTCTCAATAAAGAAAATGAGGTATTCTCAAGTTTAAAACACACGCTAATCGTCCCCTATACATTCCTGATCTGGGTTCGTCATGCGATCGTTTTCTTCGGATAGGAAATGCAATTTCCCCGTGCTGTCTACGCTAATGAAAGGGATCGAGAGTTCGGACAGGAATAGCCGTAATTAAATCATGAGATCATGACGCAGGGGCGGCCCCTGTTTTCATGTTAGTAGATAGGGTAATCGAATAGTTTTATAGTTAAGTTAGTTTAATATATTTTGCTATATTCTCGAATAAATTGATCTATTATTTTGAGGATTATTCTAAATTTGGTTAGTAGGTACGCTTCTTTGTTCAGTCTGTTTGCGTCCATCTTGAACGAAATAGCCCTTTCAAATTATAAAGCCGGCTTAAGGGTCTATGCAGTGATCGAGGATAGGTCTCCGTCGGGCAGGGGTTCGGTCGAAGGAATAAATATTGCGTGAGGTTGGTGCGTGAATGACTGGCAAAATTCAATTATCGTTAGGCGCCATCCACACCTGCTCGCAATAAATAGCCTATGGATTTACTAGATTTAATAGTAAGAAAACAACCCCTAAAAAGAAAAAGAAAGAAAATCATTTATTGCAAAACAAAGAACAGATTAACAAATACAAGAAGAAAGTAGCCACGAAATGGTCCCAACTGCTGTTGGCTGTTTTTGCTATTCTGAAAATGAGTTTAGATTTAAGTTTTAACAAATTCTACAACAAAAAATACAAGCTGTTTACTTGTATACTAAACTAGCTTCCGCCCGCGACTTCGTCCGCGTAAATTTCGATTACCGTTATTCCCGGAATGAAAAGTAGCCTAATGTATTAATTCTGGGTATATAAGCTATCTCCATTCCAAATTTCATCCAAATCTGTCCAGCCGTTGCAGCGTGAAGGAGTAACAAAGTAACACACAATTTTTTACATTTATTTTACATATTGGTAGGATTATAAATGACATGTGTCAAATCTTAGGTACCTATTCCTAGCATCTTTCGTTGGATTTTTGTGTGTATAGAAGAAGTAAATGTTTAAAGTAAACGCCCAATGATTTATAATACCGCTGTATACAGTTCGACAAGTTAAGACAGCTGATATTACCAGAAGCGCTCAAGAGCTTTCCGAGTCAATACAGCCGCATTTATATGAGGATGAGTCAAATCTTTTATAAGCCGATAAGTTCGCCGCAGGCGGTTGCCGCTGCGCTGAGGGCCTGGTTGTAGGTAATTTTTCTCTCATTTGCCGTTATCGCCGACGAGCGCCTGTCGGTGACAGAGATTTATCTTATAGCGGAAATAAACAGCCATCCATTTATCTACTATCCAATAAATCCGACACATCGACTTCCATCCGAATTTGTGAATATCGTGTAATGGTAGATCCGCGCTGAAGCCAATTACTGATTGCTAGTACGAACAGCCGGATCAACCAGGCTTAATTAATTGTTGCATTTCGTTCTACGAGTACTATCAGTGAGTGTCGGAAAACTTAATTATTCTATTAATGCGACTGTTGCCTTTCTGAACTCCTACTTTTTTTTCTATTCTTTATTTTAAACAAAGCAAGTATTTTGTACATACATACATACAAAGCATGTATTTTGATGTATATTTATTGGTATTGGTACAGTGAGACAGTCGATGTCAAAGGTATGATTACATTTATGCACCTTATTTCAATGAAATAACGTAAAAACGTGTAAAGATATCTTTGACGTCGACCGTTCATATGAAGTTGTGAAATTTCTGGAACAGGTTGCTTGTTGACCCCCTTTTTACAGTACAAAATAAACTATGCGTGTAGTGTACCTTAGTTCCGGTCGTGAGAATTAGTTGGCTTTAATTACACACGTAACTACGTTTTTACTTAAGGTAGGGGCAAAACACGTCTCTTGTGCTATGTTGTTAGGTTGTTACTCGAATATCTTACACGGGGATCTCAAGAAGGGTACTGAAAAGCCGAAAGTATTGTCCCAGTTTTTCTGAAATTAGACTTATGTCACAGACGCCGAGTAAGCCCCTCGTAAAAGCTAAATAATACACTTGAATTACTTTGTTCTCTGTATAATCGGTCTATGAAGCATAGAGCGATTCTGAAAGCGATTGCCTACCGATGTTAGCGAAACTTTCATCCCCAGGCGAAGGTTCCGAAACCTGTCTGGTCGAAACATAATGACCGAAGTTTCTTATCGCCGAACGTGCAGTAAAGCACTGTTGTAGTTATTTGCTCCGAATTATTGTTGATCGTTGGAACTTGTCACCAACTAGTACAGTAATATCAGCTCGTTAACGGGTCGACATCGAGTACTTACTATAATTTTGTACAATTTTAATGTTATAATTTTCATTTCAGAAACAAAGAACGAATTAGAAGATCTCATGGCTGATATTAAGAAAAATGCCAACAAAGTCAGAGGAAAGTTAAAACGTAAGTTGAAATTACATATGCTAATTTTCCATTCTTACTTTCGCACATTCTCTAGTGAGTAGGTAGGTACGTGCGTAAACATCTTTGTGGCGAACTTTCTGCCCCGGGAATCGTCAGGCGTACAATTATGAGTGGTTGTGCTTCCATTTGTTAATTAGCTCTATGTTGTTTTATCATTGGTCTCGAAATACAACAGAAGTTAATATGAACAGTACTTCAAAAGAGAAGTGATTACCTACTCATACAATATCCTCTTTTGCTCATTGTTTGAACAAAAGTTTTATGCATCACCAAACATTCATCTATACCGGTCCATTCGTCGACTACATTCTCAATGTAAACATCCACAGATATAGAGCAAAACATCGAGCAGGAGGAACACTCTAACAAATCGTCGGCGGATCTCAGGATAAGAAAGACACAGCACTCGACCCTATCGCGCAAGTTCGTCGAAGTGATGACCGAGTACAACCGCACGCAGACGGACTACAGGGACCGTTGCAAAAACAGGATACTGCGGCAGCTCGAGATCACCGGCCGGAACACCACCGACGAGGAGCTGGAGACCATGCTGGAGCAGGACAACCCGGCCGTCTTTACCCAGGGGGTCAGTACCATCTCTTCTTCTGCTTGATTCCTACTTTAGGGTGTGGGCAGGCTTCCTTAAACGTCTGCACAACACAGGTTCATTTCCCTGTTAAGGTAAAAAATACAGGTACAGGTGCTATTGATTGCATAACTAAAAGGAACCGTTTGTTAGTAAGGCATACGAATAAAGAGACAGGTAATATGTAAACATTCAATGTCAATACATACATTGAAAATAAATCCTGTTTAGAAAATTTTAATTGAACCTTTTCACTACACATTAGAGTTTAACAATTTTCATGCAAAATGCTATAAGTTGTCTCTTCTCTTAAACCTAGTCCGATTTTTACGATTTTTCAGTTGTAGATATTATATAAACCTAGGTCTGTACGTTTCCTTTCTAAGAACAACTTCTTGGACCTACTTTTTCACGACAGCTACAACATATTCAAAAATCGGGGGGTGAGAAATGTTTTCGCCCGGAGCTAAATTTGTATGGTTTTTTTTTGATAGCTACGCGATTTAAGCGTCGGTTCACAATCCTCTTAAGGTTCTCATACTTCGCACGTTTAAACACAAGCAACGATAGATCATGGTACTAAAATTTTGCCTTAGTCGAGGAGAAATCAATGGCTCAGATCTCTCGGAAGCCTTTTAGAGCCTTACTGGGAATGTCGCCAAATCGCAGCCTTGAATGCCGGAATATCCAAGTATCCACTTATATTCTCACGCGTGCAAGTGATCCGCATGCACTTCGGATAATCCCACATAAATGGCCTTAGCTGCAGATTGCATTGCTGTAGCACAATGCATAATAGCTGTTCATTAAAAAGCCAGGTTCTCAGCGACGTCAATGTAGGTCAGCGTTAGCTTTTAAAACATTTTTGTATTGCAATATTGCGACTAGTCGTTCAACCCCTACGTAAATTAACCTTTAGGAGTGCAAATTCGTTGTTCGCTCAGAATTTTCCACTGCACATTTTTGAAGCGAAACAAATTGGACACACGTTTTTCATTGAATTATTATCTGTTAAAGCTTAAAACGATCACGATTTTCTGAAACGTAATAATTTTGCAATATCGTAGTACCTACGCTATATATTTTATTAGCAATTAAGTAAATTGAGCTGCAGGTGGACGGTACTCAGTTAAAATCGATAAAATAGCCGTGTCGGACGCCTTCACGTTAAATACTCGGAACCTGCATGTCTGAGTGCATGAAAATAGGGCATGCCACTTGCAAGGCGTAGTAGATTACACGTGTGATTAAATATTCACACTTTTCAAATAAATATTTACTATGAAATAAAATATATTTATCTAATCCCGAGTGGATTCGTCTGTGTTTGTATGATGGAACTTTAGGCACGATACAAAGACACGTGTACCATACCATATTGTTTTCAATTTACGAAGATGTACCCCATTATTCAATTACCGCAATCGTGCAACATCAAAATAAGTTGAATTTAAAGTTACCACCTTTTTCCACTACACGAAGGTTAAATATTATTAAACTTTATTTTTGAGTGTAAAGAGGACAAAGTTAATATATATTACTTTGTACTGCTACGTATTGCCACTGCATATGCGATACTATAAGCGGGTTTTTGTCGATAAGAAATTTTGTGTTAAAATGTCAAATGTAAATTTCCAGATAATAATGGAGACGCAGCAAGCGAAGCAGACGCTGGCCGACATCGAGGCGCGGCACGCCGACATCATCAAGCTCGAGACCTCCATCCGCGAGCTGCACGACATGTTCATGGACATGGCGATGCTCGTCGAGAGCCAGGTCAATCACACACACATGCACACACGAGACATAAAAAAACAGCCAGATAGATAGATCATCACGACACTTAGTCACTTGGGTGAGCTGTGAGGTCTCAGGTTACATGCACACAGACCGATATTTACCGACATAAAGACACACATACACACGCTACATATACACGGTATAAATGTACATAACAACTAGATGATGAAGCCTCTTTGGTTGCACCAGATCTAACATTACACATATGGGACAGATACATCGGCTCAACATTGTATTACATGTCTGAGATGTCTGATCCCATCTATAAACAAACTGACGTCAGCGACGTTTGGGTGACGTCGCTCTTCAGTCATTTCTGTCCAACGACGTCACTGGTGCGTTGAAATGCTGCCTGATAACAAGCTGGAACTATCACCCACGCAGATACTTAGTACATAATGACGTGTGACCCGTCACTGGACTGGTTTATTCAGGTTAACCATACAAGTGATTCTTAGAGAGCAACACGCAGCCATGGACTTCTCCAGACGGACGTCTCATTGTATTATGGAACTGTAAATATTTTTTCTAAACAAATAATAAAAACCAAGTGACATTCTTACACAATTTACCCCATTTCCAAATTAACCTGAAGGCTTAAAGGCTATAAGCACGATAACAATATACATACTTATACAAATAAAACACAACATCAAGATCAGCAGGCTCGTTCAGTCCACTACCCATGATGTAACATGTAGAACTAAGAAGTTTGTGACGAAATTTTTTTCAGGAATCAGTGTTCTACTTCTAGAAAAACCAAAGTCTCATAACGTTGCATTTTAGGTTCTATCGTAACCTAGCCTATGTGGACATTTTACAAACTAATAATTCAACAATTCCTGAGCTGATTTCAGTATTTATAACAGTCGATTGCTGTGTATGTTTAATGTCATCTCGGACAATGAGTAACATCATATAAATAGAGTGTAGTAATACGAAATTTTTTCGTGATGACACGTTGCTTTTAGTAGAGCATTTGATATGACATGCATTCAAGATGTCTGTTTATTGTAATCTAATTGTTGAACCGGAAATAAGTCTAATCCTACGCTACAAGCGGTTGTACCCTATATTATAACTGATTATGCAAATTTTAGTTGATTCAGTAGTATGTATGTTTAGAACATAAAATAAACAAGTTCCTCTGGGCACAGGGAGAGATGATCGACCGCATAGAGTATCATGTAGAACACGCTGTGGACTATGTCCAAACTGCCACACAAGATACAAAGAAGGCCCTAAAATATCAGAGCAAAGCTCGACGGGTGAGTTGTCATCATTCCAGTACCGGCTCATTCGTTGCTAATGCGTTTTTGTTTTGTTTGTCCCCCTTTGCTCCCCACCCGCGCGCCCGATTCCTGCTCCTGCCCTGTTATGTTGCGATACATTTGTGAATGGTTCGACTCGTAACCTTGCATTTTGTTTACGTATAATCATTCGGTGATTGGTTCAAACCATTGTTTATATTTTGTTTGTCATCTGTGCATTAACACCCCGCTTTAACTGTTGTGTGACGTTTTATTTTCTTTTACTAACACTGGATGGAAATGGGCTAACCTCGATCCGGAATTCTTTGACTGTCCTATTGTCATCGGTGTGTGCGTAATTTGCCTTCGGTATTTGGTATATATTTGTTATATAATAACCACAAATAACTTTAATTTAATATTAACACATTATATCGAGTTATTATGTAACAATTTTCTGTTTATACAAATATCATTATTTAATCTACTTATCTACTAAGGTGTCACTAAATGTTTTCGTATCACATGTTCGTTCGTGCTAAATGTCGTAACATATCTGTGCATCAGGATGTATTTTTTTTCTGGCTATATACATTTATTTGGACTAACTCCGAACTTCTGGTTTAGCTAAAATTTGGTTGGTTCCTGTAACAAAAAATTAGTTTGGGTATAATAAACCGTACGTATGAACCAATCGCCGCGAGTCCCGCGTCCCCCTGGGCCTGCCTTTAGCGCTGCAGGGCGAGCTCGTGGACCGCATCGAGCACCACGTGACGCAGACCACGGACTACGTGGACACCGGCCGCACCGAGCTCATCCAGGCCGGCAAGTGGATGGCCAAGGCGCGGAAGGTAAATGGGACACACCCCACGGCCGCCGGCACGATATTAACAACGACACTTAAACGGAACACCAAAAGGATAATAGGATCATACTCACCCCCCCCCCCCCCCCATGCTTTGTTTTTAACTCTCGCATTTGGTTCGTGCACGTGAGATGAGCATGATGATTGCACGTCCGAGAATGCGAGTTTAGAGTGATTTAAGAAAACACTGTAAACTAAATACTCCACTCAAATAGCCAGAATTTAATAGGTTCATTTTAATTTGCAAATTTTCACTTGTATACTGCAGTTTATTATATTTTAATGTATACATAGTTTGTCATTGTTAAATGTTTTGGTGTAGCTTGCTGAATAGTTTGTGTTTTAGTTTCAAGAAATCAGTTACAAATTGAAGTTTTTGATTTAGTCCTTAAATAATCTTCGATTTGTGTCAGGTTTCACAAATGCATAATGGTGGAGGTATATGTCAAGTTAACATGTTATTTTTTACATTTAATAGTTATTTCTTGTTGAAAAATTCAATTTTAGTACAAAAAGCATGATCAGTAAAATCTAAATGCAATTAATGCAAAGTTATATTTTGCACAACTTTAAGTTACAACAGCGATTTTATTTTGTTTTTGTTTTTCCCTTGTCATTGCAGAAAAAAATCTTCATCATTATATGCCTGTCAGTTACGGCGGTAATTCTAATAATAGTGCTCGCGAGCGTGCTGTCATAAGTCGCCGGAGGACGACCGGAAGAGGCGCCGGCCACTGGACGCTATACGGTTTATTTATCCAGAGAACAGTTCAACGTTGATATTCGTCTAACCTTTCTAATATTGTCTGCTTATATTCATGTTTTTGTAACTTCTCCCCAATGTTACTTCTAGGTAACAGCTGCTGAAGTTGTGTTTCTCAAAACTCATTAACCTAGCTAGTGGCTCAAAGTACAAGTGAGCTTCTCGATCGATTCTTAAAATCAATCGCTATATTATAGAAGTAGCAAAATTTTGAGCTTTCATTTTGAAAACACTGCTATAGTAGAATTGTCAAGGGGTAGACGAAACTTCGCAAAGAAAATAAATAGTGTTTCCTTGATTTTTATTTATTATGTGATCTTGTACGGAAACAATATTTATTTTCTTCCATAGGTAATTCTATTCGTAATTCTTAATTGAATGAAGCATTGTCTACCCTCTCTTGACATGTACACAGATATTTATATACGTTGGTAGGTACTATTTTTATTTACTCTAGAAAAACGGTGCTATTGTTTAAAAGTGAATTTTCTGCTTGTCAGATAAAACCTGCAATTATACGCATATAGCCAATAATGATTTGTTATTCAATTCGCGATGGTAATTGGCGTTACCTACAATCTGTTTATACTTACGTGTCTTTGATACGGTAAAAAAATATTACCTAAATGTTCATATTATTGCAAGAATAAAGAAACTAAGTATATTGTCGATAACCCGAGACAAAAATCGAATGATTTCATAACCCTTGTATTCTTTTCTTTCTTTAAGTAACAATTGATGTTTAGCCTTTATTTTTTTTCTTTACCTTTTAACAAGGAAGGTTCATCAGAGTGTTGGTGTGGACAAAACTGTTTTTAAATAACTATTTTTAAATTTTCTTATTATTGTTTACCGACAGCGAAATGTCTAGAAATGGCAGGGTATCTATTTATTTCCTTTGGTCACAAATGTGATGTGTAAATTCACGACCATATTCTATTTAAGATTATTATTTTTGTTTAAATATATACGTTATATTTGCTTTTATCATACAAATTTAATCCGGTTGGTAGATAAGAGGAACAATGAGTTTAAATTTGAGGAGTTATCCCAAACTTATCGTAATAAAAATACTTACTGGCTCGCTTCACGTTCACTTTATCTTATAATTATAATAAATTAATTTTGTTAGTACTTGGTATAAACAATTTCAAGACAATATTATATTGTAAAGTGCAATAATGTTAGATTGTGCTTTAGGTTAGGTGTTTGTTGAAAATCATAACTTTATCAAACAAGCTGGTTTAGGGCACCGTTTAGAATCTTTATCTGTTATATTGCGCAAATATTTACCTATTTAATAGTTCTTTAGTAAATAATTGTGTATTTCTTAAAAATTAGGTAATTCAAAGATGTACATCATCACAATATGTATACCGAGCACGATGTTATTTTGGTAACCACTTTTGGTAGATTGTTAATGCCGATGGTTTGATGTTGCCCAAATTTACGTTTTAACTCTCCTATTTAACAAGTTAAGTTTAAAATAACATTAAATAAATGTTAACCACGCACAAATCTTAGTACCTATTTACTTGTATTCAAAATTGTTGTGTGATTTATTTGAATATTCTTTTTGATGATTATCTGAGTGCATTATTTTATTTTGTTAACTATTAACAGTACAACTTTTATTTGTTTTAAGGAACTTTAAGTTTACTTAAAGATCAGTCAATAGGTTTTATTAATTAAATAATTATGAGATAGCTTTCAGTATTTATTGTTTAGTGTAAGTATTTCACATTTCCTTCTTTAATGCCATTGACTTGGTTTAATAGAGCTGAAATTGGGACTTCAGTCTAGTTGTTAGGACAAACCGGCTGTCAGTTTTATTGATGTTTGTGTGACATCACGTTAGACATGAGTATTGATGGTAATTGTATCATGTAAATAGTTAAGAAGATCTGTTTTGTTTGCTAATTTTCATGTAAATTATTAATTAATGTATACTACTTAAATAATTATTAATAATGCGGTTCGTCTTGCAGTGTGGAAAACGTATTCATAGGTAGTTGCTTCCTTTGGTACATTAAAGTAAATCCTTGCTGATTATAACATTTTGCATTTAATGAAAGCATTTTGTGCATTACAAATAGTTCAAGATATATTAAAATTTGAAGATTTTCGTGTGCTATTCATGCGAATTAAATAATGCATATCTTGTTTTACAATTTGTTAACTGTGATTAACTGAATAAATTCTGGTATATTATTTAGCTAATTTTCTTTGTAGCTTTACAGTGTTGGTGAACAATATGATTGGCTAACACGGCTTATTCGCACTATAAAACAATAATCAAGAGACTGTGAAATATAATATTATGCCATTCATCATTATAGTTTATTAATAGGTACTTAATAACGTTGAATACATACTAGAAGGTTATGTTTGAATTTCGAAAAGTAACGCTCTGCGCAAACGACGCGAAAGATTAGATGATTATAAATCGTAACTATTAAATGTTTACTCAAGATGTAAATAATAATGTTAAGAACCTTTAAAGATTAAATTATTTTTATTTTTATTTCATTTTTATTTTTTACCATTGTTTTTAAACATGATATAATTAAGGCAAATGACGCACCCATACGATTGACATCGGTCGATTATAGTTAGGAATAGTTGCCCCTGTGTTATAATAATGTCTGTAACGGTACTGAGCGGGAGTGCCGGTGGCGGTGCCGCGACATGTCTAAAGCGAACTGTTGCATGCTCGACCGCGCCCGGGCCGTCTACAGAAGAAGATCATGATCCTAGTGTGCCTGCTGATTCTGGGGCTCGTCGTTGTGGGCTACGTCTCGAGCTACTTCATGTGAGCGCCGCCCGCGACGCCCACAAGCTCACAGGTAACCCCCCCCCCTGCCGCGAGCGGACGCGACCTCGGTCGACGCACGCTCGCCCTCCACTTCTAAGTAGTACTAATGAGTGTTGTATTTGTTCACTGCAGAAGAAGATTATGATTCTGCTGTGTCTGCTCGTGCTCTGCCTCATTGCGACCGGCTACGTCTATAAGACCTTCTTCCTTTAAACGGTTGATCGGGGCAGGTTTGACGCGCAAATTTACTGGGCTTCATAGAAAGCATTCATATAGAACGTTTGATAATATATCATTGAGTAGACGCTGTTCGTTTTGATTTCGACGTGGGTGTTGCAGGAGACTCGAGTTTTAGTTGTAATTTAGAGACTGGATTTATTTTGACGGCTCTTCGCCCTTGACTAGTCTAAAGCCTGAGGAAAAATTCAATCACGGCAAATAGGACGAAATATAAACCTAAGGCGCATGAAATAGAAGTAATTCTCGATTTGATTAAGCTGCGTGTGTCCTAGAATAAATATTTTATTTAAAGTTTTGGTTTGGTTTTGTATACTATACTTACAAAGGTTTAAAATCCCATTTATCAACAATAAAAAAAAAAGTATGCAGTAACATTACAAATTTTTTAAGTCTGTCACTTAGCAATTGTTAAGTAATATACCTATCTACACTATAATATTTAAGACATTTAAACATATCACTTAATTACATTCACTGAAAATGAAACTGAAAAAATTACTCATAGTGAAAATATAAAACTTAAATACAGTGTAATATTGGAGGTTTTAATATTTATTTGATGCCGTCAGTGTATAAGCCTGCTTTATAAAGTCGGGCTGAGAAAAAATAGTCCAGTCTTAATGTTGTACGACTCAAGTTTCTTGCAATGCTATGCGACATTCATCAGAATACGTATTATGTCGTTAACTTTACTTTATTAGGTGTACTTGAGATTTGCTTTTATGTGAGGCTGCTAACATTGGATCAAAAATCATTAAATCTAATTAATCTCATCCTCAGAAACCAAATGTTAGCTTCAATCTGATGATCAATTGATTGATACATTAATTGAATAAGTTAATTGGGGTTTAAATTTGCATGCGTCGATACATAGACAATAATAATCTCCTTTGCGGCCATAATCGAATGGACTAGTTCAAGTACACATGCATAACATACAAAGTTTCATAAGTCGCATACAGTATCATACAGCAGGCAGTCATACACAGACGCTTTTTAGTTTTGTATTTGGACTGAGAAGTAATGATACCTCAATAAAAATGCATTTCTATTCGTCGGTTCACACCGGCGTACTGTATTTTTGTGTCATTAAAATATATTTATAAAGGTAAGTTGTCCCGCCTGTCTTTAAACTAGGCAAAAGGGCAATTTTTTTTATCATTACTTCTTCAATATTTGTAATTGTAACCCGTAACTACATAGGGTAATTTATTAGAGTAGCTTTTTTTACAATATTGTCATTTCGGTGTACCTTTAATACTACTACGGGCTGTGCTTTCGTTAGCGCCATCGACAATTATTATTTAGTATTTAATAAAAGGCAACGAATCGAAACCTACCTCTAGTGATGTAGTGATGATTGTAATAACGACTATTTCTGTGTTAATAAAATATAGCCATTTTATTTTAACGTATATTATAAGATATCAATCAAGCAATCAATCAATCATTTATTGTTGTCACTTAGAGGCACATGCATTGAAATGAACGGTTTTGTTATTCTAGATTAGTCAGTTCCACATGGACGCCCTGAAAGGACATTACAATATTTAGGAAGGTACTTAAAACTTAAGAAATTTCATGCATACAAGTCCTAACTCTATGTTTCACAAATAAAAAAAACAATATAATGTTGGTAAAATAATGTCAAACATTATAGTTAATGAAATGATGTCAAAAAAAAAACTTATTTAACTGTCAGCAATTTCAATTTTAACACCTACCTATAAAAGTGGATACATCTCTCTGTAGTCAACTGTACCTACAATAATTTACAAAAACCTTTTATAAGTGGATTAAGATGTTTTGGTATTTGGGGTCATACTCAATCCTATGTAGTAGCCACGTCCGTATAAATATCAAGTGTAGTTACGGGTTCAATTCTACTTCACAACCTATACTTTGCTGGATTTTTAACTCAAAGCACTTTTAATCCCGCACTTCTTTTTAATTTCACTCTATACAAAAGTCAGTTTTATTTCGTCAAAGAACAGTATCCGGAAATTTTTAAATATTGGCTTTCCTCTTTGGTTACTTTAAAGTGGGCCGCTGGTAAATTTAATGATAAGGTTTAACGTTCAAATAAAATGTGACTTGTGACGAACTAAAACTTACTTTTTACTATTTATACTACATTTACTAACAGAATAGACTTCAACATCGGGTAGGTAAATCAGGATAAGTGAAACCTTACCAAAATTGTGTCATTGCATTTGGTCGGGTCAGGGATGAATAAAAAAAAAACATTCAAAAACCATAAAACATGTTCCATTATTGTATTTGAGTTTTTGTATGAGAAAGAAGTATTTAACATAAGTCCATCCTTGAGTATTATTAAGTAATATAAGCATTTCATTTTTTGGCGACTCAGCGGAAAAAGAGATATACCTAACTAAGCATCGTCGTTAACTGTTACCTATAAAAAGTAAAAATATTTTAAGAAAGAAGCCTGTCCTGATTTACCTATACCCACTCGTAAGTCGTAACATTATTTATTAGAAACTTTTAATTAAATTAGTTCTTGTTTTGTTAGTGTACTTACCTAGTTACTTATAGTTACCTATTTTGAACCTTATTTTAATTTCTTCAATACCTACTCTACAAAACACTTCTTTCAACGCTCCATGCAAAAATCTTTTCTTTCCCCTGATTTAAAAAATATGTTATAAATATTAAGCCATAAATTAACCGAACTCCTACTGTAGCTTTCCAAAAAATGTTATAACACTGCGACTGGTGGGAGCACATTAATTTTAAGTGGTAACAGCCACATGAAGCAGCCGTTAATGGGTTAAAATGGGTCATGTGGATAATATACGAACAGCGCTCGTCTTTTTTGTCTGATTTGCCTACTAAACTTTTAATTATTGTGGCATGTCATTTAGTAACCCGGTATGTTTCCAGGACCGAGAAGCGAAGAGAACCCGCCGAGATCACCCGGTGCCTGCCGCCTGCCCGCATCCAGTCGCAGGCGCATCGCCAGCAAACATCGTTTCAATTGTTCTTAGAACGCTCCGTTACATTCTAAATATATTCTTATCAATCACACAAAATGTAGAATCAGCAAATCTTTTGAGACATTTTCGGCCAATCATTGATACGGCATACAGCTCTTATAAAGGCTGTCCAACCATTTGTCTTTTGGCTCTAATATGAAAACCATATTTGTTCATATAGTTAATACGCAACTCGCATAATTATTATGTACAACTTCGCACGCAAAATGGATTTTTTCACTTGTCAAGTTCCCCGAGAACGTCTTTTCAATGGTGCAATTGGAGTTGAGAAAAACCTAACAACATTTACCTGTTGTAAAAATCCATGTTGTGTAAGTACTAACACTTTTATGAAATGCATAAATTAGCAAGTAATACTCCACTTGAATATAGCTCTTAACGTATATTTATAGTTCATGCATTATAAACGGATAATCATTTAGGCTGACTCTTTTGGAAAACTTTCTGGTTGTCCACCGCAGGCTTACATGTAATGTAATCAAACAAATACAGAAAGAAGCCCGTGGATTCAGACATTAATATTTTCAAATGTTAGCTAAGCTGAAGCTTATAAGCTTCTCATTATGTTGTTCAAAGTCATGGTATGATATTGAAATGTGGAATATCATATCTGTGATGGTATAGTAAATTGATAAACAACTAATTCTGGACGGCAGTTGACAAGTTCAGATGCCTATCGGAGATATAATCAGTATTTTTACCAGAAAATTTGAATTGTTCGGGTCGCGAACCATATTCGAAACATTAGGTGTATCTAGATATTGGTACTGCGTCAAATTTAATGGAAAGTGGCCGAGGGCCGAGTTGCTGCTTGAGGCAGTGGGTAGTGTCTGGAGGAGGATGGTCCGAGGGAATGCGGCGCGGCCCGCCACCCGCCGGCGGCCTCGTCGCCGCGCCCGCGGACCAGAGCATATCGCGGCGGCGTGCCGTCGCTGTAGCAATAAAATATTCGATTACAATTGTAAAATTGTTTTAAACTTTCGAATGTGTGATAGTAGATGCAGTTGTTGTTTAGTTAACTTTAACATTATAATTATATTAATGAATTGTTATTGTGGGTGTAACTTTAATAAACCGTAAGAGTAATTTGATACTTTACCTAAATAGAGTCTCGTGCGTTAAAATATTTGGCGCTTTCTGGTCAAATTTGTAGATTTTTTTTATTCCTATGACACCCGTCATTGTACAGTAATACATAACGTAGCTGTTTTAGCTAGGATATTTTTTGAATAAATTTAAAAACCTCTACGGCCATATATATACCTGTTGATATTCGTTAGTAACCTGCCTACATTTATTTTAGATAAAATCACTTGAAAATAATGAGCACCAATTACTAATATTTAAATACGGTGAGTCATGATTTATTATAATGGAAAAAGGATTAAACGGGTCGGACTGTTCCCAACCTACTTATAATCGGGAGTGTTGATTAACAGTTTTTCCACTTTAATAGCACCACTTACGTTAAAACTCTATATAAAATTAAGTATATCAGCGCCCGGTGGTTACGGATAAGTATCTCACCGTGTTTCGTCGGCCGCCGACGCGTTCAGGCCGCCCTGCGCGGGCGCGGTATCAAGTGTTCCCACCGACTAACTAACTTCTCGCCAGCAGTACGAGTTGTGCAGCCGCCCCTCGTCCACACAACGGCACTAAGCTCCGAAATACGAAACAAAATACGTGACGTGTTTCTCCGACTCGACAAACCTACGTCACGTACCCAGCATGCCGTCGTGCGTGGAACAACTTTAAGCAATGTTAATTTTAACTAGTTAACATAATTAGACTTTTATCCTTAAGAGTAGGATTTCATCTAGTTGCCTTCGTAACCGTAGAGATGATAAGTAATTCCTTTTCTCTCAGTAGTTTCATTATAAAGTGATGTCAGTCGCATGTTTCTACTCGCCAGTCAATTGTCCCGCTTATCTTCCGTCGCGCCCGCGCCGGCGCCTCCCTGCATCGCTGACACTAGTTAGACTTACCTCGACTCATCTTGTCTTAGCGTAAGTTAATATAATATTGGTCTCGGCGAGCGCGCTCGCCGGACTGCGTACCTGACACCAAAGTAACTATAATGGTAGTGAGTTTAGCGCCGCGGACGCGCCGCCGGCGCATCGCACAAGCACGCGGCGACTGCCGAGGGGCGAAGGGCTTGCTCGCGCGCGGCCTCCGCAACCCTTCGCACCCCACTAGTGTTTTGTAAAATAAACGTGTTAGCATAGGCATAACCAAACTTCTAGTCGGCTTTCAATGATCTTAATAATCTGATAATATTAATCGTATCGCAGTTACGCTCTTCTGTTATAGTGTACATAACGCGGCGCGATCGTCCGGGCGCCGCCGCGGGCCGCCCGCCGCGGCCACCGGTCGGCGCCCCGAGTTTTAACAAAATCTCAATCTTATCGTAAAGCATAGATATTTTCATAATCAATAGTATGCATTGTTGATTGGATTGCTAATTTTGTATAAGTACACAATTAGTATAGTTTATATACTTATGTGTCAATTCATGTAGCATTTTATTACATTAACAGACTATAGCTAGTAAGTGTTAAAAGTAATCCTGACGTAATTACAGTACTGTTTATTAGGCTTGTTTAAAACGTTACTATCAAAGTTGTATGTCTAGGGGGCCGTGCCGCCGCTCCGCCAGGGAGACGGACCGCGCTGCCCCCACAATTTATTGAATGATACATTCTTTATATTGAATGGGAAACCACATATACACAGTTGTAGCGATTGTAAACATATTTCAAATTACAAATGAATGATCCTCTAAACATGTATTATGTATAATCTTCTCCGTATATTACCTATATGTAAAAGGAATTAAAAGAGCAACGAACATTGGTGAATATATTAGGTATCCTGATGCATCTGCAAAAGATAACTCGTGGTATGATAATTATTCCTCATAGAAGTAAATGAAGTAATACTATTTAATTATGAGGTCGAAACAAGTTTGCACTTTATGACAGCGGCTCTAGTTAGCTCCGCGATGCTCGATTCCTTAAAAGGGCACTTCTAAAAAAATGTTTGTACGCACCATGCATTGGACTCGCTTCTCCTCATTTAAAAAGACAATTACAGCTATGGAAAGAAGAACAAACTAAGAATACTTTACGAGGCCTCTTACTAAAGCTAAGCTCGCGAGATGTCGCTTTTTTCGTTTTTCTCGATAATTAATGAAGTGTAAAAATATGTCCATCAATTTCGCATCAATAATGAGAAAATACGAAAATATGCCACGTTGCGAAATGTTTTGTAATAGGACTCTTCTTAGTTGAATAATTTCCCAATACTCCCAATAATATTTGTATGTATGTAAAAGTCCCTTATTGTTGTCAGAAATTGGAAGTTTACATTTTTTTAAATCAGGAGTGGCGTGAGTACAAACTTTTTAAGAACATCACTGAATATTTTTAGTTATATTGGACCCAAATTTGTTGACTTTCAGTTATTCTTAACTCCTCTGTTGAACTGCCAGTCGATATGCAGAATTACTGTACAGTACTACCGGTTCCTTAACAGTTTTCGGCATTCTTGGTTTTCTTTTGAAACACGCGTGACAAACATACTATCAGTTAGGAGTGTAAGCGTAATGCAAAGCCAGCTGAACGCTATTAAGAAGCTGGGAGTACTACTGTACAGTGAGGGTAACTGAAAGACGTTCCTTTTTATGTCTTATTCACATTGTGACAAGAGTCAAAAGGGTACGTCTTTCAGTTTCTTTTATTGTACCTACTACTACTGTGCTTTATTTAAAAAACGGACTTTAAATAACGCTAGTACAGTCAAGGATTTAATTCCTAGTCCACTTTGTACTATGTCAAAGTGACGTAATCAAATCGTAAAAGTCATCTCATGATTTTATTTACAGTGTCAATTTGACATACTTAGTCCAAAGTGGACTAGGAATTAAATCCCTTGACTGTACCTAGCTTCTGTAATGAACAGATATTTTGATTAAACGGAGGTATTACGGATATCAGTACAAATGGTTCAATGTTAGAATTTTACATCTACTACAGTATTATAAAAGCAAGTTTTATGCACATGCGCAAGCGCATTTAGGGTGTTCATTACTTATAAACATAGACTTTTATACGACTCGTTAAAAATGTACTGAGGGATTGTGTGTTCAACAAAACTAACCATGACCATTGATTGTTATTTAAACTATTTGCCTTTGTGTTATCAAAGATGACGCTTTTCACGACCCGTCTATAAGACTTAATTACGATTTCGTGAGTTCAGGCAAGACGTATCTATAGACGTAGCCATCTATAAATCTGCAGTGTTATTTGTTGCGAAATGAATAAAATCCCAATGTTTCGAAGATTTGAATTGAGATGAAGTTGTATAAAAGTCGTTGTTGATACCTAAGTGCACTGCGGCAGTTCGGCCGAGCTGGCCTCCCGAGGAGTCCCTGCCTGAGCCGCGTCTCGCAGACTTCGGAAGTTCGTAGAGTCGCTAGACTTCAATTCGTAGGTAAACGTTTATAAAACTTTCAACATTCTCTCGATTCGTGCTTGGTTTCCAAATAATTGATGTTGCTTCGCGTTTGATGATGTGAAACATTAAAATGTATTAGAGTTTATATTTATTTTAAATCATGTTAATTTTTATACTTAGTTTAATCAAAAATGTTGAAATAGCATAGTCCCGTTCTACGGAAGTTTCTTGTACTTAAGTACCTATATAAGTATTTCAAAATTTATATCAAAATTGTACTCCTCTTTATGATAAAGAAGTCTTCTTGTAATCTTGTAAAGGGACACACTCCTGACTGTAACGGTAATAAATGTATTATGGATTAAACAGTGAGATTCTGGACACGTGAAAATTCAAGTTAGATTGGTTTTTATAGTCATATTCTGTATGTAGGTTATCAATCTGACGTTCTCTCATAATTATAAAATAAACGGTGTTTTCTGCTGTAACATTGGTTTTATTTTCCAACCTAACACACGTTTGTGTCCTCCTTAAATGCAAAGTAAAATGGCCAGGCCCCTTCATAGCCTAACACACATTTGTATCCTCCTTCTTAAATGCAAAGTAAAAAGGCCAGGCAATGGTAAATGGTCGAATATTTGCGAAGTATAAACTATCAATGACGAATGATCCATACTTACTTATATTTATGGATGCGAAAGAACTGTTTGTTCATTTACCTTTTTTGCTGTTTGGTATGGAGCTATTTGGAACCCGGGGGAAGTACTTATACGAGTTCTTTTTATCACGGGAAATTGGACAGTTCCTGAGGGAATACCGTTGAACTACTTCCACGCGTAGGTATGTATCGCGGGCAACAGCCAACCCTAAATACATAGTCGGTCAATGCATACAGGAAGAAAAGTTAAAATGGCTCGGCAAAAGCAGCTTTCACCATTACTACCATTAGTGCCAGATGAAAATAGGCTTACTACTTTTTTAGCTCATTCTTAAGGTACGAATATTTCAAAATCTCAGGTTACCAGAGAATATTAATTTGGTATTTTGGAAATCCGGTATTATAAAACTGGTATTTCGGTAAAATACTTTTTTAAAGGCTTTACGAATTCGAGACGATCTGTACTTTCAATAGAAATGAGAATAGGGGTTAAAAACCAAATTGTTGCCAGTGTTAAAATGTAGCAGCGTCAAACGTCATTGTCATTTCAGATGACGTCTATCCTATAATCTGTGGTCTGTGGCAGTGGCGATGTTTGGTTTGGTTTGGGATTTTTGAAGCATAAGTTATTTTTGAGAGCAAATAGACTGGCATTAAGTATCAGATAAATTCGTGATTCATTTGGCAATTTATTTTTAAAATTGCATATTTTTCCTTTATAGTATCCTAACGGGGGTATTTCATATAAACTGAACTAAAGGCACCACACGCAAGTATGAATGCTCCTCCGACTTTCGAATCCTTTCTTTTATACGAAGGAGAGAAGAAGTAAGTACCCGTGCTATATTTGGATTGTATATTCGTCCAAAGGTTTTATTACTATGTGATAACCTAATTCATCGGTCCTTTCAGAGTACAAAAAGAGGAAGACACCAAAGTAACCAATGCTGCTATATTTACTGTTAATAAAGAGGACCATACTCTTGGAAACATGATCAGGCAGTAAGTAGTGTTTGCAGTAGTGTATTGTAGTGGCGTGATTAGTCACTAACCAAATATCAGATTCAAATAAAATAATCAAAATTAAACAGAAGCTGAGGGGTTTCCAAAAAAAAACTTGTTAAGGATTAAAATTAAGAAACGGTAACTAGTCATGTGAGTAACGAAAATTAGTTACACAAAACTCCACTAGCAAGTGCAACCATATTACCTAATGATGGGTGAGGATTGAATATGCTTCGTTTATAGAATTTGAGATATTATCTATTGGCATATTTGGACATATAAATGTATGACAAATTTTTGCTACTCACATGACTATAGTTTCCATTTCTTTGTTTAAGTCCATAACTAGGTAAGGTTTTTTTTAAAACTAACCAGATAGACCGATGATTTATGATTAACCGTTACCCACACCAATTAGTATGGTAAACATATTTTTTAAAGTTTTGATTTTAAACATGCATAGATAATAATAATAATAGATCTTATAAGCTTATAATTATAACATAGCTGTTACCTGCGACAATGTCCAGATAGATAGAACATAGCCTATGTTCATCAGGGATAATGTAAGATTCTAATGGTGATAGAATTTTTCAAATTGGTCCAGTAGTTTCGGAGCCTATTTAATGCAAGCAAATAAACAATCAAGTCTTTTCTTTATAATATTAGTGTAGATAAACAACCTGTCAGGAAGACCCACATAAATTCGCCCAGGAATATCCTGTGGCCCAATCCATAAGTCTTACCATATTGCCAGTAGGTGTTTAATCAGTTGCTCATAAATAATGTAAAGCGTTTTCTGTTTCCAGTCAACTTTTGAAGGACCCAAAAGTGCTGTTTGCTGGTTACAAGGTGCCACATCCACTGGAGCACAAGTTTGTTCTGCGCATACAGACTACGTCAGACTACACTCCGCAGGAGGCTTTCATGAATGCCATCACTGATCTCACCTCTGAGCTTTCGCTGTTTGAAGAGAGATTTAAAGTATGTATCTTTTTGTTTTAAAAACCTTATTTTTGAACTATGTAGTTACCTTCATATGCCATATTAAAAGAATTACTGATTTCTTGGTACCTAGTCTCTTCATATAATGATTTGGACACAAAATTGTTCTAAAAACATACAAAACAGTTAAAAGGGTCAATCAACTTTTCTTTGTAGCTCATTGCCATGGTTACGTCTACTGGGTCACTATTTAAAATCACGATTATAAAGTATATAAATCCAGCAAACATCTGGTTTTGCGGCAATTACAAGCCCATTCTCTAATGGATTTTCTTCCTAGCATATTAGTAGTGTATATTATAACCATTTTTGTAAGAAACTCTATCACTGTTGTCTCCTGGCTTACGGGACAGAATAACAAGAACAAAAAGTTGATTCACCCAAAAATTCGGCAGCTGCTTCAACAACTGAAAGTCACGTGCTGATACCACCGTCGGCCACATCCGACACAAGACGTAGATTAAAAGAGACTTTGTAATTTGTTGTAATTTGCATAACATAGCAAATATGTTGGGCCGTGGTTGTGAAATTGCGATATACTATGCTTAAAAAAAATAAGGCACCCAAAGAGTGACCTTGGTCTGGTAAAGAAAGTATTTTTTCATATCTATAATTAATAATCTTAAATATTTGTTACAGGAAGCCATAAAGGAGAAAAAGGATGGATTAGATTAGTATAGCAATTAAGCTCTAGTTTTGTATTTTGTAAGTAATAAAAAGTAAGCCAGATCATTTGAGTAAATTATTTAAGTAGCTAACCTGTGGTCAAGAATCAGTTTGATGAGGCTATATCCGTTCTTCCTTAGGGTTGGCAACGCTTTTGCAATCGCCAGGTCGTATCACCGGCCTGTGTGCTCTCTCGTTTACCTTCTTCATGTCATAATTAGAAGGGAGAGGGAAAACCTTTGACGTCCTACCGAATATTGGCATTATCTCAAGGAAGTAGAGGCTCGAGGATGTGCTCTGTGACAGCCGTATTTCATAATTTCAATCAATTACTATACTCAGATGCGAGGTACTTAAAAATCGGCGAATAATTAAGTTCTTGAACGGCGTTGCTAGGTGTATACCAATGTAGTATTTATGTCACGTGAATACGTGTTTATATAATGATCGTGAAGTTGACCGCCCCAAAACGTTTGCCCGCAAATGGCATGTCTATATCGTTAGTTCATCGTTAGTTCACGTTTGTTCACTATATAAAATCGTAAGGACCCGACTCCAACATATATTTTTTTTAAAAACAAAATGGAGGGGGCCAGCTTCACGTTAACCACCCCAAACCACTTTTATGGTTTCTGAGGATTGATATCGGTAGATATTCGTTAGTTCACGATCATTAACACAAAAATATCGTTAGGACCCGATTATAAATAGGTTTTTTTTTTATTTAACTGGGGAGGCTAACTTCACGCTTACCACCCCAAGTAAGAAAAACTAAAAATAACTATCTAGAAGCGTTAAGCATCGTTAGTTTATCTAACTTCAGGCATTTAAACCGTTAGGATCTCAATGGTTTCACCAGAAAAAAATAAAATCGAAAATTGCAAAGTGGCTGTTTGGATATTCGGGAAAAATGATAAAAGAAGTAAAATAATCGGATCCTAACGATTCCACTGCCTGAACTAACGTCTAGAGACGTGGCTTAACCGATTGAGGTGGGTGTCTTGCGGGCAAACGGCCAGAATAGATAGAAATCTTGAATTTAATTTTGTATGAAAATCGCAGCGGGGCGGCTAGCTTCACGCATACCGCCTGAGCGAGCCCAGCCGCAAATTACATAAACTAGCTATGAAGGCATGTTAAACGTCGACCATCATCGTTTGTTCAGGCATTTAAACCGTTAGGATCTCAATAGTTTTCTCAGAAAAAAATAAAATTGAATATTGCAAAGTGGCTGTTTGGGTGTTGACGACAGACTTTGTACGGAGTTAAATAATCGGATCCTAACGATTCCACTGCCTGAACTAACGTCTAGAGACGTGGCTGAATCGATTGAGGTGGGTGTCTTGCGGGCAAACGACCATAATCGACAGAAATCTTGAATTTAATTTTGTATGAAAATCGCAGCGGGGCGGCTAGCTTCACGCATACCGCCTGAGCCAGCCCAGAAGCAAATTACATAAACTAGCTTTGAAAGCACGTTAAACGTCGACCATCGTCGTTTGTTCTGGCATTTATACCGTTAGGATCTCAATGGTTTTGCCAGAAAAAAATTAAATCAAAATTTGCAAAGTGGCTGTTTGGATATTCGGGAGAAATGATAGAAGAAGTAAAATAATCGGATCCTAACGATTCCACTGCCTGAACTAACGTCTAGAGACGTGGCTGAACCGATTGAGGTGGGTGTCTTGAGGGCAAACGACCATAATCGATAGAAATCTTGAAGTTAATTTTGTATGAAAATCGCAGCGGGGCGGCTAGCTTCACGCTTACCACCCCAAGTAAGAAAAACCAAAAATAACTATATAGTGGCGTTAAGCATCGTTAGTTCATCTAACTTCAGGCATTTAAACCGTTAGGATCTCAATGGTTTCACCAGAAAAAAAATAAAATCGAAAATTGCAAAGTGGCTGTTTGGATATTCGGGAAAAATGATAAAAGAAGTAAAATAATCGGATCCTAACGATTCCACTGCCTGAACTAACGTCTAGAGACGTGGCTTAACCGATTGAGGTGGGTGTCTTGCGGGCAAACGGCCATAATCGATAGAAATCTTGAATTTAATTTTGTATGAAAATCGCAGCGGGGCGGCTAGCTTCACGCATACCGCCTGAGCCAGCCCAGAAGCAAATTACATAAACTAGCTTTGAAAGCACGTTAAACGTCGACCATCGTCGTTTGTTCAGGCATTTATACCGTTAGGATCTCAATAGTTTTCTCAGAAAAAAAATAATGGAATATTGCAAAGTGGCTATTTGGGTGTTGACGACAGACTTTGTACGGAGTTAAATAATCGGATCCTAACGATTCCACTGCCTGAACTAACGTCTAGAGACGTGGCTGAATCGATTGAGGTGGGTGTCTTGCGGGCAAACGACCATAATCGACAGAAATCTTGAATTTAATTTTGTATGAAAATCGCAGCGGGGCGGCTAGCTTCACGCATACCGCCTGAGCCAGCCCAGAAGCAAATTACATAAACTAGCTTTGAAAGCACGTTAAACGTCGACCATCGTCGTTTGTTCTGGCATTTATACCGTTAGGATCTCAATGGTTTTGCCAGAAAAAAATTAAATCAAAATTTGCAAAGTGGCTGTTTGGATATTCGGGAGAAATGATAGAAGAAGTAAAATAATCGGATCCTAACGATTCCACTGCCTGAACTAACGTCTAGAGACGTGGCTGAACCAATTGAGGTGGGTTTCTTGAGGGCAAACGACCATAATCGATAGAAATCTTGAAGTTAATTTTGTATGAAAATCGCAGCGGGGCGGCTAGCTTCACGCTTACCACCCCAAGTAAGAAAAACAAAAAATAACTACATAGTGGCGTTAAGCATCGTTAGTTCATCTAACTTCAGGCATTTAAACCTTTAGGATCTCAATGGTTTCACCAGAAAAAAATAAAATCGAAAATTGCAAAGTGGCTGTTTGGATATTCGGGAAAAATGATAAAAGAAGTAAAATAATCGGATCCAAACGATTCCACTGCCTGAACTAACGTCTAGAGACGTGGCTTAGCCGATTGAGGTGGGTGTCTTGCGGGCAAACGGCCATAATAGATAGAAATCTTGAATTTAATTTTGTATGATAATCGCAGCGGGGCGGCTAGCTTCACGCATACCGCCTGAGCCAGCCCAGCCGCAAATTACATAAACTAGCTATGAAGGCACGTTAAACGTCGACCATCATCGTTTGTTCAGGCATTTAAACCGTTAGGATCTCAATAGTTTTCTCAGAAAAAAAAAATGAATATTGCAAAGTGGCTGTTTGGGTGTTGACGACAGACTTTGTACGGAGTTAAATAATCGGATCCTAACGATTCCACTGCCTGAACTAACGTCTAGAGACGCGGCTGAACCGATTGAGGTGGGTGTCTTGCGGGCAAACGACCATAATCGATAGAATGGCTGTTTGGATATTCGGGAAAAATGATAAAAGAAGTAAAATAATCGGATCCTAACGATTCCACTGCCTGAACTAACGTCTAGAGACGTGGCTTAACCGATTGAGGTGGGTGTCTTGCGGGCAAACGGCCATAATCGATAGAAATCTTGAATTTAATTTGTATGAAAATCGCAGCGGGGCGGCTAGCTTCACGCTTACCACCCCAAGTAAGAAAAACCAAAAATAACTATCTAGTGGCGTTAAGCATCGTTAGTTCACCTAACTTCAGGCATTTAAACCGTTAGGATCTCAATGGTTTCACCAGAAAAAAATAAAATCGAAAATTGCAAAGTGGCTGTTTGGGTGTTGACGACAGACTTTGTACGGAGTTAAATAATCGGATCCTAACGATTCCACTGCCTGAACTAACGTCTAGAGACGTGGCTTAACCGATTGAGGTGGGTGTCTTGCGGGCAAACGACCATAATAGATAGAAATCTTGAATTTAATTTTGTATGAAAATCGCAGCGGGACGGCTAGCTTCAATTTGAGACAAATCCTACGTTTGAGACAAAGACGAAAGAATAAAATATACGAGTATTTACGATTCGATGACTGATATAAGCACGTGTAGCATCAATACAGACCTAAGCGAAACGAATAATCGGTTGTCGCCAAAAAATATGGGGTTTGGTTTTATCAGCAAAAAACTGGCAGGAAATCAGCCCGAAAAAAAAGTTTCTAGCGGACGTGTTTACTGGAAGTTTATAGAAGGTTGGACTGACATATTAGCAGAGCGATTATGCCAGCAACACAGCACTCTGGACTGCGTGTTTTCTTTCAAGAATAACACAGTCACTCCTACACCTGCTGCGCGATATTATGCTTTATTCACTGGGATCTGTGTCGAATGTGGATCTGAAATAACTGGGACTTTGTTGAGTTCACCAGCGAACGATGTAGACGTCGTAATATAATGTCACATTCAAAATATCAAAACCGCAAAGCACAGTGGCACAAAGAAACGTCAATTGAGAGGACAAAGACGTATCAATGTGTGTAAGAAAATTATAAAAGAAAAAAAAGACGCAGTCACATTCAGGACGGAAGAGGCCAGGCGGCTCAAAAAATTTGGTGGGAATAACGTCGCAATTATACCCAACGCCACAGTCCTACGTAAGGCGAAAGAGCAACAATTGCTCAAAATGCACGGCTTGGAGTATGCAAATGCTCCATTAAACTGGCTTCACCATGCAAAGTATAGCCAGTATAGCATCTCGCTTTTAAAATTTAATTGCGTGTATTGGACGGAAGAACAACAGCAATTATATACCGCTAGGACGAAAAGAGATCGTAATGCAGTGATGACAGTAGACGCAACAGGCGGCATTGAAAAGCGGAGTCATAAGGAGGATCCACATGTTTTCCTCTATCAGTGCATGTTGGTGACATCAGAGGGAAGCATACCGGTCTTCCAGATGGTCTCTGCAGACCAAAGGTCCCTCATAATTGCTCAGTTTTTTAGGTACTTTTTGGCAAAAGGTGCACCTCGCCCATCTATTGTTGTCAGTGATTTCGGCCTCACAATAATAAATGCCGTGGCAGAAATATTTGCACTATGCAGAGATTTACAGGACTACCTACAGCGCTGCTACGGGATCATTTATAAGCAGCCCAAAGTTCTTCCGGCCACATTTATCAGACTTGATGTAAGTCACCTTATCTCGATGGTGTCACGTTGGGGTTGTTTAAAGAATAAGGTGATAGCAGCGCGGAGATTTTATTTACGCTGCATAGCCTAAGCGTACCAAACAAGTGACTTCCGAGTCTCTGTCATGTATTATAAAATCTATACTGGCCGTAGCTCTCAGCGAGTTCGTGGGAATTGAACCAAATCGTGAGGTTGTTCCAGCACAGGTATGCATGGAGACCCTGACAAAGATCATCGAAGGCGCCCCTGCATCTGTACAAACAGATTACGACGACGAAGCGAATTCCGACGGCGACATTTCAGATGCAACAGATGACAGTGACAATGATGACTGCCATACTGACTCCGCTGCGAATTGGAAATCGTGGTCTAAAAAAAATTATGAAGCAGCGGAACGTATTGCAGAGAAGTCTAAGGGGGGAAAACGATCAACGGCTGCTATAACCCGAAATTTGCCATTCGTCTTATGAAACAGTTGTTGCCATATATTCCCCTCTGGACTGGCATCATGATCGAGTCGCTCACTTTGAACGAGGTGCTGTAATCGCGACTTCATCGTCAGTCGAAGGAGAGTTCGGCAATTTGAAAAATCGCGTGTTCGTAAACAAATTGCCTATGCGAATAGACCGGTTTGTGCTCGAACATCTCGAGTATTTGGACGGGAGAGTGACGGAAGCCTCTAATCAACACGATCTACCATCGGAAAAAGTCGCGCAGAAAGATTCTAGCCCTCAAAGTAACTATTCTGACGTGCAAAACAATATTTCACAGAGACCTCGACGCAAAACCCACTCGACTGCAGATAGACCATCGAATGTCCAGCGGTTGTACAGCAGACTAGTGAAACTAAAATTACGGAAGAAAAACTATCGGCTTCCCTCTGCTCTGCGAGATCGCAAGTATGATTGCGGATACATTGGCAGATGAAGCTCCGGTTAATATATTAGAAAATTGTGATCTATGGAATCAATGCGAAGATTGGCGAGGATTGGCGACGAAAAGGCGTAAACCAACGTATTTAGATAAGTGTCCCGAATGGCAATTTATTAAGGACACGAAAATCTCGAAATTACCCATTTTCATTAATGGAAACTTTTCAGGGCCTGAGAGTATGGGTAAATACAAATTGAACGTTAGAAAAACTTGCGCGTTCGATTCATTATTTCAAGTTGTAATGAGCGGTGTTGCTACGAACCACGAGTACCGTAAGTTGGTTCAAAACATTGTTAATCCAACTATGCAATTAGCACCAACAAAAATCCTACGTCAAAAAGCTACTTTGAAAGAGCCAGAATACTGTCCGATCTTGGACTCTTTGCAAACCAACAGAAAGGACGAAGAAGCACAGGACAGCGAGAGAAGCTCGATGCTGAATGCAATGCAGCTCATTTAGCCGAGTATTTGTTCACCGACATTCCAAGCTACACTAGGTCATTTTTGTGCAAATGTGACCGCAAGTTTCAATCGGATGGAGTTATGCTTAATGTGAATGTTGACATATTGTTATGTAACGGTTTTAAGTCCATGCAACGTGCGGTAGACGAGTGTCAAATAAAAATGTCAAATTGCAGGCGATGCAATCACTGCACTGCAACAAAGAAGTCGTGCGGTATGGACCACATATACTAATTGACATAACTGTTCTAACAGATGAACGTTATACGACACGAAACCCTAATCTTCGTCACGACTTGGATTCAATCGCTACAACGCTCTCTATGCAAGAAAGAACCTATGTACTATCAGACCATTGGAACCTTGACCCACCATAGAACTGTGTCTCAGAGACGTTATGATTCAAGTCATAAGAAGTGTCAAACAAATTGTTTTATAATGTCACTGGGACACCGTTCTATGGTGGGTCAGGGTTCCATTGGGCTGATAGTACTCGTACTATAGCGGGCATCGTCAATTGGACGCCAGGGCACTACTATGCCTACGTAAAATGCGGTCTCTATTGGCACGAATATAATGATATAGGACCTGTGGATAATGACAATGTGTATCGCCTAAAACACAAATCGCACCACACGTCATATTATATACACCATTTAAGAGCAAGTGTGATGAAATAGTAGATTGTACAACAAGGGCATAAAACAAGCCATTTTTCCGAGACTTATGGTATCCAACCGAGCCGGTAGGCGAGGTTGGATAATTAAGTCGAGGATAAAATGGGTTTTAAGACCGAGTTATACACTCTGCTTTTCACTTCGATTACGAGGAAATAAAACAGTGATAATGTAAAAAAACTTCAATTAAAATATAAATTTGAACAATTCTGTATATTATACGAGTATGTTATGGTTTTTCCGGGCATATTTACAGTATGGATTTAGGCGGCAATGTCTGTTCAATAAGTTCTTTTGCATTTTTTTCCATGAGTGTGTTAGGTGTGAGCATTATTTCCTCTTCACTAGACGACATTTTAATTAAATTCCATAACGCAACAAGTTTTGCCGAGAAAATAACTAATTAATAGTCCAAAACCTCTTTCCCGCCACTGTATTTCTGTCAAATTGTTTTTATTTTCTTTTTGCGTTTTTTGACTTCGGTCGAACGCAATACTGCCAAGTTTATACCTACGTTGATTTTTTAATGTTCTTGTTAATAATGCTTGTTTTTAATAGTTTTAAATTTCTTTTTTGTTAGATACTACGATGCAAATATAAATAAAATAAATTAAATTAAAGTAAATTTATTCAAATAACAAGTTTATTTAATGCAGTCACCTCGTCTGTCTGGCTGTAGGGCTTAATTGTCTTAGTCTAGATGACGACAACCATTTATGCACTAGTGCATCCATATTGCCGGCTCGGTTGGATACCATAAGTCTCGGAAAAAATGGCTTGTTTTATGCCCTTGTTGTACAATCTACTATTTCTCAAACATGCTATGTAATGTCGGCGTTATGTTAGTTATTTTAGGCTTCAAAGTGCCACGTTCCCGACGGAACAACTCGAGAGAACTGTAAAGGAATTTCATACAAAATTGAAGGCCTAGGCCGGGAAGTAATTTTTTTTTTAATTTTAATATGGCCATGACAGCTGGTTTATGAACAGGCTGAATATCTAATAGTACATTACTACAGAGGCCGGGAAGTAGGGGGTTGCCGGCCGAGCGAAGCGAGGCCGGATACTTACGAGGCTGGCAACCCCTTTTCACGGAGAGGTACGTATAGTGCTTTTCTCAAACATATAATAATAATAATAATAATACGTTTATTCACAGTTCTTGCTTACAACTAAATACATATATTCTTCTGCCAAACCACAGAGTGGTTTGTTGGCAGAACAATTAAAAATACATCACTCAAAAAAGTAAATTGATAAATGTCCACCCTAGGGAAGAAAAGTAATTGGGTGTTAAAATAAAGTACCAGGAGCGCAGCGGTAATAAGGAGGTATATCAGGCATAGCGCAACTTAGATCTTAGGCGGTGCGGGCAACCGGAGGGCGGCCGGCGAGCGCACACGACACAGCGCGGATGTCTCCCAAACGTCTATGCACTCCTAGTATTTGACGTTATAACATTTTCTCAAAAATTTTAAAAATATAATTTTCTCAAACATGCTATGTAATGTCGGCGTTATGTCAGTTATTTTAGGCTTCAAAGTGCCACATTCCCGACGGAACAACTCGAGAGAACTGTAAAGGAATTTCATACAAAATTGAAGGCCTAGGCCGGGAAGTAATTTTTTTTTATTTTAATGTGGCCATGACTGCTGGTTTTATAAACAGGCTGAATATCTAAATTATATTTTTAAATTTTTTGAGAAAATGTTATAACGTCAAATACTAGGAGTGCATAAACGTTTGGGAGACATCCGCGCTGTGTTGTGTGCGCCCGCCGCCGCCCGCCGGTTGCCCGCACCGCCTGAGATCTAAGTTGCGCTATGCCTGATATAAGGTACCTCCTAATTACCGCTGCGCTCCTGGTACTTTATTTTAACACCCAATTACTTTTCTTTTTTTTTTTATCAATTTACTTTTTTTAAAGATGTATTTTTTTATTTCATTGCATATGTTTGAGAAAAGCACTATACATACCTCGCCGTGAAAAGGTGTTGCCAGCCTCATAACTATCCGGCCTCCCTTCGCTCGGCCGTCTATATCACTCAGCCGGCAACCCCCTACTTCCCGGCCTCTGTAGTAATGTACTATTTTATATAAAAATTCCAAGACGAAGAAGTAAGTGGATTACGTTACGTAACGAAAAAAATAAGAGAAAAAACGAAATAACACAACATGGAACCATGTCTTACCACGTCCTCGTCGTTGGTTCCGGGTAACGCTAAGAGTAGGAAACTGTTGAAAGGTAATACGTAGACATTCTCACGTTGGTAATGTAGGTATTGCTGCGTTGACTTCAGAAAATTTTAGAAATCTTCAAAATCCCGACTTGGCAAAAAATATACTCGTACCTATCTGGCAACGCTGTACCAGCACCGAATTTAAGTCTGTTGTTAAACATGTTATTTTATTTTAAAAACCGTCGGGATCCTACCTGTGAAGTACCTGGATCCGGAGATATGACGATATCAAAATGGCGGCCGCTATATTTTGAAAATTGCTAATAGGTCGGATTCTATGAACCATATCTAATATACATGACGTTTGGGGTATCAAATGAATGAAAATTAAATGTTCTATAATATTATAACACATAACATTAACTGCGTAGTAAAATTACGGAAATATTTTAAATAATATGAAAAATAGATCTATAAAAAAATTCATTTTTCGTTTACAGCCTCGGAAGTATACACTACTTATATTAAAATTATGTATAGCAGACATAACGAAAGATTAATCAGCGATCTAATAAAAGAAACCGGAACTCGATCGCACGAAAAATGTTTTAGTTACGCCGTTAAGCTGCGTACGGACTGCCCGTAAATTGGTACGCGTAGTCGGTTACGCGTGTCCTGGAACGCCATGTCCGTACTAGAAGCTACGCGTACACTCAGGGGGAACTTGGTAGGGTGTTAGTTTCAACTAGTTTCAAGCGAGAAAGAACACGGGTGAATCACAAAATAGTCACTTTATAAAACTTAATAATAAGTGCAGTAACGAGTTCACTTTTATTCGTTTCTTTAGCTTTGCTATCGATAAAGGCTGAGATGCTGTGTAGAACTTAAAAAAATATATACCAAATATTTCAACTAATGTTTAGCCGTCTTGCCGTTGAGATGCTAGGCTGAACTCTCTAAAAAAATGCAGCATCTCGGTGCAAGTCTAGATTTTTAGATTTTTTGACCAGAACTATGGCTGTTTTGACTCTAAAACATAGAACTGTGCAGATTCTTACGTATTTGTATGCTTGCTATCGAGAACCGCTGAGATGCTAGGCTGAACTCTCTATAAAAATGCAGCATCTCGGTGCAAGTCTAGATTATTAGGTTTTTTGACCAGAACTATGGCTGTTTTAACTCTAAAACATAGACCTGTGCAGTTTCTTACGTATTTGTAGGCTTGTTATCGAGAACCGCTGAGATGCTAGGCTGAACTCTCTAAAGAAATGCAGCATCTCGGTGTAAGTCTAGATTATTATGTTTTCAAAGCTAACTGGAACTATCTAAAACGTTCTAGTTTTATGATATGATTTTTTAGCCAGAACTTTTGCTGTATCGTTTCCAGACCACAGAACTATGCATTTTCTGACGTATTTAAGGCCCAGGCATCGAGAACTGCTGAGATGCTAATAGGCGGAACGCGAAGCTAGCATCTCATTTTGAATAAATAGTTTTTCTGAAAAAAAAAAGCTGAACTCTTGAAAATAAATATGTAGAACTGTAGAACTACTGGGGATGCTACTAGAACTGTGTTTAATTTTTGAGATTCCAGAAATTGATATGCTAGGTTCACAGACATCGATTATGGCCGTTTGCCCGCAAGACACCCACCTCAATCGGTTAAGCCACGTCTCTAGACGGGTGTACTGCCGTTTCGCCGAATTATGTTTCGTCAAATGATTCATTTCGTCAAATGTTTCATTTGGGCAAATGCTTTTTTTTCTAAAACTGTAAATATTTCAGGATTTATTTCAGGACCATCGTGTAGAACCCTATAGGTTAAAATCTTCAATCTTCAATCCCAATTCCATGTCAGTTAAAATCTTTAATAAATTGCCTACTGACATAAAGAACGTGGAAAAGCATAAACAATTATTTTTTAAAAGCCTAAAATCATTTTTGATTCAGAAAGCCTACTATACGGTTGATGAATACTTTAGTGACACAAATAATGTTATATAAACGACGACCTCTCTGACATCACCTCTTTTTCTTTATAATGCCTAGTAAATGTAGTTATTGACATATTATTTAATATTTTTAGTTTTTAGTTATGACATTGTTTGGAATTTTACAAATTGGCTATTGTTTAATTTAATTTTATTAAAATCGTTTCTTTGACTACTTAATGTAATAGGCTGACCTCATAATTATAAGTGACTTTTAAATAATAATGTAAGTTCTAATATTTTTACGAATGATAATACAATAATCAGCGTTTATATTTAGTATTTAATTTATAGTACCTACTTAGTTAATTGTAATTATGATGACATGTTTGAATTTGATTTTTAATAACGTAGTTTTTATTGAGTTGATTGCAGCGCCCTTACAGGGTTTATGTTTGGACAAAATATATTTTTTAAGATCATGTATACACGTAATGCAATAAATAAATGAGTATGAGTATGAGTATGAGGTTAGGTTAGGTTAGTTTTTAAAAAATCCTGAAATATTTACAGTTTTAGAAAAAAAAGCATTTGCCCAAATGAAACATTTGACGAAATGAATCATTTGACGAAACATAATTCGGCGAAACGGCAGAGAACCCTCTAGACGTTAGTTCAGGCAGTGGAATCGTTAGGATCCGATTATTTTACTTCTTTTATCATTTTTCCCGAATATCCAAACAGCCACTATGCAATTTTCGTTTTTTTTTTTTCTGGTGAAACCATTGAGATCCTAACGGTTTAAATGCCTGAAGTTAGATGAACTAACGATGCTTAACGCCACTAGATAGTTATTTTTTGTTTTTCTTACTTGGGGTGGTAAGCGTGAAGCTAGCCGCCCCGCTGCGATTTTCATACAAAATTAAATTCAAGATTTCTATCTATTATGGCCGTTTGCCCGCAAGACACCCACCTCAATCGGTTCAGCCACGTCTTTAGAAGTTAGTTCAGGCACTGGAATCGTTAGGATCCGATTATTTAACTCCGTACAAAGTCTGTCGTCAACACCCAAATAGCCACTTTGCAATATTCCATTATTTTTTTTCTGAGAAAACTATTGAGATCCTAACGGTATAAATGCCTGAACAAACGACGATGGTCGACGTTTAACGTGCTTTCAAAGCTAGTTTATGTAATTTGCTTCTGGGCTGGCTCAGGCGGTATGCGTGAAGCTAGCCGCCCCGCTGCGATTTTCATACAAAATTAAATTCAAGATTTCTATCGATTATGGTCGTTTGCCCGCAAGACACCCACCTCAATCGATTCAGCCACGTCTCTAGACGTTAGTTCAGGCAGTGGAATCGTTAGGATCCGATTATTTTACTTCTTTTATCATTTTTCCCGAATATCCAAACAGCCACTTTGCAATTTTCGATTTTATTTTTTTCTGGTGAAATTATTGAGATCTTAACGGTTTAAATGCCTGAAGTTAGATGAACTAACGATGCTTAACGCCACTATATAGTTATTTTTGGTTTTTCTTACTTGGGGTGGTAAGCGTGAAGCTAGCCGCCCCGCTGCGATTTTCATACAAAATTAACTTCAAGATTTCTATCGATTATGGTCGTTTGCCCGCAAGACACCCACCTCAATCGGTTCAGCCACGTCTCTAGACCTTAGTTCAGGCAGTGGAATCGTTAGGATCCGATTATTTAACTCCGTACAAAGTCTGTCGTCAACACCCAAACAGCCACTTTGCAATATTCATTTTTTTTTTTCTGAGAAAACTATTGAGATCCTAACGTTTAAATGCCTGAACAAACGATGGTGGTCGACGTTTAACGTGCCTTCATAGCTAGTTTATGTAATTTGCGGCTGGGCTGGCTCAGGCGGTATGCGTGAAGCTAGCCGCCCCGCTGCGATTATCATACAAAATTAAATTCAAGATTTCTATCTATTATGGCCGTTTGCCCGCAAGACACCCACCTCAATCGGTTAAGCCACGTCTCTAGACGTTAGTTCAGGCAGTGGAATCGTTAGGATCCGATTATTTTACGTCTTTTATCATTTTTCCCGAATATCCAAACAGCCACTTTGCAATTTTCGATTTTATTTTTTTCTGGTGAAACCATTGAGATCCTAACGGTTTAAATGCCTGAAGTTAGATGAACTAACGATGCTTAACGCCACTTATATAGTTATTTTTGGTTTTTCTTACTTGGGGTGGTAAGCGTGAAGCTAGCCGCCCCGCTGCGATTTTCATACAAAATTAAATTCAAGATTTCTGTCGATTATGGTCGTTTGCCCGCAAGACACCCACCTCAATCGGTTAAGCCACGTCTCTAGACGTTAGTTCAGGCAGTGGAATCGTTAGGATCCGATTATTTAACTCCGTACAAAGTCTGTCGTCAACACCCAAACAGCCACTTTGCAATATTCATTTTTTTTTTTTCTGAGAAAACTATTGAGATCCTAACGGTTTAAATGCCTGAACAAACGATGATGGTCGACGTTTAACGTGCCTTCATAGCTAGTTTATGTAATTTGCGGCTGGGCTGGCTCAGGCGGTATGCGTGAAGCTAGCCGCCCCGCTGCGATTATCATACAAAATTAAATTTAAGATTTCTATCGATTATGGCCGTTTGCCCGTAAGACACCCACCTCAATCGGTTAAGCCACGTCTCTAGACGTTAGTTCAGGCAGTGGAATCGTTAGGATCCGATTATTTTACTTCTTTTATCATTTTTCCCGAATATCCAAACAGCCACTTTGCAATTTTCGATTTTATTTTTTTCTGGTGAAACCATTGAGATCCTAACGGTTTAAATGCCTGAAGTTAGATGAACTAACGATGCTTAACGCCACTATATAGTTATTTTTAGTTTTTCTTACTTGGGGTGGTAAGCGTGAAGTTAGCCTCCCCAGTTAAATAAAAAAAAAAACTATTTATAATCGGGTCCTAACGATATTTTTTTGTTAATGATCGTGAACTAACGAATATCTACCGATATCAATCCTCAGAAACCATAAAAGTGGTTTGGGGTGGTTAACGTGAAGCTGGCCCCCTCCATTTTGTTTTTAAAAAAAAAATATGTTGGAGTCGGGTCCTTACGATTTTATATAGTGAACAAACGTGAACTAACGATGAACTAACGATATAGACATGCCATTTGCGGGCAAACGTTTTGGGGCGGTCAACTTCACGATCATGTTTATATAAGCCGCCACAGGAATCATCTCAGATGAAACAGAGTGTAGGTGCCAATAACTGGTACTGTACTAATGTAAATTTGTGTTTTTATTTCGTTCAAGATTACCACATTGTTATACATCTATGACAGTGAATTTGACATCTGCATTCGATCAAAGGTGTTATTTTTTAGGTTTGAATAAAATAGCACAAATAAAATTCAATAATATTTATTGCTTATACAAAATCTTAATTTGGTGTTTATGTTCCTATATCTTCGTTAAACAACAGTAAAAGTTAGCAAGCTATGAAGACATTATAATTACCATGATTGTGATGGAAAATGTTAAAATGTGCTATGAACATCTCTCAATATGCATTATGAACCAGATAATGCAAATGAAAAATAGTACCAACACCTTAATAAAATATCATGCAAAATTGTAACTTACACATTAAAAAGATCAGTATCTTATGTACATTAAGATTGTAACAAGTAAACAACTCTTACCGAGACGGTAAGCAATAGTTAATAAATAATACCCAACTAAACGAGTAACAACAACGGTAACATTAAAGCTAGATGCATTATTGGTGTTAAAACGTTTCCTCTTCGTCGCAGTTCTCCGTCGCGTGCCCGAACACTGCAACAAGCAAACAAACGATCGAGTACAATTGTAGGAACGTGGGGGAAACACTCGCTATTGGCAATTTATAGAATTATCGCTGTTGGATGCGAGATGAATCTTTTTCGTCAATCTGCATAGAATGACATCGTCACTTCTATGGAATCTCGAATAGGAATTCATCTCGATCGCAATCTTATCGAGAATCGCCTCAATGTTCGTAGTCAATTATTGTTTTGTACGACTTTCAAATTTATGGACCTTTTGGGTTCCTATGGAGAGGCACTACATTTAAAAAAATACGTGTTGATCATTTTGGACTTAGCTGCTTAGGTTAAATAGCAACAAAACACTACAAGCAACATCGAATTTCTGATACCCTGAATTTGGCAAAAATAAAAAAGGTTGGGAATTCAAACCCAAACAAAAAAGTGGACATTATGGTATATTAATTGTGACGAACATTGCCAAATGAAGGGTTAAGAAGTTATACTTATAAACAAAAGACGGGTGGGCGGGTATTTTTACCTACAACTGAAGGTATTTATTTGTCTGACACTTATTTAGCGTTGCCAAGTTTATGCTAGTCTATGCTAGATAGATGTTGGTAGTAGGATACATAGAGGTAGAAAAGCATAAAGGAAGTATAAAAACGGCTAATAGAATAGTAACTCTTCGCAGCTGTCACAAATGGCCTCCGTTAAAAAGAGTCGTCTATATATGACCGCTTTCGATTAAATTTCAAAAGCGTACCACTTTTTAGGTGTCAGTGTGACTGCATTAGTGTGCGTAAGTTTGCAGGGAGTTATGTGCGGTCTATCACGAATATTGGCTACAAGTTGTGTTGTACACAGAAGAAAAAGTTGGTACGCTTGACATTTGGGTACACGGGATCTATGTTTTCCTACATCTATGGTAGGGTACCTTCGCAGATGTCGCAGTAGGGCCTCGGGGGCGGCGCGGCACGGCGCGGCGGCGCGGGCTCGGCGGCCTGGCGCGGGCAGTCCTCGGTGTCGTGCGCGTCGAACACGTCGCAGATGTCGCAGAACAGCCGCGGCGCGACCGCCTTGCGCCCGTTGCTGCTACTGTCACAAATATCTAATAACTAGGGCGTACAGTAGAACACAAATTATATGGCGTGTCATGTCATGAATCATCGTTCGCGCAAAACGATTCCGATGATTTCCGACAGCACTATTTTAACCCACGATCAACACTTGTATGTAATAGTTATATGGTCCAAATTAAACTGCATCAATTTTTTCCATCTCACTCACGCACGTTTGACGGCTGACTGAATGACACGCGGGCGCGCGTCAACATGGCGTCACTAATAACCAATAATAGCACAGAATACAACCACGCCACGCGTGAATCATGCTGATTGGTTCATGCGCTTGTAAAAATTGTCATCTGCGCAGGTACATCGTTGTGTTTTACTGTAATAAGTTTGAACCTTTTCAACACCTCAGTCGGCCGATACAAGTTAAAGATTAAAGACTTTGTTTTGTATGAATTAAGTTGTAATTTGCATAGCATAGCGAACATGTTTCGGGTGTGAGTGACATATTATATTTTGTATTTGACGCAAAGCGTTCAAAAGGTTAAAAAGTGTCGGGTCGGGAGCGAGCGAGAGAAGTAGGAAACCGAAAGAAAATGTCGAGCACTTTATTGCCTTGTCTAATTAACTTCAAAATGACAAGGACTTTTTTATGACTAAATGAAGGCCAATTATTACACAACCCCACCTAATAGTTGGTACCTAAGTGGGATCTGAGATCTGAGACATATAGACATTTGCATTCTCAAAACTGCAAATATATGTTATAAGGATCAAGACGCAAATGTTTTACAATTACGGACGGATTATTATTACTCAAGTAATGGCGTCTGGTTCCGTAATAATTTGAAATTGATAGAATCATATTTTTTTAATTCTGAACGTTACAGTTACAATGTCAACCTTACGTGTATTACGTGGTCGTACACACCTAGGTACTATCAGACCATTGGAACCTTGACCCACCATAGAACTGTGTCACAGAGACGTTATGATTCATGTCATAAGAAGTGTCAAACAAATTGTTTTATAATGTCACTGTGACACCGTTCTATGGTGGGTCAGGGTTCCATTGGGCTGATAGTACCTATGTTTGACTTGTACAGTACTAGGCAGATATGAAATTGATCCTGACACATCGTACAACCAAACTTCTGACTATTGATAATGTTGACACCGGGCCCGTTTCACAAAAAGTATTAGTCTAATAATATTAGTGTTTTGTCTCGTAAATAAAACTAAAATATGAGAAAAAACACTAATATTATTAGACTAATTTTTGAGAAACGGGCCCCAGTAATGAAACTTATTCGTTGCATTTGAAGGAATAGTAATAACTAATAACTTCTGTCAACATTATCAACGTTAAGAAACTTCATGGTTGTCCAATTTGCTAGTGTATATAATTAAAACCCATTCAACTCTAAGCTGTACTTAGATCGCAGACACGGACGGCCGAAATACAAAAAATAACGTCACTGATATAAGGTAAATGGTTGTATCTGACAAAACGCCTGTAGCAAGTGCGACCATATTTACAACGAGTGAGGACTAAATTTTAAATACCGCCAATTGACCATATTCGTTACTCACATGACTAAAGTTACAGTTTCCTAACTAGCTGCTCTTTGAAAACCACCCATGACCCAAAACTTGGTTCTGGTTTGGTATTTTCTGCGTCTCCAGGGTCTGCGGCCTGTGCCTGGGCACCGCTGGCACCGCCCTATAGTCGAGTCCAGAATTAGGCGAACTAACTTGACAGCCGAAAATGTTGCCAGACATAGGAAAAAATAAATATTGATAGGTTTATGTCGACACAAATATGTCGATATAATCTTGAACCTCTATGTTAATTCTGATTCTATTTATATTTTATCAAGTAATTGACGTCGAAACTTTTAACACTCATACATACTTGTCAAATAGGGATCACCTACAGCCATTTTATGATATACTATGATCTGAAGGATGTACGGTTAAAAGTGGATATTTACGATACTTACTCAAATAATAAAAATAATGCTCTTATCACAACAGGCCATTGTGATCCTTTTAGGTGACTTCTGTCGGGCTAGTACGCTACATTTCATGTACCATACATATGCATTCATCCCTTTCTTTCTCGCAAATATGAAAGTGCGATAGAGACAAACGTTATATATCGTCGATGATAATTCCAAATCCGTTATGTGTTCGATTAGCTATCGATAATAACAGCACTAGCCAAACTGTGGCAACATTAGTGTACAATGAACTGTCAAGTTAGTTCGCCTAATTTTGGACTCGACTTTAGTTACGGCCCTGCTTGTTCCTGCTTGTTAGGTACTCACAAGAAAGCGGGCTCGTCGGGCGCGGCGCCCTCGAGCGCCTGCACGCGCGCTAACAGCAGCTGGTTCTTACGCTGCATGTCCACGATCACGGAGTTCAGGAAGGACACCTGCCCCTCCATCTCGGCTTTGTCTTCGCCCGCGCTGCGATCAGAACAATGCAGTTTGGATCATGTGTGTATAGTCAACCAATTAAGTCCTGTACCACTTTTGATTTTAACGTCATATAAATAAGAGTCGTAATGTGGTAAATGAGTTTCTTGGCCGAGTATACACAGGGAGGAAACAGTAGTCAACCAACGGTAGTCTACCCAGTCAACAGTCCACTTGAGGCGAGGTTTTTGATCCGTAGTTAACTTAAGTAATAGGACGTTATAACGCTAACTACGCACTGTTAGATCAAATCAGTTGTAACTCAAAATACAACTGTATTTGAAAATAAACTTTAATAAAACTCCTATGAACTTGAAACAAAGCTAGTACCTAAGGATTATGTTATGAATTGATACTCTTGTGATCTAGCAGTGCGATATTGAGTAATAAAATGTCTAAAATGTGACACGTTTAGAATGGATTACAATTGTTTACAGTTTTTTTTAATATATTAAGTATTTAAGTATTTTCTACTGAGTATTTGATTTGTTGTATTTGAGTACTGTTAGGCGATGGGCTTGCAACCTGTCACTAATGCACTGGTAAACATCTTCGCCTAAGTGTGCAAAATGTGGTTACAGAATTATCAAAAAGTTTTTATAGTTGTTGGAAATTCTGTAGCTCTGCCTACCCCACTCTGGGAATAAAGGCGTGAGTTGATCTATGTATGTATGTAAGTATTTTCTAAACCGTATGGATCAAAATATCTGACAGAGTTTAGATAGAATAAAATCCGAGTTTAATTCAATTAACTACGGAATTACGGATCAAAAAACCCACAGGCCTTCTCCTGGCTTATGATAATTTAAAAAAGTAAAGTTTTATATTTGTGTCATGTATTTAAAATCTGTTTAACCCTTTTACGGTTGTTGAGAGATATCACGACGTTCAAAATTGCGTCGGTGGGGGAAGTGCGTCAAGCCATCAATATCATTTCACTGGAAGAGATCTCTTAAAGGGATAAGTTCGCCTTTGTACATGTTAATCATCTTAAGTTTATGTACGAATTTACATGTAATTGTTTTTTATTGTGCAATAAAGAGTTTACATACATACATACATACATTTAAAAAATATAACGTTTTTCGCACTTACTTGGTTGACGCTCTTACTCCACCTGAGGCTAGTACGTCTACGGGGCCAGTCCGTAAAAACCAACAATATCTCCTAAAATAAATATGGTTTATCGCACTTACCTCGTAGACGCTCTTACCCCACCTGACCTTAATCATAAATGCTTAAGATTCTATTGCAAAATAGCGTAACAACAAGTAAGCAATAGTTAATAAGAATAGTTGTTACTTCGCAGTCGTGCTGTCCCCTTGGCCCTGAATTCCCATTGCATTGTTGTCATTTTTGTCGCGAACCTCCTTCGTATTCCTTTCTTTTAGCAGAAGGATCTTTTCTCTTTCGGCAATTTCGGCTTTGGTTTTAAGACTCTGTAAAAAAAAAGACTTACATTAATTCTAAATAAATACGAAGGGTTCCGTACCACCGTACAATACGAGATCGAGCAAAAAACGCTTAACGTTTTTTTTGTATTGGAACTTCCTTTAATTAATTTATTTTTTATTATTTGTTGTTAAAGCGGCCATATTAAAACAACCAGTAAAAAAATCAAGTATAACAACACGTTAAAAGATACAGTGATATATTTATGGTCGAGCCAAAATAACACTTATCTTGTACGGGGGCCTCCCTATAATATAAAACAATATTATATTTATTAACAGTTGTTATAGTAACATTAGAAATACACACACTGTGAACTCAGCAGTGTATCTATTAGGTACGGTTCATGAAATACAGCCCACTGAAAGACGGGATGAGGGTACAAAATCCGAAAGCAATTGAAACTTTTTTTTTTTTTTTTTTTTTTGCTGTTTGTATTTTATATCCTAAGTAAAACTTATTTGTATAGTTTACCTTAACGTCTTCCTGCAGCTTCGTAATTAATTCCTGTTTTTGTTTTAGTTCAATCTTTCTTTGTTCCACTTCATTCTTTAAAGCATTTATAGTAGTCTCATTCTTCGCTAAAGCTTCGGAAGTAGATTGCCTTACGGCTTGCAATTCTAATGTTAACTTCTCTAACTTATCATGTTTTTCTACACTAGCGCTCTGTTGAACCGTCACTAATTCCAATTTGTTGGCTAATTCAACTATGTTTTTCTCAGCATCGCTAAGTTTTTGTTGCAGCGCATATTGCTTTTCCATTTCAACTTTTACTTTATCTTTTGCATCCTTCAGTTCCTTATCGTAAGCTTCTAGTTGACCTTTTAGATCATGTTTTACGCGTTTTGCATCTTTCTTGTACTCGTCATACTGTTTTTGTAGTTGCTTGTTTAAGTCTTCGTAGTTCATCTTTTGGCCTTCATTTATAGTTGTCAATTGATTAATATCACTCTCAGATTTGGCAATTATTTGTTGCAATTCAGTCACTTTCTCTTTGGTTTGTTGTAATTCATCTAATTGTTTATCTTGTTCCGTCACACGACTTTGTAAAGGCTTAACGGTATTTTTGAGAGATTCTGTTTCTATTTTGTATTTATCATTTAATTCTACATTTTGATGTTTCAGTTCAGCTACCATTTTATTTAAACTTTCATTTAAAGAGTTTAACTCATTTTCTTTAACTGCATATTTTTGGACTTCTTGACCCAGTCGAACGATTTCGTCTTCTAAATGTTTAACTTTACCTGAATTACTCTCACTTTTTTCATTCTCAGATCTAAGCACACTTTTCTGTTCTTCTAATTCTTTATTTAAATTTACAATAAGTGCGATGTTTTCATTTAATTTCCTAACAGTATCTTCGTGTTCGATTTTTAAAGTTTCTAATTGTTTTAAAACCTCGGTATTTTTCGTTTCTTGTGAATTTTTATCTTGGGTCAAAGTTGCTATTTCTTTTCTCAATGACTCTAACTGATTCAGTTGTTCCCTTAAAACGGATTCTTCCGCTGAAGAATTACAAGCAAGGGTTTCGTATTGTTGCTTTAAGGTAGATAATTCTACCGAGCTCGCTGTTAGCTTCTCTTCTAATTTTTGTTTGCTCTCTAAAGCTCCATTGAGTTCAGAATTCACTTGAGCGATTTGACGATCTTTTTCAGCAACCATTTCCAAATTAGATTTCATATCAACTTCTGACATTTCCAACTTACGAGTAAGTTCTTTTAAACTATTTTCTTTGTCTTGAAGAGACTGCTTAAGCTGCGCTTCTTCCAACGTACTATTCATTAATTCTTCACTGATACAACGTAAGTGATGCTGAATTTGGATTAATTCATTTTCATACTGACTTTTTTGGTTTTCTAATTGCAGATTCATGTCATCAATAACTTTTTGCAATGAGCCCTCATTTTTTCTGGCTTCTTCGAGTTTATTATTCAACTCGTTCTGAGCTTCTGTAAGCTGGTCAACTTTTTCCATCAATGTCACATGGGACGTAGCTCCATGTAGTTTCAAAATTGATATTTGTTCTTCATATTTTTCAATATCTATTTCTGTACTCTTGCGCATGGATTCATATTCGATGTTTAGTTCTTGTTCTCGGGCTAGTAAACTTTCGATTTCCTTCTTTAAATTAGAATTTTCATCTAGCAACTGGTCGGTCTTATTTTCCATTTCTTTCATGAGTTTTGATAATTCAAAAGTTTTGTTCTGGAATTCTTGGATTTTGACACTCGCTTCTTTGACTTTCTCTTCTTCTTCACCACGTAATTTTAATAATTGGCCACGCTCTACTGAAAAATCTTCTTGTAATTTAAATAATTTCTGTTTTAGTTCTTGTTCAATTCTACCATGATTATTGGCTGCTTCTCGCGCTTTATCTTTAAAATCTTCCAACGCTTTTTCTGTCTCTTTAAGATGCAGCGAAAGCTGATTAAACTGTTCATTGGAATCAGTTGCCTGTCCAGTAAGGTTCATATACTCAGCCTCAATTTTGTCCTTTGATATTTGAATTTCTTTGCATTTTTCCGCGCTACTGGCCAAATTACGTGTAAGCTCCCCAATCTCTAATTCCATTGTTAATATTTTTGCTTTTAAATCACTGTTAGTTTGGGTTAATTCAATTATTTGTAGTTTGAGTCGTTCGTTTTCTTCTTTTGCAGCTTTTAACTCATCTACATTGTGCGTAAACTGGGTGTTCAGAGTATCAAGCTCGACTTTATTTTGATCCAACACTTGTTTATGGCTTTCTATTTCTTTAATAAGTTCTTCTATTTTCAAATTACGGTTATCTATTTCTTTCTTATGTTCTTCTGCAATTTTACTGTGCTTTATATTAAAATTAGCTGTAGCTTGTTCATAGTCGTCCTTTAACTTAATTATTTCTTTGTCTCTTTCATGAATGTTTTGTTTATATTCATTTATCAGCTGTTCGGTGGTACTAGAAGAGTCACTAGACTCATGCAGTAGTTTTTCATATTCTCTTGTTTTGGCAGCTAAACTCTGTTGCAACTCTATCACTTCAGACTTGCTTTTTTCATTTTGCTGCGTCACATCGTTTAACAGACTCTCGTATTCGTTGACTTTATTCACATGCTGCTCTTTAATGCTTGCAATCTCTACTTGTAAACTTTTGCATGTTGCTTCTTGCTTTATTTTTACATCCTCGAGTTGTTCTAAATCCAATATTTTGGCACTAAGCTCCATTTTGAGCTTCGTTATTTCCTTGTTAAGGTTTACTTCATGTTCCTTGCTCGCCCCAATGACTAAAACATGCAAGAAATACGTATTAATTTCAAAAGTTACATTATTCACAAAATTTAATTTTATGGTTATTACATACCTTTGTTCAATTCGTGCGTTTTATCATCGACAGAGGCTTGAAGTTGGCTAAGCTTGGCGTTTAAGTCTATCACAGTCTGGCTGTTCTCTTTGTTCAGTCTTTCTAAGTTCTGCTTCTCTGATTCTAGTTTAGATTCAGCCAGTTGTAGTTTCGCGGTGAGGACAGATATTTGCGTGTCGAATTCAGTTTGTGCTATGGAGATCTTTGACTTGGCTTCAGTCAGTGCCTTCTCGTAATCGGCCTTGACTCTTGTCAGTTCCTCGGACATACTTTTACCGATAGAATCCTTCTCGCTGTCTTTTTCTTTGAGCAATGCGTAGGCTTCATCCAGGAGTTTCTGTAGCTCAGACGACAATGCTGTGGAATGAAATTGTAAGAATTAAGGACGAGACACACTGAAATAACAACAAAGAACCAAAACAAAGACACAAAACAGAGAACAAAGAAAAAGAAGAGGCGGACAGAAAAGTGAAATAGTATATATCGTCATTGCATCTCATATTTCGTGACGTAGGATTTTAAACATAATTCATAATTAAGTTCAAACTCATACATCT